>CAMRHE010000185.1:0-647500 GCA_947044405.1 Leptodactylus fallax | reverse complement strand
TGTGATACAGTATACAAGAATATGAGTACACACACAGCTCACCATACAGAGGGCATATAGACACATCTATATACTTTGTAACATATAGCGATAACTATCACAGGTTTAGCTTAATGGGGAAATTCCAGGAGTCAAATATTGACATCCTATCTTTAGTATAGATCATTAATATTAAATTGTTAGTGGTCCAATGCCCAGCACCCCTACCGATCAGCTCCACTTCCACGGCCTGTGATGTCAATGCATTGGTCATGTGGCCTGATTGCAGCTCAGTCTTTTTCAAGTGAAAAGGATTCAACTGCAATACCAAGCACAGCCACAGTACAGAGTAAGGCGCTGTGTTTGGCAAGCAGTGAAGAATCTGCAGTGCCGCAGCCCCTTGAAATGTCTGCTGAATCGAGTTTGCTGGGTGTCGGACTCCCACAGATCTGATATTGATGACTTATCCTAAAGTTTATCTTAATTCAGACATCCCGTAAAACCCCTTTCAGGATATCAGACCCATGCAAAATTGTCCCTCTTGAATTTATGGCTCAAATCCTGTGCACATAGAAGTAGATATGTGTAGCACTCACCTGAAAATGCAAAGCCAAAAAGTAAGGCTGAAAAAAAAAAGAAAAACACATTTAGAACTACAGATACAGAGTAATCTTAAAGTGACACGTCTTCATTTGGACACTGTATATTATAATAATGCTCCAAAGAAATACTGATAAGGAATTTAGATTGTGATCCCTACTTGGGACAGTGAGTGGTGACAATATCTGTTGAATGGTCACTAACTTTTCAGACAACTTAGTCTCATTTAATCAAGCATCTGGTTCTAAACTAAAATATAATACACTTTATTAAAAAATATTGCAGTTTTCTGCCTGAAAACCTAAATTTGCTTCCTTCTAGCTAATTTGCTGTTCACTCCCTGTTACTAGGGAAGGTCCATTCATAGATGAATCGGTTTTAAGACAGAAGCACAGTGGGTGGAGGAGGAGGGTCTATTCTCTCTTCAAACAATGAATGTAGAAGGGAGGGACTGTTTTACCCGCAGTCTGTACATCCCTGCAAACTTGCAAACTGCTATCCCTGCCTCTACAATGGAACTTTCATATTGTAAGGAAAGTTTACTACTTCTATATACTTTTCTGACTAGCTGCTTGTGTTATTGATGAATAAATGCTAGTCATAGACAGTAAGCAGATGCCCTTATTGTGCTCAGATTTCACTTTTTTCTGTGTCAGGGATCTTTTTAGCTGCATCATGTCCTGTATTTGCAGTCCAGCGTCCCTGGATCTCCTATATTATGTTCTCTTGGCTTTTTCTCAGCTATTTGTTTGCAATTTTACAGTTACTCCTGGCAGAATTACATGTAAAAAAAGAGTAATAGTAGTAATGGATAGGGGAGGAGGGCAGACTGCTCCTTACTGTACATGCCCACAACCTCAGGGAATATGGTAAAAGGTGCTGCAGTCGTAATGGGGCTAATAGCAGTAGAAAAACTGATAGGACACAATGTATGAAGGGTTATACAGTCATAGATCAGACCGCCTAGCAAAACCCTGCACATATTTTATGTTTTATTTACCCTATAAGCACTGCGGAATATGATAGTGCTATATAAATTGGCAAAATAAATATTAATATTTGTATTAATTATTATAAATTAATTTTTATTTATATAGCATATCATACAAATCATAGGGTTCATGTATAGATAAAAGAGACATTATAGGGTTATAAATCGGTTCACACAATTGGAGTTAGGACCTTGCCCGTGAGAGCTTACAATCTAAAGAGGTAAAAGTGCTTGTACAATGGTCCAGCTGTCTGGATAGCACAAATAACAGCTGCATGACCCTGTCACCAGCCGATATCTGTGTATGTACAGATCCAAAGTGCATTGACGTGCAGGCTTACTGCTAGATGAGGACGTCAGGGTCTAAGGAATAACTTAGAAGGGGCTGGAAAGAGAAGAGTTATTTTAGTTAGCGTAAGTGTAGAAGAATAAGATTAGAGAATATGATAAACCAGCCTGAAAGATGTGATTTTAGGGCATATTGAAACTATGGAACAGGAGCGTAGATAAAAAATCATAAGGCCCCATAGCAAAAGTCAGGGTAAAGAAAGAAATTGGTTGTAAAAATAATGTTATTTATTTCTTACAAGTACCAATGTCTTATAAGTAAAAGCTTTTGAAGAATAAAAAAACCTAAGCAACAATTATAGCAATGGAGCACTTACCTCCGCTACAGAGTCCACCCATCCAGCTGACAGGCAGTAACCCTTTCAGTTACATTTTTCTCCACAATTTCCCTTAATTGACTACATAGTGACCTGTTGCTGCTTTTTAACTTAAAGGGAGTGTGACATCACTGTGTATATTATCTCTGTACTGTGACATCACTATATTTGTTATCCCTATACTGTGACATCACTGTGTATATTATCCCTGTACTGTGACATCACTGTGTATATTATCTCTGTACTGTGACATAACTGTGTTTACTATTTCTGTACTGTGACATTACTGGGTTTATTATCTCTGTACTGTGATGTCACTGGGTTTATTATCTCTGTACTGTGATGTCACTGTGTTCTTTATCCCTATACTGGTGCATCACTGTATGCATTATCTCTGTACTGTAACATTACTATGTATACTATCCCTGTTTTATAGGGAGATCAAAATAATCATAAACTAATCTTGGCTGAACATATTTATTATATACAGTTTTATGGTATGAGTTATAATGGAAATCTATTCCAGTTCAATATTTGGTGTGATCTTTGCCCTTTGGAGGAGGAGTCCTGGAAAAGATGATACGTTCCCCACAGATATAGCCCTGATCTCGCCATCATCCAGTCTGTCTGAGATGACATGAAGAGACAGACGGACTGGAGCAAGCCTACATCCATTGAAGATCTGTGCTTAGTTCTCCAAGATGGCGGCAACAACATCCCTGCCTAGTTCCTTCAAGAACTGCAAGTACCGAGACGAACTGATGGAATGCAAAGGGCAAAGGTCACACCAAATATTGATGTGATTTACATCTCTTTTTTCTTCATTCACTTCATTGTATTTGACAAAAATAAACTATTAACCCTTTATTTCTGAAAGCATTCTTACTGTGCAGTATTATTTGTCCACTTTCCTTTTGCACAGTTCTGTATATATACATTTTATATCATCAATATATATGATTTTATATATATAGTATATACACATTACTAGGCACATTTGCTTGCAGAAGAAGGAGGCAGCTGTGTGCGGTCGTGTTGTCTGTGTTGTAGCTTGATGTAATGTATTGGGTTTTATCATGTCTATGTTATAAGTAAAGTATTTTCTCAGATAAGTATCTGCGAGGGTTGTAGGTTGTGTATAGGACTGAAGGTGTGAATGTCGTAAATGTGGCTGTAAAGGAAGCAAGGGTAGCACTCTGGGAATTAAATAAATGGACAAAATACACTCAGGGGACCCCTGCTAAGTTTTATCATGGGGCTCCATGGTTACTTGTGATGTCCCTGTCTGTATTGGCAAGAAAATGGGATATACCACTTGCCATTTTAGGGTCTCTGGATTGGTGGTCGCTTCTTCTCCCTCAAAGCAAAGTGAAATGCAATGTCTCAACCCAGAGTAAATACCACCATAAGAAGTTCTCGTCTAGCACCCTACCCCATAGCATCATGTTCCCAGATTTTAGATCTACATTTATAAATGGATGCTGGCTGGATAGGATATGGCTCTGAGTGGACTAAAACTGCAGAATAAGTCATCGAACATCAATCTCAGATCCAAAACCATGGACAAGGTGCAGAAAAAGAGCATAAGGAACATTTTGGGCAGAGACTTACCTTCAGCATCTGATAATGATCACCGATCCACAGGATAGATTATCAGTAACAAATCAGTCGGGGACCCATCCTGATCAGCTGTTTCAGCCACCAGAAGCCATAGACTAGGTATGTGGTCAGTAGTAGCCCTGCTCCTATTCAAGTGAATGGGAGTGGGGCTCCAGTTCCAGATGCCACTGCTACACTGTACAGACTGGAATCTGTATACAGTATATGGAACTCCGTGGTGATGCAGGATAGGTGACTTGTATAGGAGCAGGGCTGCTATTGGTTGTATACCTAGTATATGGCTTCTGGCAGCCAAAATAGATATCAACTATCTTCAGATCCTGGACAACCCCTTTAAAGCGGTCTCTGAGACTGGATACCGATGGCTTAGCCTATTAAGTCACCAATATCAGACTGGCGGGTTCCCAACAAATGGCGCCACCACAGGTAAGCGGTTCATAGCACGGTGTACATACACTGTGTAGTGGCCGTGTCGTTGCAGTTCAGTGCCATTCGCTAAAGGTACCAGACACAGCCAAATATATGGTGACCGTATATTATACCGCAATATATAAAGTATATTCACAATTGTTACATCTGATAAATTGTCTATATCATAGATATTATAGACACTCACCTACGAGTATCAGCCCCGTCCCCTTCATGGCTCCAACTATAAATCTGTATCATGAAGTAACACTTTATAAATTGAGGATATACATGCAGTCAGCACATTTACTGCTGATCTCAGATAATAGAAACCAAATGATTTCTGGATTTTACTATGTAAATAAATAAATAACATGGTGACATAAATGGTCCCAACACATCCGCATGACCTTAATATCTGCACTGTATGGCAAAAACTGCATGAGCAATAATATGACAATACTATCAGTGTGAAAGCAGTCCTAGGGTCTTCTATAACCAAACATCCACCAAACTTTATGTGCATTAGAATTATAGGGCTGAAACCTGCAGCTCCAGCACCCCTATGACAACACTCCATGGAATATCATTTCTGCGGATGACATATTACACATTTAGAGGTTTAGTGCTAGTATGTTCTGTGTATATATGGATCCAGAAGTGTGGTGTCATGTACAAAAGCTGTCACAATATCTAATGATGACATGCTATATAGTCTGGACCAGAACAATGGACATCCTGACACTAGAGTGTAATGACATCAGTGGGCTGAAATGGTAAGGCTTTGACATCATGGATACACAGGAACATACATACTGGGGCAAAACTGGAAGTTTACTCAAACAGTGAGGCACTAGCTTGGTGGTTACAGTTCTTCGGTATAATACATAGTGGTTACTACTATAAGGCACAGTCTCTTTGCAGTTACTACAGTGAGGCACTAGCTTGGTGGTTACAGTTCTTCGGTATAATACATAGTGGTTACTACTATAAGGCACAGTCTCTTTGCAGTTACTACAGTGAGGCACTAGCTTGGTGGTTACAGTTCTTCGGTATAATACATAGTGGTTACTACTATAAGGCACAGTCTCTTTGCAGTTACTACAGTGAGGCACATTGTTAATGAGGAACGAGTCCAGGTCACAGAATATGTGTGGCTATCCTTGTAGGTAGTTTGGGCCCTGTTCAGCTTGCACTCTCTATGTCTCGGACCTGTAACCACACTCCTCTCTCTGGAACACAAGCTTACTACTTCTGGGCTCCAATCAGTGAATGGTTCCATTGCCTGCCGTGTGTCTTAGCCACATTCAGCCTCTGCCTCCAGTTGCAAGTACTTATTAATTAGGAATCAGTGACATCACTGAGAACATTAACCCATTGCAGTAATAACAAGTCATCATCATCTTTATGAACTGGATGCTCAACTCAAATTAACATATATCATATTAAACCTAGGAATACAATCAGTCTGTACTTCACATTGCAAACACCAGTATATCAGCGGGACACACACTTACATCTCCCCACAATTTAATGTGCACCATCTTCGGCACCTGTACTCTGAGGTTGCTCATTTCCAATAGGTAGAGGCTGCTGGAAGTATCTGGCAACACTAATGCTGGTATTGATGTCCTCCTAACTTGCTGGAGTTGTACATAACTTTGTCCAGAAAATGGAAAGAATGGAGGTACCTTAAAGGGGATCTTCAGTGATTACTCATTATATTTGCTGACAGCCTATCCCCTCAATAGTAATAGTTGTCTATTCTTATCCTCCTTTCACCTTCTTCAATAAGTCCCATGAGCACTGTGTGACCTCTTTTTTCTAGCAGGGGTTGCTGTGTAACAGGTCTATCTGCTGCCTGCAGATACTATTGAGAACTAGCATGTGACTTCAGATTCATCAAAGTTCTGCCCCCCCCCCCCTATTCTTCTGCCCTACCTCTTCTGTCATAATTCCTCCCTTCTCCTCCTCTGCCTCTCACATAATCTGCTCCATATAGCCCTCAGGGGCATAACTTTAAGGGTTGCAGAGGGTACAGTTGCATCCAAGCCAAGAAGCCTTAGGGGTCCCATAAAGTGTCTATTCCCAATATGAGGAGACTAGAACTATAAATGATGGATTATAGTTGGGGATCCCGGTACAGATTTTGCATTGCGGGCCACATTAGCTTCACATTAAGGCCTCCTCCCTCACAGTCAGGTCACCATGCCACCATTTCCTTTCCCATTTATATCAGCCACAACTGAAACAACCTTACAAGGACATTTGGCAACATCATCCACACAGTCTTAAGTCCCGGAAGGTGCATTAACTCTGCTGTTTTGAAAAAGGGTACAGATACTACACATAGGTACAGGTACTAGACATAGGTGCAGGTGCTAGACATAGGTACAGGTACTAGACATAGGTACAGGTAACAGACATGGGTACAGGTACTAGACATGGGTACAGGTACTAGACATAGGTACAGGTACTAGACATAGGTGCAGGTAATAGACATGGGTACAGGTACTAGACATGGGTACAGGTACTAGACATAGGTACAGGTACTAGACATAGGTGCAGGTAATAGACATGGGTACAGGTACTAGACATAGGTGCAGGTACTAGACATAGGTACAGGCTATGAGTAAGTTGTGGTTGAACCCTGAAACATGTAAGCAGCTATGTTGTGTGCACTGTTTTTAGGATGTTAACCCTTTTTTAATTTTTATATGTGAAGAATTGTTCATTTCTCGTCGCTGGACCTTTTACCATATTTTTTGTTCAGGATTTCTATTTCCTTAAGTCCAGGGAGTGTTCCAGGCAATGAGTCAAAGTATTTGAGTCCATATCAGAAACTGGAGGGTGAGCTGTAAATGACTCTTTTTTGTTTTTTCTGGCATAGGTATGGACACTAGACATAGGTACAGGTACCATACAGAGGTGCAGGTGCTAGACATTGGTAGAGGTACTAGACATAGATGCAGGTACTAGACTTTGTGCAGGTAATAGACATGGGTACAGGTACTGGACATGGCATGGATACAGGTACTAGACATGGATACAGGTACTAGACCTAGGTGCAAGTACTAGACATGGATACAGGTACTAGACCTAGGTGCAGGTACTAGACATGGGTGCAGGTAATAGACATGAGTACAAGTACTAGACATGGGTGCAGGTACTAAACATAGGTACAGGTACTAGACATGGGTACAGGTACTAGACATGGTAATAGCAGAGATCTGAATCTACTTCCAGGACTACCTTACATAGCTGAAAAAAATACACTTGTGTTAAATGATGGGCCAACCTTGTGTACACAGAAAGCCCACTGTAACTAAATGTAGTGCAATTTTGAGACCCTGTGTATGCAGTATAACACAAGAGAGACCACCGCCATATTAGTGCACAAGGTTTACTGTAGGATTATTTTTGTAGATATTTCCAGAAAAGAAGAAGTAGACATTATGTCTCTGTGTTAGTAATTTTGTATCCAACTTCTGGGTCCATTTTGTTTTCAGTTCCTTTTTTCCCCTCTATCTTCCTCTACTTGACATTTTCCATTTTTTCATGCATTTTCATGATTACCCGGTATAATATTATTAGCTGTGGTGGTGTATTACAAGAATGTGAAACTCATGTTTATGGCAATTCCATGTGAATGACCGATTCTTCCTCAGTGACACTAGACCCATGCATCAGATAGGAGAAATGACCTTCTTGATGATTGTCTACCGAAACCCAATGTATTCCATTCCAAGTCAATAACATACAAATTTCTTCTAATTCAATAGAAACCTTGGGTTTAGTGTGAACAGAGTCTTTGTAACTATCCAGTATATACAATATCAAAAATGTATGAATGGATGAAAGAGAAGGCAGGAAAAGGTTAATACCACCCCTGCTCCGTTCTCTGTAGCAGGGAAAGCCATGTGTTCCATTCCTGGACCTCAGCTGGTATAGTTTTATTAGTTTTTAATATTTATACTATAATGCAGAACTTATAAATCTTGTCGCAACAAAATGACTACGAGGGGCTATTGTAAAAATTCATGTTTCTTCGACCCCAATGTTCCACACAATGAACCTGTGCTTAAGTTTTGGGGCCAACACCAGTATCTAAACCCGTGTTACCCAACCTTTTCAGACTCAGGGCACCCCTACCAAATACGTTTTACCAAAAGACAAAAAAACCGACATATTGATGTGATTTTTTTTGCACAGTTTTTGAAATTACAGCTTGAACATAAATTTGTTTCACTTTTAAATTTAGAAAACCTCACCAAAAACCACATCAAAATGGCAAGCAATATGAAAGCCTTGTGTAAGCCCTGGACTACCCCTTTAAATGGAATTTTTAAGAAGCACATTACACTCACATTCTCTGCCTTGGTCCACAGCAGCGGCCACTATTAACCCTGCAGATAGTTACTTGCAGTTGATAAAAATACTTGCCCCTTATCTATTTGGGAAGTAATAGCCCTTTAAAAATTGTATTTATTCTTTTGAAATTCGACATAAGGCGTTGGAAATTTGCCACCCTCATAGTCCATATCTCGTTCTCATGCCCTTGATGCTAGATCCTCAGCTATCTGTGGCCTTGGCACCAGCGATACATGTACGCTATGGTCACATTTTCTAATATGGGGGTTTTACTTGGGTAGAGATTGATGGTTTCAGTTTCTTCTTGTGTAATTCCAATTAAAATGTATTTTGTTTTCTTAACTTTTTTTTAAAGGAATTACAAGAAATTACAAAACCTTCTATGACTACTGTCCGTGTTTACTTTACGAATACAATGGCTTTATCTGTGCCAGGAAAAGTAAAGTCCTAAATTTTCCTCTGCTCAGCAGGACTGTATTTCCTATAATAACATATTAGGGGATTGTCCTGTATTCTACGAGCACCTCTATAGGTACAGGAGTTGTACCTGCGCCATCAGTGGTGGGTGTCGGCCATAATGTACATTAAAGAATCCATATGAGAGTCTCCATCTATCACCCACTGGTGCCGGGCGGCACAATAAGGAATGCCAATATGACCACCATGACAGCTGAGACCATTTTTTTCCCATGTCCCCTGTAAAAAATGAATGAAAAGTCAAAAAACAATAAATTATATGTGCAAAAAAATGGTGCACAAAAATAAAACTACAACCAATCCTGCAAAAAACAAGTCCTCATATGGCTGCATCAACGGAAAAACAATAAAGTTATGGGTTTGGAATATGTAACATATTATTTATTCCATATGGAATTACATTTTATCCTTTCCCCCTAAAAATGTAGTAAATTATTTATGTTCCTTCTGCTGATACAAACTACAATTTGGATATGAATTCTTACAGATTTTTGTTATAACTTACGCCATTTTTCTGCTGTAAATTATTTTTCTGCCGTGAATTATGATTCTTCTTGCTAAGCCTTTCCCAATTTTTGGAAAATAAGAAAGAAATCGGCATGTGCAGGGAGTCCACATATCGGACAAATATGTAATATGCTGTAGATATGCCATAATTGTCCCATATGGGAATATCATTAATCAAACGTTAGAAAGTCTCCTTACTGATGGTTTCCCTTGAGCAACTTGGTGAAAAATTAGATGAAAAATAAAAATGTATTTGTTATTTAAACCTCACTTTATACTTTGCCTTGCAGCTTCTCTGTGACAAGCGTTATGTTGTATCTGCCACTCACATCTGCTTAACCCAAAGAACACAAGTGTTTACAGATGTCACGCCATGTCACGTCTGTCTCATCTGATCGCGGTTACCAAACAATAGCACTGCCCACTAAAAAATGCAGTCTCTATGCAGGATGCCAAGACGGGGGCATGCTAAGCTAATATCTCTGTACAAGAGCAAACACCCCCATTATACACTGCAAGCCAGCCGGGAATGTTGTCACTTCTCCTCCGAGTGTCTGATAATGGACAGGCCACTAATCCCTTGGTTTTATTTCCATGGCGCTCTGCCTATGACCATTGCCTTCATTTCGGCTGCTCCTCTCATTGAAGCCTAAATGTCGGTAATATTGGAGCACCTGAACAATGAAGCCCCTGGAGGGAAGGTCCTTTTTTAAGATATATCTATTGATTTTATTTACTTTGGCAGCAGCTACCTGGCACTAGTTACTTATCCTCTTCTGTATCCACCTACAGAACGTTGTATATTCTGCAAACATGCTTAATTTTACTCAAGGTCGTTTTTAAGGTCATTAAAGGGAGTGTCACCAGAACCAGCATATCCCCCCAGTCTGCAGATAGATAGGTTAGTGTCACCAGAACCAGCATATCTCCCCAGTTTGCAGATAGATAGGTTAGTGTCACCAGAACCAGCATATCCCCCCAGTCTGCAGATAGATAGGTTAGTGTCACCAGAACCAGCATATCCCCCCAGTCTACAGATAGATAGATTAATGTCACCAGACCCAGCATATCACCCCAGCCCTGCAGATAGATAGGTTAGTGTCACCAGACCCCAGCATATCACTCCAGTCCTTCAGATAGATAGGTTAGGGTCATCAGACCCAGCATATCACCCCAGCCCTGCAGATAGATAGGTTAGTGTTACCAGAACCCAGCATATCACCCCAGCCTGCAGATATATAGGTTAGTGTCACCAGAGCCAGCATATCACCCCAGCCCCGCAGATAGATAGGTTAGTGTCACCAGAACCAGCATATCACCCCAGCCCTGCAGATACATAGGTTAGTGTCACCAGAACCCAGCATATCACCCCAGCCTGCAGATAGATAGGTTAGTGTCACCAGAACCCAGCATATCACCCCAGCCCTGCAGATAGATAGGTTAATGTCACCAGACCCAGCATATCACCCCAGTCCTGCAGATAGATAGGTTAGTGTCACCAGAACCAGCATATCCCCCCAGTCTGCAGATAGATAGGTTAGTGTCACCAGAACCAGCATATCTCCCCAGTTTGCAGATAGATAGGTTAGTGTCACCAGAACCAGCATATCCCCCCAGTCTGCAGATAGATAGGTTAGTGTCACCAGAACCAGCATATCCCCCCAGTCTGCAGATAGATAGATTAATGTCACCAGACCCAGCATATCACCCCAGCCCTGCAGATAGATAGGTTAGTGTCACCAGACCCCAGCATATCACTCCAGTCCTTCAGATAGATAGGTTAGGGTAATCAGACCCAGCATATCACCCCAGCCCTGCAGATAGATAGGTTAGTGTTACCAGAACCCAGCATATCACCCCAGCCTGCAGATATATAGGTTAGTGTCACCAGAGCCAGCATATCACCCCAGCCCCGCAGATAGATAGGTTAGTGTCACCAGAACCAGCATATCACCCCAGCCCTGCAGATACATAGGTTAGTGTCACCAGAACCCAGCATATCACCCCAGCCTGCAGATAGATAGGTTAGTGTCACCAGAACCCAGCATATCACCCCAGCCCTGCAGATAGATAGGTTAATGTCACCAGACCCAGCATATCACCCCAGTCCTGCAGATAGATAGGTTAGTGTCACCAGAACCAGCATATCCCCCCAGTCTGCAGATAGATAGGTTAGTGTCACCAGAACCAGCATATCTCCCCAGTTTGCAGATAGATAGGTTAGTGTCACCAGAGTCAGCATATCACCCCAGCCCCGCAGATAGATAGGTTAGTGTCACCAGAACCAGCATATCACCCCAGCCCTGCAGATACATAGGTTAGTGTCACCAGAACCCAGCATATCACCCCAGCCTGCAGATAGATAGGTTAGTGTCACCAGAACCCAGCATATCACCCCAGCCCTGCAGATAGATAGGTTAATGTCACCAGACCCAGCATATCACCCCAGTCCTGCAGATAGATAGGTTAGTGTCACCAGAACCAGCATATCACCCCAGCCCTACAGATAGATAGGTTAGTGTCACCAGAACCAGCATATCACCCCAGCCCTGCAGATAGATAGGTTAGTGTCATCAGACCCCAGCATATCAGCCCAGCCCTGCAGATAGATAGGTTAGTGTCACAAGAACCCAGCATATCACCCCAGCCTGCAGATAGATAGGTTAGTGTCACCAGACCCAGCATATCACCCCAGCCCTGCAGATAGATAGGTTAGTGTCACCAGACCCAGCATATCACCCTAGCCCTGCAGATAGATAGGTTAATGTCACAGACCCAGCATATCACCCCAGTCCTGCAGATAGATAGGTTAGTGTCACCAGAACCAGCATATCACCCCAGCCCTACAGATAGATAGGTTAGTGTCACCAGAACCAGCATATCACCCCAGCCCTGCAGATAGATAGGTTAGTGTCATCAGACCCCAGCATATCAGCCCAGCCCTGCAGATAGATAGGTTAGTGTCACAAGAACCCAGCATATCACCCCAGCCTGCAGATAGATAGGTTAGTGTCACCAGACCCAGCATATCACCCCAGCCCTGCAGATAGATAGGTTAGTGTCACCAGACCCAGCATATCACCCTAGCCCTGCAGATAGATAGGTTAGTGTCACCAGAACCTAGCATATTAACCCAGAGCCGCAGATAGATAGGTTAGGATCACCTGAACCAAACAGTGTTTCCCCCTTGTGAATCGCTGCCTGCATTGGTGAGATACCTCTGATTTTGTCAATATGCAAAATAGCAATAGCACCGCCCTCATTGCTCCAAAGTAACCATGTTTATATTGATAAAAACAGCAATATCTCGCCAACGAAGGCAGAGATTCACAAGGAGAAAACACTGTTTGGTCCAGGTGACCCCTAACCTCTCTATCTTCAGGGATGGGTGGATATGCTGTTTTCTGGTGGTACACTTCCTTGAGGCTGGGGCCCCACTTGACGTAAATGCCACGTTAAAAACTGTGGCATTTTACAGTACTTGCAAATTGGGTGGGATTCTGGCTAATCCCATCCACACATGTGCGCTAACAATCACTGGTGAGAAACAGTGAATGAGAAATAGTCAGAGTTTTACCCTGAACAAGTCTGCATCAGACTCTTTTAGAGATATACACATCTCTTAGGGTAAGTTCACACTGAGTTTTTGCAGGTGAATTTTAAGGCGGAATGCACCTCAAAAAACACCTCCCAACTCTCACATTCATTTCAATACGGGTTTGCCAGGCAGAATCCGCCTGAAGATAGGTCATGACACTTTTTTCTCCTCTAGCTGAAAAGTTGGGAGAGTTCCGCTTCAAAAACCCGCCTGCAAAAAACTTACAGACTTTTCTGCACCTAAATAATAAAAGGTTGAAAAGTAAAATACATATTTCAAATACTCCTTATATTATGTATTATGTGTATTATTATACATTCTAATAATTGTAATGCATAAAACACTGACACAACACCCCCCACCCCTTATTAAAGAGAACCTTTCACCACCTTTGCATATGTTAATAGGCGTCACTCCACTAATTCCAGCACAGTTGGAATTTTCTCTTTAGCCCCCACTATTCCTGAGTAACAAGTGCAGGTAGTTTTGGTACCTGATGTACTATTTAAGCTCTGTACTGTCAAGTAGGAGGTGTCAGGCAGGGGGCGTAATTCAGAGCTCCAATCAGAGGCAGCCAGTGTCAGAGCTCAAACTCACACCCCCTTGTCTACTCCTGCCTGACACCGCCCTTCTCACAGTACAGAGCCTACTTAGTATATCAGGCACCAAAACTAACAGCAATGATTGCTCAGGAACGGTAGAGGATAGGAACTGGAGTTGGTGGAAGTGGTGAAAGGTCCTCTTTAAATTACTGCTAAAACTGGTAAGTAGTGAAATATGCTATTTACTCAGGTCTGAGAAAAATGTAGATAGATATGAAATAGAGAAATAGATATTTTATGATAGATAGATATAGATATGAGTATAGATAGATATATAAGAGGATAGATAGGACAGATATGAGATAGATAGATAGATAGATATGAGAGAGATAGATATGAGATAGATAGATAGATAGATATGAGATGGATAGATAGATAGATAGATAGATAGATAGATAGATAGATAGATAGATAGTGAGATGGATAGATAGATAGATAGATAGATATGAGAGAGATAGATATGAGATAGATAGAATAGATAGATAGATAGATAGATAGATAGATACGATACGATAGATAGATAGATAGATAGATAGACAGACAGATAGATAGGTAGGTAGATAGATATGAGTCAGTGAGATATAGCTAAAATAGATAAAAAGATGTGTCATATAAAGGTATTACATATTATCAGGCAGATAGATAGCAGATGCACCAGAAGGCTCTCATATCTGTGGAAGTTCATGGACCGTCTGTCATGTAACAAAACATTTATTATAGATGGCACATGATAGATATGACATAGATAGATAAATAGATAGATAGATAGATAGATAAGAGGGCATATGCCGGATATTCTAGAGGAGTGGGGTTTATGTCACTACATTGCCCCCTGCCTACTTCCAAGTTTCTGGCAGAAGACTAAATGGTGAAGCAGTAAGTGGACAGATCCCTTTACCATTGACCTCATCTGGGACTTATCTCCTGCTGCCCAGGACAGCACCTGAAATCTGGGTCTGTTCTGCTAAATCCAGGATTATTGGGACTTTGGTATGAATATCATATTGATAGATAAGTACGTAGATTCTTAGATAGATTTTGTGACATTCCTCCATAAGATTAATAACATGTACAAGTATTTATGGCCTCTGTTTTCCCAGGTATTGTAAGATGCAGGACATTAGTGTTTGTCAGTGAATAGTCCCCATCATTGGGCACTGTATCTGCTGATCCTGGGAATGAGGGGTCGGAGCACCTCTGAATACTTGTATACACACCCTTGTGTCGCTGCTATTGTTCGGGGGAGCCAGTCATTCATTTGTCTTTGGTCGCACGGACTTGTTCTCACGACCTTGCAGTGAATATTACAGTTCTGTAAAAATCTAATAAAGTCTCCCAGACATTATATAACGGATAGTTCTGGAACAAGAAGAACAAGTTCACTTCTGTTTTCCACACATAAGAAATATTGAACCATTTTAGAATATTCTCATTGTTCTCTCTCTTGGCAATAGATTTGTGTATGGAAAATTGTCCTTCAAGGTTTCCTTCAAGATTGGTAAGAAAAAAGATGTCAGCTTCACCAATCCCATTAAAGACATTACCCATCTTTCTTAGACTCCTGAATGGCAAAACTGCTTCATTGTTAACCTTTTAAAGACCAACAAATTAGTTTGTTTTTGTTTCTACGCACTCCGTGACCAATAACATTTTTTTTAACTTTTAAGGCTACATACTGATTTTGTTTTGTTTGTTTTTTTTGCATTTTACTGTATGTTTTTTACAATTTATTTTCAAATTTTTTAACTTGCTTATTGTATTTAATTTTTTTTAGAACTGTTATAGTTTTTTTTTTTTTTTTTTACTTTTTTTAGTTCCATCCAGAGACTTCTATTTTTAACAATTTTTTTAAGGACAATTTAATGTCTTATATTTATATGACAGTACAATACAGTGGTCTCTTTAAGGTAGGCTGCTGTGATGTCACTGTGGGTTGCAGTTAGGTAAACTGCTGTAAGGTCAGAAGTCGGTTTATGACAGGCTACTGTAACATCACAGTTTTTTTCACTTAGGTAAGTTACTGTGACATGACACTGAGTTGTAATGACATCTCAAGTAGGTTTCAGTCAAGCTAACTGCTGTAACATCACAGGGTAAATGGCTATGACATCACAGTGAGTTGCCTGGTAAGATGTTGTTACATCACAATTAGGTTTCAGACTTGTAAACCGCTGTGACATCACAAGTAGGTTTCAGACTTGTAAACTGCTGTGACATCACAAGTAGGTTTCAGTTAGGTAGTGTTGGACTGAGGTTTCTTAGACCCAATACATGAAATAATTCTGGCAGTCCATTATCCAACAAATATATATGTATACCATAGTACCCTTCAAATTTGGGTGTCTTCTGATAGACAATTATTGTGTTGGAGTCTGGGCCCACTAGAGTATCCTCCGGTACTCTGGCGGGCCAGTCCACCATTGTGTGGGCTACTGTGACATCACAGTCAGTTTTAGATAGGTAAGCTGTTGTGACATAACAGTGAGATGCCTGGTAAGATGTTGTGATATCACATGTAGTTTTCTGTTACATAAGCTTCTATGACATCACAGTGAGTTATGAGGTAAGATGTGACATCACAGTGGGTTTCAGCCAAGTAAACTACTGTGATATAATAAATAGGTTTCAGTTAGGTAATCTACAGTGACATCACAATCTGTTGAGCTAGGTAAGCTGCTGTGACATCACATGAGTTCTCTGGTAAGATGTGATGTCACATAAAAATTAAATGTTGCAACCATACTCTAAACTATCCTGTATCTCCTAAAGCGAACCTGTAAGGGAATTGCCAGTTGAGCAATTCTCCGGTGCTGCAGAAAAAACCTGAGAGGAAGGGAATACAGAGACAGTGAGCCCTAAAGTTGACCAGACCCTGTCCCTACCTACTTGTCTCACTGTCCTAATGACAGGAACAACTTGGAGCCGGTCCCTACTCTGAATAAGTGACGAAACAGAACGCAGACAGGACGCACAAACAACAAAGGGAGGTCAGCTAGCCAAGGGGTTGGTAACAATCGAGCAAAGCAGTACAGAATCCAAATCCAAGAGAATAGTCAAAGTCAAAGCCAGTGGTCAGAAAATCGGAAGAGCAGGTAGCAGGTAACAAGGAGTATAGCCAGTAAGTGAAATGCAATAGCAGGCACCAATGGGAAAGTGAGCAAACAATAAATAGGGAGAAAGAACCCGCCCCAGACTTGATAGGAGGACAGGCTGTCAATCACAAAGGCAGGACTAAAGTTAACTCTTAGTGGAGCAGGAGGAAAGCAAGGTGAAGGAGAAGGGCGTGGTGGAAAATCAATTAAGGAGGTGAGGGAATAGGACAGTGTTCAGACAGTACAAGAAAAACCCAAGGAAAGAATTACAACCGGGCACGCCTCCTGCGCCGCTGCGTGCGCCCGGAGGACGGCGCCAAAGCCAGAACAGGCAAGGACGTTACAGAATCTTCATTTATAAAACAACTTTGATAAATGAACAGTACAGCTGAATATAAGAAACTTTGTATTATATCTTATTAAACAAATTTGTTTCCTTCTCCACTTATCAGGATGAGTTACTATTTACATAGAAGTCTATGGAGAGGGGAAGAGGAGGCTACTGGAAAAGGCATACTCTGCTGCACTAAGAGTGAGGAAGCTCTTCTGACAATGCTACATTTCATAAGACTCTACCTTTGCAGAGAATGAGTCAATAAAGCAATCCCCTCTCCATAGACTTCTATGTGTGAGGTGAGGAAACTAATTGGAGAAGGAAACAGATTTATTTAATAAGATATATTACAAAGTTTCTTATATTCACCTGTACTATTCATTTATGGAAAGTGGTTTTATAATTGGAAGTCCACTTTAAGATCTACAGTATCTAGCTATGTATGTAGAAACAATCTGTTCTGGCTAATAGAGGAGATCTGAAGTGGTAGAATTCTCACTATAAGGTCTACATGTTATGGATATCGGTTATCATTATTGATTTCTGCTTTCTGTTCTATAGATAAATATGATCATTTATAAGACCCCATAGTGAAGAATGTATGGTGGCTCCAGTATGGCCAAGAGCTCCAGTAACATCCAATAACCTGGATACATATTATATTTATAGAGCATTTCACTAACACTGTTTCCTCCTGATAATGATGACAGTTTTCTATTGTTCGATGTTTGTTTTGTTTGCCCCATTTTGGGAATTGGATGAGCAATACTCCATAAGGGATATCCTCGAGATCCCGAAACAGCCACAACATGAACATAAGGGGCTTTCCATATGTCTATAACAATGGCAGGAAGGTGAGTGGAGATTTATGGCACCATGGGAGCATCATCTTCCCCATATAATATGATCCATCATAAATAAGTCTAAAATACTTCCAAATTATACTTACTGTATATAGTGACTGAATAAGGCTGTGTTCACACTGGTGTTTTTAAGTCTATAAAATCTATTTACCATGATAGATAACTGCACGGACCCCATTCATTTCTATGAGGGAAACATCTCAAAGTGCATCACTCATCATAAAAATACTGCAAAATGGGTTGTGAGAAGTGCACAGTGTACAGTCATATATTTTATAGCCATATATGACATGCAGGATCCCTCAAATTTACACAAATATTGCATACATTAATAGTACAAGAACATTTAGAAACATATGAAACATATAAGGAACTTTGTAATATTTCTTATAAGGAAAAATGCTTCTTTCTCCGCTTATCTGGCTCTTTTTCTTCAGCTTCGGACCTACTAAATTGACAATCACTTGGAAATATATGCTGAATCTGTCTTGGTCTCCCATCAACTGTCTGCTCACAAATCAAATTAAAGCTGCCCATAGAAGTCTATGGATATTTGCCGCTGGAGCTATTAGTAAGTTTGCTATCTATCCCAAGTGCTTCATTCATATCATGATAGTTTTCAGTACTTCTCTATAGTTTCCTATATACCTATATGGTGGTGTTGCTGCTTCTGAGTGCGTGAGAGAGAATTATGGATCAGAATCTCCTGATTCTTCATGACTGTCTATGGAAAATATTGTAACCGTTAATCTCTACCCACCTGCTCAGGGACACCTAAGAATAAGTGATAGAGCTTGAAGCGGGGAAAACTGCTAAAATGCAGAATACATGTTCTAAAATGGTAAGATATAGTTTTGTTCCTCACGTACACCCATATGGCATCTTATTCTCATAAAGTTAAAGGGGTTGTCCGGGATAAAATGATCTTGCTACACTAAGCTAAACACCTTCCCCCCGCCTAGCTTCTAACTTACTTACTGTATCAAAAATGTATATTTACCCATATCGCTGGGGCGATCACATGACTGCCCCAGGCACATTTTCTGATTTTTAAAGTGACATTCTGTTTCCCTATTTCCGGAAATGGAATGTCACCAATACCACCTCCCATCACCTCATTATACTTACCTGTCTTCCTGTCTGAATCTTCTGGGCAAGAACCATCACTTCCTTCAGCGGTACCGGCTCCTCCTCTCCTCTGACGTCTGCCGGCTTCCCATGCCTGCGATATAGAGCCAGATGCCGACACTCTGGCTCTATTGCGCAGGCACTTGCAGAAGTCAAGAGAAGAAGAAAGTGATCTCCAGGACAGAAAGACAGGTAAGTATGATGGGGTGGGGTAAATTAGTTAGTTAGGAAGGGCTAGTATTGGTCAGGCTAGCTAGGGAAACAGGGAGGGGGTGTGAGGGAGTGAGGAAGGGAGAGGGAGGGAGGAAGAGGAAAAGGGGGATCTGAGTGAAGAGCAATGCATCATGGTTGTAGGATACGAGAGCAGGAAGCTACCCATGTAAACAAATGCAGAAGATGCCAGGAGCTCCCAGAGAAACCCAGAAATCACTCAACACACAGCTAAAGGTATTTGGGTGCACTTATTAACCCATTGATAGCACTAACAGACCTTTTTAAAAAATATATATATTTTTTGCCCGGAAAACCCCTTTAAGGTGTGACCAAATCGATGGATTCTGCCCACGTCAGCTATGGATCACGCCCAATTTCTTACATTCTGTACTACAAGAACAATTTCCACAGAAACAGTTCTAGAAACATTTCTGCTGCACTGTTAGTGGCCCATGTGAATGTGTCCTAAGGGCGGTATAACTGGAATACTTTTCAATATTATTATTTTTTTGGACCTTTTCCCAGTTTGTCCATTACAACCCTGCAATATACTATAATGTGTGATCAATAAGTACCCCCAGCAAAGTGTTCTAAAATCCCTAGGAAAAAATGACACAGGACATAGACAACATTGTACAACAGGTAAAATCCAAACTTCCACATTAAAGAGGGCTTGTCACCAAGTAGAAAATGTTATACAACATACATCTTATGTTTCTTGGCATTCCCCTGAACAATTTTGTGTTTTTCTTTTTAAAATCCGTCCACCCATTCAAAAGTTATGGCCCCCGGAAGATTATGTGTAAACTAGCCCCGATTCTACATGTGGGCGGGAACCTTTTATTTTACTTCCCACTTGGGGAATCAGAGCTATAATTTTCTAGGGCCGTATCTGTGGAATGGGTGGATGGATTTTAAAAAGAATAACACCAAACTGATCAGGGACATAGCGAGAATCAAATGATGTATGGCGTTTAGTATTTTGTACTTGGTGATAAATCCCCTTTAAGTATATTTTGTTAAAGCATAACTAATCTTTTGGATAAATTTGATTTTCTGACAGCATTTGTCAAACTAAAAGGGGTTATGCCACAAAAACTATTTATCCTCTATCCATAGGGTAAAGGATAAATACCTGATTGGTGGGGGTCTGACCATAGAGATCCCCACCAATCCTCTAAACAAGGTCCTTTCCTGCGCTCCGCATTCAGCCTGGTGGACGGCACTCGTATTCACTTCAATGGGAGCACCAAAGAAAGGCTAAGTAGAGCACTCATGGCAGATAGAAGCTATTTATGGTAGGCAACACACTTTTAGTATGTTATGTTGTAATGTACAATTTTACTGTATATAAATAAATTTCCTTGTATATCACACTGTGGAAATTTCCACTGCACTTAATTAGCCCAACGAACTACATTGCTGTCAAAGTGAGAGTTAGTGTATACCGCCACCTAACCACAAGAGACACATCATATCCTCACTGTCTATACAAGGTACACAGAATGAATAATGCTAAGATGAAATTAATATTTTTGCTTTCCTTCAGGGCTCTTCCTGTCTCCATATTTTGTCTATTGAGGGTCCTACGCAGTCCTAACCACTCCTATAATGATATCATCCATATAGTCTGATTATACACCCAAGGTGCTCTATTGTGATGGGATTATCATCCCAAACTATAATAATAATATAAAGGGATTTACGCTAATACATGAATGATGGGGAGCCATGGGAAGAGATAAAGGGATTATATGGGAAGAAGGCAAGCCATGATGGATGGTAAACAATGAGGAGTTCTATTCTCATTTCTGTACATGATTATGGGGGCGGCCATGTTGCCTGAGTTTCTCCTCTGCTCTGTTAACAGCATTTAGTGATATGCTTTCCAACAGTCTGACTCATTGAGGTCTATGGGAGAGATTTATAGACATGCTCTGTGCAGGGAGGGGGAGGAGATAAACTGTGACATCATCAATTGTCAATAGTGGATGTAATGATGGGTCAGTGGTGTTATCTATAGACGTGTTATCCTTTATTGTAATCCTGTCTGTGGTGTAAATGAGATAACTGCTGCAAAGAAAACCCTTATAGAATTGGAAAGTGTTAGCCTATTATTAGGCTTAGTGGCCAGAGGGAAAATTGCAGGTTATAGTACTTTTTAAAATACAGATAGTGATATAAAACAATTAAAAAATAAATAAACAAAATAAAATCTATCTATCTATCTATCTATCTATCTATCTATCTATCTATCTGTCATTATCAGGTATGGGTTTTAATCTGGGCTGACTTCAGGGGTGTGTTATTTGCCAAACTGAGGCATGTGAGCGCCATGAATTTTATAGATGATCATTTAGCAGTATTATAGAGCTGGAGCTGATATATGGTCTCTATATCTTGTAATTCTTTGAGCACTGTATGGCGGTATTTACATTGCATGACTTTGCTACATAGGCATTGTATGATACATTGTTCATGAGATGTATGGTGGCAGTAACAATGTATAGCTGACTGCTTGTGGTCCCTTGAGCAGGATCACATTTGAGCTTGTTTTTGGGTAACCTTTCTAGTGAAATAATCTTGTTTAAAGCTTAAATAATTGCACATTTGCACATTATCCACCGGATATCAAGAGGCAAGAGTGAAAAATCCCACAGACTGTAATTATACTTCAAGGATCTTGGACTTTCCCTGTGTATTACCAGTTGGTCCTTATTGTTTCCTCCACACGCTTCAGTTTCCTCTTATAGTGCAAAACACAGTGAATTCATTTTTAAAGAGATATTCCAAGTGTTTTTATTTTAGGTATTTGTTTATAGGATAGGAAATCCTTCCAATGCAGTGCACAGGGTTATAATGGGACATGCCACTTTATATGCAGGTAAGTATAAGTATACATAACTCATTATGGAGGAAAAAAAAGTCATGGACGGCACATCCCAATCGTATACATTGATCTAATGCTGCTCCGCAAAATCTACAAACATGAACACGAAGTTCTTAGTATACATGCTGATCAAGGTGCATAATCCCACTAGCCACTTCACAGCGACCTCTGTATAGTGGGTCCCTTCTCTAGCCACACCACCCCACAGGCACAGCACCATAGGGGCAGCAGACACCATGCAGCACCGCACCATGTGAACAGATCTCAAAAAATTCACCTTACCATATTGCTTGAGGCAGGGGACCGAAAGCCAGTAGGTGGGTCCCTTATGCAGTCTCCTATATATGCATAACTATAAATAAATAAATGCATTTCTGAATATTGTATGATTTCACCATCTATTAGTCATATTCTAGTACATAGGGGCAGTATTATAGTAGTTATATTCTTGTACATAGGGGGCAGTATTATAGTAGTTATATTCTTGTACATAGGAGCAGTATTATAGTAGTTATATTCTTGTACATAGGGAAAGTATTATAGTAGTTATATTCTTGTACATAGGAGCAGTATTATAGTAGTTATATTCTTGTACATAGGAGCAGTATTATAGTAATTATATTCTTGTACAGTCATGGCCAAAAGTTTTGAGAATGACACAAATATTCTATTTTCACATGATCTGCTGCCCTCTGGTTTTTATGTGTGTTTGTCAGATGTTTTTATCACATACAGAAATAGAATTGCATTCATATTATGAGTAACAGAAGCTTATATTGACAGTTAGAATGAGTTAATGCAGCAAGTCAATATTTGCAGTGTTGACCCTTCTTCTTCAGGACCTCTGCAATTCTTCCTGGCATGCTCTCAATCAACTTCTGGACCAAATCCTGACTGATAGCAGTCCATTCTTGCAGAATCAATGCTTTAATTTTGTCTGAATTTGTTGGTTTTTGTTTGTCCACCCGTCTCTTGATGATTGACCACAAGTTCTCAATGGGATTAAGATCTGGGGAGTTTCCAGGCCATGGACCCAAAATCTCTATGTTTTGTTCCCTGAGCCATTTAGTTATCACCTTTGCTTTATGGCAAGGTGCTCCATCATGCTGGAAAAGGCATTATTGAGCGCCAAACTGCTCTTGGACGGTTGGGAGAAGTTGCTCTTGGAGAACATTCTGGTACCATTCTTTATTCATGGCTGTGTTTTTAGGCAAGACTGTGAGAGAGCCGATTCCCTTGGCTGAGAAGCAACCCCACACATGAATGGTTTCAGGATGCTTTACAGTTGGCATGAGACAAGACTGGTGGTAGCGCTCACCTCTTCTTCTCCGAATAAGCTGTTTTCCAGATGTTCCAAACAATCGAAAAGGGGATTCATCAGAGAAAATGACTTTACCCCAGTCCTCAGCAGTCCACTCCCTGTACCTTTTGCAGAATATCAGTCTGTCCCTGATGTTTTTTCTGGAGAGAAGTGGCTTCTTTGCTGCCCTCCTTGAGACCAGGCCTTGCTCCAAGAGTCTCCGCCTCACAATGCATGCAGATGCACTCACACCTGCCTGCTGCCATTCCTCAGCAAGCTCTGCACTGCTGGTAGCCCGATCCCGCAGCTGAAACACTTTTAAGAGACGGTCCTGCCGCTTGCTGGTCTTTCTTGGGCGCCCTGGAGCCTTTTTGGCACCAATGGAACCTCTCTCCTTGAAGTTCTTGATGATGCGATAGATTGTTGACTGAGGTGCAATCTTTCTAGCTGCAATACTCTTCCCAGTTAGGCCATTTTTGTGCAGTGCAATGATGACTGCACGTGTTTCTTTAGAGATAACCATGGTTAACAGAAGAGAAACAATGATGGCAAGCACCAGCCTCCTTTTAAAGTGTCCAGTGGTGTCATTCTTACTTAATCATGACAGATTGATCTCCAGCCCTGTCCTCATCAACACCCACACCTGTGTTAATGGAGCAATCACTGAAACGATGTTAGGTGGTCCTTTTAAGGCAGGGCTGCAATGATGTTGAAATGTGTTTTGGGGGATAAAGTTCATTTTCTAGGCAAATATTGACTTTGCAAGTAATTGCTGTTAAGCTGATCACTCTTTATAACATTCTGGAGTATATGCAAATTGCCATTAGAAAAACTGAAGCAGTAGACTTTGTAAAAATTAATATTTGTATCATTCTCAAAACTTTTGGCCATGACTGTACATAGGAGCAGTATTATAGTAGTTATATCCTTGTACATAGGAGGCAGTATTATAGTAGTTATATTCTTGTACATAGGAGCAGTATTATAGTAGTTATATTCTTGTACAGTGGGGAAAAAAAGTATTTAGTCAGCCACCAATTGTGCAAATTGTGCAAGTTCTCCCACTTAAAAAGATGAGGCCGGCCTGTAATTGACATCATAGGTAGACCTCAACTATGAGAGACAAAATGAGAAAACATATCTAGAAAATCACATTGTTGGATTTTTTAAGAATTTATTTGCAAATTATGGTGGAAAATAAGTATTTGATCACCTACAAACAAGCAAGATTTCTGGCTCTCACAGACCTGTAACTTCTTCTTTAAGAGGCTCCTCTGTCCTCCACTCATTACCTGTAGTAATGGCTCCTGTGTGACATTGTTATCAGTATAAAAGACACCTGTCCACAACCTCAAACAGTCACACTCCAAACTCCACTATGGTGAAGACCAAAGAGCTGTGGAAGGACACCAGAAACAAAATGGTAGCCCTGCACCAGGCTGGGAAGACTGAATCTGCAATAGCCAAGCAGCTTGGTGTGAAGAAATCACCTGTGGGAGCAATAATTAGAAAATGGAAGACATACAAGACCACTGATAACCTCCCACCATCAGGGGCTCCACGTAAGATCTCACCCTGTGGGGTCAAATTGATCACAAGAACGGGGAACAGAAAATCCCAGAACCAGACGGGGGGACCTAGTGACTGACCTGCAGAAAGCTGGGACTAACGTAACAAAGGCTACCGTCAGTAACACACTACGCCACCAGGGACTCAGATCCTGCAGTGCCAGACGTGTCCCCCTGCTTAAGCCAGTACATATCCGGGCCCGTCTGAAGTTTGTTAGAGACAATTTGGATGTTCCAGAAGAGTATTGGGAGAATGTCATATGGTCAGATGAAACCAAAGTAGAACTGTTTGGTAGAAACACAACTCGTCGTGTTTGGAGGAGAGTGAATGCTGAGTTGCATCCAAAGAACACCATACCTACTGTGAAGCATGGGGGGGGTGGCAACATCATGCTTTGTGGCTGTTTCTCTGCAAAGGGACAAGGAGGACTGATCCGTGTACATGAAAGAATGAATGGGGCCATGTATCGTGAGATTTTGAGTGCAAACCTCCTTCCATCAGCAAGGGCATTGAAGATGAAACGTGGCTGGGTCTTTCAGCATGACAATGATCCTAAGCACACCACCAGGGCAACGAAGGAGCAGCTTCATAAGAAGCATTTCAATGTCCTGGAGTGGCCTAGCCAGTCTCCAGATCTCAACCCCATAGAAAACCTTTGGAGGGAGTTGAGAGTCCGTGTTGCCCAGCTACAGCCCCAAAACATCCCTGCTCTAGAGGAGATCTGCATGGAGGAATGGGCCAACATACCAGCAACAGTGTGTGCCAACCTTGTGAAGACTTACAGAAAACGTTTGACCTCTGTCATTGCCAGCAAAGGATATATAACAAAGTATTGAGATGAACTTTTGTTATTGACCAAATACTTATTTTCCACCAGAATTTGCAAATAAATTCTATAAAAATCAGACAATGTGATTTTCTGGATTTGTTTTCTCATTTTGTCTCTCATAGTTGAGGTCTACCTATGATGACAATTACAGGCCGGCCTTATCTTTTTAAGTGGGAGAACTTGCACAATTGGTGGCTGACTAAATACTTTTTTTCCCCACTGTACATAGGAGTAACATTATAGTAGTTATATTCTTGTACATAGGGGCAGTATTATAGTAGTTATATTCTTGTACATAGGAGCAGTATTATAGTAGTTATATTCTTGTACATAGGAGCAGTATTATAGTACTTATATTCTTGTACATAGGAGGCAGTATTATAGTAGTTATATTCTTGTACATAGGAGCAGTATTATAGTAGTTATATTCTTGTACATAGGGGCATTATTATAGTAGTTATATTCTTGTACATAAGGGGCAGCATTATAGTAGTTGTATTCTTGTACATAGGAGGCAGTATTATAGTAGTTATATTCTTGTACATAGGATTATATTATAGTAGTTATATTCTTGTACATATGAGCAGTATTGTAGTAGTTATATTCTTGTACATAAGGGGCAGTATTATAGTAGTTATATTCTTGTACATAGGGGGCAGTATTATAGTAGTTATATTCTTGTACATAGGAGCAGTATTATAGTAGTTATATTCTTGTACATAGGAGCAGTATTATAGTAGTTATATTCTTGTACATAGGAGCAGTATTATAGTAGTTATATTCTTGTACATAGGAGGTAGTATTATAGTAGTTATATTCTTGTACATAGGAGACAGTATTATAGTAGTTATATTCTTGTACATAGGAGTAGTATTATAGTAGTTATATTCTTGTACATAGGAGCAGTATTATAGTAGTTATATTCTTGTACATAGGAGGCAGTATTATAGTAGTTATATTCTTGTACATAGGAGCAGTATTATAGTAATTATATTCTTGTACATAGGAGCAGTATTATAGTAGTTATATTCTTGTACATAGGAGCAGTATTATAGTAGCTATATTCTTGTACATATGAGCAGTATTATAGTAGTTATATTCTTGTACATAGGAGCAGTATTATAGTAGTTATATTCTTGTACATAGGAGCAGTATTACAGTAGTTATATTCTTGTACATAGGAGCAGTATTATAGTAGTTATATTCTTGTACATAGGAGCAGTATTACAGTAGTTATATTCTTGTACATAGGAGCAGTATTATAGTAGTTATATTCTTGTACATAGGAGGTAGTATTATAGTAGTTATATTCTTGTACATAGGAGCAGTATTATAGTAGTTATATTCTTGTACATAGGAGCAGTATTATAGTAGTTATATTCTTGTACATAGGAGCAGTATTATAGTAGTTATATTCTTGTACATAGGGACAGTATTATAGTAGTTATATTCTTGTACATAGGAGCAGTATTATAGTAGTTATATTCTTGTACATAAGGGGCAGTATTATAGTAGTTATATTCTTGTACATAGGGGGCAGTATTATAGTAGTTATATTCTTGTACATAGGGGGCAGTATTATAGTAGTTATATTCTTGTACATAGGGCAGTAGAGTAAAATTATTCAGCTTGATTTGACTTCACAAGTATATAGTCTAATTTCCAAGAGGACAATAGAGACATTATGGGAAATATTTAGTAAGAGCATAGTCATGGTTTTTGTGTATTTTTAGCTTAGGAATCTTTACTGTGTTAGTATAATTTCGGTTTTTCAGTTGTGCCTCCTCTTGTATTTTCATGTTTCCTAGCCTTCCCCAGGAAATGCTCATTATGGTTCGGTATCATGTATAATATTTACTACAGGAGAAGAAAGCCCCTCTTAGAATTTCTCAGCTATGTTAAGAAAACAGTTTTAGAAATGTAATCATTAAGTATTGGAAACTTAACAGGAAAGAGACGTCTTCCGTTAGATCACACATTAATATAACAGTCATATCAGAATTAGTGAAAGTCTGTAGTGAAGAGAGAAAAAGTCATTTCCTGTGCTTAATTTTCGAGTCGTTGCAATTCTACAATGAAAATTCAGCAAAATGCAAATGGTAAATTTATTTCTTATAACAATTGTCAACTTAGTGATACATTTCCGTGAGGAATAATGGAGTATCTACCTAATGTCATGCCAGGAGCTTATAACACCGCCATGTTTTGCTACAGTTACAGAGCTATGAAATGTCCAAATAGTACCCAAATATATTATAAAATAAGACCAATGTAAAACTAGACCATGGTAGGGGCAGATAGGGGGCGGCCCCCAAATGATGACGGCCAAGGGCAATTAACCCTTTTGTCTGTGCGATAATTCATCTGTGTATGACTGCCAGGGGTAGGTTGGCACTATAAACATGTCCTTGGTGATAAAATCAGAAAACCTAGTACACATATTGATTTTTTTTATCTTCCAGTAAATTATTATTATTATTTTTTTTTTCAACTCTTATTTTATTTGAATTTTTACATTTTTTATCTTTTATGCAACATTTTCCAAAAACAGAAATGAATACATGAAAATGCCTTATCTGCACTGAAAAGGAATACATAACATGTGACTCAGTAAACTGTCTAGAGTCAAGATTTACTAATGAACTGACGACACTTGCACAATTCATAGGCAATGTTCAAGAGCAAATGAAGCTTACAAAGCAGATTTTGAATACATGGACACTGTTACGTGTACTAGCAACGCACAGCACAATGTGTATCAAAGTGTGGTGGGAAAGAAAAAAAAAGAAGTAGAGAATGTCAGGAAAAATTTATTTTAAGATGTAAGGAAAACCTCAGTTAGCTCAGAGATACCAAGACTTGATCCCTTGTCAGGATTAGAGAGGGGCGAGGTAAGGGGGGGGGGGTCCAAGAATGGAGTGTGTACAATGGGCGTAACATCTGCTGGGATGTGGGGACGTGCACTAATCAGATCTCGTAAGATCTCACGGCTCTGCCCTATCAGAGTCCGTTGGGGCAGGTAGCACTCTCTCACGCCATGGCGACCATATTTTTAAAATCACAAGGCATTATGGGAAAGGAGCTGGGGAGCTCATGCGCCCTCTGTTGGATGTAACAGATCTTCAATTTGCTTTTGACTCACCGAGCCTTGAGACAGCAAAGGGGATTTTAGCCAAGCCAATTTCACTTATCTGCATACAGCGCTGTTTCCGGATTGTTGTCCTTCATCAGTACAGAGCAAAGTGAATTGGCTGGCTTCGTGGGAGGCAATGAGTGGGTTAGGGACAAGAATCTCTCACATTGAGGAGAGCTCTCCTCAATGTGAGAGATTCTTGTCCATATTTTTAAAAATCTGTCATGAGTTCTGGTCGACCAGCTGATCAGCTCCTCAAACCGCATAATCTGATTAACCTTATCAATCCAGACCTGGATGGGAGGGGTAATAGGTTTTAACCAAAACAGGGGGATGACCGCTTTACCCGCCTCAATCGAATGGGTTGTGAGATTCAACTTAGAATGTCGCATATTATGCCTGGGGCATGAGAGGAGCACCCACTCTGGGGATAGGGCCCCCTTGTATTCAAGGAATGGAAGTAAATGGGCTTGTACCTGGGACCAGAATGGCTCGACCATCTCACATGAGTACCAGGGGCGTAAATATCAGGGTAGCAGAGGTAGCGGCTGCCACAGGGCCCGGAACATTATGGGGCCCGGGACCCAGAGCCCTGTGGCAGCCGCTACCGTGAACCCCACAAACACTGCTATCATTATACTCGGGGGTCTTTTGAGACTTCTGAGTATAACAATCGGGGGCCCAGGGGAGGTGAGGGAACATAAAAAACACTGTAACTTACCTCTCCTACACTCCGCAGGCTTCGGGCCTGTTTGGTGACGTCCAAGACGTCAGCCGACGTCATTATGCATCGCGACACCGGCCTCACTCACGCGAGATCTGGTCCAACATTGAAGATGGCCAAAGTAGCCTACGGGAGTGCAGCGGAGCCAGGAAGAGTTAAGTAGCATTGTTTTTTTATGTTTGTATCCTCCCCTGGGTCTCCGATCATTATATTCTGGGGTCTGAAAAGACCCCAGAGTATAAAAATTGTTCATGCGTGGTCCACTGTAGGGCATAATACTGTGTGCAAGGGCCGCTATGGGGCATAATACTGTGTGCAGGGGCCACTATGGGTCATAATACTGTGTGCAGTGGCCACTATGAGGCATAATACTGTGTGCAGGGGGCCACTATGGCGCATAATAGTGTGTGCAGGAATGCGGTTTATGCGGGGGGGGGGGGGGGGGGCGGCGGTTTGTGCGGGGGGGGTTGGGGGCGGCAGTTCGGGGGGGGCGCCATGTCAAATGTTCGTCTTGGGGCCCAGCCATTCCTAGTTACGCCACTGATGACCACCAAATATGGGACATGCTCCCAACACTTTTCTGACACCGCCAGCATAGGCTCGAGGCTGCTAGGCCGTGGGCATACAGCCACTCCGGCGTTTTGTACCACCTAGATAAGATTTTGTAGTGGGATTCTTGCATCCTAACACAATTGGAAAAGCCATGAGAGCATCTGAGGGCAGCTTTAGAGTCCTCTGGCGTCAAAGAAATGTTAAGTTCTTTTTCCCAAGACTGCATGTAAAGTGGGGTAGATTCGGCAGAGGGAGCCATTAATTGTTTTTTGCAATTTGCAATTTTTGAAAGTTTTTTCAAACTCTGTGAGCTGTTTGCGCGTGGGGCCCGTGCTTAGTATCTCTGCCTCTATCTTTTTGTAGTGTTCGTAATGGAGGAAGGTGAATGGAACTTCAGGGAACCTGGCTTTGATCTGGGGTTGGGTCAGTAGGGAACCTTCTTGCAATAAATCACCTAGCGTTCGGGTCTTAAATCTCGACCAGAAGTCTCTATAGAGAGAGGCTGTAGAAGACTTACCTACGGGTAGGAGGTCTGCGGGTAAAATCATGGAAGGAGTGGGTGAGAGTACCGGGCCGTGGTCCAGCCATGTCTCACACGCACCCCTGATAAGGGGGTCAAAGTCACTTCTAGATAACTGGTGCTTTGAGGGGAGCCATAAGTATTGCCTAAACGCCAAACCATTGTATGCTTCAGCTAGCGCCCGCACTATGGGGCTTTTTAGAGGTGCAGTCAGGGCCAGCCACCTACGCAATTGGATTGCTTTATAATAAGAAGAGATGTCTGGCAGAGCTATGCCTCCTCAGTAAATTTTTTTAATTGTTGAGTTCATTGTATTGACCGTGAGCTCAATGATAAAAGGTTCTGTATATATGGGAGTGGGTTCTTTAAATAATAGGGCGCAAGAAACGCCAGTTCAATTCTCATTGTACCCATAAGTAAATGGGTCAAAAACATTGTAGCTACAGCACAGTGGATGACATGTTCCAATATCATGACCAATCAGCAGTCATGAGATAGGGCCGGCCTTAGGTTTGGGGCACCATGTGTGGAATATACTTTTGATACCCCTCACCCATCAAAGGAATAATAGGTAAGGCTACTGTATGTTCACATCTGAGCGCAGTGTCCTTCTGGTGGCTAGTCTCACGAACAAGTCCTGCAAACCCAACTTTTTCATCCAGATAATGTCAGGGCTAAAATAAAGGCCACCCAACGGACCCCATTATAGTTAATCCATTGTGTTATGTCCCTGCAATGGACAAGAACAGGGGTGAGCAATTAATTTTCCCATGGCCACATGAGAACTCAGGCCTCCCTGGTTAGTGTCTACCCCTCCAGGACGGAACTAGAAACCTGTTCAGATGAAGAGGATTTTTGAACTGTAGAAGGTGTGACTAGTACTAATAACCTTAAGGGCAAATCTTCTGTAACAATTCACTTACGTAAGACAATAACACGCCATATACCGAGTAACCATACAACACACAGAATAATCTGTTACATATTACAGGACTTTCTCCATACGTTAGCTATGACTGCTCATGTTGCATAAAAAAAAAAAAATATATGAATTCAGATGCACATACATTTTAATAATTTTCTATATACATTACATGACTTATCCATGTTACAGCCTGTATTATACCTCAGAGCTGCATTCACAAATCTTAAAGCGTATCTCCTGCTTGTTCAGTGTCTGCATAGAGGCTGCATTTGTGATGCCCATTCCATTTAAACAATCACTGTAATAGTAATATGATGTAGGAAATACTAAATGTCACCCAGTGACTGTACCAGCAGGATAGTGAGTGCAGCTCTGGAGTATAATACAGGATGTAACTCAGGATCAGTACAGGATAAGTAATGTAATGTATGTACACAGTGACTGCACCAGCAGAATAGGGAGTGCAGCTCTGGAGTATAATACAGGATGTAACTCAGGATCAGTACAGGATAAGTAATGTAATGTATGTACACAGTGACTGCACCAGCAGAATAGTGAGTGCAGCTCTGGAGTATAATACAGGATGTAACTCAGCATCAGTACAGGATAAGTAATGTATGTACACAGTGACTGTACCAGCAGAATAGTGAGTGCAGCTCTGGAGTATAATACAGGATGTAACTCAGGATCAGTACAGGATAAGTAATGTAATGTATGTACACAGTGACTGTACCAGCAGAATAGTGAGTGCAGCTCTGGAGTATAATACAGGATGTAACTCAGGATCAGTACAGGATAAGTAATGTAATGTATGTACACAGTGACTGTACCAGCAGGATAGTGAGTGCAGCTCTGGAGTATAATACAGGATGTATCTCAGCATCAGTACAGGATAAGTAATGTATGTACACAGTGACTGTACCAGCAGAATAGTGAGTGCAGCTCTGGAGTATAATACAGGATGTAACTCAGGATCAGTACAGGATAAGTAATGTAATGTATGTACACAGTGACTGTACCAGCAGAATAGTGAGCGCAGCTCTGGAGTATAATACAGGATGTAACTCAGGATCAGTACAGGATAAGTAATGTAATGTATGTACACAGTGACTGCACCAGCAGAATAGTGGGCAGCCTGGAGTATAATACAGGGTGAACTCAGGATCAGTACAGGATAAGTAGATGTAATGTATGTACACAGTGACTGCACCAGCAGAATAGTGAGTGCAGCTCTGGAGTATAATACAGGATATAACTCAGGATCAGTACAGGATAAGTAATGTAATGTATGTACACAGTGACTGTACCAGCAGAATAGTGAGTGCAGCTCTGGAGTATAATACAGGATGTAACTCAGGATCAGTACAGGATAAGTAATGTATGTACACAGTGACTGTACCAGCAGAATAGTGAGTGCAGCTCTGGAGTATAATACAGGATGTAACTCAGGATCAGTACAGGATAAGTAATGTAATGTATGTACACAGTGACTGTACCAGCAGAATAGTGAGTGCAGCTCTGGAGTATAATACAGGATGTAACTCAGGATCAGTACAGGATAAGTAATGTAATGTATGTACACAGTGACTGTACCAGCAGAATAGTGAGTGCAGCTCTGGAGTATAATACAGGATATAACTCAGGATCAGTACAGGATAAGTAATGTAATGTATGTACACAGTGACTGTACCAACAGAATAGTGAGTGCAGCTCTGGAGTATAATACAGGATATAACTCAGGATCAGTACAGGATAAGTAATGTAATGTATGTACACAGTGACTGTACCAGCAGAATAGTGAGCGCAGCTCTGGAGTATAATACAGGATGTAACTAAGGATCAGTACAGGATAAGTAATGTAATGTATGTACACAGTGACTGTACCAGCAGAATAGTGAGTGCAGCTCTGGAGTAAAATATAGGATGTAACTAAGGATCAGTACAATGATCTGAACACACCTCAGTAACACACACAACACCCATGCTTTGCTCAAACAATACCTATAGTCCTCCCATTCTGCTAAAGCTACGTAACGTTGGACAAAAACATGGAGAACCCGTCTGAATACAGACTGTACACACCATACACACACAGTTTGCATGGCCCTGGCGTAAAGAATATAAATATACACAACTGTATCTAAGCAGGACTGGATACAATGCTAATAATACTATGTAACACCTGACGTCTCCTGAGCAACATTCCATCACATCACTCATACAACACCTTTTGCATGACATTGACAGTAATTTGGATTTTCCCCAGCATCAGTGTCTGACCTCACCAATGCTCTTTTGCCTGAATGGATACAAATTCCTACATAGACACTCCAAAATTTTGTGGAAAGTCGCTCTAGATTGTTTTGGAATGGGATGTCCTACAAACTCATAAATGGGTGGTGGTCAGGGTCCACATCCTTGTGGCCATATAATGTATCGTTAGCTCACAAAGGATTGTACAGACTGGATACCATTGTAGCAAACTCTCATCTGCAAGAAACTTTGGGTCTGTTGAGCAGGAACTTCAATGAAAATAGTAAGGGATTAGAACACAAGATATATTAGAAAGTCGCTTTATACTTTGTGTATTGACACCTGAATCATGGCTGCCGGGCGGAGCGTCACTGCCAGGTAGATTTGGAGGAGTATAATTGGGTCTTCATGGCCAGGACCTCCCACTGTAGTAGTCTATGGGGGAAGGAAATATTTGCATTGAAGACATGTGGTGAGAATTTCCCTTTCTAGGATTTCTGTGAATGGGATGAAATATGACCAGACCCATATTTTATTACCGCCTGTCAGATATCCCACATCCTGCCCTATGCCAACTACTCTTCCTCCTCCATTGATCACAATGTAACTTGGTGACTAAGAACTCCGGCTTTTTCCTATTGGCCAAGGAGGAACACCTCATGTTCTGAGCTATACTGGCCCCGCTCTGATTGGTGGGCTGAGGGCGGATGTCACCTGCGGGTGTATAGCAAGTCAATGACTGCTGGTAACCCTCAGCTTACAACTCTGGTGCATGCCTTGGCTCAGAAACCTGAAATACGAGTCGTATTACACTATATGAAAGTAATAGAGCGGGCTACAATGAGAGCCTTTAAGACGATTTTTTTTTTCTCATAAATCTCCTGAATGACTTTATTGTATTTGCACCAGTTTTATTAGTTTGTGACAGGACGAAGTGGAAGGAATATTTTCTCTAGAAAAAAAGATAAAGCGATATTCCTCTTTAAATGACAAAGTTTCCAAAAACTTCTCTAAAAATTTTTTTTTTCTTGTTAATATCTGTTTCTGGGAAAGTAGGGTGACTAATAAAAGGGGATTGCGTCTACAATAGGGGCACCAAACTTTTCCAAATTGCCTATTGTCATTCAGCTATGCGAATCTAGTCCTTAGGTCACATGGCCATGCTGCGGCTCAGTCCCATTCAAATAAATGGGGCTGAGCTGCAATACCAAGCATAACCACTATACAGTGGACGGCACTGTGCTTGGTAAGTAATGAAGAGCTCACACAAATCAACTGGGTCTCCATCTTTCAGGAGTATAGGGGGTCAGAAAATGGAGGTCCGCAAAATAGAGGGATCCTAGAGATCTGCACTTATCTTGAGCAAATACCCCTTTAAGGCTCTGAACACAGATCTAGGTGTAGATGTATCTATTTTAATAGAAGGTGATGCTCCCAATACATATATTAGAGTCAATTATTTAGTCCATAGTTCATGTGTGAAATTCACTTCCTTTAGACCTGACGCTCCAGGAAGTTTACAGGATGATTATAGTTTTGCCAAAGGGGTTAATCTTGCACGTAAATGCCGCCAAATAATATCCTAGTGAAAACAGGCTCCAATAGTGTGCTAAGGTGAATCAATGAAATTGGGTGTAACTACTCCGTACGGAAACTGTCCCAGTGTCACTCACTATACGGGGCCTTAAAGGAACACTCTGGGTAAATAGGATATGGTGTGCTAAGTATAAGCCAGGGCCTGAGGGGGCGGAGCATGACACTGATAATGAAGGAGAATTAATCCATATGTCATGTTTACCACCTCAAGCCTTGTACTAGGCAGAACACAATGGAGTTATGAAACCCAGCTTTGCGCTTCCCCTTCGTTTTATAGCTGCGTTTCGCTACGTGGGGCCTTAGCTGCGGAAAAGCAGGGTTTTTTATTGCAGATTTTGCTGCGGTTAAGTCAGGAGTGGATTTAACAGAAGGGAAATGTCTAAGAGCTTCCTATATATTTTCTATTCTTTTTCAATCCACTTCCGGCTTTGGCTCAAAAAAAGTACAGCAAAAAACTCTGAGTCTCCGCAACGTGGGGCCTCAGCCTTTCAATAGAAATGTGATTGAAAAAAGCATTTCTGCATTTCTGTCTATTCCAGTCACGCTTACGGAGGAGCAGTAAAAAGACAAGATCTCTCCAGGAACTACAAAAATTCTCTTAAAAGCAGAAGAACAGGTGTTTCGCAGAAACACAAACACTTACAAGTCTCTAGCCGAGCTTATTGAGGACCTTTCTGCTCTCCTGACATAGTTTGTATAAGCAAACATTTGCATTTTCCATAAACTAAAGAATGCTGTGCATTATTTCTTAGGAATCTGTGTTGTTCCTCTGTTGTTCCTCCTGGAAACATGAATGCGTTGAATAGAGGATGTCCCAATCTAGTCTGGTACTGTTGCCTCTTATTGGACACCATTGTTTATAACAATAAAACAAATTTCTAGGAGGAATAACAGAGGAAGAGCACAAGTTGTAAGAATTGTTATATCATGGGAATACTAGAAGTCAGGTTCTCTTTAGATGACTTTTTCATAGCTGCCCCTTAGTTGCCTGGAAGATATTAGCGGACCCGTCAGAGAAATTCCTTTCATCCTTACAACCTGCGTCATCCTCTCACTTGGCAGCGTGCTGCAATATGCTTGGCTTTTAAGAAGGTAAGCGGCCTACAATTAAGTAACATGATGGAGAATGACTGCAACAACTTGGCCTGTTCTTTATCTTACAGGTTGGTGACTGTACACACCTCGGGCCCACCTGTAATCTCACCAGACACGGTGTATACGGAGCAGAATCTGGGACGAGGGTTCTTTATTACTCCAGGCTGCATTCCTAAGATGTTCGTCAAATTCTTACACATTCTAGGCGGACTGAATTCTAATGAATGAGATTGTGTAAAAGATCAAAAGTCAGAAAATGCCCCCTACTGGAGCAATATGTCATAGCTGCAAAGACAATGGGAACAGGTGAACTCTTCACAGATCTGGGATTGAGGTTGGATTGCTGTAAATGGGGTTGTCTCACCATAAAAAGTGGTGGTCTAGCTGATCGGCGGTGGTCCAACTACTGATCACTAAACTAAGTGACGGTGGTGCCGGACTGTCACATTATAGTCAGTGGCTGCCCATTATAAGCAGAGAGGAGACAAAGTACCCAGCACTGCCGATACTTCGCTCTCACGATCGTCACATCAGACATTGGCATTGTTTTCCAGTGTTTAGAAAGCCACAAGGTTGTCACCCGCACTGTGCAAATGGGATTTTATAAATCCTGCATTTACAACCAGGTGACATCTAACCACAAGCTGAATGCAAAAATGTAACCTCAAAGAATATGATGTAACAAGCAGCGCAACATCAGACGGAGCAATGTCTGTACTGAGCAAGAAGGTTATACAATATATCAGGGTGTGTTCTAGAAAGAGGAGCAGGACGCGCCTTACATGACTCATTGTGCTAGATTGTTCAAAAAATCTGTAATATCTATCTATCTATCTATCTATCTACTATCTATCTATCTATCACATATCTGTTATCTATCATCTGTCTAATATCTATCTATCTATCTATCTATCTATGTATCTATCTATCTATCTATCTATCAATCACATATCTATTATCTATCATCTGTCTAATATCTATCTATCTATCTCATACTACTATCTATCTATCTATCTATCTATCTATCTATCTATCTATCTAATATCTGTCTATCTATGTTATATCTATCTATCTATTTATCTATCTATCTATCTATCTATCATCTATCTAATATCTGTCTATCTATGTTATATCTATCTATCTATCTATCTATCTATCTATCTATCTATCTATCATATCTATCTATCTATCTATCTATCTATCTATCTATTATCTATCACATATCTATTATCTATCTATTTATTTATCTATCTATCATCTTTCTATCTATCTATCTCATATCTATCTATTAATCTTCTATCTATCTATCTATCACATATCTATTATCTATCTATTTATTTATCTATCTATCTATCTATCTATCTATCATCTTTCTATCTATCTATCTCATATCTATCTATTAATCTTCTATCTATCACATATCGCATATCTATCTATTATCTATCATCTATCTAATATCTGTCTGTCTATGTCATATCTATCTATCTATCTATCTATCTATCTATCTCATATCTATCTATCTATCTCATATCTATCTCATATCTATCTATCTATCTATCTATCTATCTATCTATCTATCTATCTATCTATATCATATCACCCATATCTATCTATTATCTATCTATCATCTATCTATCTATTTATCCATCTATCTCATATCTAATATTTATCTATCTATCATCTATCTATCTATCTATCTCACATCTATCTATCTATCTATCTATCTATCTATCTATCTATCTATCTCATATCTATCTCATATCTATCTATCTCATATCTATCTATCTATCTATCTATCTATCTAATATCTATCCCATATCTATCTATTATCTATCTATCATCTATCTATCTATTTATCCATCTATCTCATATCTAATATTTATCTATCTATCATCTATCTATCTATCTCACATCTATCTATCTATCTATCTATCTATCTATCTACTATCTCATATCTATCTAATATCTATCTATCTCATATCTATCTATCTCATATCTATCTATCACATATCTATCTATCTATCACATATCTATCTATCTATCTATCTATCTATCTATCTATCTATCTATCTCCTTTCTACAGGTTGGAGTGACCATCAGTAAGTAGCAGAAGACATGGTGGACAGTCCTCGCTGTGGCTTATTTCTCTATACTGGAGATGTAGTCCATACCTAGCAATTCTTGCAGTGGAAAATACCAGTCGTCTCATCACTTCTTCTATGGAAGATCCAACATCTCGCTGCGCTCAGCCCGGCTGCTGCTCTCTACTGCTCTGTAGCCTTGTCAGGGATGATTATCTTAAAAGAAAATTCCACTTTTGCACAATGGCTGACAGTGTGTGGTAATGTAACTCAGCTCTATTCACTTCAATGGAGGTGAACTACAATACCATACAACGTTTTGCATCCGTTCCGTTTTTCTGTTTTTGACCCAACCCACTGATCCGTAACACAGATGTCAATGCGCAGATAAACTAAGGCTTGGTTCACACTTGCACTGGGCTGTCCATTGTTTGAATGGAAAGCTGGTCTGCTAAAACAGCGGTTACCTGCGGACACCCGTGGACCTCATAGACTATAATGGGGTTCGTGGGTGTCCATCGGGTTTCTGCCATTTTGATACTGAACCTGGCGAAGAGTAAAGACCTCCGTGCAGGACTTTTCTCCCCGCCGATTTCTGCTCCAGAGTCTCCAACCTAGCCTGTGAACCTAGCCTGAATTTATCTGCCCCAACGGAGCCTCTGGCGCAGATGTGAACCTTCCCTAAAACTGTCTAAGTTTTAGAAGGTGCTAAGTTGGACTAGACAGTCTTAAACTACACCAGATTCTCCAAAGTGCATAAATCTGGCGCACTTTCAGACTGTCTTGTTTATCTTTACAGCATTTATTACTTGGCTTAGTTTTTGACAAAATTTTGGCTCCAAAATTTGGAGCAATGGACAAAATTCCAAAATTTTGGTGCAATTTGGTGCACAGTTTAGCATATTAAGACACACCTCCTTTCCACAAGCCCCTCCCACTTGCCGTGAAGCGGCTCACAAACTGTTAGAAAGTATCTAAAACACATAGAAAATTAGGTGTAAAGCATGCACAGATTTTTGGTGCAAATCTCGCCTGAATTCTAGTGCATATTTATTAGTTTATCTGCCCCATTGAAGTCAGTTTTCCGCTCCAGGTGCACGGCCCGGCGTAGGGTGTGCGTCATTTATGAGGAGGCGTGCACTTCATCATTTACAAGGCGCAGCCTTCACTGACTCCGGGGCTATGAAGACTGGCGTTAGTAATGCCAGTCTTCATAAATGTGCCTGATGTGCTCTTGATGCAGCCTTGTGGCAGCCATTACAAAAACAGCCATCACATGGCCATTTCTTACTGTCGCGTGAATAAGGCCTTACAGTAAAAACAACCCAAAATCTAAAGAAACAACCAAGGACCAAACAAGGATTTCTTAACAAAGGCGTGGGCAGTTTTTGGATTTTTGGAGGAGCTGCATTATAAATATTTTTGCTCTGCCCTCTTTGGGGTCAGCTATGAGAACAAGTTTATTTTGGAATGTGATGAACTTTTTTGATAACATTAAGTCGGAGTGTCAATCATCTTATAGGATCACATCAACCCAAAGACAGCACAAGAAGATCCAGAGGAACGTTGTGAAACAACAGGCCGATCCCCTGGACAACAATGAGGAGTTTTATGTCTTGCAGCAGGAAAGAGATTATTTTTGTGACCTCTTGTTCTACTGCCATGTGTACAGTGTATTACATGCGGCCTCTGTAGATCTATATACCGCACAGTGTATCACAAGTCACCCATATATTATAGTATGTCTGACAGGATGAGTCAGACAACACCTCACCTGATGTGAGACACTACAATAAGGTGTCCCCACCCCCGGCCAATAGAACTCCAGCCCCAGCCAAGTTTCTAGTCACATTGTTCTAGTAATTGACCTGCATTATTTGCTTTAATGTAACATTTGTCATATAAAACTTTCATCTTCATCATTCTCCACCTTGTAAATATGTGTCCATATAGCAATATATATGTAAAATACAAGCAATATAACATATGATATTGGTAGGGTTCCCAGGGGTATTGAATGTCACTTTTATTTTAGCACTATATGAATGCATTGTTTACAGCATGGTGGTATTAGTGACATACTACATGCTGGCACTGTATTGTAGTACTGTATTATTTATGCACTGTATAGTGGTATTATGTAGATACTATATGGTGGTATTAGTGACATACTACATGCTGGTACTGTATTGTAGTACTGTAGTATTTATGCACTGTATAGTGGTATTATGTAGATACTATATGGTGGTATTAGTGACATACTACATGCTGGTACTGTATTGTAGTACTGTAGTATTTATGCACTGTATAGTGGTATTATGTACAGTAGATACTATATGGTGGTATTAGTGACATACTACATGCTGGCACTGTATTGTAGTACTGTAGTATTTATGCACTGTATAGTGGTATTATGTACAGTAGATACTATATGGTGGTATTAGTGACATACTACATGCTGGCACTGTATTCTAGTACTGTAGTATTTATGCACTGTATAATTGTATTAATTAGATACTATATGTTGGTATTACATACTACATACTGGTACTATTAATATACTATACTGTAGTACTATATTACTTATGTACTGTATAGTGGTATTATTTAGATACTATATGGAGGTATTACATACTATATACTGGTACTATTCATGTACTATATTGTAGTACTATATTATTTATGCACTGTATAGTGATATTATTTACAGTGGGGAAAAAAAGTATTTAGTCAGCCAGCAATTGTGCAAGTTCTCCCACTTAAAAAGATGAGGCCGGCCTGTAATTGTCATCATAGGTAGACCTCAACTATGAGAGACAAAATGAGAAAACAAATCCAGAAAATTACATTGTCTGATTTTTTAAAGAATTTATTTGCAAATTATGGTGGAAAATAAGTATTTGGTCAATAACAAAAGTTCATCTCAATACTTTGTTATATATCCTTTGTTTGCAATGACAGAGGTCAAACGTTTTCTGTAAGTCTTCACAAGGTTGGCACACACTGTTGCTGGTATGTTGGCCCATTCCTCCATGCAGATCTCCTCTAGAGCAGGGATGTTTTGGGGCTGTCGCTGGGCAACACGGACTTTCAACTCCCTCCAAAGGTTTTCTATGGGGTTGAGATCTGGAGACTGGCTAGGCCACTCCAGGACCTTGAAATGCTTCTTACGAAGCCGCTCCTTCGTTGCCCTGGCGGTGTGCTTGGGATCATTGTCATGCTGAAAGACCCAGCCACGTTTCATCTTCAATGCCCTTGCTGATGGAAGGAGGTTTACACTCAAAATCTCACGATACATGGCCCCATTCATTCTTTCATGTACACGGATCAGTCATCCTGGTCCCTTTGCAGAGAAACAGCCCCAAAGCATGATGTTCCCCCCCCATGCTTCACAGTAGGTATGGTGTTCTTTGGATACAACTCAGCATTCACTCTCCTCCAAACACGACAAGTTGTGTTTCTACCAAAGAGTTCTACTTTGGTTTCATCTGACCATATGACATTCTCCCAATACTCTTCTGGAACATCCAAATGCTCTCTAGCAAACTTCAGACGGGCCCGGATATGTACTGGCTTAAGCAGGGGGACACGTCTGGCACTGCAGGATCTGAGTCCCTGGCGGCGTAGTGTGTTACTGACGGTAGCCTTTGTTACGTTAGTCCCAGCTTTCTGCAGGTCAGTCACTAGGTCCCCCCGTGTGGTTATGGGATTTTTGCTCACCGTTCTTGTGATCATTTTGACCCCACGGGATGAGATCTTGCATGGAGCCCCTGATCGAGGGAGATTATCAGTGGTCTTGTACGTCTTCTTATTTTCCACCATAATTTTCAAATAAATTCTTTAAAAATCAGACAATGTAATTTTTTGGATTTGTTTTCTCATTTTGTCTCTCATAGTTGAGGTCTACCTATGATGACAATTACAGGCCGGCCTCATCTTTTTAAGTGGGAGAACTTGCACAATTGGTGGCTGACTAAATACTTTTTTTCCCCACTGTATATACTATATGGAGTTATTACATACTATATACTGGTACTATTCATGTACTATATTGTAGTACTATATTATTTATGCACTGTATAGTGGTATTATTTATATACTATATGGAGGTATTAATTAGAAACTGTATGATGGCATTAATTTAGAGAGTGCTCAGGTTCTGAGGCTCCACGAGGGCTTGTGCTGCCCAAACCATCCACTATCTTTAAATACCAAGGCACAGTGGCTGCCAAGCCGAGGCAGGCGTCAGAAGACGTTGGGTCAGGGTTAAGGGGCCAGGTCTCCTCTATAGCAGTGGGTAGTCTCCTGAATAGACAAATAGATTCTGATCTATGACCTGAAGAGTGAAAAGCTAGTCGGAAGCTAATAGACCCTCAGAACTTTTAGTGTATGTTCACACGTAGGAATTTTCAGCGTATTTGCGGGCAGATTCTGCCTTCGTACCCATGTCAGATTCCGCCCCTACTCTGCCTCCCATTTTCAGAGATTGCAGCAGGACACTGAAAAAAATCACCTAAATCTGGAGGTTACTATGGTCTATATACTAGGGGTTGTTGAAGGCACTACTGTAAACACAGCTGTGATCTCGGAGTCCAGGAGAACCATTATTAAAAAAAAGTAATAATAATAATAAAAAAAACCCGCCAAATACTGTAATTGCCAGTAAGGAAAAAGTGACTTCTTGTTTGTCACTTTTAATGGGTTTGGCAAAAGCTCAGCCAGAAAATGGATCTTTTCCAGGAGCGGGAACAGACGCTGAACATCTTAGAAACCCCCTGCAAACTTTCCTAATATTTTACAGCACTTACAAGACCTCCATCCCCCGTCTATTATTTCCTACTGTCAGTCCCTAAAAGCCTAAATGCTAATTCATTGAAACACTTAAAAGTGACGAGAACGGCATGTATCACACAAGACAGGCTTAGATACACCACCACTATAGAATAATTAAATAGTAGCGCCATATAGGGGTATAAGTGGTTGTACGGTTTTGATATGTTTAATCTTTTGCCTTCTGTCTGTGTACTGTATAGGTGCTTTCTGCTCTCAGTTATATGGCGGTATGTATGCTCGTAGTATCCCTAGTCACCAGAATAGTTGTCTATACCCTTTATAGCCCGAGTATAAGTTTATTCTCTAAAATGAGATTTTCACTTCAAGGTCAAGTAGCAAGGTCAAGAACATTCTCCTGAAGAGTAATTGTATGAACATATACTTTTGGCTGCAGTGATAAGAGCCTCACCAGATACTCAAGTCTTCTACTAAGTAGAACATGAGAGGTCAGACTTTGCAGAGTAAATATAGTGAGACAATAGTAGGCACAGTAATGATGACTTGCTCAAGCCAACCTTGGCACCCCTTGGCCCACAGCTGTATAATAATCCCTGGTGCTTTGCACTACTATAGTGCCGCAATCCATGGCTTACAATGGCTTATGACACCTGCTTTGGTGTCCAGTGTTTCTCAGGTACTGCTTTGGTTCCATAATCACTTGTCCAATAGCCATGGTGCCCATTGATTTTGTGGCCAGTTAGTAGTGGTTTATCACCCCTAATGCCTATGGGTCTAGCACTCCATTTCCTGGGGTCTTGGGGTTCATAAGACCCAGTTACTTAGTGTCCCTCTTCTCCTCCTACCATAACTAGAGATGGGCGAACCTCCCAAGATTTATTTTGGGTTCAGGTGGCATACTTGGAACCATATAAAGATGGAAATAAACAGCAGGTCCAAATTTTAGTCTTGGCTCCAGATCTAGTTTCTTGCAGATGAATCCTGACCACTGGGACACTGAGTAATAAGATCATACGCTCAATGGTAGTCAGGGGTGGCCAAATTGGGCAAGATTTGGCAGCGCCACCTCTCTGCTTTAGCAACTCGGTCAACAGTGACAACTATGTAATTTACTAATAGTGACAAATGCTCCCGGCTATTGAGAAGTTGTCAGAGCAACGTCCCGGCTACTGCCATCATGGAATAGTAATGATCACAAGGATCTATGAGAAAGAAGGAACCAGGAAGACTCTACTTAACACTAACATTTAACCCCTTTAGCCTTAAGGACCAAAGGGATTTTTTGGTCTTTGCTTCCTCGCATTCCATCAGTTGTAACTTTTTAAAGCAACACAGCCTTGTTTATTGGCAGGATGAGATGTAGGTTTTTATAGGTGTCACTTTTAAGATCATATTTGGGAGAAATTTATAGGATTCCTTTCATTGTGATGGAATTTGGGAATATTTACTAAAACAGTTACCGTATAGAGAGGCCGTAATTGTATATTACACTATGATATAATGCTACTCTTATATACGATAGCACATTATTGCCCGTGCATACTGGAAAGTGGTGCTTATAGGGTTAAATAAAGTGAATACCCTCTACTTGATAAACATGCACATACAGAGGCGTAGCTAGGGGTACAGCACGGGGACAAACAAGTCCAAGTGGCCCCAAACTCAGATATATTGATATTATCTTTATACGGTGAATGTATAGTGGTAGATAGCGGCTTTATACAGGGCTCTGCAGACCATCTAGGTGAATATATAGTACAGGAAATATTTAGTGACTTAAAGGTGACATCTCTGATTAATCGTTCACATTTCCCGTCTTTTTCATCCAGACCGCCATGACCACTTCTTCCAGCTGTGACTTGTCTCTGTAAAGTTTGCAGCAGAGACATCTTTGGCTCTTCCCTTTTCCAGACACCTGACCCACATTGTCCTCACCTGCACACCCATCCTGCTGCTACCCCAATTATAAAATATATGATATAACCCCCATAATAAATAATACTCCCAAGTGCATCTTAACATTAATAATGTCCCTGTGTGCCCCCATAAGTAGTGCCCCTTATTAATAATGCTCCAAATTAAAAGGTTTTTCCAATACCTGGGACCCCCACTGATCAGCTGTTTGAAGGGATGGTGGCACTTACGTAAGGGCCGTGACATCTTCTCTGTATACAGTGTATCATTCATTTCATAGCGGCCATGTAATGTAACTACAGCTTCGTCCTATACACATCTATGTGGCAAGGCTGTAATTACATGACACGGCCACTATAAACAGACAGTGTGTGATATAAACAGGTGTCATGGCTGATCAGTAGGGGGTCCACTAATCTCTTATTGATGATCAGTGGGGCTGGAATACCCCTTTAATAAAGGCCAAGTGCCACCTTCATTAAATTAATTGCGCCCTTATATTATGCTCCTGATATAAATACAGCCGATCTCCTAATGGCCCCTTAACTATATGATGCTCCATTCTATTCATAATGCCCCCTTATATAAATGACCCCCGCTTATGTTAAATGCCCCCTAACTGCCCCCTTATACTATTAAAATACCCAGAACTGCTCTAAAAAAAACTTAAAAAAGACTCACCTGCCAGCGATCCCTTGATGGACGGAGCCACCATTGCCTCCTCTTCATGTGCCGTTCTCTAGGTGCCGTGTCCACACATAAGACGTCTGTGTTTCTTGTCTTGTCTGTGGTATCGGCGTTTTGTAAACTACAGGACTGAAGTGACTTACCAAAGAAGATGAAAGCTGCGCCTCTGCTGTCCTGGGCATCATACCAATGGCTCTAAAAGTAAATTTACATCCCATTTACAGTGCAAACCTAAATGAATGTAGGCTTGTACAGGACATGGCTGCTGTTTTATCCAAAAAGAGCGCCACACCTATCCACAGGTTGAATGTGGTATTGCAGCTAAGACTTATACAGCTCACTCTAGACATAACTATAGGAAATACAGAGGTCCCCCCGCCACATAAAATATACCACTGTTACAAATGGCCCACGGTAGATGGGGGGTTACATTCTCCATTACAAATTCTGCATTGGGGCCCAGGAATTGCAAATTACGTCTTTGGCTGCAATATGAGGCCCAACCTATGAATAGGTGGGGCATTGTTTTTGGTAGAAAGCCACCATGTTTTCCTAATGGTAAGAAACCCGGTGCATCAGGACTGGTATATATCAAGAAGAATCCTTTGATCAATTCACTGCCAGCAAGCAGAGATCTTGAAAATGGGGCAGAATTGAAATATAAAGTAGATTAGAAAGTTGCTGAACTTTTCAGCAAGCTCAACCTGTAGGGCTCCATGCACACAACTGAGGGAGCGTCTGATGCTCCGTTCCGATAATTATAGAGCAGGTCCTATCCTGTTCCGTGACTTCAGAATGGAAACCCCAATTGATATCAATAGGGGATGGAAGGCATTCTGCTATAAAATCAGCCCTCTTCTCTCTCGGCCTGCACACTCGGTCGTGTGCATGAGGCCTAAGATCTATAAATGTCCTATTCTGTCCAAGACCCAAAGAGTTAATTCCTACATCCAAGCCAATTCTAGCACAAATCCGCGCGCCCTTTGAAGTTGCCCTTATACAAATGAGCACACAGAAATCACAGGGAAACAATGGGGCTCTATTTGCTGAGGGGCCGGAGACTGTGAAGTTGGACAAATATTTTCATCCTTTCTTATTAAACTAATTAATCTCCTTGTAATGTCCGTGATTATTCTCGCCCCCCAAGTCGAGTCTCCAAGGGTCTGGAGGCCATTCAATAAGTGTTGTAGCCTTTGTGATATAAAGCCTGTGGCGTCTCCGTCCCGGCTACTAGGTAACCTATACACAATACATCTGGACGCTGGCCAGGCTATGTCGCTGCCACATACCGAAATTACCCAATAATCTTCTCTGCAGAGATCTCATTACAGACATGACCTGATCCTGGCAATGGCTGCAAATGTGCTAAAGGGAAAATGGCCCCTGTATTAGGAGTCTGTATTAGGGGGATGAGGGTTTCAGCTTTAACTTTTTAGTTTTTGGATGCCCAGAAACTTGACTACATGAAAACCCTACATCAGGGCATACAAGGGCCCCTGTGCAAAGTCAAAATATGGGTCACTATGGCAACTTACACATCTAAGATGGCTGGACCATGGTAGCAAACAATCCCTCTGACCTCGTGTCCCCCTATCTCCTCATAGAGTGTGAGTCAGGGCCCTCACTCCTATTGTTTCATATGTTTATTTCTTGGTCACATTGTAATGTCTCATACTGTCTGTTCATGTGTCCTCTGATTTGTAAAGTGCTACGGAATATGTTGGCGCTATATAAATAAAATTGTTATTATTATTAATAGGAATAATGACTGTAAAACTTATCTTTTCAGCTATCTCTCTGTAAAATGGCTGGACTGTTTTAATTTGTCTGGCAGTGATGAGTAATATCCCTGGTAGTCTAGGGTAATGGAGACCAAGGACAGTGAAGTTTTAATACTAACATACCTGGTGGTCCAGTGTATTAAAGGGATTATTAACAACATCCCTGGAGGTCTAGGGCAGTGAATGGGATCAATGGCAACACTGGTCACATCTAGGGTAATGAAGGAGTAATACTAACAGACCTGGTGGTCCAGTGTATTAAAGGGGTCATTAAAACCTTCCATGGAGGTCCAACGCAGTGAATGGGATCACTGGAAATATGGGTAACATCTAGGGTAGTGAGGACCTACTGTAGTGAAGAAGTAATACTAACAAACTTGGTGGTCTGTGGTTTTAAAGGGGTTATTGACAATATTCCTGGTGGTCTAAGGCAGGGTATGGTGTTATTGGTAACATCTTGGGTAGTCTAGAGCAGAGTATGGGGTTAACGGTAACTCCCCTGGTAGTCTAGGGCAGCGGTCCCCAACCTGGCAGGACCTCAGTGTACAACGCTGTAGACAAGGTTCCCGCCATTAGCTATGCTAGGAGCATAATGTGCCGGGAGCCGCGTCTACCCAGGCCAGCCACCCCGGCAAAAAAACCCCAACGGCCTGTTCCCGGTCCGCGGACCGGTGGTTGGGGACCCCTGGTCTAGGGTAATGGGGACCTAGGGTAGTAAAGGGTTAATAAGGGTTAATACTAACTAACCTGGTGGTCTAGGGAAGTGTATGGGGTTAATGGTAACACCCCTGGTAGTCTAGGGTAATGGGGACCTATGGTAGTAAAGGGTTAATGGTAACAAATCTGGTGGTCCAGGGTATTAAATGGGTTATTGACAACATTCCTGGTGGTTCTAAGGCAGGGTATGGGGTTATTGGTGACATCTCTGGTGGTCTAGAGCAGTGTATGGGGTTATTGGTGACACATGGTGGTCTAGGGCAGTGTAGTGTTATTGGTCCTCTATGGTGGTCTGGGCAGTGTAGGGTTTGGGACATCTATGGTGGTCTAGGGCAGTGTATGGGGTTATTGGTGACATCTCTGGTGGTCTAGGGCAGTGTATGGGATTATTGGTGACATCTATGGTGGTCTAGGGCAGTGTATGGGGTTATTGGTGACATCTATGGTGGTCTAGGGCAGTGTATAGTGTTATTGGTGACCTCTATGGTGGTCTAGGGCAGTGTATGAGGTTATTGGTGACATCTCTGGTGGTCTAGGGCAGTGTATGGGATTATTGGTGACATCTCTGGTGGTCTAGGGCAGTGTATGGGGTTATTGGTGACATCTATGGTGGTCTAGGGCAGTGTATGGAGTTATTGGTGACATCTCTGGTGTTCTAGGGCAGTGTATAGTGTTATTGGTGACATCTCTGGTGGTCTAGGGCAGTGTATAGTGTTATTGGTGACATCTCTGGTGGTCTAGGGCAGTGTATGGGGATATTGGTGACATCTCTGGTGGTCTAGGGCAGTGTATGGGGTTATTGGTGACATCTATGGTGGTCTAGGGCAGTGTATGGTGTTATTGGTGACCTCTATGGTGGTCTAGGGCAGTGTATGAGGTTATTGGTGACATCTATGGTGGTCTAGGGCAGTGTATGGGGTTATTGGTGACATCTATGGTGGTCTAGGGCAGTGTATAGTGTTATTGGTGACCTCTATGGTGGTCTAGGGCAGTGTATGAGGTTATTGGTGACATCTCTGGTGGTCTAGGGCAGTGTATGGGGTTATTGGTGACATCTCTGGTGGTCTAGGGAAGTGTATGGGATTATTGGTGACATCTATGGTGGTCTAGGGCAGTGTATGGGGTTATTGGTGACATCTATGGTGGTCTATGGTAGTGTATGGGGTTATTGGTGACATCTCTGGTGGTCTAGGGCAGTGTATGTGGTTATTGGTGACATCTCTGGTGGTCTAGGGCAGTGTATTGGTTTTGGTGCTCTCTGGTGGTCTGGGCGTGTGGGGTTAATGGTAACATCTCTGGTGGCAGGGCAGTGTATGGGATTATTGGTAACATTATGGTAGCAGAGTAGAGATAATAATATTAATAATAATAACTCTGGTGCACTAGTGCATGAGAAGGGTTAATAACAACATACCTTATGGGTTATGGTGGTCAAGGGCTTCTAATAACAATCCTATTGATCTAGATCACTAAAGATGTGAAAGATAACATGTGTGGTGAGCTAAGGCAGCGATGAGTTAATAAAACCAAACCTGGTGGTTCAGGACATTGAGAGGTTAAAGGGGTTGGCAACTTTCAGACCAATATTGAGAGAACAATGTTATTCTTTGTATAATAAAAAGTTGCACAATTTCCCAATATACTTTCTGTATCAATTCCTCACGGTTTTCTAGATCTCTGCTTGCTATCATTCATTCTGCTTACTCCGAGTGGATAAAAACCAGTCCATAGTCATGTGATGTTCAGTCCATGGTCATGTGATGGACACACAGCTGCACAGCTCGTTACCAGGCAGATGTATGATTACTGTGATGTGACTATAAGGAGCTCTGCGCCTGTGTGTCCATCGCATGACCATGGACTGTACATCACATGACCATGGCTCATGAACTAAATAACCTAAAAATAGGTCTGGTCATGAACCAGGAAAAGTGGCCCAGTCATGAAATGGTAAATTAATGTCATTTTCTGATTTACCGATATTGATTTCTGCGTGTTGCGATGTTTCGGCTACATTGATGGATTGACTTTTCTGTTATTTTATCCTTAACATCATTTGCTGCCTCCTGGATATTACGTAACCCCTTCCATACATGATGATAGGATCTCCTATGAATACATTGTGTATTGATTGTAATCAGCCATTTGCATGATAAATATGTTACTGTCATGTTCTAAGCACAATAATTAGTGGCCACGTGGAATTGATCACGTAGATGCAACTTACATCTTGTTTACGTAACACCACTTTAGTCATACATAAGGACGTATGTCCGAAATGTGTAAATGTGCTGCGAGGTCTCCGTACGTCTGTGGACGGCTCCAATGGATGCTTACTAAAGAACAATGTCTTATATAAACCGCTGTAGCTGGAGATAGATCTTGTCCAAGGCAATTACACAGTTAATGATAACATTCCTGGTGGTCTATTTCCATTCATTTCAATGGTTTTTATATTATGTCCACTTGTGTCCGTTTACACCCAATTCGTCAGAAGTCCGTTTTTTTTGGTGGACAAAAAAATCCTACATGCAGGACTTTTTTGTCCATTTGAAATAACAGATTCTTGACGGACAGCAAGTGTCCATTATTTTTTTAACATTGCAGTCTATGGGTAACGGACTTATAACGGACAGTAACTGAAAGCCATCAGTTATTGTCCATTATTTTATGTCCGTTTTTTTTCTGAGCATGCTCAGAAAGCAGGAAACAAAAAATAAAAAAACGGACAGTGTTAAAAAACAGACACTAACTGATGCTAATGTGTCCGTTTTTTTTAATTAATCCATTAATTGGATCAGTTAAAAAAAAAAAAAACAGACACATTAACATCAGTTAGTGTCCGTTAATGTCTGTTATGATGTGTCCGTTTTTTTTTGTAATGGACACTATCAGAACGGACATCAACGGTAGTGTGAACCCTGCCTAAGTGTATAAAAATTTCACTTACGGTTTGTACCAATCATTGTTTGACCCGAAACGAGTCAGTAACCTGAGCCATCCGAACCCGAAACAAATCTTGGGAGGTTCACCCATCTCTCCTCTTAAGTAGCCTGACTACAAAACAAGCCCTTTGTAGTCTGATCTGCCTTCTTTTCTAGGCACAGAGTTTACTTGTTATCAGTCACCATGGAGACACATAAGTCTACTATGGAACTGTATACGTGAAAAATCGCAACTTTCTACAAGGAAGGTGGGGGGGGCAGGGTATTTATTTGTGAACGTCATAAGTTGGAGGTTATGCTTGAAGATCCAGCAGCACTAGTGAGCTGTAATGTTTGATAACATTATATAACATGACGGCTCCACGTGTGCGGAGACATCTGCTAACGGATAATATTGAGGAGCTTCTACCCTGTAACTAAGCTCATCCAATAAATCCTTAGATAAAGAGAAATCTAATAAAACAATTCAGACATAAAAGCGGCGGCCATTATTAAAGGCAGTCATCACCGGCGCACAGCTGGGAGACATTTGTGGAGACGTTGCCACATAAACCTGTTTCCCGTCTTGCTATCTGCCCCAGCTGCTTCTGTGTATTCCTACAGGAAAGAATTTCCAAACATTGTAAAGAGGATAAAAACATGAAGAAAAGCAAAGACAAAGCCCAAGGCAGTGATAAGAAAGCAGATTAAGTTTAACTCTGTAGCGCCGCACTAGTGGCTGCTCAGTGTGCCCCATGTTATGCAATGCCCTATAAGCTAAACACATCGGCAACAGCTACATACATGTCACTGCTAGATTGCTACATTGTATCAGTCTGTAGTTCAGGTTGAGCTCACAGAGCATTGTTTAGACCGGATACAATTGTTTCCACTCCTTGCTATTTGGACCGGGACATTCGGCTGATGTATGGTCCCAATTTTCCAATCCGGATTGCCCTGTGTGCATGGGGCCTTAGCAATGACAATGCAGTTAAAGGGATTGTGCAGTTAGCAACATTGTGCATGCTTAAAGGGGTTTAGTCCCTTGTCCTGTGGATAGTGGATAAGTGTTCACTGGGGGTCCAACTGCTGGGTCCTCCAGCGATCAGGGAACCAGGGGACCGAAATTCCTGATAAAGCATCCTTTGGGAATTAGGAGGGACTTTTGGTCCCCAGATCCTGGGGGACCCAGCATTTGGACACTAGGTGATAAATGTCACAATCCCTTTAAGTAAGCACAGCGTTGTTCCATTCTATTAGATGGGACTCATCTACCTCCACCAATCCCACAGAACTGAATGGAGCTGCAGGGGAACTCGGGACCCTGTTTTCATTGGGGGTCCAAGCTTTCAAACTCCCACTGATCTAGTAGTGACTCCCCAATCCAGGGGATAGCTTGTTGTTACTAGAATACCCCTTTAAGCTTTAGTTACATAACCCTTATAAAGTGCACTTCATTGGAGCAGCATTATGTAAAAAAAAAAAAAAATGCTCCTACAGTATTGGGTATACAGCTCCTATACAGATCTATAGATCTCCATGGTTACAGACTACATCCTAAACTTGACCAGCACTCTATGTTTACTAACAGACAATAAGCAGGTTACTGGGTATAGGGTACAGGTGTAAAACAATATGACTGCAGGGTCAGACTACACAGGGTTTGTCTGTAGTCTGTAACCATGGGAACACAGATCTGCACACAATAGATTTTTTTTTTTTTATGCATTTGATGACGTCATAGTACAATGGCTGTGGAGGTGGACATGACCTTCAAAGTTCATCCAAATTCTTAAAAGAAGGATTACGCTCCTGAATCATCTCATATGCAGCCAATTAATCAGCAAAACCACTTGGTAATGTTAAGCAGAAGATGATGTCACTACATGATGATGTCACTAGGCAAGGAACCATGTGTTACTCTGAAGAATCCAAAACTGTGAACATTCCATGTGGCGTGATATAAAGCGCACTGGATTGGTCCATTTCTGACCGTAGTAAATTAGAGAAGTCTTATCTGCTTCCTCCTACGGACAGAAGAGACATTTCATGCCCTATGATTTTGCCGATGGAGACATTCACAGCCACTCCACAGTATTAACCTCTGTATTGCCTGCAGCTGAAATCTGACCTAGTCCTGCTCACACAGCTGAAGGTATGTTACAATGTACAATCCTACATTGACACGATGTAGTTCAGGGCCCTCTCCATTTTTCACAAAAGTACCCACAGTCAATAATTGTCATTACCCAGCTCGCCAAGACTCCTGAATGGCAAGACTGTCTGATTATAGCTTATTGCTGTCCTGCAAGAAACATTAGCAGTGTAGGTGAGAGCATTGCCAATCGTAATAAGAAATAAATATTAGCATTCTCACAAGTCACCCAGCTTTTCCTGGAACAGATAAACAAAAAAGCTATATAAAGGCTCAGTGTGAATAGACAATAGGAAATATTTCTGCATGGGAAAATAGATCCGAATATGCATTCAATGTAATAGCAGGAGACGCTCAGCCAAGACAAATTCTCAAGTTTCCATGTCCTGAGCTGTGGCCTGACTCCCCGGCATCCAATCTGCTTCTTGGAGGACAGAACTCAGCCATGCCAAGAGACTCCTTCTTGAGGAGTGTGAATGTGATAACAGGATAAAGACGTCAAAGCCAGATGTGTGCGCAAAACATAGCAAGTAATAATACTGAGAGCAGATCTGACCCTGAGAACTGATTCATTATAACATACACCGTAATAATAACAACATATCTGTATCTGCACCAAACACCGCACATCTCTACTAGAGAATAGGCTGTAAGTGATGGAAGAAGCAGCATCATCATGGCCAAGAACCTGCTCCAATATCCATCTGCTAAACATCTGCACAACTACATACATGTGCATAGGAGCAGTATTATAGTAGTTATATTCTTGTACATAGGAGCAGTATTATAGTAGTTATATTCTTGTACATAGGAGCAGTATTATAGTAGTTATATTCGTGTACATAGGAGCAGTATTATAGTAGTTATATTCTTGTACATAGGGGTAGTATTATAGTAGTTATATTCTTGTACATAGGAGCTAGTATTATAGTAGTTATATTCTTGTACATAGGGGGAGTACTATAGTAGTTATATTCTTGTGTATAGGGGCAGTATTATAGTAGTTATATTCTTGTACATAGGAGCAGTATTATAGTAGTTATATTCTTGTACATAGGAGGAGTACTATAGTAGTTATATTCTTGTATATAGGAGGCAGTATTATAGTAGTTATATTCTTGTACATAGGGGCAGTATTATAGTAGTTATATTCTTGTACATAGGAGCAGTATTATAGTAGTTATATTCTTGTACATAGGGGGCAGTATTATAGTAGTTATATTCTTGTACATAGGAGGTAGTATTATAGTAGTTATATTCTTGTACATAGGAGCAGTATTATAGTAGTTATATTCTTGTACATAGGAGGTAGTATTATAGTAATTATATTCCTGTACATAGGGGCAGTATTATAGTAGTTATATTCTTGTACAGTCATGGCCAAAAGTTTTGAGAATGACACAAATATTATATTTTCACATGATCTGCTGCCCGCTGGTTTTTATGTGTGTTTGTCAGATGTTTTTATCACATACAGAAATATAATTGCATTCATATTATGAATAACAGAAGCTTATATTGACAGTTAGAATGAGTTAATGCAGCAAGTCAATATTTGCAGTGTTGACCCTTCTTCTTCAGGACCTCTGCAATTCTCCCTGGCATGCTCTCAATCAACTTCTGGACCAAATCCTGACTGATAGCAGTCCATTCTTGCAGAATCAATGCTTTCATTTTGTCTGAATTTGTTGGTTTTTGTTTGTCCACCCATCTCTTGATGATTGACCACAAGTTCTCAATGGGATTAAGATCTGGGGAGTTTCCAGGCCATGGACCCAAAATCTATGTTTTGTTCCCTGAGCCATTTAGTTATCACCTTTGCTTTATGGCAAGGTGCTCCATCATGCTGGAAAAGGCATTGTTGAGCGCCAAACTGCTCTTGGACGGTTGGGAGAAGTTGCTCTTGGAGGACATTCTGGTACCATTCTTCATTCATGGCTGTGTTTTTAGGCAAGACTGTGAGAGAGCCGATTCCCTTGGCTGAGAAGCAACCCCACACATTAATGGTTTCAGGATGCTTTACAGTTGGCATGAGACAAGACTGGTGGTAGCGCTCACCTCTTCTTCTCCGAATAAGCTGTTTTCCAGATGTTCCAAACAATCGAAAAGGGGATTCATCAGAGAAAATGACTTTACCCCAGTCCTCAGCAGTCCACTCCCTGTACCTTTTGCAGAATATCAGTCTGTCCCTGATGTTTTTTCTGGAGAGAAGTGGCTTCTTTGCTGCCCTCCTTGAGACCAGGCCTTGCTCCAAGAGTCTCCGCCTCACAGTGCGTGCAGATGCACTCACACCTGCCTGCTGCCATTCCTCAGCAAGCTCTGCACTGCTGGTAGCCCGATCCCGCAGCTGAAACACTTTTAAGAGACGGTCCTGCCGCTTGCTGGTCTTTCTTGGGCGCCCTGGAGCCTTTTTGGCACCAATGGAACCTCTCTCCTTGAAGTTCTTGATGATGCGATAGATTGTTGACTGAGGTGCAATCTTTCTAGCTGCAATACTCTTCCCAGTTAGGCCATTTTTGTGCAGTGCAATGATGACTGCACGTGTTTCTTTAGAGATAACCATGGTTAACAGAAGAGAAACAATGATGGCAAGCACCAGCCTCCTTTTAAAGTGTCCAGTGGTGTCATTCTTACTTAATCATGACAGATTGATCTCCAGCCCTGTCCTCATCAACACCCACACCTGTGTTAATGGAGCAATCACTGAAACGATGTTAGGTGGTCCTTTTAAGGCAGGGCTGCAATGATGTTGAAATGTGTTTTGGGGGATAAAGTTCATTTTCTAGGCAAATATTGACTTTGCAAGTAATTGCTGTTAAGCTGATCACTCTTTATAACATTCTGGAGTATATGCAAATTGCCATTAGAAAAACTGAAGCAGTAGACTTTGTAAAAATTAATATTTGTATCATTCTCAAAACTTTTGGCCATGACTGTACACAGGAGCAGTATTATAGTAGTTATATTCTTGTACATAGGGGGCAGTATTATAGCAGTTATATTATTGTACATAGGGGACAGTATCACTGTAGTTTTATGTAGGGAGGTAATATTATAGCAATAAGTGCGGGTATGTAACATTTAGTTTGTCAGCCACTATACCCACCAACAGAAAAACTTCTGGGGGGGGGGAAAACAAAAAATGTATAGCGCCATACCAGTTAATGTTTATACTGTTATGTACACACCACTAACCAGATGTCTTTCCGATCTGAGGTCAGCAAAAGGCATTTTCCACCTGACTGATCCTTTATCTGTAAAACAGAGACTCTTTCCTTATTAGATAAATGGTAAAACTACAGACAGTGAGATGGGAGGAAAACCTTGAAAATTCTCAGACAAAAGGCAACAAGTTCTGGAAGATTAACTCTGTACACAGCGCAACGGCAACCATTTGTGAATGAATGGACCATGTGGAGGAAGCCGTGCGTCATTCTCTTCATGTCCGGATCAATGCTCCAGTCCTACAAGGACCGTGCAATAGTGTAGAAAAATGATGTGAGCAGATGGCGGTCGCCAAATCCATTATATTATAAAAAAAAAACTTCTGATTTATTGTATTGTATCGTAGGGTTAATTCACACTTAGCAGATTTGCTGCAGAAATTTAGGGCTTGCCACTTAAACAAGACCATTCAGTTGAATGGAACTGATTTTCGGTTGCAGACGTTTTGCAACAAAGATGTATATACATTATACAACAAATGCCATTTAAGGCCGGGGCCCCACGTCATATAAACCGCGGCATTTTACAGTCCCTGCAAAGTGGATGGTATCCTACTGAATTCCATCCACATACTGCAGAAAAACAGCCGTTGCGAGGAAAACTCTGCAGACTTTCTGTGAAAAGCGCTGTGGGAAGAACCACGATGTGTTTCAGTCGTGTTTTTTCCCGCAGGGCTTTTTGGCTGTGGACCGCTAGGCGTGGCCTTAGCCTAAAGGGGTTAGGCAATGAGAAGACAACAGGAGGTCCTATATAATAAGCAAAAACTCTGCAGGTTATCTTCCTATGTTAATGCATGGCGACTCACAGTTGTGTAGTGAAAGAGTTAAACAAATCCCATCTAGGTGCTGCATAAAAAGAACTGCAGCACAAAGTGACCTGCAGCATGGCAACTATTGCCAAGGCAAAGGTTGAAAGCCAAGGAGTGACTGCTGAGAAATGTGCATATGGCTGCGGGCAAAAACCACCCAATTTAGGCAAGGGAACTGTTTAGCAGTGATCTGGCACAAGCCCATTGGCACATACAGTTCCAGGATGCTTGTCATATGTCTGGATTTGCAGGGTGTTACTCTCAGTCACAGATCACCAGCCAACACTGCCACCTAGTGGTAACTTCTCTTACAGACATGTTACTTTTTAAAATGTAAATTAAAGGGGGATTCTAGGCGACGGCTGAGGTTCTTCTTGCACTTATGGAACCACACATGGTGTAAATGCCAGGGTGGGAATGCAGCGGAAAAAAAAAAACAGTCACTGTAAGGTGGATGGGATTCTAGAGAATCCCACCCACACCTTGCGAGAAAATATGCACAGCAGATACACGCCAATTTCCAAAACCGTTGCAGTTTTGGAAATTGAAGTTTGTCAATTATACCTACAGAAACACCGGTGGTTCCCTATAGGTATAATGGAAGCAGAAAGTCCGCAGAGGAAACCTTTGCGGACTTTGTGAAAAGTGCTGCAGGATAAACCACAATGTGTTGCTGCTGCGGTTTTTCCTGCAAAACACTTTTTTGCTGTGGCCCACTACGTGGGGACTTAGCCTTAAACTTGGTCTACTTTACACAAGAAAATCTGCGCCATATTCGTTATTTTCTGTTTCATAAATGTGTCGTAGAGTTGGACACTTCTATAGCGCACCCATCTGCGGCACATCTTACAAGTGTCCAGCCTGTCTTATTTTTCTGTTCCTTCTGGGTCACACTGCTCATAAATATGTCATAAATGTTGTGCATCATAAATTTTGGTGCAAAAGTAGCCAGAAAAGTGTCGGACTGCTATTGATAAATATGTCCCAATGTGCGGCAACATCTCAACAGCAAGCACCAGAACGTAACACTGATCCTCACATGGTCCCTGAGCACAGGCTTTGCCATTACTGGGCCCGATACTTTGGAAAGAATATTTTCTACAGGAGACAAAAACGCAATCAAATGAAATACAGAAAATTTGTCTTAGGCTGAGGCCCCACGTTGCGGATACTCAGCTTTTTTTGTTGCAGATTTTGTTGCATTTTTTTGAGCCAAAGCCAGTAGTGGATTGAACAGAAGGTAGAAGTATAAGAACTTCCTATATATTTTCCATTATTTTTGCATCCACTCTTGGCTTTGGCTCAAAAAACCGCAACAAAATCTGCAACAAAAAAAGCTGTGTTTCCGCAACGTGGGCCTCAGCCTTATTGTAGTTTTGCTTTCTTTGAGTGCAAAGGCAGCCCACATCAGTCCGTGCTATGTGAGGACAAAGAAGAGGCTATGACACTTCCGTGCTCTATACAACATGGTGAAAACTAGTGCAAACGGCCTTTCCACTTTGCAAAAATTCTAGGACCAAGCCATGAAGGATATATTCACATGTAGCAGATTTGTTGCAGACGATTGTGCTACTGTCTTGCAGAAATCCATGTGCATGCTGCAGAATCAAGCCCATTCAGATAAATCAGATTCCGATTTTCTGTCACAATTTTCTGCAACAAATCTGCAATGTGTGAATACACCCTAAGGCCAAGACCCCTCATTGCAGAAAAGTGGGGTTTTTTGTAGCTGATTTTGCAGCATTTTTTTTAGCCAAACATAGCTACAAAAGGAATGGGGAATATATAGGAAGCTCTTATACTTGTACCTGCTGCTAAATCCACTCCTGGCTTTGGCTCAAAAAAACAGCAAAATCTGCAACGACAAAAAGCTGCATTTCCACAACATTGGGCCCCAGCCTCATATTCATGTTTTTGATGCAGTTCTTGAAGCCATAATCAGCTGTGAATCATAATAGAGGAGAATCGATAAGGCCGAGGCCCGCAGGTGGCGTAAATGCTGCGGCAAAAACTGCAGCATTTAACAGTCACAGCAAAGTGGATTCTAGCGAATCCCATCCACACAATCCAGAAAAATATGCATCGCAGTTTTGGAAATCGCAGCATGTCAATTATACCTATGGAAACGCCTGCGGTTTCCCTATAGGTATAATGGAAGCAGAAAGTCCGCAGAGGAAACCACCGCAGACTTACTGTGAAAAATACTGTGGGAAAAACCACAATGCGTTGTCACCGCCGTTTTTCCCGCAGCGCTTTTTTGCTGTGGCCTGGTACATGGGGCCTTAGCCTCAAGGACAAAACCTCCTTCAGGAGTGTCAAAATATACAACAAATGGTGCTTTTTGTTGTAGAAATCACAGTAGTAAAATATGTACACATGGCGAAATTTGACGCTAAATTAATGCAGATTCCGCCTCAAAATCATCTCCAAATTCCGCCTGAAACCAGACTCCATTCATTGCAATAGCAGGCAGATGCTGGATTCTGAATCAGCGACTGACTCCCAATGAAACCAAATCGGAGACTGGATTCAGGCGGAATTTGGAGCGGATTTTGAGGCGGAATCCACCTCGATTTCAGCGACATATTCCCCTGTGTGAACACCCCTTTAGGCCAGTTCTCCCGCAGATCAGATTTTACCCTCTGCAGGGCAAAAACTAAGGCTTCAGGTTTCTAAATGTGCACAAGTCATCTACAGGTTCTCCTCCACATGGCTGCCATTGTAAACTGCTGAAAAGTTTCCACACTTGTGCAGAAAATCTACACCGTTTCAGTCCAGTGTGAACTTAGCCAAAGGGTCTGGATCTGTGGCAGGACGTCAACAGCGCTGTACAATCCCCACAAAGCGATTTCGGCAACCATATTATGACATGTGAACTTCATCTCCAGCGTGAGGATGGATGGAGAGGTGGCGTCACAATAACCGGTGGTCGGGGGAGAACCAAGAGATAGAAGGAGAAGATTGAAGCACTGAGCTTGGCTGTAGACAAAGATGGGGGTCAACATGGCTGACAGGAAGGGATTTCTGTCTGTCCCGGAAGTAAGATTACCAGCCAGGACTGCTCCTGATACCCCAAGTTTAGCATTTTGTTAGTAAACACGCCCAAAATACTGCACATATTACAACCAGCAATGAATTCAGTCCAAGTAGAGTTCCCCTTTAAATCCTATTTTATTCTCCATAAGAAGGCACTGTCAGTAGTGAAGCCCTTATGTACTGTGGACATCAATGAATCTATACATTCCTGATATTACATGTCCATCTACAGCAGCGGTCTCCATCACTTGGCTCTCCAGCTAGTGCAAAACCTCACCGCCGGCTGCCAGGGCATTCTGGGGGTTGTAGTTCTGCAGGAGCTGGAGAGCCAAAGATCTACAAAATCTTAAGTCAACTAAGTAACAAATCAGCACATGGTGCAAGGCAGATAGCAGGCTGCGAACACGGCTATAACATATGGTCTGAGAGGCGTTGTACGAGGACGGCCCTGTAATATTGTGGGGTTCCCTTTCAGGACGCTATGGGGCATTAGAAAATCTTTGTAGCAGGGCGGCCGGGTTTATGTCCTTAGGGGCTGCAAGTAGTCAATGGACCCCCAAGAACTTGTGGTCCTTTACTGGCACTGGATGTGATGAGACCAGCAGTGTGCATCCTCTTAAAGGCATGTTGGGAGTAGTAGTTGTATCACAACAATGGCAGATCCACAGGCCAGAGGCCACTGCTAAAGGCCCCAAAAAGAGGACAAACCACCTTTAGAAGGATGTCAATACTTTTGCAAAGAGAACATGGACCCATAGCAACATGCAGTCCCCTAAAAAAACTTTTTGGGCAGAAAAAAGGAAATTTTGCAACAAATGTAGCCCTAATAATGCAAAAATTCAACACACATACAGTGACTGCATGCTGCGAGTTACAGTACTGGCCTGCATTTCCCTTTACAAACAGCGCCACCTACAGTTACAGAATGATACTCCCAGGGATAAACGGACTGGATTCATGAGCAGGAGGCTGCGATCTTGTTCGATAGGATTTTAGCTCAGATCCACGGCTCGATCACCACGTCAGGCACCTCAGGGGTTGCGTTACTTTAGCAGTTCACATAGTTGTTGGAAACTTCACACTGTTCATTGAGGTTGGTTGAGCAGATAGGAGGCTACACAACATTCTCCAGGATGATGGCGATACCCTGACCTCCACCGATACAAGCCGACCCCACGGCGTATTTACCACCGCGACGTCTGATGGGATAGAAGGAAAAAAAAATACGCTTTTAAGCACTAGGTTTAACATACATGTACTTTTACAGGTTCACTTAATGTAACGTACTTCAGTTCATGAGTCAGATGAGCGATGATTCGGGATCCGGACGCGGCCAGGGGGTGACCCAGGGCGATGGCTCCACCATTGACATTGGTCTTCTCCCGGTCCAGGCCTAAGGCCTTCTCCACTGACAAGTACTGAGCAGCAAAAGCCTCATTGACCTGGAAATGGAAAATTCATTGGATTTTAAGGCACAAATCAGCAGACCTGCAGCGCTAGAAGGAGCCCGACTCGTGAGAAGGCCGCCATTATTGTGCTAAACCCCCGGGGTATATTGTGGGGGCCTCATATGTGCCTCTTAACTTCATAAAAGGATCACATTTTGCCAGGTCAAGGGGGTAAGCACACACGAGTCTGACATTAGCGGACTGTCTGCAGGGCCCCATACACCTTAACCACATCAAGATCGGACAGATTTTTCAGGTTTTTTTTTTTTCGTACATGCGATTTTGAGGGCTACATTTTTTCCCTTTGGGCTATTCAAATAATTTTTGCATCTTTTTTCGGCAATAAATAAGGTTTTATTTTTATGTTTTTTCTCTATTTAAACAACTGAGAAAATGGAAACAAACAAAAAAAAATTAAAATTCTCCATTACAGTAATTTTTATGTTGGTGACAATTATTGTGTCGTCAGGGGTAGGGCTATGGGAATGGTAGCTTGTTTGCTTTTTTACTTAAATTTAAAGAAGGCTGGTCGCCCTCGAAAGACAAATGCAAGAGAGGACAGGATAATGCGGAGACTCTCCATGGGCAGCTGGAATTGCTGGCCAGCTCAGCACTGAACAGGGTAAGGATCGGTCTCACTGTCATACAGTGTCTCGATGGACTGAAAGCCCACTCTGCAGTGACCAAACCTCTCACTAGCAGAAAGAATCCCAAGGCTAGACTCACCTCTGCTGAGGAGCGTGTTGTGTGGACACAGGAGACGTGCTCCAGAGCTCATTTTAGTGACGAAAGCAACTTTTATTTATTTGGGTCTGATGGGAAACATTATGTTCGTCGACAAACTGGAAAAAGACTGAACCCAAAGTGTGTAAAGAAGTCAGTGAAAGGTGGAGGAGGAAGTGTCATGGTTTGTTGGACCTCTCATACAGCTACATGGCAGAGAGAATGCAAATGTGTATCAGAACCTTCTTCAACAACACATGGTTCCTTCCTTGCATTCATCACTCAATAAGCCAGCAACTTTCATGCAGGACAAGGTCTCCTGTCACACAGCAAAACGGGGAAAGCAGGTCCTTGAAACTGAAAACAAGGAAACAATGAAATGACCAGCCCAGAGTCCTGATCTAAACCCAATAGAAACCTCTGGAAAATCCTTGGTGACAAAGTTATGGCCAAGAAACCAAAACCAGTCACAGAACTGTGGAAGAGACTGGAAGAAGAGTAGACCAAAAATCACACCAGAGCAGTGCGGGAGACTAGTGATGTCCTAGGCCGCAGATGTGCTGAAGTCATGCAAAGCAAAGGCCTGTATACATCTCCTGTATACCTCCGACTGACTGGTGACTGTTGTAACCTGCAGGAAATTTACTTATCTTTCTCTGTGCTACAGTCATTGCTGTTCTCTAATTTTGATCATCACATTTTTTGCAAAATAAAGGTTTTATGTTGATATTGGTTACTTTGTAAAACACTGTTCTAGTAGTATGGTGTACCCCTTACAAAAAATCCTTCAAATGTTGATCAATGTAGATTACATTATTTATGAAAAAATCAAGTGTTCATACATTGTTTTCTAATTTTGATCTCCAGTGTATGTGTATATTATATATATATATTTTTTTAAATACATTTATTTTGCTGATTTCTCTCTGCAATCGGGCTGATACCTTATCCCCAGTTAGGAGGAGTACAGCCTCCTAAGCTAGGTCCTCTAGGATCCAGCAGCTCCCACCGTTCCTGCACATGGCGGCTCCCACAGCTGTACACACAGCCCTCATTGAGCACTGTATACACAGCAATTGGGAAGGCAGGTACAGTAATAAACCCTCCTGCCTTCCCCATGGGAGGTTTGGCTGTAGGAACCATTTTGTGCAGCTGTTTAACCTTGCAAGGACTTCTATATAGACACCCTTGCAGGGCTAAGTGTGGACCTCCAGGATTTCAGCTGGCGGTTCAGTATTAGTTAAGCTTGTCATCTTGGGACCCCGCTCTTACCTCCACCAAGTCCATGTCCTTCATGGTCAGGCCGGCTTTCTTCAGCGCTTCAGTAATGGCAGGGACAGGACCTATAAAAAGGATACGCTAGATGAAGGAACCGTAGACACGGGTTGTACACATGTACATACATCTGTCTTACATCTTTACACTCACAGCATTTCTAACATAGCAATGTATGACCTTTACAGGCGCCATCTGCACTGAAAGACCCCAATGTTCAGCCCACCAGCATGCTGGGTTATAAAACAATATCTTGCTTGTATAGAAGAATTGTTCTGTGGGTGACAGCCGACTTCCCACTGCAAAAATGGGGATAAAAAAAAAAAATATCTGGACTCTGACCATTTAACCCCTTAGGGGTTACCTAAGCAAACCTACCCAAAGAGAAAGGGCTCCTCTTTGATATTCCATCACATCATTGTAGGTTACAGGATCCTACGGAGCTGGGACCTTATGCTGTGTTCACACAGTGGAAAGTGAAGAGAAATTTAAGGAGGTCTCCCGCCTCAGATTCCTCTCCAATTTCTTGTGTATTCTGCTGCGCAAAGCTAAAGCACTCCCTCTGAAGAGGCTGAGGTGTGCACAGGGGTGTAACTAGGAAATACGGCGCCCCCCATACACACAGGCCTTTACTGTTCCCCAGTATAACGCCCTCTGTACTGGCCCACCACACATTATAATGCCCCCTTTATTGGACCCCACAGGTTGATATTAGGCTGCTACCTACTTCCCCACTCCTGCTCAGGGTCGTCTCTGCTTCAGCTCCAGCCTGTTGCTACATAGTACTTGCAGACAATGAACAATGTCAGGGTGCAATGTCCAGAAGTTGTTCAGTGTTGGGACATAATACATGTTGCCCCCTGGAGGCCAAAGCTGAGGCGGCTGTGGGCAGGAGTGGGGATGGGCCATTTCCTGCTGGAGTAATCCAGGAGGTAACGGTCTATTAAAAAAGTATATATATATATATATATATATCAATCACAGCAGGAGCCCCACTATGGTGTCAGTTCCACCACTGGGTGTTCAGACCAGCACTACAGCCTCTTTACTGAATACCAGGTATTGGAATTGCAGCTCAGCCCTATCCTCTAGAATGGGACTGAGTTGCAAACAGACCATGTGACCAACGAATGCGATGCTGCATAGCCTGTGATGAGGAAGCAGTGCAACAGATGGGTGTGGGTGCTGGATCCAGGCCAACCTGATATCGATGACCGAATCTACAGGTAAGGCTAAGTTCACACCAGCGCTTGAACTCCGTTCAGGTTTTCCGTCCCCAAAACTCGCTTAAAAAATGCGGAGAGAAAAAGTCCTGCAAGCAGCGCTTTTCTCGCCGCATTTTTCTGGGTGGAAACTGGGCGGATCCCATTATAGTCTACATTTCTACATGGATGAGGTTGCAAGATGTGAATACAACCATAGCGCTCTCTGGTGGCCAGGAATGAACATCACAGTTTTATATTGTACCAGAGCAGCAACAGTGACCAGCAGCAATAGTCTTCTGGCTTGCCTGGAACATAAAATATTTTCTTACCAATGCCCATGATCTTGGGATCACATCCTGACACATGGTAGGCTACAACCCTGGCCAGCGGAGTCAGCTTGTGTTTAGTGGTGGCTTCCTCGCTGGCTACAATGACGGCTCCAGCTCCATCGCAGATCCCCTGCAGGAAAGAGGAATAGTCACTACTAAGTCATACTACCCCTGTCCTTACACAATACCTGGACCAAAGGCAGGCACGTCTGCTGCAGTAGGAGATGGCGCATGCTCCAGTGTACACAGGGACACTCCACCTTATATTCATCTGAGTTACTTAAGTAACACCTAACATGTCTGTTTTAGTAAATTCTGGCACCCTCCATGAAATAATTCTGGAAGTTGTTTCCTACAACTCTACATTAGGCTATCCCTCTGTTATTCCTCCTGATAACTGGGGGTTAAAATTCCCTTAGTCAATAAGAAGCATCACTACACTGGACAGTGCTAAATGGTGTAAGGTATGCCCATCTAAGAAATAAATGGTAATACCCAATAGTGAGTTTATTTGTAAATTTCCAGGAAGAATAACAGAGGAATGGTACCCAGTACAGGATGTGCTCACCTGCCTCTGGTCCTCTGGTTCCATCCTGTGACCGCCCTGGCCTCAGAGGCCACATGCTGGGTACCTGAGATGTCACTGCTACCCAGAATGTGACCGCCGAGGGTAGTGACTGGCTGCAGAACCTATACAGGGAAAGGAGCTGGAAGCAGAAGGCTCAGTCCACTGTATAGCAGCAATGCTGGAGTACTGCAGCTCTGCACACACCACTGCATAAGGAAAAGTTTGATAACTGTCTGCTATACTTCTCTTGCCAATATTGGATCTTAGTCCTGCTGAGGATTTGCTACAATTGGATCCTGTCTAGACAATCTTCAGTCTGCACTGAAGCGGATACTGTGTCCTCCTCACCGATGCATTCCCTGCAGTCACCACACCATCTTTCTTGAACACGGAGGGCAGTTTTGCCATCTGTTCCAGGGTGGTCTGGGGTCTTGGGTGTTCATCCTGATCCATTTTAATGGGTCCTTTCTTCGACTTTAATTCAATAGGAGCCATCTCTGCAGCAAAGTATCCAGCGTCCTGGGCTGAAGACAGAAATGATATATAACTATCCTAAAATCTGTCATTTAGAAACAGGATTATATAGAGATATTTTGTATTTTAACAAGAATTACAGTCCAAAAAGTCAGTAATAAATTTCTACGCAGTGAGGCTCCCCCTGGTGGTAGCTCCATTCATTACACCTCTGTGAAGCAGGCAGGGGATTAACGGCTCTGTTCACAAAATTATCGCAGAAATTCCAATAATCTGGCGTCCTAAAATCCACCAAAGGGCTAGATTAATGAATATGCCAGAATATTAGAATTTAGGTCTAATAATGAATATGAGATTGCTGTAAAATTCGATTATTCACGCACCATGCAGGAGTTTACATTATCTACTACAGACTAGCTATGGGGCCGGGAAGTTTTTGGATCCCGATGCAGATATTCCCGCTCCCTATAGAAGACCTAGTTAATGTAAGCTCTGGTATGGTGACTGAATAGATAAATTCATTTTGCGGTCTCCTGTCTATTTTTAGGACCTGTCAGCTGCGTAATAATTCCATGCTGGATTGGGCTACATTCATATCTGAGCCCGGGGTCCGTCTCGCACAGATCTGTCAAGCCCACTGCAAGCCTGACTTTTTTATCCAGCAATGGACACACGACAGACCCCATTATAGTCAATAGGGTCCCCTGGGCTCTGCTCAGCTCCCCTTCAAGTGAATGGGTATCGGACCCCCACCGATCTCATTGATGACCTATCCCAAGGAAGGGCCACCAATGTCAACACTATGACAACCCCATTAATGGAATTTTACTGTAATATTATTAACGGTTTATGGGAACGTCGTGTAGACTGAAGCGCCATCTCACCGGCTTTCCACCTCTGCTGAGTCTGAAAGGAATATTTATCACAATCCTCTCTGGAGATGCCATATTTTTCTGCCAGATTCTCAGCTGTGATGGCCATGGGGGTCTTAATGAGAGAGTCGGTGAGGCCGGCCCACAGGGTGTCCTCCATCTGCAACCAGAAATGTAATGATAACAATTAGCAGATTGTACAAAGCACCTACTGAAATGTCTTATAGTCTTCTTATCGCTCGCCACTAACTATAAGTAGTTACTTATACTCCTTGTCACACTGTGATAAACCCATAGCTGGACGGCAATAATACCTGGCATCACATGGCGGTCACATAGCTACAACATGCTCAGCAAAGATGGATGATAAATCTAGGGGAACTTTACACACGGTCTAGTCTAAGTTTATACTACATATATTACTTATATCTATCACACATCATGTATACAATATATATATATATATATATATATATATATATATATATATATACACATATACACACACACTCTGTAGAGTCTAAAATTTATACTACCTACTACATATATTAGTTATATCTATCACACACACACACTAATATATATATATATATAAAGTGTTAAAAGTGTTAAAAGGGGTTAGCCACTTTAGCCATATCAGGACCAGGCCATTCTCCTTCGTTCAGGACCAGACACATTTCAGGTCTTTCCATAAATACGGTTTCGATGGCTATTACATCTTAAAAATTTTTTGTTCAGATTATTCAAAAAAAACATTTGCCTAATTTTTGGTGATAGGGTTTTATTTTTATTTGTGCATGATTTTTCTTTAGTTTAATATTCGAGAAGATGTAAACTTCAAAATAAATAAATAAATAAAAAAAGTGATGATTTTTCACTTTTTTTTAAAATTTTTTTTTCTAAATAGCACAAAATGCTACTGCAAACATTTTTAAAATAGTTTTCACTCTCCCTAATGGTCATTTTTACATCGGTGACACATACTGTTGTGTTGCTGGGGGATAGGCTAGGAGGCCTTTTTTTTTTTATATTTTTTTTTTTTTATACATTGTGGCCCCACATAAGGTCATAATACACCTTTGAGGGGCATTTTAACATACCTTTTTTTTTTTTTTCCTGTTGATTTCTCCTGTGATTGTGAGTGGTAAAATAGCGACAATTACAGGAGGAACACCGCCTCCTGATCTACACAGGACAACTGATCCGGGTCCTTTAGGACCCAGCAGCTCATATAGTTTTCAGACCCCTGCAGTCATGTGAATGGTGGCTCCAATAGCTGTGTACACAGCAACCGGGAAGGCAGGGACAGTAAAAAACCGTCCATGCCTTCTCTATGGGAGGTCCGGTTTAGTAACAGCAGTCTCCCTGGTTCTGCACAATTTCATGAGTTGCTTAACAACGCAAAGGTTAAAATTGGACCGCTTGGACCTATATAGTCCGTGTGGGGTCAGGAACGGGTTAATAAAATTAGCAGACCATCAGTCTTAGATCGGCAGGGGTCTGACTGGTGACGACACTGCCCCCCCACCTTATATCAGCTGTTTTTTACAGCACAGGGGTGGGATAATAGGCGGCCCCACACAGATGAGCTATTTGGAGCGGCATCTGATCACCATACTATACAGTGTACAGAGCTAGAAGCAGATAGACCCGCATATTGTATATGTTATTGCTTTACCTTTATATCAGCTCCTAACTTGGTACCAAAGCGAATGTTTCGCACTGCGTATGGGGCTTGGCTCATGCTCTCAGATCCTCCGCACAGAACAATTTCTGACTCCCTAAGGGCGATTTCCTGGGGTAAAAAAAACATAAAACACAGCAATGTAGTAAAGATTTGTCAGAAGTTACAAAGATGAAGGCACTAAGAAATACAGTATGGGGAAACAGGTTACATATTTTCTTAAAAAGATATTAAAAGGTTAAATGGTGCGGTCACATGAGATACATTTTTCCTAAGTCAATCCATAATTCCTATAATTGTGAACATTTTTTGTATTTACACTTATTACAAGAAGTATATATATCCTCAGATATTACAGGAATATTGTTAGAACAGCGCCACCTGATGTCTATATTGAAAAGCCTTACTACGTCCACCTAAATAAACGTGCAGAGGTGGACACACATGCTCAGTGTTGCCTCTCTCCACGCCTTTGGATTTTGCAATGGGTTTTGTTGAGGTAAGCTGGCTGTTTCTTAGGCTGAGGCCCCACATTGCGGAAATGCAGCTTTTTTTTGTTACAGACTTTGCTGCGTTTTTTTGAGCCAAAGCCAAGAATGGCTACAAAATCTAGTAAGTTTCTTATACTTCTACCTTCTGCTCAAAACTCTCCTGGCTTTGGCTCAAAAAAACACAAAAAAAAGCTGCATTTCCACAACATGGGTCCTTAGCCTTAAGGCCGGGGCCCCACGTAGTGTAAAAGCCGCAGGATTTTACAGTCCCTGCAAAGTGGATGGGATTCTAGCTAATTCCATCTACACATTGCAGAAAAATATCTACAGAAGACATGCTGCGATTTCAAAACTTGCGTTTTCGTAAATCGCAGCATGTCAATTTTATCTACGGAGGCGCCGGTGGTTTCCCTATAGGTATAATGGAAGCAGAAAGTTCGCAGAGGAAAACTCTGCAAACTTTCTGTGAAAAACGCTGCGGGAAGAACCGTGATCCATTTCCGCCACGGTTTTTCCCACATCGCTTTTTGGCCACACTACATGAGGCCTGTGATGCTCAAAGACCCCCAGTTAATTATTTCTGCTGTGATATATTACTACCGGTCCATATTATTATTACACAAGTAGGGTTGGTGCCTAGTATCAAAGCTAGTTTGGATCCGGGGGGGGGGGGGGGATGTCAGGCTGCGTTGTGCCTAGACCCTGTGTAGTCCCATGTATAGCCCAATTAACATAACCTTGTCACAATAATCATCTCCACAGGGGTTCCCTGCAGAGAGGTGGAATTGCCAGACCAGATGGAGCCAGCTGCACATCAAAAGTATTATGGTTTTATTACCATATCTTCACTGGGGAACCTCTTACAGGTGCCCTGATAAATTCCCCAGATGCGTCAGGTCAAGGCGCACATTTTGAGGTCAAACTAGTTACTGTTCAAAGCTCGGAAAAGGTCCAGACACTGATCTCCTTACCCAAAGGGGATTGGGGTGTCATCCTTGGGGTCTACACGGTGGGGCTCTCGCCACGAACCTTATCATACCACCAGCCCGACTCTACAGTCATCGGGCGAGGAATTATAAGGATAGAGGAGTCTGAAGGATTTAGAAAGGAGGGCAGGGCTCCTCCTTCTGGTGACCTCAATCAAGGAGGAGACCAGGTTAGGTAAACGTTCTCAGATCAGCAAGAGGGTGGTCTTTTGTCTGTCTTTCTTGTTGCTGGAGGAGATGTGAGGGGAGGTCATAGTGTAGACTTCAGCCATGTGGTTGATCATGCCTAGCAGTGAGGCCTGAGACTGTGTGTTCTGGACAGCATGTAGGAAACACATGCTCTGTAACTTGCTGAAGAAAGAACCCTGAAGCCTGCCACATTGGCTCAGAGAAACGGACTATCTACTTGTTCTGGAAATTGTCTTTTGTTCTGCTGAAAGCCACCCAGATAGCACTGCCTGGAGACAAAGGAGGTGCTGCCACTGGAATAGCATGCCCGGACACATGCTTTTGGACTGAATTCAAGTACGGGCCCTGAGCTCAACATCTGGAGCCCAGAGAACCAATCACAATCTTGTGTTGGTAATATTTCATTTTCTTCTGTTTATTCCCATTTTTATTTTGTGCACCGTGTCATGTTGCTTTCCACTTGTATTTGCTTGCTAATCGCTGCATGTATTCTCTGTATGTGTTAAGTGTCTCGTGCCGACCCGTTTAGGGGTTAAATAAATATATAAAATTTAGAAAGCTTGTTTTGTATTATCCTATCGGCCCAGAACACTCACTGAAGGTGGGTGTGAGGTAATTGATGTGATCTCAGGTGTGCCTAAGGCGGCTTTGGTAGGACGAGATCCTTCACAGGGCCTTAGCCTAAAGAGGTCTTCCAGGACTCATGAATCCTAGACCCATGGATCATCAATTAAAGATAAGGAGGGGGGTCCAACAACTAGGCCCTCGCCCAGTCAGCTGTTTTAAGAAGCTGCACTCCTTCCCGACCACAGCACCATACATTTATATAGCAGTTGTGCTTGGTATTGCAGCTCAACCCATTCACTTGAATGGGACTGAGGTTTAACAGTCACATGGCCTATAGCTCACAAAGTGCCACTGCAAACAGCTGATCTACGGGGGCTCAGGATGTCGGACTCCCCCTACGGATCATCATTTGATAACCTGCCCTAAAAGGACAACACCCTGCCATACCCAGAGGAGAGAGAGTTTAGCTGCATTGGGGCAGATTTTTTGCGCAAATCTGCATTGTGACATTTCCTCTCCAGGCACATGGCCCAGCAGAGGGTGCATGTGCCTCTTCATAAACGAAACACACCTTCCATCTAATTCAGGGTTATGAACACTGGCATTAGTAATGCCAGTCTTCACAATTGTACTCCATTGTCTAAAATCATCGTATTAGGTATTCTAAAATCAGTGACTCAAGCTTCTGTGGTCTCTCTCCCCCATGCTTTACACTGAAGCTCTGCTCGTTCATAGAAACACATAGGCCACTTTCTTACCTGACACCCATTAACAATAGACTGGAAACCAGAGCCACAAAGTCTGTTGACGGTCAAAGCTGGGACAGGTACAGGAATTCCTGATTTGAGAGCGACATGGCGGGTCAGGTATATGGCATCGGTCGCCGTCTGCAAAGTAACATACAAGACAATCGCTTTACTAATATGCCGAAAAATAAACATAAAAAATACAGAACAAAAGGAAAAAGAAAACTGGTTGCCATTGGTAAGTCTCAGTATAGGAGTTAATAGCCATACATTTCATACCTGAGCAACATTGCCAAATATCACACTATCCACGGCGTCCGCGGCGACATTCCCAGCAGCGAGGGCGGCTTTTGCAGCTATTTCACCCAAATCTGTCGCAGTGTGGTCTTTGAGCACTCCGCCATAAGTGCCAAATGGAGTTCTTTTGGCCGCAACGACAAAAATACCTGCAAAGGGTTAAATGAAAAGCTCCAGCGTCAAAACGTATCAAAGAAAAAAAGCTCACAGCAGCACAGTGTATGTCAGGAGAGGATTATGCCAATTATGTGCTAGGATGCGATCTGTTCACTTATCAGATTCTGCATGTGACGGGGACAGACTGGGGACAAGTTGTCGGACACACACTGCAGCCATTATCCAGTGGAAGGAGTGATCTCTGCAGCAGCACAGAGTATTTCAGGAAAGAGGGTGCTCTTGCACAAGGCAGTGATCGATTCACTTATGTGACCAGGCAGTGTCAGGGCTGGAGATTAATGGTAAGAGGTATAACAGATTGGTAGCTATACAGTGGAAGATGCAAGGTGCCTAGCAGCACAGAGTATTTCAGGAGAAGAGACCCATTTACATATATGATGATATCATCACGTGACATGATGCAAAGCTGATCAAGGGGCATATATTACATGGTATGAGACAGTTTCATCTATGGGGCTGCTCAAAACGTATCTCTCATGCCTTGTGCAGTGCCCAGGGGGCGCTACATGACACAGGGCTATCCCTCTTTGGTGTTCCTTTATCCCAGTGTCATGGACTCCCCTCAGGGCCTGCTCTAGGCGTATACACTGTATATACTGTTATCTAGTGGGCTGTGTTCCCATGTCAGTATTAGCTCCCGCCTGCGGCCTTACACGCCGTGTAACCTTTGGAATAGCCTGATCTGTAACTGCCCTTTGTACAGATCGGCCCTCCTCCGGTGCACATGGGGCGTTAGTAACGTGCACCCCTGACCATGACATCTATCTATTAGGATATTATCCCGCTTGTACCCATAGACCAAAAAGCAGAGTCAACCAGTATGATACAACTGTATCCAGTCCAGACAATCCTCTGCCAGATACATAACTAAGACCCAATTCACACACTGCGGCACATTTAGCAATACAGTCACACTTTGCATTCCGTTCGTAGTTTTAGACATATTGATGAATCTGTTGTACAGACGTTCATACATATGGAGGGTTTCTAGAAGTGCCAAAATTCTGACTCAAATGTCATCCGACTAAAAGTGTCAAGGTTCACCACGAAAAAAAATATGTTGCACAACATGAAACCAAAAAAAACCTTAAACTTGTAGGATGTAAGGAACAAATATTTGGCGATAGGCGTGTCGGACTTCTATGGCCAAGTGCACCACTGAAGTGAAAGGGTCTATGTGAAAAATGGATCCTCTATGGATCTGGACCCGGCCGTCGGCTCGGTTGTGTGACTATAACCTCAGGGCAAGAGGTCGCAATAACCTTGACAGGCGATTTTACACGCATGACACTTTTCCTTGCACTTGCCACGTACAGTGGTCGCTGGCGCTCCATTTATACATGGTGAGGGGGAACCATGGGCGTGGGTCTCTGCTGCTTTACCCAGCGGCAGTGCCTATGAGTAGAGAGATCTCTGATCGCAGGCACTTAAACCCTCAGGTGTCGTAGTCAGATCTGACAACACCCGAGGGGTTCCAATTCCTTACATTCTGCAGGACAGAGCGGCTCCCGTTTGGTGTCTATGGCAGCTGGAAGTCTCCTGAAGGTTCCCAGACCTGCCACAGGAATATTACTATTGAGACTTGTGGCAGAGCTCAATAGTAATACAGGGATTTTACCACAGACTGCAATACAATTGTACTGCAGTCTATGGTATAAGTGATATAAGGCTAGGTTCACATCTGGGTAGGAAGACTCCGCTGCAGATTCTGACTAAAATCAGCTGAGAGAAAAGTCCTGCACGGAAGACTTATCAGTATAAAATCGGCGGAAACCTGATAGACACCCAACGGACCCCATTATAATCTATGGGGTCCACGGGTAACTGTCCTTTTAAGAGGACAGGCTCTCCGTCTTGCAGGTCCCGAATGACAGCGAGCTGAACACTAGCGCGAACCTAGCGTAACATTCACAGACTCAAACCCCATGTGAGGATTAAATTAAAAAACGCCCAAATTGTTATTTTTTTTTCCTTTTTATTAATTTTTTTAATTTAGATTTTAAAAGAAACTACAAGAATCGAGTGTACAAATTGCTGTTTTTTTTATTCCCCCCTGCCCCCCCTAAAAAGACACCTTACACAGCTCCATAGACAGAAATATAAAAACTTTACGCTGTTACAATATGGCGACGCAAACAAATATTTGATTCTTTCAAAGTTTTTATTTTTTTATTTTTAAATGTACTAAAACATGAAAAAAAAAAAACTTCTATCAATTTGGTAACACCATGATCATACTGAGCGGTAGAATATAGGGGACGTGTTATTTAGGTATCGCCGCGTCTGAAAAGCTCCAGACTATTAAAGCAAGGGGAAAAAAAAATAAAAAATACTGTTTTTAAAAATGTTGCCTCTAAATAGCGACCTCTTATATTATTTAGGACTACAGATTATTACTCCTCTTTGGCCAAAAATAATCCTCAAAAACAACAAAGTGAACATTTTACTCCGCCGGGAAAAAAAAAAAAAGTGTGACCTCTAGTTAGGATTTTAAGGTCATTAGCAAATCTGAAGGGAATTTTTTAGATAAGGGATTTCTGCAGCAGATTGGTCATCTGACCAAAACGTGGATACCCCGCTGGAATCCAAGGGAGCTTGTCAGGCTGCGGTCACATCTGCGTTTGGTGACCGTTCGGGGTTCCTGTCCCCCATTCCGCTTGAAAAAAGATTTTCTCTCCGCATTTTTTGGGCAGAAACCTGGCAGACCCCATTATAGTCCATGGGGTCTGCGGGTAACCAATTTTTAAGTGAATAGGGTTTCTGTTTTTCGGGTCCCCAAGTGGACCCAAAGAATGGAAACCCCAAAGCAGGTGTTAACCTAGTGTAAGGCACCATGCACACAGCTAGCGAACTGACCCATTCTTTTGTAGGGCCCCATGCGTATTATCATGGTCCCATGAGACCGGCGCAAAGCTCAGGACAGATCCTATTCCCATCCGGGCTCATTTATGAAATGAATGGGTCTGGGGCCAGCACAGATATCATCAAAGTGCCGTTTTCTCACCGTCCCATACACGCACACGTTCATGCACATGTAGCCTTATATATGTAAAATTTTTTGGAGGGATGTTAGTGTATTCTGTCAGGGTTCCACAGTGTGTGAACAGGGTCTAAGGGGTTTTCAGCTTTTATCTATACACAAGAACATTTCCATTCACTGACCGCAAGCAGCGATGTTCAAAAACGGAAAAAAAACAAAAAACTGAAGTAAAATATATTGGAAAGCTGTATCATATAGGGATTGAACGTGAGGCCTCAGTTTGGGATGTGTGATATAGCATTCAGATTTCCATGGGCCTTTCAGAGAAAATCCACAACAAAATATAATGTAGCACGCGGCGTATTCTCACGCAGAATTAAATCCTTTGAGCTTGGAAGACTTTTGAATGCTGCTTTGGAAGTGACTAGAGGATAAGACGTGACGTTACTCAGTGCAACATCATAGGGGACAATGGGATCCGTGTGTATCTGCTGTTTTAGCAGTCCGCCTCTCCTCGCCTGGGACCTGAAGAACAGAGAGCCAGCGCTAGTGTTACTTAGCGTCATAGAGACATCAGTAGGGGCTGGTGAGCTGCCATGACACCCCCCAGTACAGCACTGAAAAGAAAAGACAGAACAATAAAGCAGTTCTCCAAAACGTATTAATTGATGTCTTCTCCTTAGGATAGGTCATTAATTGAAGATCGGCAGGGGGAGGGGCTTACGCTGTGTGAGGTCGTAGCGGCTTTCCTTTAGTGCCGCTTCACACACACTATAAGACGTATGGCGTCATGTCTGGTAAGTATTAAAGAGTCTGTATGAACATACCCTTACACCATGCCATCCAACCATCCTGGATTCAGTGGGACAGTCCTGGATTCCGGGTACTATCCCAGTCGGCAAGAGGTATGTCTCAGCTTCAACTCTGGGGGATACGGAGGAGTCGGATACAATGGTGAAGCAGGGAGCCACCAGCTCTCTGCCTCACCATTTGGCCCCTGTCTCTGCTCACGGTGTTTTGGGTACAAGAGGCATGATGTAGTGATGTCACTTACATTGTACCAGAATCCTCCGGGAAAGGGACAGCGTATATACGCCGTGGGGTCGCGGGGAGAAAGAGGGACAGCGTATATACGCCGGGGCGGGGAGAAAGAGGGACAGCGTATATACGCCGCGGGGAGAAAGAGGGACAGCGTATATACGCCGCGGGGGAGAAAGAGGGACAGCGTATATACGCCGCGGGGAGAAAGAGGGACAGCGTATATACGCCGCGGGGAGAAAGAGGGACAGCGTATATACGCCGCGGGGAGAAAGAGGGACAGCGTATATACGCCGCGGGGAGAAAGAGGGACAGCGTATATACGCCGCGGGGAGAAAGAGGGACAGCGTATATACGCCGCGGGGAGAAAGAGGGACAGCGTATATACGCCGCGGGGAGAAAGAGGGACAGCGTATATACGCCGCGGGGGAGAAAGAGGGACAGCGTATATACGCCGTGGGGTCGCGGGGAGAAAGAGGGACAGCGTATATACGCCGTGGGGTCGCGGGGAGAAAGAGGGACAGCGTATATACGCCGTGGGGTCGCGGGGAGAAAGAGGGACAGCGTATATACGCCGTGGGGTCGCGGGGAGAAAGAGGGACAGCGTATATACGCCGTGGGGTCGCGGGGAGAAAGAGGGACAGCGTATATACGCCGTGGGGTCGCGGGGAGAAAGAGGGACAGCGTATATACGCCGTGGGGTCGCGGGGAGAAAGAGGGACAGCGTATATACGCCGTGGGGTCGCGGGGAGAAAGAGGGACAGCGTATATACGCCGTGGGGTCGCGGGGAGAAAGAGGGACAGCGTATATACGCCGTGGGGTCGCGGGGAGAAAGAGGGACAGCGTATATACGCCGTGGGGTCGCGGGGAGAAAGAGGGACAGCGTATATACGCCGTGGGGTCGCGGGGAGAAAGAGGGACAGCGTATATACGCCGTGGGGTCGCGGGGAGAAAGAGGGACAGCGTATATACGCCGTGGGGTCGCGGGGAGAAAGAGGGACAGCGTATATACGCCGTGGGGTCGCGGGGAGAAAGAGGGACAGCGTATATACGCCGTGGGGTCGCGGGGAGAAAGAGGGACAGCGTATATACGCCGTGGGGTCGCGGGGAGAAAGAGGGACAGCGTATATACGCCGTGGGGTCGCGGGGGAGAAAGAGGGACAGCGTATATACGCCGTGGGGTCGCGGGGGAGAAAGAGGGACAGCGTATATACGCCGTGGGGTCGCGGGGAGAAAGAGGGACAGCGTATATACGCCGTGGGGTCGCGGGGAGAAAGAGGGACAGCGTATATACGCCGTGGGGTCGCGGGGAGAAAGAGGGACAGCGTATATACGCCGTGGGGTCGCGGGGAGAAAGAGGGACAGCGTATATACGCCGTGGGGTCGCGGGGAGAAAGAGGGACAGCGTATATACGCCGTGGGGTCGCGGGGAGAAAGAGGGACAGCGTATATACGCCGTGGGGTCGCGGGGAGAAAGAGGGACAGCGTATATACGCCGTGGGGTCGCGGGGGAGAAAGAGGGACAGCGTATATACGCCGTGGGGTCGCGGGGAGAAAGAGGGACAGCGTATATACGCCGTGGGGTCGCGGGGAGAAAGAGGGACAGCGTATATACGCCGTGGGGTCGCGGGGAGAAAGAGGGACAGCGTATATACGCCGTGGGGTCGCGGGGGAGAAAGAGGGACAGCGTATATACGCCGTGGGGTCGCGGGGAGAAAGAGGGACAGCGTATATATGCCGTGGGGTCGCGGGGAGAAAGAGGGACAGCGTATATACGCCGTGGGGTCGCCGGGAGAAGGACGATATACACACCGTGGGGGCATAGGGAGAGGGACGGTATATATAGGTGTTATACTGTGTAGGGGGCACAAAGAGACATGGGTGGAGCCAAAGTAGAAGTCGGCAGGGCTGGAGGAGGGTCTTACTATACATAGTGCGCCGCACATTCGGTCCCTCGTCCAGTCCTTTGAAGGTTGGGGGTATGTTACACCTCCTGTATTATCACATCATTACTTATATCAGTTACATGAGATTTCTGCTGTACAGGAGGAGTGTGACTTAGTGCTGCACCATGTCTAAAAACACATATGTTACCATATGCTGTGTTTGGGGCGGTGGGGGTTGGGGAAGGTGCAGCAAGGACATAAAGCTGTGTTCACACTGTGCATTTTTCTTGCAGTTTTGCAACACTCACAAAAAAAAAAAAAGGGGGAAGTAGAAAACTGCACATGTTCTTGTGGTGAGGTTAATATTTGCAATGGTGAGACATGCGAGAACCACACAGTCAGTAAGAACATTACAAAAACACGTAAGCAGTTTATTGGATGCAGTTTCTCAAAACGCAACAAAACCGCAAGTAAGTGTGAACACATGCTAGAAAAGAGTATGGGCAGCGGCAGCAACTTTGCTTTGAGATGTCATGGTGGAGCCAGCTAACAAGCCACAGTCTCTATGACAGGTTGAGGATGTGTAAAAGTGGAATCCCCCTCTAAGAGCACTAGTTAGTGAAACAAGGCAGCTAGAGACATGGGGTGCACAGGGGTCTCTGAGACAGGACAAGAACCCCCCTATACCCAGCCTGCCCGCGGGGCACTTACCTCTGAGCAGGGCCATGGTGCAGGCGTGTGACGGGATAAGGTCAGTAGCAGCGCGGCCTGTTCTCCTTCACAGCCCTGCCCGAGCACAGGTCACGCCTATCACCGAGCCACGCCCCATTCACCGTCTCTAGTCACAGGCTGGTAGACTGTCCACGAGACAGGCCCCGCCCCGATCACGTTACAACACGCCAGTCAAGCATCAAGCCACGCCTCTTTGAATACCCCGTGTTACAGACCACGCCCCATCCGATAAATATTACTACTGAACAAAGCCACGCCCAGTTCAGAACAAACCCTCCAGCCCCGCCTCCTTCCTGACTCCTCCTGGTTACCTTTCCCCTAGTTACACCCCATGTCCTTCTGTCACATGTTCTGTGTATAGCTGCGGTCTCAGAGCCTGACCTCACTAGTGTACTGACACCACAACTCCCAGCATGCCCTTACAATGTGAATACCTCCCTACTTTCTAGGGACTGAAAGAGGGACTAGTGATGTGCGGTTTGCAGATACTATTCTTGCTCTGCAGACAGCTAAACCCGCCCCTAAACTGTTAGCCCTGCCCTCTTTAACCATATGATGGCTGTCTGCAGAGTACAGCAGGGTGTATTAAATAGGGAGCCCTTTGGGAGCCAAAAGAGTGGTCTCATTTTAGTACCCCCCATTTTAATATTTCCCTCCAGTGGCCTCCACAGTATAAAGTCCTGATCCTGGTGCACCCCTAGTATGATAGGCTGCCCCTACAATATAAAGTCCCTCTTCTGGACCGTGCTCAGTATAAGTTCCCTCTCTTGGTATCCCCACATTATAATGTCCTCCTCCAGTTGCCCCCACAGTATAAAGTCCCTCTCCTTGAGCCCCCATAATATAGTGTATCAAACAAATAGACGAAAACACTAATCCTCATTGTACGGTGTATCTTTGGAGCATGACCCTTTTTATGAAAGTGGCCAGAGCGGGACGGAAAGCAGAGCAGCCCAGGGATACCTCGGCTCAACAGACTTATTATAACTCATGCCAGAAAACTGATGTGATTTATATAGGGGCAAACTGTAGTATCTAAAATAGGGAAGTCTTTTTAATATGTAGAATGTCCTGCTCATACTCATCTAGGGCAGTGGATCCCAAAGTTTCTGAAGACAGGACCCAGGACAACTCATCACTAAAACATTAGCGTCCATATCTGAAGATATGCTGGCATGTTTCTGGGGAAAACTAGACTACGGCCTGAACATCTGCCATATCACCAGGGGAAATCACATGTAGGGTATAAATAATATATGGATAAATCGTGTGTCTCTTCACGTTAATACATTTGTGTCACATTCTCTGGGTTATGAATACCGGCGATCATTTTGCAGCATTATTTTTGTAGCACCCTGTATATAATACATATAACCATTAACCATATATTTCTCTGCAGTGGCTGAATAATACAATTCATTGCTACAGCTCGCTGCGTCCTGTCCGTATTTACCCTAAGTAATTGGCATGAAAAAACCCCTGTGTTAAAATCCCTGGGGGATGTCTCTAAATTCCTGGAAACTTTTGAACTTCCTACAATTGCTCTCCCTGATTCGCCCACAGTCAGCGCTCTGCCCGTTCCTCCACACTGGGAATGATGGCAGAAGGTTCCACCCCGGTCTCATAGACATAACAATTTTCAATGTCAATAGACATCCCAGTCCCACGTGAATTTTCTATACCTCTTGGTTTACAAAGCTTCCCCCCAACCCCAACTACTCCAATGCCTTGACTGTAACACTCCAATAGTCCCTCTGATATGACTGAATAGTTGCTGACCTCTTGTTTGGGACTCTGTGTCCTCCATGTTTTCAGTTCACACCTACTTTTCTTATCTCATTCCTAGCCTAGGATGTTTATCACATGCTCTATGTGTTATAATTCTGTGTTGTACTCGAGATCGCAATTTATCTCCGAAAGTTTTGCTTACTTTTGAAGTGCTTGTCCACTATATAACCACTAGGTTGCTTTCTATCCAGGGGAGGTTGAATATAGAGTGATCCATTGGCTTCCTCCTTCCTCTCATTGCAATGGCCACATACAATGTTCTAGACAAATGTCTTGTATCAGTACTATGAAGGGGTTGCCCATCTAGTTATTTTTGTTGTTACAGTTAGTTTTTTCCCATCTTATCTACCTTCCCTTTCTCTTCTCCCCTTTCTTCCATTGGTGCAGGTCCCATATGCAGTGACCCTACCTGATATTCCTTATGGTGGCTCAGACCTCGATACAGAGACAGATCAAGATGGTTGTTTTTTATTCCTTAGTTGCAATCCCAGGCTCTGTTATAACTGTGACTAATAGGGTCCTTTTTAATAGAATCCATATCTTTTTCTTTATGCAATTGGTTGACTTGTGGTGGATACTTCATCCGGGCACCAGAGAGTGCAGCTTTCACTCCTTAGCCCATAACAGCTATTGTAAAAAACTATATCCCATGCCCTTTGTGGATATCTGCAAAGCCATCTCGAACTTTGAGATAGCTCATGTTACCGACACCACTTCAGCCTCAGTATGTTGGGAGGTGAAGTGTGTCTTGCTGACATCTTTATTTCTCATGGGGGTAGGCTCAAGAGGAAGAGGACTCACGCCTTGACAACTTTACTCACTGATTTAGGGACTAAGGAGACATCTAAGTAGACATCTTCTTCACATCAATGGAAAGCCAAAATCTCGTAACTGAGCCATAAAATTCTTACGTTATTAGATCAGAAATCGGCGTGCACAAGAGATAAGTTACGTAGTGGGGACTATGAGTACTACGATAAATGTAACAGGTGGTTGGCTAGAGCCCTCCACACCCGCTTATCCCATTCACAAATTGGGGCATATTTATCAATAGAAGTCCGACACTTTTCTGTCTAATATTGCGCCAAAATTTATGGTGCACGGCATTTCCGACATATTTATGAACAGTGTGCCCCACTGTCATATAATTATATATAATATACAGTATATATATATATATATATATATATATATAAAACCACTTCTCTGCAGTGGCTGAATAACACAATTATGATGGAAGCCGCAATGTCTTAGCTTCTGAGTACAGATGGAGGGAATATACTTGTGGGTTGTAGATGGAAGACAGAGTCAGATGAGAATGGACGGTGGTGGAAGACATTGTCTATTACAGTCTGGCCTAATTCATTAGCCCCTCATGCCTAATCACTAGAGATGAGAGAATTGATTCTGCAGAAGTGGAATTCGATCCGAATTTCAGGAAATCTTCGATTCTCCACGATTCCGGATTTCCTGATGCTTCGTGGTAACGCATATTTAGTAAGGACCTTTGTGACATCAGACGGTCACAAGATATTCTCTAGTGATGTGATTGGGTAGACGTGTTTTTGCTTGTTAGCAGATCCTTCCACATGAATAAAACTTGTCCGTGCTGAAGAGAGAGAGAAACATGACTGCGGAATCCAAGGGCTACCGCCATTTTGCCGCCCACCCCGGCTCTCTGTAGCCCGGAAATAGCTGTTTATTTGCCGCAAAGTAATTTGGATCAAAGCAAATTTTTTTTGAACTTCGAATCGAACTGCCGAATAGAACTTCTGAGAAATTTGCTCATCTCTACTAATCACATACATGTATGGAATTTTGTATGAAGGGGTTAATAGTATAAATAAAAGTGATTTGTGATCATTTTATTTATGGGAATGTTAATTTGTCCAATTACTTTTGAGCCCCTGAAATGAGGAGTCTTTGTAGAAAAATGGTTGCAATGCCTAAAAATTTCATAGGATGTTTTTGTTCAACCTCTTGCAGTAAACCTAAAAGTCTATACTTCAATGGTATCTCAGTTGTTTCACTTCAAATCCAATGTGGTGGCTGCAGAGCCCGAATCATGAAGATTGTGTCACCGTCCAAATATGTCTGGACCTAACTTTACTTTGAAAATGACTATGAGTAGGCAACCATATAAAATAATGACAACTAAATACTGTATATCCACCTGTTCAAATTCCCGCTGCTCCAGCCGCCATAGATAGGAAATCCATTTTTTTAACACACTCCTACACAAAAAAGGAGTTCATCTTTTATGCCTGCATTGATTACTGTCACGCTTTGTACTATTTGGATTCTTTGAAATTGCGGATTTCTGGACATTGTGAATCCGAAAGTGACCGTTTAACCTCACAGCTGTTTTTTTTTCGGGTCTTAAAGGTAATTTCTGGGACTTATTAATTGATGACCTTTCCTTAGGGTAGGCCTTGGTGCTTGAGGTTCAATTCTTGGAATGGACACAGATGACCGTGACACTTAGAACTGACCACTAATTGCGGTTTAATGCTGATGATACATATGGCGGTGTTGCACATTGTAACAATTGCTCTTATCATTTTGTGGACAGTTAAACATTCTCAAAAATTATTACTGAATTATAAGAACATATCACAGGTCATCAATATGCACCAGCAATATCCTACATAATACACTGTGGATGTGCCTGGCTCCCATTTATTCTGTTTGACCATAGTTGATAGTCAATGAGTTTAAGGTGCAGAGGCAAAGCTCCATCATGATACCTTTCAGGCGGAGTTTCTCTTAACAATTTAATAATATGAGGATATTGAAGCTCCTGTATAATAAGAATATAAGTAGAAGATTATTCTGTAGGCTTATCACTTGTATCTTTGGTTTATGTTCTAAGCATAATAGGGCTCAGATAAATATTCTGCAAACTGAATCCATAGTAAAGCAGCGACATTCTAGAGGGCAGGATTCAGGAGGAGAAGCCTTCCGCCATCTTTATTCTTCTTCTTCTCACAGATCAAACACATTAGGATCCACAGAGGATTTCAGCAGCTCATTTCCAGCTCTAACAAACTGAATCAGGGAGGAACCTTGGAATATAGAAAGAATTTCCTGGTTAGGACTATCAATAGCATTGGATACATTAAAAATGATCAAAGTGAGTAGCTTAAAGTGTGCCTTCAGTTATAAATAACTTTGCATAAATTAATAGTTAAGGTTATTATTTGACACTTTGTAATATATCTTATTAAATAAATATTTTTTCTTCTCCAATTTTCAGGCTGTTACTTTGTACGTATTAGTCTATGAAGAGAGGAGGGGGAAGAAGAGACTGCTATTCTGTGTTTTTTCAACACTGCTAGGTTTGTACATAAGAGGCTACCAGTGCACAGAATGAGGTCAGTGAGTCACATCACAGGAGAGCAACAAATAAATTCTCCTGCCAGGCAACTTTGTTCCTCCTCTATGGAATCGTTTGATACAACTTCTAGAAAATTCCACAACACTGACCACATGATGACCTGCACTATTTAAAGCTAGATGAGCATGTATAACACTTAATACAACATCATACATCATACATAATACAACAACAAGTACATCATAATACATGATACACTAACATTAATAATACTGCATTCTCACTACACTCCCAATCTCGCAGCCTAGACAGGGCACCACCTTACAAATCTAAGCCCAATAAAATCCAAGGCAAGACAGGGACAATGCTTATCTGTATGCGTTTGGTCAGAAACAGGAAAGACCTAGACCTGTCTTGAAGGCTGAAGTGCATAGGAATGGCCCACGTGGATGCCCAAAGTTCTTGGAAGGGACACTGAGATTGGATAGGATTCATTTTGGGGCAATATTGGCTTTGGACTACAAGTCATTCCCGTTGCTGCATATAAAGCAGATATCTTAGATGAAAACCCTTTTCTAAGAACTTTATTGGGCATTCAGCACCATCACCTTAATCTGGATTTATCCAGGAAACTGCAAGCCAGACCACGAAAGGCCTCTACACTGACACATCACTATATATTGTCAGGTCTCTTCTGAGATATTACCAGCTTTGGCCTTAAGCCAGGAGATGGCTTTCTTCCCCAGTAATTCCCATTCCTCTCTCTGGTCCAGGCACGATGCATGGAGCCAGATCACTGCCAGGACCGTCGCCCACACTGATGAATCCAGATTCTAGTGAGAAGGAAAATATAAATTAAAACAGAATTACATTTTTTAGTTGCATTGTACAAAATGAACATTAGATTAGAGGACACAAAAAATGGTCCAAAAAATCCAAGGAAGTTAAAGAAAACTACCAGAGTGTGAAGTTGAGATCTGATCACTTGAAGCCTGAGGCTGCACTACTGAGAGTCTGATGACAACAGGTTGCCTTTCAATTTCTGTCAATTACAGCGCTGTCATAAAGACCTTGTGTGGACTCTAATTCATCAATAACAGATGAGTGGGGGTCTGCAACCCGACACCCCCAAAAATTTGTTCATATCAGCAATTGTGGCTGCTACACCATCACAGCTTAGGGAGCTTGAAAGGTAGCAGATCTTCTGTATCCCAAAATAGCCAATATATAGTATACGGAGCTGTCTGCTTCTGGCTCTGTGAAGTTCAGGCGACCATGGCAGTTGATATCATCTGATCTGTGGGTGTGCCAGGTGTCGGGCCCCAACTGATCTGATATTAACCCTTACGTCACCTAGACATTTTTAATTTTTGTGTTTTTGTTTTTTACTCCATGCATTCCAAAAGCCATAAATTTCTAATTTTTCCGTGTACATAGTCATATGAGGGCTTGAGACAAGTTGTACTTCAAAAGGGTTCCATTTATTATTCTGTACAATGTACTGGGAAGCAGAAAAAAATTCCGAATGAGTTGGAAATGAAAATAAAAATGCAGTACCACCAATTTCTTACAGGTTTTGTTTTTACGGCTTCCACTGTGTGATAAAAATACTATGTTAGCTTTATTCTCTGGGTCGCTATGATAATGGTGATACCAAATTTATATAGTTTTTTCATGTTGTAATAACTTCACAAAATTTCTAAATTTTGAAGAAAAAAAAAATTCTTCAAATCACCATGTTCTGACACCTATAACTTTTTTATATTTCAGTGTACGGAGTGTGTAAGGTGTCTTTTTTGCGGGACAATATGTAGTTTTTATTGATACCATGTTGGAGAATTTATGATGTTTTGATCACTTTTTATTCCATTTTTTTAGGGTGGCAAAGTGGCGAAAAAACGCCATTTTGATTTTTTTTTCCTGCTACGGCATTTACAGTATGGGACAAATGTTTTATATTTTAATAGTTTGGGCATTTTTGGACTTAGGGACGTCTAATGTGTTTATGTTTACTTTTATTTGCTTACATTTACAGGTATATGTGATTTAGGGAAAGGGGGGTGATTTAAACTTTAAGTTTTTTTAAATTTTTTTAACACGATATATATATTTTTAGCCCCTCTAGGGGGCTTGAATATGCGATCTTCAGATCGCTTGTGCCATAGACTGCAATACTACTGGTCATCTCCTGAGCCCACGATTTCACCATTACACATTTTTGGACCAAATGAGAACGGAGAATCACGGCTGAGATTATCCAGACACATCAGTCATACCTGATCTGGATTCTTCCTACTAATGTCCTCTTTAGATATTCCCAGGATTGAGGGGAGTTCACGGTTCAGATTCCAGGAGCCGTCAGCATTTTGAAGGGAAATTAACCTAAAAAAAGAGGGGGTCTTCTCTGCTACAGAGGGACCTGGTAAATCAATGGATGCATCTTTATAGGTAGTAGACAGAAAAATCCAGATATTACATTAGACTTTAACCCTAGTATGCATAACCTGGGCCTTTTAGGCCCGGTTTCCTATTACTTGTATGTGTAGATGTCTAACGTCATGCATACTAGGGTTTAAGCAACAACAATTACAATATGTAGTGAAGATTTATCAGAAGTATCAATAACCTGACTAATATTCACCCTATTCCTTCTCCTTATTCTTCTCCTGTTCCTTATAACTGTTCTCTCTGGATCGCCTGCTCAGTGTGCAACAAGCCTGAGTATATTCATGACTTGTTCCTCACTAAATCTCTTAACCTGCTAACCCTCACCAAATACGGCCTCTCCTGCTGCTCTGTCTCATGGTGGTCTACATTTCGCTTATTCTTCTAGACCCGACAGTAGATAGGGTGGAGGGGTAGGCATACTTGTATCACCACAGTGCACTTTTTAAGTCATTCCCCCAGTACCCTCACTCACCTTCCCCTCATTTGAGGTCCACGCCATCAGACATTTCTGCCCATTCTCCCTGCAAGTAGCTGTCATCTGCTGCCCCCCTGGTTCACTTTACCCTTATTTCCATTACAAAATTGTTAGGATTCATCAGGAAATAATTGCCCAATCCCCAGGCAGCATTGATCCCCTCACCAACCCACTTCATCCTGTTCACTCTCATCTTTTCATCCAATTACAGAAGTCTCTTATTGTTGCCCTGATTCACTCTTGATTTGACTACTGTAACTCCTTACTAATCGGTCTTCCCCTTACTAAACTCTCCCCTCTACAATCTATTCTGAATGCATCGACCAGGCTCATCTATCAGTCTAAACACCACACAGATGCCTCCGTTTTGTGCCAGTCACTACAGCGATGCCTCCGGTCTGTGCCAGTCACTACGCCAATGCGTCCAGTCTGTGCCAATCACTACACCAATACCTCCTGTCTGTGCCAGTCACTACACTAAAGCCTTTGGTCTGTGCCGGTCATTACAGCGATGCCTCCGGCCTGTGCCGGTCGCTACATTGGCTGCCTATTCACTATAGAATACAATATAAACTTATCCCCCTCATCCACAAGGCTCTCCATAATGCTGTTATTAATATTTCCTCCCTCATCTCTGTCTATCACCCAACCTGTGCTTTCCGCAATGCCCTAAGTCTAACATCCTCTATTATCAGAACCTCCCAATTTCCTTTCCATATTTCGTGTGGTGATGTGAAACCTTACTGAGTGACATGAGAGACAGCACATGGCTGCCATTCAGGTACTGTCTGTTTTTTATGGACCCAGAAACATAAAAAAAAAATTTCAAATAGGAAAAAATAGGAAATGTAAAGAGAAAAAAAAGTTGACGTTAAAATCGGATCAACCACATGATTATTATAACATGTCCGCAAAATTCAGACATATCAATAAGGGCTTAAGACATTCTTACATATTGCCAGATGTATCACAGTGGCTAATGCTAGATTATACTTCTGGTGCATCTTTAAATTAACTAGTCTAAGTTTATACCACCTACTAGTTCGCTTTCTTTGATCTAAAAACGTGCCAGATTTTCCAGCACATGTTGTTCCATTTTAAGACCCCCCCCTTTACACTGAAGTCACACCCCTTCATGGACAAGCTCCACCCATTTACACTGAAGTCACACCCCTTCATGTATAAGCTCCACCCCTTTACACTGAAGTCACATACATTTTTTGCTAAGTCTCACATGCTTGACAAACAATACAAAAAAGTATCTAAAACAGATAATAAATGTGGACGGCATATAGGACTTTTTTGGCACAAATTAAGCCAGAATTCTAATTATTTATTTATTAAATCTTATTATATCTGGTACTCAGCCTGAGTTACAGCTTTTATTATACCCCAGAGCTGCACTCACTATTCTGCTGGTGTAGTCACTGTGTACATACATTACTTATCCTGTACTGATCCTGAGTTACATCCTGTATTATACTCCAGAGCTGCACTCACTATTCTGCTGGTACAGTCACTGTGTACATACATTACATTACTTATCCTGTACTGATCCTGAGTTACATCCTGTATTATACTCCAGAGCTGCACTCACTATTCTGCTGGTGCAGTCACTGTGTACATACATTACATTACTTACCCTGTACTGATCCTGAGTTACATCCTGTATTATACTCCAGAGCTGCACTCACTAGTCTGCTGGTGCAGTCACTGTGTACATACATTACATTACTTATCCTGTACTGATCCTGAGGTACCTCCTGTATTATACCCCAGAGCTGCACTCACTATTCTGCTGGTGCAGTCACTGTGTACATACATTACATTACTTATCCTGTACTGATCCTGAGTTACAGCCTGTATTATACTCCAGAGCTGCACTCACTATTCTGCTGGTGCAGTCGCTGTGTACATACATTACATTACTTATCCTGTACTGATCCTGAGTTACATCCTGTATTATACCCTAGAGCTGCGCTCACTATTCTGCTGGTACAGTCACTGTGTACATACATTACATTACTTATCCTGTACTGATCCTGAGTTACATCCTGTATTATACTCCAGAGCTGCACTCACTATTCTGCTGGTGCAGTCACTGTGTACATACATTACATTACTTATCCTGTACTGATCCTGAGTTACCTCCTGTATTATACTCCAGAGCTGCACTCACTATTCTGCTGGTGCAGTCACTGTGTACATACATTACATTACTTATCCTGTACTGATCCTGAGTTACCTCCTGTATTATACTCCAGAGCTGCACTCACTATTCTGCTGGTGCAGTCACTGTGTACATACATTACATTACTTATCCTGTACTGATCCTGAGTTACATCCTGTATTATACCCTAGAGCTGCGCTTACTATTCTGCTGGTACAGTCACTGTGTACATACATACATTACTTATCCTGTACTGATCCTGAGTTACATCCTGTATTATACTCCAGAGCTGCGCTCACTATTCTGCTGGTACAGTCACTGTGTACATACATTACATTACTTATCCTGTACTGATCCTGAGTTACCTCCTGTATTATACTCCAGAGCTGCACTCACTATTCTGCTGGTGCAGTCACTGTGTACATACATTACATTACTTATCCTGTACTGATCCTGAGTTACAGCCTGTATTATACTCCAGAGCTGCACTCACTATTCTGCTGGTGCAGTCACTGTGTACATACATTACATTACTTATCCCATACTGATCCTGAGTTACATCCTGTATTATACTCCAGAGCTGCACTCACTATTCTGTTGGTGCAGTCACTGTGTACAAACATTACATTACTTATCCTGTACTGATCCTGAGGTACCTCCTGTATTATACCCCAGAGCTGCACTCACTATTCTGCTGGTACAGTCACTGTGTACATACATTACATTACTTATCCTGTACTGATCCTGAGTTACAGCCTGTATTATACTCCAGAGCTGCACTCACTATTCTGCTGGTGCAGTCACTGTGTACATACATTACATTACTTATCCCATACTGATCCTGAGTTACATCCTGTATTATACTCCAGAGCTGCACTCACTATTCTGTTGGTGCAGTCACTGTGTACATACATTACATTACTTATCCTGTACTGATCCTGAGGTACCTCCTGTATTATACCCCAGAGCTGCACTCACTATTCTGCTGGTACAGTCACTGTGTACATACATTACATTACTTATCCTGTACTGATCCTGAGTTACAGCCTGTATTATACTCCAGAGCTGCACTCACTATTCTGCTGGTGCAGTCACTGTGTACATACATTACATTACTTATCCCATACTGATCCTGAGTTACATCCTGTATTATACTCCAGAGCTGCACTCACTATTCTGTTGGTGCAGTCACTGTGTACATACATTACATTACTTATCCTGTACTGATCCTGAGGTACCTCCTGTATTATACCCCAGAGCTGCACTCACTATTCTGCTGGTACAGTCACTGTGTACATACATTACATTACTTATCCTGTACTGATCCTGAGTTACAGCCTGTATTATACTCCAGAGCTGCACTCACTATTCTGCTGGTGCAGTCACTGTGTACATACATTACATTACTTATCCTGTACTGATCCTGAGTTACATCCTGTATTATACCCCAGAGCTGCACTCACTATTCTGCTGGTGCAGTCACTGTGTACATACATTACATTACTTATCCTGTACTGATCCTGAGTTACCTCCTGTATTTTACCCCAGAGCTGCACTCACTATTCTGCTGGTGCAGTCACTGTGTACATATATAACATTACTTATGCCGTACTGATCCTGAGTTACATCCTGTATTATACTCCAGAGCTGCACTCACTATTCTGCTGGTGCAGTCACTGTGTACATACATTATATTACTTATCCTGTACTGATCCTGAGTTACCTCCTGTATTATACCCCAGAGCTGCAGTCACTATTCTGCTGGTGCAGTCACTGTGTACATACATTACATTACTTATCCTGTACTGATCCTGAGTTACAGCCTGTATTATACTCCAGAGCTGCACTCACTATTCTGCTGGTGCAGTCACTGTGTACATACATTACATTACTTATCCCATACTGATCCTGAGTTACATCCTGTATTATACTCCAGAGCTGCACTCACTATTCTGCTGGTGCAGTCACTGTGTACATACATTATATTACTTATCCTGTACTGATCCTGAGTTACCTCCTGTATTATACCCCAGAGCTGCAGTCACTATTCTGCTGGTGCAGTCACTGTGTACATACATTACATTACTTATCCTGTACTGATCCTGAGTTACAGCCTGTATTATACTCCAGAGCTGCACTCACTATTCTGCTGGTGCAGTCACTGTGTACATACATTACATTACTTATCCCATACTGATCCTGAGTTACATCCTGTATTATACTCCAGAGCTGCACTCACTATTCTGCTGGTGCAGTCACTGTGTACATACATTACATTACTTATCCTGTACTGATCCTGAGTTACATCCTGTATGATACCCTAGAGCTGCGCTCACTATTCTGCTGGTACAGTCACTGTGTACATACATTACATTACTTATCCTGTACTGATCCTGAGTTACCTCCTGTATTATACCCCAGAGCTGCACTCACTATTCTGCTGGTACAGTCACTGTGTACATACATTACATTACTTATCCTGTACTGATCCTGAGTTACAGCCTGTATTATACTCCAGAGCTGCACTCACTATTCTGCTGGTGCAGTCACTGTGTACAAACATTACATTACTTATCCTGTACTGATCCTGAGGTACCTCCTGTATTATACCCCAGAGCTGCACTCACTATTCTGCTGGTGCAGTCACTGTGTACATACATTACATTACTTATCCTGTACTGATAGTTACCTCCTGTATTTTACCCCAGAGCTGCACTCACTATTCTGCTGGTGCAGTCACTGTGTACATACATTACATTACTTATCCCGTACTGATCCTGAGTTACATCCTGTATTATACTCCAGAGCTGCACTCACTATTCTGCTGGTGCAGTCAGTGTGTACATACATTACATTACTTATCCTGTACTGATCCTGAGTTACCTCCTGTATTATACCCCAGAGCTGCACTCACTATTCTGCTGGTGCAGTCACTGTGTACATACATTACATTACTTATCCTGTACTGATCCTGAGTTACAGCCTGTATTATACTCCAGAGCTGCACTCACTATTCTGCTGGTGCAGTCACTGTGTACATACATTACATTACTTATCCCATACTGATCCTGAGTTACATCCTGTATTATACTCAAGAGCTGCACTCACTATTCTGCTGGTGCAGTCACTGTGTACATACATTACATTACTTATCCTGTACTGATCCTGAGTTACATCCTGTTTTATACCCTAGAGCTGCGCTCACTATTCTGCTGGTACAGTCACGGTGTACATACATTACATTACTTATCCTGTACTGATCCTGAGTTACATCCTGTATTATACTCCAGAGCTGCACTCACTATTCTGCTGGTACAGTCACTGTGTACATACATTACATTACTTATCCTGTACTGATCGTGAGTTACATCCTGTATTATACTCCAGAGCTGCACTCATTATTCTGCTTATCCTTTACTGACTTAAATGTATTTTATTGAGATTTTCAGTGATAACCAACACAAAGTAGAAGATAATTGTGAAGTGGAAGAAAAATGATACATGGTTAATCAAATAAAAATCTGAAAAGTGCGATGTGCAAAAGTCTTCAGCCCCCTATATCAATACTTTGTAGAGCCATATTTCCCTGCAATTACAGCTGCAAGTCTTTTGGGCTCTGTCTCTACCAGCTTTGCACATCTAGAGACTTAGATTTTTGCCCATTCTTCTTTGCAAAATAGCTCAAGCTCAGCCAGATTGGATGGAGCGTCTGTGAGCAGCAATTTTCATGTCTTGCCACAGATGCTCAATGGGATTTAGGTCTGGACTGTGACTTGGCCATTCTAACACATAAATATTCTTTGATCTAATCCAGGGGTCCCCAAGCACCAGTCCGTGGACCAGGCCGTTGGGGGTCTTTTGCCGGTCCGCGGGTCGGCAATCTGGCCACAGTGTTGTGGCTCCTAGCTCTATACTAAACATGATTCTCCCCCCCCCCCCCCCGCTCTCTATAGTACACTAAACAGCGCTGTACACCGGCGGGGTGTGCTGACGGGACCCCGGTGTACAGCACTGTATCACCAGGTTCCCGCCAGCACACCCCGGTGTACAGCGCTGTTTGCTGTATAACCCCGCCCCCATATGACCAAAGCCCCGTCCCTAAACTGCCGTCCCGCCCCCCACTCCCTGCCCCACCCCCCACTCCCTGCCCCACCCCCCTGCCGACAGTGGCAAAAAAAATGGTTGGGGACCGCTGATCTAAACCATTCCACTGTAGCTCTGGCTGTATGTTTAGGGTCATTGTCTTGCTGGAAGGTGAATCTCCTTCCCAGTCTCAAGTCTTTTGCAGCCTCCATCAGGTTTTCTTCCAGGATTGCCCTGTATTTAGCTCCATCCATCTTGCCATCAACTCTGACCAGCTTCCCTGTCCCTGCTGATGACAAGCCTCCCCCCTAGCATGATGCTGCCCCTGCCATGGGTCACAGTGGGGAGTGGCTTTCTTCTTGCCACTCTTCCATAAAGGCCAGATTTGTAGAGTGTATGACTTATAGTAGTCCTGTGGACAGATTCTCCCTGTAGCTGAGCTGTGAATTTCTGCAGCTCCTCCAGAGTGACCATGGGCCTCTTGGCTGCTTCTCTGACCAGTGCTCTCCTTGCTTGATCTATCAGTTTAGGTGGACGTCCATGTCTTGGTAGGTTTGCAGTTTTAGAATACTTTTTCCTTTTTTGGATGATGGATTGAACGCTGCTCCTTGGGATGCTCAAAGCTTGGGATATGTTTTTATAACCTAACACTGATTTAAACTTCTCTACAACTTTATCTTTGACCTGTCTTGTGAGTTCCTTGGTCTTTATGATGCTGTTTGTTCACTAGTGTTCTTTAACAAACCACTGAGGCCTTCACAGACAGGTGTATTTATACTGAGACTAAATTACACATAGCTGGACTCTATTAACTTATTAAGTGACTTCTCAAGGCAATTGTGCGCACTAGATTTTATTTAGGGGTATCAGAGTACAGGGGGCTGAATACTTTTACACGTCACACTTTTCAGATTTTTATTTGATTAAAACTTGAAAACCATGTATCATTTTCCTTCCACTTCACAATTATCTGCTACTTTGTGTTGGTTATCACTTAAAATCTCAATAAAATACATTTAAGTTTGTGGTTGTAAAGTGACAAAATGTGAAAAAGTTCAAGGGGTATGAATACTTTTGAAAGCCACTGCAATTGAATAATATAAAAGTAAAATTTTGTATAATATAGTAGTATAATGGGATCATAACTATATAATAAATGTACAGCATAGTTGTATAATATGACTGTATAGCAGTAAGATATGATTGTATAAGGTTGTAGGATCATAATTGTATAATATTATAATAACCATATAATATGATAGAATATTAGTAGAAGAATTTGTAATAAAGGAAAATGACATACCTGGGAGCCTCAAAACTGTGGAAACAAAAGCAGATTGTGATATTTAGCAACCATATTATCTCACATTTAGGCCGGTTTTACATGGCAGTATTTGTGTGATGGTCACATTTCCTGGACCATACAGTGAACTCAATGATGTGAGCACAGGACACTAGACCCGTGCTTGGTCTGATACTCACAGCATCATAGATCATCATAGATCACTGTGATGTGGTGAATTTGGTTCAGCCGAGCTACAATCGGTCTGGGAAATGCACATGGACATGGATCAGGTTTCATAGACTGAAACCTAAAGGTCTGGCCTAAAGGTTTTATCTCATATAGAAAGTGGCTGCTGATATGCCATACAAGGTTATATGGACATCAGAGAGGGTACCCCACTCATGACTCTTCCAAAGAGCTGGAATGTGCCTTAGATGGAGATCCATTCGTCTCAATGGTCATCATGTAAAGCTACATTCTCCCTGCAGTGGCCGCTATAGAGTAGATGTATAGCTGTCTGAGGATTCCCTAGTGACAAGAAATGATCCCTGGGGGTTAGAGAAGCCAGAACTACTGTCCTGACAACAACCCATGAGATGAATGAGAACAGGGAGGAGATGTATAGGGATAGTCGAAGATGAAAGCTGCTAAAGGAACTTTTACGTTAGGTTCACACTAGTGTTTAGGTTCCCGTCCTAAGATGGAAACCCTGTCTGCTTAGAAACCCAGCCACCCCATACACTATAATGGGGTCCGCACGGTTTCTGCTGGTTTTATACTGAATCTGCGACGTATGGAAACTCCAACACAGATGTGAACCTAGCCTTAGGGAGAAAAATTGGACTAGACTGATACTAAGTTCCTGAATAGTTTATTGAAAATGGGGCATGAGCCCTATAGCACCTCAGCCCAGAAGAATGAACAGGGTGTGGTGTACTAGCAAATACCAAGTCCCCTTTATTGTCAAAGTCAGCTCCAAATTCCAGCTGGAATCTGTCTCCCACTGCTTTCATGCCGCGCCATGATGTGTCTTCCTGGCCCTGCAGTCATGTGGTCTGCTGGATACCAGGGAACTGTGGGAGCTGCTGGATCCTAGAGGACCTGGATCAGCTCTGCAGTAAGTGCTAGGAGACTGTATTCTGCTTGTAAATGAGGCTAATGTGCAGCATCCCAGAGTGCTTCTGCATTTATGTGTTTGTCTTGTGTGCCTCTGGGTTTTATGTCTGTAAGTTTGTTCTATGTTAAGTGTAATTGTAAGCAGCTTTCCCTTTGTATTTTTCCCCCTGCAGTGTTCAAACCCAGACTAGGTTCAGCCCTGGCCTATCACAGGCCACTGGGAGGGGTTGTGAGGAGATATAATCTCCCCGGCGACGGTTGAGGTTCAGTTCAGTGCATGCTGTAGACCAGACAAGGTGTGCAGAGCTGACCTGCCACCAGGCTGGACTGAAGGCCAACCGCCGCTACCACAGCCTCAGGAGGGATAACATCAGCCCCAGGCTCATCTCAAGACATCTCAATCAGCTATCTGAAAGGAGTGCAGCGTGAGTGCTGCATCCTCTCCAGTATGTACCAAGAACATTGCCGGACATTTGTGCAGCGGCTGTGCTTGGTATCACAGCTAAGACTTTACATTTGAATGGGACTGACCTGTGATCAGGCTGTGTGACCGATGAATATGACACTACATGGTCTGTGAAGTAGAAGTAGTGCTCAGAGAGTGCCGCTACCACTGATTCATGTGGGTCCAGGGGGGCATCAGTTGATATCAATTTAAAAATTTCAGAAAAAAACCCTTTAAGCCGCCATTTTCATATGTGCTGTATGGAGATGAAGAATCTTTAATATGCTCATCCATTTAAATACAGTCTGCATTGTTGGCAGCCAATACCCCATTTACAAGAGGAGTGAATTGAATTTTGTGCCAACATAAACAATGTTGCTTGTTTGTTGGCTGATGGCAGGTAGTGATCGGGTACAGCCGATCATCACCCCTTGAGACCTGGATTACATGGACCCAAAACAATTGCACATTGATGGCATATCTTATAGTGAGTTAAATTCACATAGGATGGGTTCAACATAGAAACTGAGGAGAATGAAGAGAACCTTACCTTTCCGTATCCAAGAACCTTTAGAAAGAAAAAAAGCAAATGTTAAACTGGAGAACATCAGTCCCTATACCACCCATTAATACACCACACAAGAATACACCATACATTATTAGTATACCTCACATTAATACACCATACATTAGTATACCATCCATTAATACACCATACATTATTAAGACACCACCCATTAATACACCATACATTATTAGTATACCACCCATTAATACACCATACATTATTAGTATACCACCCATTAATACACCATACATTATTAGTATACCACACATTAATACACCACACAAGAATACATCATACATTATTAGTATACCACCCATTAATACACCATACATTATTAGTATACCACCCATTAATACACCATACATTAGTATACCATCCATTAATACACCATACATTATTAAGACACCACCCATTAATACACCATACATTATTAGTATACCACCCATTAATACACCATACATTATTAGTATACCACACATTAATACACCACCCATTAATACACCATACATTATTAGTATACCACCCATTAATACACCATACATTATTAGTATACCACACATTAATACACCACACAAGAATACATCATACATTATTAGTATACCACCCATTAATACACCATACATTATTAGTATACCACCCATTAATACACCATACATTAGTATACCATCCATTAATACACCATACATTATTAAGACACCACCCATTAATACACCATACATTATTAGTATACCACCCATTAATACACCATACATTATTAGTATACCACACATTAATACACCACACAAGAATACATCATACATTATTAGTATACCACCCATTAATACACCATACATTATTAGTATACCACCCATTAATACACCATACATTAGTATACCATCCATTAATACACCATACATTATTAAGACACCACCCATTAATACACCATACATTATTAGTATACCACTCATTAATACACCACACAAGAATACATCATACATTATTAGTATACCTCACATTAATACACCATACATTATTAGTATACCACCCATTAATACACCATACATTAGTATACCATCCATTAATACACCATACATTATTAATACACCACCCATTAATACACCATACATTATTAATACACCACCCATTAATACACCATACATTAGTAGTATACCACCCATTAATACACCATACATTAGTAGTATACCACCCATTAATACACCACCCATTAGTAGTATACCACCCATTAATACACCACCCATTAGTAGTATACCACCCATTAATACACCATACATTAGTAGTATACCACCCATTAATGTCTACACCATACGTTATCACAATCCTATTTTTTTTTACTTGCCCTCTGCCCCATTTATAGTTATTGACAAATACAATGCACCCAGATAGAAATGTCCGATTGCTACAAAATTCATCCTGCAATTCTATCTTCAGCAGATATGTAAATGATTCAAGTGTGATCTGAATAGACACTGGGTCTAGCCACATGAGGGCACAAAAGTGCTTCCCCTGCTGCCCTATAAAAAGGCTCTCAGAGACTACTTTTGGGTAGTGTACCGCTTGGTGAGAGATCGTTGACTGCTGGGCAAGTCTCTACGATGCACTTGAAGACATTCTGCCCAGTTGAAAGACTTTGAGAGGGGGCACATCATTAGACTGAGAAAAGCAGGATGGTTGTTTGGAAGAACTGCCCGCCGTCCAAGCTGTTTTGACATAGCTGTTAGGAGGTGTTGGGAGTAGTGCGTATTGAGGGCACGCATACAAGGTGAACAGGCTCTGGCCTGCCCAGACAGACCTCCAGTAGAGAGGACTGTTAGACTTGTCGACAAGCACGAGCAGCTCCCAAAGTTTCCTTGTCCACCATCCAGACACAGGGAGCTCCTTCATTACACCCCCTGTCACTGTTCAGACCATTTATAGGAACTTAGCAGAAGGAAATTTGGTGTCATGGTTAACAGCAAGCCCGTCAGTTTCGTTTGCAGTGGTACTGTGAACGAGAAACCTGGACTGCTACTGACTGGAACCATAAGGTCTTTAGCGTTGAATCCAGGTTCTGTTTTGGATCCATCAACAGACGAGGTTCAACTATGGAGGACTTGTGGTGAGCACTTCAATACTGCCTTTACTGTAGAGCGACACATTGCCCCCAGCTGGTGTAATGATCTGGGGAGCCGTCACATGGGACAGTCAGTGACCCCTAGTAGTGATACGAGGACACCGACAGCTCAGTGATATGTACAGGACATCCTGTGGCCACATGTGTTGCATCTCATGGCAGGGTGGACAACTGGTATCAGCAGGATAATGCTCACCCACACACACAAGGGTTTTGCATTAAAAACTAAAATATAACCTTTAATAATCTGATTAAAAAGTGTACAATGCACTACAAAAAAAATGAATGACGTCTGTAGTGTTGCTGACCTGATGGAATCAGACAAATGTTTCATCAGATTTGCTGCATAGAGCGCTCACTAAAGCAACAATAATCTAATTGTCCCTAGAAAATAAATGAAATAAACATGACTCCTAAATCCTCTCATAGATAAAGATAGGGTTATGGATGTAATACACCTATAATTATAGAGCACTATGGGGGTAAACACAAGACTTCATAAGCCTGCTACTGAATATCAAAGATGGATGCTGAATGGATTCTAGATAAAGTAATTAAAGCTTCATACATATACAGACCAAACTAACAGGGCCCAGTAAGAAGTAGCAGACTAAATTTCTGAATAGAAAAAACCTCCCTTAAAGGCTCAATAGGTGTGGAGGCACATATGTAATCAAGGGAGTTGAATGAAACATATGGCGTTCAGTAGTCAACAGTAGTCAAGTAGCTTATCACAATGTCCATAAAGCCTCTGTTTGAATAAAGCTAAACTCAGTGCTCAACATTCAGCAACATGTGGGAGGCTTTATCACAATGTCAATAAAGCCCCTGTTTGAATAAAGCTATCCTAAGAGGCTTATCACAATGTCCATAAAGCCTCTGTTTGAATAAAGCTAAACTCAGTGCTCAACATTCAGCAACATGTGGGAGGCTTTATCACAATGTCAATAAAGCCCCTGTTTGAATAAAGCTATCCTAAGAGGCTTATCACAATATCAACAAAGCCGCTGTTTGTATAAAGCTATCCTCTAAGAGGCTTATCTCAATGTCAACAAAGCCCCTGTTTCTATAAAACTATCCTCAAAACTATCCTCAACGCGTTTCCCCCAGAGATAAGCAGGGTTCATCAGGAGAAAGTAAAGATAAAGATAATATCTAGCCTGCTGAGATAATTTGCAGTAATAACTGCAATTCCCAGTGTCCTGATGGTGGACACTGGTACTAAGAGAGCCGACGCCATTCACTGTGTCCCGCCGGGTTAATAAACCCGTAGCCCCGCCCCCATGATACTCCCCCCTCATGACGTCATCGGACCAAGGCTCCCCCCACCTCGTCCGGAGGTTTGTCATGCAGGGGAAAACAGGTTTCCATGGAGAGGAGACGCTGAACAACAAATGTAAAAAAAGAAAATGGTGAATGAGAACAAGACTGCAATAAGGTAAAAAGAAAAGAACCTTTCAAGCTCACAATCAGATTTACTTAAGATAACAAATGCAAAATACAAGTATAAGTCTGTAAGAACGGATAGATGACTGGACTAGGGAAACACTAATATGTACACTAATATGTACTAGAGAGGCAAAGATAAACCAGCCACCCCGGCAGTGCATACAATTATGTACTGCTTTAATTGTTATATCCCATCCATTTAAAGAAATACCCAAGGATGTAAAACATCAATAAAATAAAATAAACAAAGGATATTTAGGTAAAGCATAATAATAAACCATAAAAATAAATGAAAACTAATATTGCTATATAAACAGACTAAATGGATGTAAAATGCAGATGAAACCATAATTATATAAATGATGCAAAAGAGAGTGAATCATTCAGGTCTTTAGGTTTCACACTCTGAAATTGAAAAATACGCCTGGTCTCATGTTGTAGGATCAACCGATCCCAGTTACCACCTCTCATTGGGGGACGTACTCGTTCTATACCTTGAATGGTCAGAGACTTAGGGTCACCTCCATGATATTCCCATACATGGGTAGAGAGGGTGCGATCTTCTCTCCGTGTGATATAGCCTACATGATCAAGTATTCTGCGTCTAAGTTCTCGTATAGTTTTACCTACGTAATTTAACGGACAGGGGCATGTGGCCACATAGATCACACCAGTGGTCCTACAGTTGATGAACTGTTTAGTAAAATGTTTCTTACCAGTAGAGACAATAGGAATAGTGTCCCCTTTCAAGATGTAGTCACATGCCTTGCATGAACCACATTTGAAGGTCCCAACAGGGACACTTTTATCCAGCCAAGTGCTAACCGCAGAGCAGGGTGTGAAGTGGCTATGTGTTAGCAAATTACCCAAATTCTGACCTCTGCGATAAGTAACAGAGGGATGTTGACTAATTAATTCTCTTACATCTGGATCAATTGTTAATATGTTCCAATGGGATTTGAGTATTTCCATGACACCCTTAGCTCCACGGTCATAGTTCCCTATCAGGCGGATAGCATGTGTATCCTTTGGTTTAATCTTAGGGGTAAGTAAAGTGGTACGATCACTAAGAGCTGCCATCTCTTTGGCTTCTTTGAGGACAGACGTTGGATATCCTCGTTTGTAAAACCTACCCTCTAGCTCTTTAGCTTTGACATGAAAATCATCCAAATTAGAACAATTCCTACGTACACGAAGGAATTGACCCTTAGGTATTCCCCGCCTGAGGGGGGCTGGATGGAAACTATCCCATTTTAATAGGTTGTTTGTAGCTGTCTCTTTACGGTATAAAGAGGTTTCCAAATCCCCCTGTCCGTTAATAATAATGCGAAGGTCCAAAAATGTAATTGAGTGAGAATCTATTGACGCAGTAAATTTCATATTGATGTCATTTTTATTGAGGGCCTCAACAAAGCCCCAAAACTCATCTTTGGGGCCTGTCCAAAGGATCAGCACATCATCGATGTACCTTATCCATAGCGAAATCATCCCAGTCCACCTCTCAAAGAGATCCGAAAAAACCAGACGCTCCTCCCACCAGCCCAAAAATAAATTAGCATACGTGGGCGCAGCTGAACTGCCCATAGCGGTCCCGCGTTGCTGATGGAAGACGCGCCCGTCAAACAGAAAAAAAAATTTCTCTTTAAAACGAAATCAAGAAGCTCTAGGGTGAATTCGCCATGGGGTGCCAATTGAATGGTACGAGATTGAAGGAAATGTCTAATGGCCTCGCAGCCCTTATCATGTGGTATTGAACTGTATAAGGCCTCGACATCAATGGATGCCAAAAATGAACCTGGTGGTAGTGTTATATTTTCCAACCGTTTCAAGATATCCATTGTGTCTCGGCATAGGAAGGGAGCGTTAAGACAAATGGTCGCAATATTTTGTCAATGTAAACACCCGCTCCTTGGGTTAAGCTTCCTATGCCCGAGACAATAGGACGACCCCAAGTAGCCGTTGTTGTAAATGGAGTAGACATGAATATTAATTCCTTCTTACTAATTAGGCCCGCCTCATGGGCCCTCAACAGAATAACATCAAGTTCTCTCTTAAATTTAGTGGTAGGATCGTGATCTAAAATTTTGTATGTCTCAGGATCCAACAAAAGGGAATTACACATTGCTACATATTGTGATCTGTCCATGATAACCAGATTACCCCCTTTATCTGAAGGTTTTATAATAATCGTCTCATCACCTGAAAGATCATGTAAAGCACGAAGTTCGCCACCACTTAAATTATGTCCCCTGGCTAATTTCTCCCTTGACAATTGAGATAGAGCCTGTACTACCATGGATTCAAATACATCTATTACACTAGTATCCATGACAGGTGGTGCAGCAGTGCTTTTTACGTGAAGATCTGTAAGGGGGGCCGGTCCTGATATACCTTGTCCCTCTTCCCAAAGTTCTTCCAGGAGCTTTTTTTTTTCTCTTGATAGTATACTTGAGCACGATTAGTTACTCTACAATTGTTTACAAGGGTTTTGCAGGAATGTCTCCACCAGATTATAACACTTCCTTGTCCTGCCCGATCACCAGATTTATCACCAATTGAGCATTTATGGACAGCTGGAACACAAGGTTAAGCAATCTACAAGTGTGTAAGATCTACAGGCCCGGCTATAACATCTGGTAAATTTGTAAGATGGTGAAACAGCCCTCATGTTGTGAGTGTACCTGTTTCTGTAAACAGACCAGGGTCGGTAAGAAAAGTACCGCATTTCATTTTTGGCGCCAAATTGCTTGGGACTGAGTAAGGGCCTGTAGTTAGATTAGTTAGGCATACTCATCATCACAGGCCACACTACTGGTGAATTATCTACCTATTCGGTAGTAAGGACTAAGACTCAGAATTCTATAAAGTTGCAACTCTCAGAGAGGAGCTTCTAAGGAAGTCTAGAAGCGACATTTTATGCATCTTCACATTTATTTGGCTTGCAAGCTGACACACTATTATAATTACTTGGTTGTTCTTTGGGGGGAATAGGGGTATTTTAATAAGTTTGTAAGCTTTTGTGTTATACCGCCGGTGCCCCTATCACACTCACTGAATAGGGGCACCATGCTGTACAACACCAGGGCCTCAGATTCCTGGCTGAGTGTATGTAAATATCTGGGAGTGTTCTTTTTGGTAAAGGGTTGTTACTAAACTAAGTAAAATCTTGTATTTACTAAAGTGAATTGGAGTCGCTTCCTTTGTTCGTGACTTCGCTGTATCCTGGGGAGCCCACCCCAGTACACGGCTTACAAATGTACTGCAGGATACCATACAGAACCTGTATACCTCCATGTCCTGCTGTATCTCATCTTGTATCAAGACTACAGGTCCAGCTGTAACATCTGTGGTAAATGTACTGCAGGATACCATACAAAACCTGTATACCTCCATGTCCTGCTGTATCTCATCTTGTATCCAGACTACAGGTCCAGCTGTAACATCTGTGGTAAATGTACTGCAGGATACCATACAGAACCTGTATACCTCCATGTCCTGCCGTATCTCATCTTGTGTCCAGGCCAGAGGCCCAGCTGTAACATCTGTGGTAAATGTACTGCAGGATACCATACAGAACCTGTATACCTCCATGTCCTGCCATATCTCATCTTGTATCCAGACTACAGGTCCAGCTGTAACATCTGTGGTAAATGTACTGCAGGATACCATACAGAACCTGTATACCTCCATGTCCTGCTGTATCTCATCTGGTATCCGGGCTACAGGCCCAGCTGTAACATCTGTGGTAAATGTACTGCAGGATACCATACAGAACCTGTATACCTCCACGTCCTGCCGTATCTCATCTTGTATCCAGGCTACAGGCCCAGCTGTAACATCTGTGGTAAATGTACTGCAGGATACCATACAGAACCTGTATACCTCCATGTCCTGCCGTATCTAATCTTGTATCCAGACTACAGGCCCAGCTGTAACATCTGTGGTAAATGTACTGCAGGATACCATACAGAACCTGTATACCTCCATGTCCTGCCGTATCTAATCTTGTATCCAGACTAGAGGCCCAGCTGTAACATCTGTGGTAAATGTACTGCAGGATACCATACAGAACCTGTATACCTCCATGTCCTGCCGTATCTCATCTTGTATCCAGGCTACAAGCCCATCTGTAACATCTGTGGTAAATGTACTGCAGGATACCATACAGAACCTGTATACCTCCATGTCCTGCTGTATCTCATCTGGTATCCGGGCTACAGGCCCAGCTGTAACATCTGTGGTAAATGTACTGCAGGATACCATACAGAACCTGTATACCTCCACGTCCTGCCGTATCTCATCTTGTATCCAGGCTACAGGCCCAGCTGTAACATCTGTGGTAAATGTACTGCAGGATACCATACATAACCTGTATACCTCCATGTCCTGCCGTATCTAATCTTGTATCCAGACTACAGACCCAGCTGTAACATCTGTGGTAAATGTACTGCAGGATACCATACAGAACCTGTATACCTCCATGTCCTGCCGTATCTAATCTTGTATCCAGACTAGAGGCCCAGCTGTAACATCTGTGGTAAATGTACTGCAGGATACCATACAGAACCTGTATACCTCCATGTCCTGCCGTATCTCATCTTGTATCCAGGCTACAGACCCAGCTGTAACATCTGTGGTAAATGTACTGCAGGATACCATACAGAACCTGTATACCTCCATGTCCTGCCGTATCTCATCTTGTATCCAGGCTACAAGCCCATCTGTAACATCTGTGGTAAATGTACTGCAGGATACCATACAGAACCTGTATACCTCCATGTCCTGTTGTATCTCATCTTGTATCCAGGCTACAGGCCCAGCTGTAACATCTGTGGTAAATGTACTGCAGGATACCATACAGAACCTGTATACCTCCATGTCCTGTCATATCTCATCTTGTATCCAGACTACAGGCCCAGCTGTAACATCTGTGGTAAATGTACTGCAGGATACCATACAGAACCTGTATACCTCCATGTCCTGCCGTATCTCATCTTGTATCCAGGCTACAAGCCCATCTGTAACATCTGTGGTAAATGTACTGCAGGATACCATACAGAACCTGTATACCTCCATGTCCTGCCGTATCTCATCTTGTATCCAGGCTACAGGCCCAGCTGTAACATCTGTGGTAAATGTACTGCAGGATACCAGTTTTCCCAATAACCTTCTCCTTTGGCTGTAATATTGTGAACCCTTCCATAGATCATCATCACATTACACTGAGAAAGTTTCAGTCCATTCCAGCATCTCCTTCTTGGTGCGGTATTTTTTTTGTCAGTGACTGTATATGGTGATTATACCTGCTCTTTATCTGGTTACTGTATTCTCTATGTGTCTGGTCCTTATAAAAATCATTCTTCTGGTACCTGCAGGCTCTCTTTGATCATGTTTTATTTTGCTGCTTGAAGTTCAGCCTTTTGCAGGATTTATAGTGGTGGCGGGGGGTTGGAAACCCCCATTTTTAACACTTTACTCTTAACAAATATTAAGGGAATTCATCATCCCTCTATGACAGTGCTCTGGAACAGTGACGTAACTAAAGTCTTCTGGGCCCGGGTGCGAACTTTTGTCCGGGTGCCGCAACCCAGTCGGATGAGACCGGAGGATGGGAGTAGTAGTGGCGGATGCTGTGCCACCTAGCAGGCCGAGCACGCTCCCAAACAGCTCCAGTCCCACTCCTACGCCGGACAAGGTCAAGGGGGGTCCTGCAGCACTACCGGATGGTGGTGGTAGTTGTTCTTTCCCCCGGGGCACTTCCAGTTGAAGAGGGGGACCTCTCCTATCTGAGCCGGTGTGGTGTTGGTTGGAAGAGCCCTGATGTTGAAGCAGGCACGACTCAGGAGTCAGCGTTGCAGGTAAACCAAACAGCCTTTTATTTAGGCAACTGGAACAAAAGACAACGGCAGCTTCCAGATGGGGGTAGTAGTCCTGCAGTGTCCTAACCCCAGCCTTGGTTCTAGGAGGGTGCCCCAAAGACAGTATCGGCTCCACAAGATGGCTTCCTCTACTCCACCTCTGTACCTCTCCCAGCTTGCTATACTGGGGATGGAGTTACAGGGAGTCCTGACAGGGAACTGGATACCTGGATACTAGGCCCGAATGCGACTCTCCTGTCAGGGTCCTCTCCTGCTCCTCCGGGCACGACACGAATCAAGTTCAGCCACTTGGAAATCTCCACTCTCTAGCTCTGAGCTGTCTTGAGATGAGCCTGGGGCTGATGTTATCCCTCCTGAGGCTGTGGTAGCGGCGGTTGGCCTTCAGTTCAGCCTGGTGGCAGGTCAGCTCTACACACCTTGTCTGGTCTACAGCATGCACTGAACTCAGTCTCAACCGTCGCCGGGGAGATTATATCTCCTCACAACCCCGCCCAGTGGCCTGTGATAGGCCAGGGCTGAACCCAGTCTGGGTTTGAGCACTGCAGGGGGAAAAATACAAAGGGAAAGCTGCTTACAATTACACTTAACATAGAACAGAACTTACAGACATAAAACCCAGAGGCACACAAGACAAACACATAAATGCAGAAGCACTCTGGGATGCTGCACACCCCCCTATTTTTACCTGAGCCAATCACAATTGTGATAGCGTCCACTCCCAGGGCCTCAATACAAATTCCAGGGCACAGGTAAGGTAGTGTCCATCCTGGAGCAAGGGGACAGGTGGATAAAGATGGATAAATGGGGCAGTGTCCACAAGTCCGCACTGGTCAAACAGGGGAAGTGTCCAAAAGTTCGGCACAAAATTGTAGAGGGGCAAAAACTTGGGACTATGCACAAATGTAGAAGTTCAAAGAAATCACTCCAGGGGGCGCCCTGGAGGGCAAAGGAACTTGATCTCCCCAGTCAGGTGTAGACTGGGGGGCACAAAGCTTACGGGTGGCTACCTTTTAATCCTCAGCTTCCATGGAAGAAGATCCCGGTGTCTTGGGACGTGAAGCTGGTGTAGACGTCGGGGGTGCAGCCTTAGGTAACCTGGACAGGTATCGGAAGTCCAGGCCCTTCCTCTCCATTTCTTTGTAGAAGGCGGTGACGGTGGCTGGATTCATGCTGCTTTTGTAGACAGGTGGCTCTCCTTGCTGTGCAGCTGCAGGAGTTGCAGAGTGACCTCCGATACAGATGTGGTCACCCCCCGAGATAATTATAGTACTCAGGACAGCAGGTGGCGATGCAGCAGGAGCAGGGCGTGGCGGTGATGCAGGTGCTGCGGGTGCAGCCCCGGAGGGAAGTGGACCGTAGGCCAGGCCTGCGGCTGTTGTTAGCAGGCGACCAGGTGTGGCTGTGGCAGAGTCCTCCCAGACCTCGTGTCGTGGTGGTGAGAAAGGGATCCGGTCCACATCGGCTGCCCAGAAACCCTTAGGGCCTACCTTCAGGGCAAACTCCACTCTCTCACCTGGGTGCAGATTGTGTAGATAGTCTGGCAACCCAGGCCTCTTCACCGACCTCCGGTTAACGAACACGTTGGCCCGCTCAGAGTCCTCCGCGATGTATCCACAGCCATTTCTCCAGTCAAACGCCATAACGGTACCTCTTCTCCGGTCAGGCACCTCGCCCTCCACAGGTGGTTCTAAGCCAGCTCGTCGACGAGAATACGCCTTCTCTTCCTCCACTTTAAGTTGTTGGCGCCCGGCGATAGTAGTAGGCCTTCGGGCGCGAACAGCAGTTGGCGGGACAGCAGCAGGTGAAACGGGGGCCACAGCCGGAGTCCCCGAAGTAGTCAGCACCGCAGCCACGGGAATCTCTTCCATAGCCTCCTCAACGTCCATCTCCTCTCCCCAAGTCCAGGCGCTCGGATCAGGGTTAATACCTCGGACAGATGGGGGACATGACATAATGTAGCAGGACAAATTACTCTGCATGTACACAAGTCGACTAACGCACACTCTCTGGAACTTTCCAGGACTTCTCCTCAAGATGGATGCTGGTGGGCGGTGCTACTACGCATAGGACAGGTCTAGGGTTGGACTCACCCAAGATGGCGGCGCCCAGGAGGCTCCGATGACGCTGTCCTGTAGAGAGGGCTGTCCCACTGACGTCAGCGGCTGCTGATTCGTCCTTTTCAAAGTTGGAGGGTGGAGCTTGGCTGATGCACCTCTGACGTCAGTCTTTCCCGCCTGAGCGCTGGTTTTGGCGGGCTGGCGGTTAACCTCTGCGGAGCTGTAGAATTTTTGAATGATGCAGCTCCGTCTGAGGCTGGAGTCAACCCCTCGTGGGCTGGGCTCACGTGCACCGGTGATGTCGCAGCACAGTATACAGTCCGGTAACGGCTGGCAGTCCTCTGGCTCGTAATAAAGTGGCTTAAACACGCAAACAGTTGCAACAGTCCACAGTCTTTGCAAATAATCCAGGGAGATAGCAACAAACAGCTCCGGGCACACAGACAGAGTCCTCAGTATAAATCCACAGGGCAAAAGTCTCTCAAACAGCCAATAAAGGTTTCAGCTCACCCGTTGTAGAGATGATAAAGTTAGGATCTTGACACCGTAGTCTGAAGATGTTGTAAGGACACGGGAGTCACGATCCTGCCGACTACGCCAAAAATCGCCTTGCCGCAACCCAGTCGGATGAGACCGGAGGATGGGAGTAGTAGTGGCGGATGCTGTGCCACCTAGCAGGCCGAGCACGCTCCCAAACGGCTCCAGTCCCACTCCTAGGCCGGACAAGGTCAAGGGGGGTCCTGCAGCACTACCGGATGGTGGTGGTAGTTGTTCTTTCCCCCGGGGCACTTCCAGTTGAAGAGGGGGACCTCTCCTATCTGAGCTGGTGTGGTGTTGGTCGGAAGAGCCCTGATGCTGAAGCAGGCACGACTCAGGAGGCAGCGTTGCAGGTAAACCAAACAGCCTTTTATTTAGGCAACTGGAACAAAAGACAACGGCAGCTTCCAGATGGGGGTAGTAGTCCTGCAGTGTTCTAACCCCAGCCTTGGTTCTAGGAGGGTGCCCCAAAGACAGTATCGGCTCCACAAGATGGCTTCCTCTACTCCACCTCTGTACCTCTCCCAGCTTGCTATACTGGAGATGGAGTTACAGGGAGTCCTGACAGGGAACTGGATACCTGAATACTAGGCCCGAATGCGACTCTCCTGTCAGGGTCCTCTCCTGCTCCTCCGGGCACGACACGAATCAAGTTCAGCCACTTGGAAATCTCCACTCTCTAGCTCTGAGCTGTCTTGAGATGAGCCTGGGGCTGATGTTATCCCTCCTGAGGCTGTGGTAGCGGCGGTTGGCCTTCAGTCCAGCCTGGTGGCAGGTCAGCTCTGCACACCTTGTCTGGTCTACAGCATGCACTGAACTCAGTCTCAACCGTCGCTGGGGAGATTATATCTCCTCACAACCCCGCCCAGTGGCCTGTGATAGGCCAGGGCTGAACCCAGTCTGGGTTTGAGCACTGCAGGGGGAAAAATACAAAGGGAAAGCTGCATACAATTACACTTAACATAGAACAAACTTACAGACATAAAACCCAGAGGCACACAAGACAAACACATAAATGCAGAAGCACTCTGGGATGCTGCACGGGCCCCCCTCCCCGAGCAAATTCTTGATAGTTACAGGTGCTGCAGCAATAACTCTGATACTTGAAAGGGATACAGCTTTAGTACCTACAACTGCAATTATCAAGAATATGGTGAGTGAGCAGTGCAGCGCCCGGCATGTAAATAATACTGGGACAATATTATGTGCTTCACAGCGGCCCCCACACAGTATTATATGCTCCACAGCCGCCCCCAAACAGCATTATGCACTCCACAGCGGCCCCCCACACAGCATTATGCGCTCCACAGAGGCCTCCCACACAGCATTATGTGCTCCACAGCGGCCCCCCACACAGCATTATGCGCTCCACAGCGGCCCACACACAGCATTATGCGCTCCCACAGCGGCCCCCCACACAGCATTATGCGCTCCACAGTGGCCCACACACAGCATTATGCGCTCCCACAGTGGCCCCCACACAGCATTATGTGCTACACAGTGGCCCCCACACAGCATTATGCTCTCCACAGTGGCCCCCACAGAGTATTATATGCCCACAGTGGCCCCCACACAGCATTATGTGCTCCACAGTGGCCCCCACACAACATTATGCGCTCCACAGTGGCCCTCACAGAGTATTCAGAGTATTATATGCCCACAGTGGCCCCCACAGAGTATTATGAGCTCCCAAGAGCCCCCCCCCTAGAGTCGGTGCTATTATTATACTTTGGGTTGGGGTCTCCCTCAGACCCCAGAGTACAATAAGTAGAGGCCCAGGGGAAGTGATTAAAAATATCAAACACTTATACTCACCTTACCTTTCCTGTGTATCCTTGCTCCTCTTCTGTCTTGCGACTGAGGTCCTGCACTCCAGGCGTCACTGCTAGGGTCTGTGATTGGGCCTCAGCTGTTATGTAGGGTGCAATAACGTCATTACTCGTGACCTCAGAAACCGGCCAGAAGAGTTCCAGACAGGTGAGTATAAATAATTTTTTTTTATTTTTAGTCACCTGCCCTGGACTGGCATTAACTAGAAAGCGACCTGATGGCCTTTCCATTAACATGTATAGCGGTCGGGGAAAGCCTGGTTCCCTGACCACTATCATGGTGGTCCGGGGCCCCAGCCATTTCCAGGTGGCCGCGGGCCCCGTATCCCTCCGGGCCCGGTCGCGGTCGCATCCCGTGCGAACATGATCGTTATACCACTGCTCTGGAATAAACAAGGCACAATTTTTTGTGCAAACAAGATTTTGTGCATAAATTCTCAACTTTTCTACCAATTGACCGCGGGCGGTGTCTTTTCATGCTTCCCAAAGTGCAGCCTACACATGCTGTGGCCTGAAATTTTTGTCACAGCACTGATCTGTATTGCTATGCAGTGGACGGGGCCCCTCTTATTACTTGAATAGGAGCGGTGCTGCACATGCCACTCATCCACTAGCAACTTCCGCCACCCGAAGGCTGCTAGAACAGATGATCTGTGCAGGGTCCAGGTGTCATAGGACATCAGTATGAAAATTTCATTTGGGGCCGGACAACCCCTTTAATATAAAAAAAAAAAGTTCAACCCTTAGAGAACGCAGAAATTTTAAATTTTTCGTGTTTGTATTTTTTACTCCCTACATTCCAAAAGCCATAACTTTAAAATTTTTCCATCGTTTGAGGGCTTGTTTTTTGTGAGACAAATTGTACTTCAAAATGGTACCTTATAATATTCTTTAATATGTATTGGGAAGCTGGAAAAAAATTCAGAATGGGGAATTGAAAAAAAACAACAAAAAATAAACATTACGACCATTTTCCTACAAGTTTTGTTTTTACGGCTTCTACTATGTGGTAAAAATAACATGATAGCTTCAATCTCTGGATTGGTACAATACCAGATTTAGGCTAAGGCCCCATGTAGTGGACCACAGCCAAAAAGCGCTGCGGGAGAAACCGAGGCAGAAACGCGTCACGGTTCTTCCCGCAGAGCTTTTCAGAAAGTTTGCAGAGTTTTCCTCTGCGGACTTTCTGCTTCCATTATACCTATAGGGAAACCACCAGTGTTACCGCTGCGGATTATTTTCTGCAATGTGTGGCTGGGATAGCCAGAATCCCATCCACTTTGCAGTGACTGTAAAATGCCACATTTTTAAAGGTTCTATCTAAAAATACAAGTCATCATGTAACTAATAAGCCTACATATGTTGGTGAAAAATAAAAAAGTTATGGCTTTTGAAATATCAGAAATACCAGAAATTTGTAGTCCCCAAACAGTCAAGGGTCTTAGCCCCTATCCCCCTTTCTTCATTACTGGAGTAAGATACAAACTGGTGGTGACTCTGTGGAGGGGAAGGAGGGAATGAGGTTGGGCTGGGGCTTACTGGGGTGCAACCTAAATAACATCATTGTGTTGAAACTGCTGTCTGTATAGGGCACAGTCACTCACCAAGACGTAATGCTGGCCCCAACCTCGGGCTCCTGGGGACAGAACTGGAAAAACTACTAGGGATTTTGTCATTTCGTGGCATAATGTGATCTTTTTGGCCTGAAAACAGAAGAACAGGTGGTCTTAACATCAAGGCTGCATTCACATATAAACACATCAAATTGTTAAAGTAAGGGGGCAGCTGTTAGCTATCCCTCCCCACTGCCCATACACATGCATGCTTGGCTCATGTTCCTATATTCTGAACTGGAAGAGGGACACAAACCACTGCCAAAAACCTGGTCTTATCTGCGGCTTATTGTCTATAAGAATAAAAGAATGGGCATGTTCACTGTCAAGAGAAAGCTGTATTTTTAGTATTTTCTGCTTTGTGTATTGCAGTGTTGTCCCACTTACTTCAATGGTACAATACTGTACATCCCAGAACAACCTCTATGCAATTTATGCTAAATTCACACTAGCATTCGGATTTCCGTCTTTCGGGCCCACTCGGGGACCCAAAAGACAGAAACCCTATCTGCTTCAAAAGCAGTTACACCGTGGACTCCACTGTGCAGAGAAGACTGGGGATTCTGCTCCCTAATTCTCTTTAACTAACTCAAAAACCTCATGGTGGACATTACAAAGAAAAACTGCACAGCACTGATGTGAATAAAGAACTTAGGGTTAGATAGAAAACTTACCATATAGCTGCAGAGTCATTCCGTGTCAAGTGGACCAATTTTAAAAGTCGTCCCCACCTCACCATCTCAGATTTTGATGAAATTTGGTACATAGTTTATCTATGATGTAAAACTAAGCTGTGCAAAATTTTAGTTCAAAAGACTCAAAATTGGAGGTTCTAGGGGACCTCAAGTAAAGGGTTGCAAAACGTCACCTGAGCAAAAATGACATTTTGGGCCACTTCCAGAAGCTGTAAACATGGAAGTTTTAGTAGAATAAGGGGGATATTTGGAGAGCCTGCACAACTTTGAGGGCTTAATGAACTGGCAAAACCCCATGTTCCTAGTCCTCTTACTTTTTGCATGGTTTAGGCTCAAAAAACTGCAAAAATGAATTTACAGCGATGTTGAGGCTGCTGTAGTGTCAAAACTAGTTGGCCTTTCAGGTTGATTTTTGGTAGTTGTACTAAATACACGGCTGTAATGAGGCCTTCCAATTTGCAGCACTTTCCTTCAAGTGGTTGAAAAAATATAAGTGTTCAAATTTGGTATAAAAAGCATTTTTGCCTAATCTTTCATTCCCTATATCTCCAGTGGGACAGCTTCAATCTTCTTTCTTTTACCAACATTAGAAAGAGCAGATTTCCTTCTATCAGAATATGTTGTTTTCATTTTGGAGTCTCTTCATATAAGGATTGAAAAAATGCCCTCAAATGTTTGCGGGCAGTAGCCTGTGATTTCTTCACTACACCCTTGATACAAGTGTAGTAAAAGTGATTCTTCTTTCAATGAACACCAATTTTTTAAATAAAGAACACATTATTTTATAAAACTGTTTTCAAGAAAACGAAAAAACAAGAATGTTTTTTAGGATGTGGAAGGATGAGGCCTGGTTTCATAACAGGTTTACAGAAACTTGCAGCCAGTTAGGATGACCGACTTGGCCAATTATGATTGGTGGACCCTGTTGCAAGGCGGAATTGTTTGTTTCATTGCCCAATTGTATGCTTCTGGTACCTCCTGGCTCCTGAGTGTCTGTTGCTTGGCTTACTTTGATGCCTACAGTTCTAAGAGGTCAAGATGTAGCAAGGGTGCAGTGAAGAAACACAGCAACAGACACTCAGGAGCCAAGAGGTACCAGAAGCGTGCAATTGGGCAATGAAACAAACAATTCCGCCTTGAAACAGGGTCCACCAATCATAATTGGCCAAGTCGGTCATCCTAACTGACTGCAAGTTTCTATAAACCTGTTATGAAACCAGGCCTCATCCTTCCACATCCTAAAAAACATTCCTGTTTTTTCGTTTTCTTGAATACAGTTTTATAACATAATGTGTTCTTTATTTAAAAAATTGGTGTTTATTGAAAGAAAAATCACTTTTACTACACTTGTATCAAGGGTGTAGTGAAGAAATCACAGGCTACTGCCCACAATCATTTGAGGGCATTTTTTCAATCCTTATATGAAGAGACTCCAAAATGAAAATAACATAATCTGATAGAAGGAAATCTGCGCTTTCTAATGGTGCTAAAAGAAAGAAGATCAAAGCTGTCCCACTGGAGATATAGGGCATCAAAATTAAGCAAAAATGCTTTTTATAGCAACTTTGAACGCTTATATTTTTTCAACCACTTGAAGGAAAGTGCTGCAAATTGGAAGGCCTCATTACAGCTGTGTATTTAGTACACCTACCAAAAATCAACCTGAAAGGCCGACTAGTTTTAACACTACAGCAGCCTCAACATCGCTGTAAATTCATTTTTGCAGTTTTTTGAGCCTAAACCATGCAAAAAGTAAGAGGACCAGGAACATGGGGTTTTGCCAGTTCATTAAGCCCTCAAAGTTGTGCAGGTTCTCCAAATATCCCCCTTATACTACTAAAACTTCCATGTTTACAGCTTCTGGAAGTGGCCCAAAATGTCATTTTTGCTTAGGTGACGTTTTGTAACCCTTTACTTGAGGTCCCCTAGAACCTCCAATTTTTAGTCTTTTGAACTAAAATTTAGCACAGCTTAGTTTTATATCATAGAGAAACTATGTACCAAATTTCATCAAAATCTGAGATGGTGAGGTGGGGACCCCTGGTCCACTTGATATGGAATGACTCTGCAGCAACTTCTCTGCCTGCCTGTGTCCTTTCTCTCTTACTCAGCTCCTCCTCCTTCCTTCCCTTCCCCTCTCTGTACCCTTCTATAGCCACATGTCATTTGATACTTCTTAAACTTGTAGTCCAGGAGACAAAGATGGATTCAGGAAACTCTTGTGCTATTTCTATGTAGGCAGCAAGAGTGAGTGTCAATCCCTGCTGCAGCTACTACGAGCCAACCCTGCAGAATGGACAGCTGTTGGGATATCAGTCTCATCCGTTGTCATTATGTAGGTGCAAAGTGGCAGGGGTCTGGACAGCTGGTGTCCACCGTTTGGGTTCAGACCACTGTCCCCCATTTGAGTACCTTTGAGAATTAGTTTCTCCTCTACCCCTGATGACTCTTCTCTCTATTGAGTCCTTTCCATTTAGACTGTAAAATACCTGCCTTGACACAGTGACACCCCTGACAACCTGTATGCAACCAGTACCACAGTTTAGCTTTTTTTTTTTTTTTTTTTGCATGAACATGCGGGGGTAGAAATCATGCAATACCTTATGACAGTGTCTACTTGTATAACAGCCCTGGCTATGCCGCCTCCAACTACACCCCTGTCCAGGACTCTAAATAAAAAGGGGTACCCAGTATATAATAAATAAAGAAGGTTTTGGCATTGAGACAGAAGTTATTCTTACTGTCATGAAAATGGTTTGGATGTCTTACTGGAAAGGTGAAAGTAGAATAATGTTGTACCGTGTTAGCCATAGAAAGTAGTGGAAGAGTGAAGAAATCAGGCGATGAAATACAGCTAGCTAAAGGGGTTTTCTGGGCTAAAATTATTCATGACCTACTCTAAAGATAGGTCATCAATATCAGATTTGTAGAGGTCTGACATACGGTACCTCCACCAAACAATTGCTCTCAACAGCTGATACACAGAGAATGGAGCAGGAAGCAGACAGCGCTGTTCTCTATGTAGTGGCTGAACTGAGTCACTGCAGCTGAGGTCCCGTTTAAGAGAATGGGATCTGAAATACCCTAGTCTGGGCACTACACAGAGAATGGAGCTGTCTGCTTCCTGCTCCATTCTCTGTGTATCAGCTGCTGAGAGCAATTGTTCGGTGGAGGTACCGTGTGTCAGACCCCCACAAATCTGATAGTGATGACTTATCTGTAGGATTCTGAGCTCTGACAATGTCTGCCTCACACCTCCTTGCCGAGACCGTCTACTTGATAGTACAGAGCCAAATTACCCCTTTGAGGGCCAAAACTAAGTAGGGAGATACTATATTGTTCACAACTAGTTTCCATAGTAAGATATAGTAGAAGAAATTATTGTATAAGCATATACATATACATACAGGATGAAAAGTCGAATTCTGAAGTATCTGTTAAGTAAAAAATAAAAATTAGAGCTGAACACTATAACTGTACGGTCACCTTAAAGATCAAATAAAGAATCTTTCCATCAGAACCCTAAACCTAGAAATAAAAGATACAACTTCAAAGGATCGGCCACTCTCCCAGAAACATTCCTAAACGTATGCCAAACACTTATTTATTTGAATTAAGCAAAGAAAGAAAGAAAATTGGTAAAAAGTGTTATCATGTCATGCTTTTACACTGGGCATTTGTTGTAATTATTCCTCACTGTACAGTTATACACAATCACTGACCTTTGTGTAACAAGGGTGAGGTACTACAAGTCCCAGGGCAGAAAAAAAAGCACAGTGGATTGACTTGTAAACTTTAGAAAATTAACGTGATTAAAATGGTCACTGCTTATCTATCACTTATCTGCTGTCCGGTGCCTGTATAGGTCAGTTACAGAAGCACTATATATCACTTGGAGAAGACAGCAGCTACAGAATGCTCAGAGGTCATTTTCATTGAGTTTTCAAAAATAGCTAAAATAGGTAAACATAAACCCACAAAATATAACATTACATGTACAAAAAAATTTCTCCGTTCATATTTTAAACTCCCATCCTACAATCCCCTATTTCGTTGTCTCCAACCTCTGGCTGTCTTTGAAACAAATTTGTAAATCAAGGTGTCTCGTTGCAAAAAACGCCAGAAAATGTCTGAGAGATAAGTCCCGCACGGTATAAAAATGGCAGACATCCGGCCAACCCCATGATAAACTATGAAGTCCTCCAGTGTGCTCAGGTAACCGCTGTTTAATGTTCCGGCTCTCCAGGCGCAGATGTGATCCTAGCCCGAAACACAAATTTGTCCAATATAAGGAGCGCACCTTATTTTTATATGTCAGTATCGTCGATGGATTTTCATCTTTCAAATGGAAGGCTATCAATTTGCAGGCTAGATCAAGTAAGCGGGGTACAACTCTCCATAACAGAGAGCTCAGAAACATATCCTAGAATACAAGTCAAAGGTGTATGATCAATTCTAAGATCATACACTTTATCAATCAGGTAAATGAATCAACCCACCCCTAAAGTTTGACTATGATATCAATCCGAAGTTACATACCCCATCTTCTACAGACACTCTGAAGTAAAATAAACTCTGCGCAATAGGATCAGGGTAGACAACCTATGGGCTCCACTCACTGACAGCTTAGGTGCTGCTCTAAGACATCCAGCCTTTCTTCTTAAGTAATCAGACCTATGTCCTTCTCCCAATTTGGGAGAAGGGACAGTGAGAATTTATCAAGATAGGCATCCAACAAGCAATGATATGACACCCTTGGTGTCTCCTTCTTGGGCTATTAATTCTAGGACAGAACCTTGAGTGTATTGATGGCATGCTGAATTTGCAAATATTGGTAAAAACAGGATTGCGTTTTTCCATATTCCTCCTGGAGTTGGTCAAAAGACTTCAGTGTCTCAGCCTCATATAGATGGACTACATTTTGGATCCCCAGCTGAGCCAGGATTCAAATTTAGGCAGCTTATTACGTTTCTTAAAAACCAGGCACTGATCTATAGGAAGCTAACTTCCAAAAGGTGGCGCTAGAGAAAGTTTTCCTTTTTTCCACCAAGGAGGACTTATTTGCATATTCTTTCCACTAAGGGGGCGCTAATTCACTGTTCACATCAGGTAGAAGAAAAGCTAGGTGTATTCCTGCCTGGTGGCTCCGTAGTGCTATGTATATACTGTATATAGGGAAACACATCGCTACCCTGTAATAATTTATCATCATTACCAGACATTTCGATAAGGGGATCAGAGCTACAACTTTTGGATAAAGATTTACAAATGTAGCAGGTTGGACGATAGACATCACTCCACATCTGATCCCTCTGCCGGGCACCATGGTGTGGTACCATTGACTAGTAATATGTCATGTGTATATGATGTTCTAGAAAGCAGAGAGTTAACTTTTTACTACAAAAAAAGATCAGTAAACTAATACTACTCACCTATATGCCCTCTAATAATCACGGGAGCTTGGGAGATAAAAAGAAGGAAAACAATAAATGATCTCACTAATGTCATAAGACATAATATATGCCACCTCCAAGAATTCTCTGAAGATCCCGTGTTGAGACCACAACCAAAGCTCAGAGACCTTTACTGACACTGACAATGATATTCAGTCATTCTTTTACTGTGATTGACTAAAAGTGCCCCCCCAAAAAATCAGGCCATTGAACTGAAAATTTGGGTAGTATGCTCAATGCCCCATATGAGCACATTTACTAATATACAAAGTGTCCCCCATCACACCGATTCATAGATTTGCAGAACAAGGCAGGGAACTGCAAGTCTTTGTGATTTTCCTCTGTTGCTGAAGATCTGACTCTGGGATGGAAGGAGCGCCATGTGGTTTTTGGAGCACAGACTTAGACGGTTTGGTATTTGGACGCCAGGTCACCATTGCAAAGACCCTAAAATGGTCCCTACAAAATGGGGTCACTCCCTGGGGAATTCCACCTACGGGACTCTGCAAAAACAATATAGTGTTCAAAAAGTAGCCCCTCTAAATTTTTACCCCTCTGAGCCCTGCTGTGTGCCCAAACAGCAATTTACACCCACATACAGGGGCGCACCGCTAATGAGGCGAAGTGAGGCGGCCGCCTCAGGCGGCACTGTCCGTCACTGTCTGGGGGGCGGCATTTTTACTATGCAATGTAAACCAGCCCAAGACAGGCCGCTTTAAAAAAAACAACGCTGAGCGGGGCCTGTCCTGGACTGGTTTACGAGACGTCCGCATCACAGCGCAGGCGGCGAAACAATGACGTCATCGCGCCTCCTACGCTGAGACACAGACGTCGCGGACAAGAGGAGGCGGCGGCTCCATCAAGGGAGGTAGGTGAGGATAAGTTTTTTTTATTTATATAAATAGGCCGTAACCTACTGGAGTAACCCCGGCAGGTCACGGCCTATATATTTCCCTACCCGGCGTCTGCTCGTGGCCGCCTCCGCTTCCCCCTTCTGCTATGGGGCGCAGAAGAGGAAGTGGATGCCGCTGTGAGCAGCCGCGGGCATCGGTAAGTGAGGCCGCGGGCCTCAAATACTACTATTATTATACTCCGGGGTCTTTTTAGACCCCGGAGTATGATAATCGGAGACCCAGGGGAGGGGAGGGACCATAAAAACATATGCTACTTGCCTCTCCTGCGATCCGATGTCACTCCGAGAAGGCTTGGGCGCTCTGGTGACTTCATCAGGTCATGTCGCCGGTCTGATCACGTGACGTCTGTGCGCAATTAGACAGGGCCGAATGCTGCCTGGAGTGCACCGGTGTCCAGGATAGGTAAGTACCACTGGTTTTTATGTTTGTCACCTCCCCTGGGTCTCCGATCATTATACTCTGGGGTCTGAAAAGACCCCAGAGTATAATAATAGTTCATGGGTGGGCAACTATGGGGCACAATACCGTGTGCAGGGGCCATTATGGAGCCTAATACCAGTGCAGGGGCCACTATGGTGCATAATATCGTGTGCAGGGGCCACTAGGGTGCATAATACCGTGTGCAGGGGCCAATATGGAGCATAATACAAGTGCAGGGGCCACTATAGGGCATAATACCATGTGCAGTGGCCACCAGGGAGCAGAATACCATGTGCAGGGGCCACTATGGAGCATAATACCGTGTTCAGGGGCCACTATGGAGCATAATATCGTGTGCAGGGGCCACTAGGGTGCATAATACCGTGTGCAGGGGCCAATATGGAGCATAATACAAGTGCAGGGGCCACTATGGGGAATAATACCGTGTGCAGTTGCCACCAGGGAGCAGAATACCGTGTGCAGGGGCCACTATGGAGCATAATATCGTGTTCAGGGGCCACTATGGAGCATAATACCGTGTGCAGGGGCCACTAGGGAGCATAATACAAGTACAGGGGCCACTAGGGAGCGTAATACCGTGTGCAGGGGCCACTAGGGAGCATAATACCGTGTGCAGGAGCCACTAGGGAGCATAATACCGTGTGCAGGGGCCACTATGGAGCAAAATATCGTGTGCAAGGGCCAATATGGAGCATAATACCGGTGCAGGGGCCACTATGGAGCATAATACCATGTTCAGGGGCCACTATGGAGCATAATACCGTGTGCAGGGGCCAATATGGAGAGTAATACCGTGTTCAGGGGCCACTGCGGGCCGTAATACCATGTGCAGGGGCTTCTGTGGAACATTATAGTGTGTGTAAATGGGGCGGTATAAACAGGGGCTATGGCGCCTGTTTATATCACACGCTGTCTGTTTATAGTGACCGTGTGATGTCATTCCAGTCTTGTCACATAGATGTGTATAGGACGAGGCTGTAGTTACATTACATGGCCGCTATGAGATGAATGACACTATGTAAACAGAGAAGCGGTCACGTCACTTACACAGGTACCAGGGTTCATTCAAACAGCTGATCAGTAGGGGTCCTGGTTTTTTGAGCCCCACTGATTAGTTTATTAATGACCTGGAAAACCTTTTAATTAGTCAACACCTGGGGCATTATTAATAGGGGGCACTATTTATGGGGGTAGACATGGACATTATTAATATAAAGATGCACTTGGTAGTATTATTCATTATGGGGGGTTATATCATATATTATATAATTGGGGTAGCAGCAGGATGGGTGTGCAGGTGAGGACAATGTGGGTTGGATGCCTGGAAAAGTGAGGAGCCAAAGATGTCTGTGTTGTCCAAAGGGAAGAGAAGGGAAATGTGACCGATTAGTCAGAGACGTCACCTGTAAGTCACAAAATGTTACTGCACTGTATTCACCTAAATGATAGAGGATAAATACCTGAGTGATGGGGGTCTGTCTGCTGAGACCCCCACTGAGCCTGAGAATTGGGTTTTTTCCCCCCACTGGGTGGGAATCCAACCTGACCGCAGCCATATATATAGGCATGTCACTTGGTGGATGGACGAACCCGCGTGGCTCTCATTCACTTCAATGGGAGTGTGAAAGATACCCGAAGTCCAGTACTCAGCTATCTGCGGCGCTCCTATTATAGAGAATGGGGGCCACGTGGGCTCGTCCATCCACCAAGCAGAAGATGTGTGAAGTTACTTTCATTGTTAATGCCGTGTTGTTGATCTGATACTGAAGTAATACAGGAAGAAGAATTCTTAAAAACTGTTTTATGACTTTGTGTATTGTGTATATTGTGCGACGATAACAGCGTATGAAGCTAGTAGCATGGAAACTCAATTTTTTTTTTTTTTTTTTTTTTTTGGGGGGGGGGTCTTTCTATAGTCCGCCTCAGGTAGCAAAGAGGCTAGGTTCACCACTGCCCACATATACTTTTTTGTACCTGGGATAACCCACTTAAAAGTTTTAGGAATTTGTGTCTCTGTGGACACAAAGTGGGCACAACATATTGGTCAATGAAATGGCACATTCCTCTGCCGGGCACCATGGTGTGGTACCATTGACTAGTAATATGTCATGTGTATACAATGTTTTAGCAAGTAGAGAGGTAACTTTTTCTTTACCCAGAAAAAGATCAGAAAACTAACCTTCCAGTCTTTCTTCACAGGATGCTTCACAGAATGATTGTGAAAAAAGCATGAGACCTTGGTAGATAAAAGACAGAAAACAATGTAAAAAAAGTATGATCAGACTAATGTCAGTATACACAGTACCAGTCTCATAAGACTACACACGTGGACAAAATTGTTGGTACCCCTCGTTTAATGAAAGAAAAACCCACAATGGTCACAGAAATAACTTGAATCTGACAAAACTGGAATTTGCCAAACTACATGTTGACAAGCCACAAAGCTTCTGGGAGAATGTCCTATGGACAGATGAGACAAAAATTGAAATTTTTGGCAAGGCACATCTGCTCTATGTTCACAGACGGAAAAATGAAGCATATCTTGAAAAGAACACTGTCCCTACTGTGAAACATGGAGGAGGCTTTGTTATGTTCTGGGGCTGCTTTGCTGTACCTGGCACATGGTGTCTTGAATCTGTGCAGGGTACAGATACTATCAAGGGATTCTAGAGAGAAATGTGCTGCCCAGTGTCAGAAAGCTTGGTCTCAGTCTCAGGTCATGGGTCTTGCAACAGGATAATGACCCAAAACACACAGCTAAACACACCCAAGAATGGCTAAGAGATAAACATTGGACTATTCTGAAGTGGCCTTCTATGAGCCCTGACCTAAATCCTATTGAGCATCTTTGGAAGGAGCTGAAACATGCTGTCTGGAGAAGGCACCCTTCAAACCCGAGACAACTGGAGCAGTTTGCTCATGAGGAGTGGCCAAAATACCTGCTGAGAGGTGCAGAAGTCTCATTGACAGTTACAGGAATCGTTTGATTGCAGCGATTGCCTCAAAAGGTTGTGCAACAAAATATTAAGTTATAGGGAACCATCATTTCTGTCCAGGCCTGTTTCATGAGTTTTCTTTTTTTTTTAAATTCTGTTGAAGCCTGGTTGGAAAGCAATGTCTGACTTTCATTTGTTCATTTTCATAAAATTTTTATATATTATTACTTTTGTCAGATTCAAGTTATTTCTGTGACCATTGTGGGTTTTTCTTTCATTAAACGAGGGGGACCAACAATTTTGTCCACGTGTGTATGTGCCACCACCAAGAACTCTCTGAAGATCCCCGAGTTGAGAGACCACAGCCAAAGCTCAGAGACCTTCATGAGAATATCCAGTCATTCTTACACTATGATTGACTAAAAGTGCCATAAAAAACTCAGGCTATTGAACTAAAAACTACTATGTAGTGTATATAGTGTGTATAAGCACACTTACTAATATACAAACTGTAATCCACCTCCCCTGATTCAATGCGCCGATTCATAGACTTCTGTACTCTGACTCTGTTGTTGACCATTCAGCTGTACAAGAAGAAGGAGTAGAGCTGGGTCAGTCATGTGACCTAGAGTTGGATCGTCAGCAGCAGAGGTAGAGCACAGAGACTTACACCCCACCCAAGATTTTAATTAGCCAAATAACCCCTTTAAAGCTTTCTGCCCCTCTTGGACATGTGACACTCTGTGCCTGCTCCATGATCTAGCGTGTTGGCCTGATGAAGACGTCAGTTAAGACGTCGAAACGCGTTGCCATACTTTATATCGCCACCTTGTGGAGTAACATTGTGATCCAATAAAAAAAGTTTCATTTTAATACATGTCTGGCTGATTAAGTAGCGCTCATACATACCCTGTTTTTTTACTACTTTACTCTTGGACATGTGGACAGCTCTTAGTAAAGACATAAATTACTATGGCAGGCACTATTTAAAGGGTTCTGCTGATATTTTCCAGTTCTATTATACGTGTATTGATATTGCTAATTGTATTATATGAGTACCTACAGTCATATGAAAAAGTTTGGGCACCCCTATTACTCTTAATCATTTTTAGTTCTAAATATTTGGGTGTTTGCAACAGACATTTCAATTTGATATATCTAATAACTGATGGACACAGTAATATTTCAGGATTGAAATGAGGTTTATTGTACTAACAGAAAATGTGCAATATGCATTAAACCAAAATTTGACCGGTGCAAAAGTATGGGCACCTCAACAGAAAAGTGACATTAATATTTAGTAGATCCTCCTTTTGCAAAAATAACAGCCTCTAGTCGCTTCCTGTAGCTTTTAATCAGTTCCTGGATCCTGGATGAAGGTATTTTTGACCATTCCTCTTTACAAAACAATTCCAGTTCAGTTAAGTTTGATGGTCGCCGAGCATGGACAGCCCGCTTCAAATTATCCCACAGATGTTCAATGATATTCAGGTCTGGGGACTGGGATGGCCATTCCAGAACATTGTAATTGTTCCTCTGCATGAATGCCTGAGTAGATTTGGAGCTGTGTTTTGGATCATTGTCTTGCTGAAATATCCATCCCCGGCGTAACTTCAAATTCGTCACTGATTCTTGTACATTATTCTCAAGAATCTGCTGATACTGAGTTGAATCCATGCGACCCTCAACTTTAACAAGATTCCCGGTGCCGGCATTGGCCACACAGCCCCAAAGCATGATGGAACCTCCACCAAATTTTACAGTGGGTAGCAAGTGTTTTTCTTGGAATGCTGTGTTTTTTTGACGCCATGCATAACGCCTTTTTGTATGACCAAACAACTCAATCTTTGTTTCATCAGTCCACAGGACCTTCTTCCAAAATGAAGCTGGCTTGTCCAAATGTGCTTTTGCATACCTCAGGCGACTCTGTTTGTGGCGCGCTTTCAGAAACGGCTTCTTTCGCATCACTCTCCCATACAGCTTCTCCTTGTGCAAAGTGTGCTGTATTGTTGACTGATGCACAGTGACACCATCTGCAGCAAGATGATGCTGCAGCTCTTTGGAGGTGGTCTGTGGATTGTCCTTGACTGTTCTCACCATTCTTCTTCTCTACCTTTCTGATATTTTTCTTGGCCTGCCACTTCTGGGCTTAACAAGAACTGTCCCTGTGGTCTTCCATTTCCTTACTATGTTCCTCACAGTGGAAACTGACAGGTTAAATCTCTGAGACAACTTTTTGTATCCTTCCCCTGAACAACTATGTTGAACAATCTTTGTTTTCAGATCATTTGAGAGTTGTTTTGAGGAGCCCATGATGCCACTCTTCAGAGGAGATTCAAATAGGAGAACAACTTGCAATTGGCCACCTTAAATACCTTTTCTCATGATTGGATACACCTGGCTATGAAGTTCAAAGCTCAGTGAGGTTACAAAACCAATTTTGTGCTTCAGTAAGTCAGTAAAAAGTAGTTAGGAGTATTCAAATCAATAAAATGATAAGGGTACCCAAATTTTTGCTCCGGTCAAATTTTAGTTTAATGCATATGCACATTTTCTGTTAGTACAATAAACCTCATTTCAATCCTGAAATATTACTGTGTCCATCAGTTATTAGATATATCAAATTGAAATGGCTGTTGCAAACACCCAAATATTTAGAACTAAAAATGATTAAGATTAATAGGGGTGCCCACACTTTTTCATATGACTGTATATGGCTGGTTCTAGCATAGTAGCACTGATATGGCTGGCTCTATTACATGAGCATTGATTTGAGCAGTTGTATTACAGTGGGGAAAAAAGTATTTAGTCAGCCACCAATTGTGCAAGTTCTCCCACTTAAAAAGATGAGGTCGTCCTGTAATTGTCATCATAGGTAGACCTCAACTATGAGAGACAAAATGAGAAAACAAATCCAGAAAATCACATTGTCTGATTTTTTAAGAATTTATTTGCAAATTATGGTGGAAAATAAGTATTTGGTCAATAACAAAAGTTCATCTCAATACTTTGTTATATATCCTTTGTTGGCAATGACAGAGGTCAAATGTTTTCTGTAAGTCTTCACAAGGTCGGCACACACGGTTGCTGGTATGTTGGCCCATTCCTCCATTCAGATCTCCTCTAGAGCAGTGATGTTTTGGGGCTGTCGCTGGGCAACACGGACTTTCAACTCCCTCCAAAGGTTTTCTATGGGGTTGAGATCTGGAGACTGGCTAGGCCACTCCAGGACCTTGAAATGCTTCTTATGAAGCCGCTCCTTCGTTGCCCTGACGGTATGCTTGGGATCATTGTCATGCTGAAAGACCCAGCCACGTTTCATCTTCAATGCCCTTGCTGATGGAAGGAGGTTTGCGCTCAAAATCTCACGATACATGGCCCCATTCATTCTTTCATGTACACCGAACAGTCGGCCTTGTCCCTTTGCAGAGAAACAGCCCCAAAGCATGATGTTGCCCCCCCCCCATGCTTCACAGTAGGTATGGTGTTCTTTGGATGCAACTCAGCATGCACTCTCCTCCAAACACGACGAGTTGTGTTTCTACCAAACAGTTCTACTTTGCTTTCATCTGACCATATGACATTCTCCCAATACTCTTCTGGAACATCCAAATGCTCTCTAGCAAACTTCAGACGGGCCCGGATATGTACTGGCTTAAGCAGGGGAACACGTCTGGCACTGCAGGATCTGAGTCCCTGGCGGCGTAGTGTGTCACTGACGGTAGCCTTTGTTACGTTAGTCCCAGCTTTCTGCAGGTCATTCACTAGGTCACCCCGTGTGGTTCTGGGATTTTTGCTCACTGTTCTTGTGATCATTTTGACCCCACGGGGTGAGATCTTGCGTGGAGCCCCTGATGGAGGAAGATTATCAGTGTTCTTGTATGTCTTCCATTTTCTAGTTATTGCTCCCACAGGTGATTTCTTCACACCAAGCTGCTTGCCTATTGCAGATTCAGTCTTCCCAGCCTGGTGCAGGTCTACAATTTTGTTTCTGGTGTCCTTCCACAGCTCTTTGGTCTTCACCATAGTGGAGTTTGGAGTGTGACTGTTTAAGGTTGTGGACAGGTGTCTTTTATACTGATAACAATGTCAAACAGGAGTGTGATGATTCTGCTTAAATATGGCTATAACTCAGAGATGTATTTTGATCTCTGGGTATAGTATCTCCCTTTTTACCTGCATTTATTCATAATGTGCACAGCTATAAGCCTAGGTGTATATTGGCAGCAGAAGCAACATTGTAATAATGGGGCTTTGTATCCATCCCAGCAGGGCTCCATTGAATTCATACACAGTCCTGGCTGATCAAACAAACATGCATGGTGCAGCCTGCACTGGTAGATCAGACATGGTTGATAACATTGTATCATTTCACTTGGTCTCAGCTCTTTACAAAGAATCTGGACTTGAGTGGATTAATCCATCAGACTTGCCGTTGCTGATGACCTCATTCTGGGTGGTGTCATAAAGGGTATATAAGATGAGATAAGAGGTCAGTGGGGGGAGATTGTGCTGGGACTACAAGAGAACACTATGAGGAGTTTTAGAGACAGACTACAGGATATTACAGACAGACCACTGTGAAGAGCATGCAGGCTGGATTATTGTATTGATGCCACATGCTAGGAGTTAATGCCGCTGCCTCCACTGGTGATCTCCACATTCCATGTGTGAGTGTTGGACTATAGAGCCACATCCAGGAGATGTGTGGTAAAGTAACTATTTCACTTTTATGCCCTTTTTATTTCATTGCACTGTATCTTGTAACTAGTAACTGTTAATGCTTGCATATATCTGCATATCTGTTCTGAACTGCATGTGTAAGATGTTAGTACCGACCCATTTAGGGGTTAATAAATATATAATATTTAGAAAGCTTGTCTTGTATTTATCCTGTGGACCCAACACTCACTGGCGGTGAGTGTGGTTTCTTATGAAAGAAGACTCAGGTGTTGGCCAACGCGGTGTTGGCGCACTGAGGATCTTTCACAAGGAGCCATTACTACAGGTAATGAGTGGAGGACAGAGGAGCCTCTTAAAGAAGAAGTTACAGGTCTGTGAGAGCCAGAAATCTTGCTTGTTTGTAGGTGACCAAATACTTATTTTCCACCTTAATTTGCAAATAAATTCTTAAAAAATCAGACAATGTGATTTTCTAGATTTGTTTTCTCATTTTGTCTCTCATAGTTGAGGTCTACCTATGATGACAATTACAGGCCGGCCTCATCTTTTTAAGTGGGAGAACTTGCACAACTGGTGGCTGATTAAATACTTTTTTCCCCCACTGTATATGAGCACCTATGTGGCTAGTTCTATTACATGAGCATCGATTCAGGGTGGGTTCACACCTGCACTTCAGTCCGTCCGCTGCCAATCCGAGTGAAAATCTCGGGGAACAGGATTGGCATCGGATACTGACAGGTTATCGACGCATTGGTTAAAAACCCATTCATTTGAATGGGTTTTTAAAGCAATGCGCAGGTGTCCGATTGCGCTGCGAATCCTTTTTTTTTCGTTGAAAACAAAGTCGGACATGCAGGACTTCGTGTCTGACGAAAAAAAATGGCTTCGCAGCGCAGAGGGTGCAATCGGACACCCGCGCATTGCTTTAAAAACCCATTCAAATGAATGGGTTTTTAACCAATGCGTGGCTAACCTGTCGGTATCCGATGCCAATCCCGTTCCCTGAGATTTTCATTCGGATTGGCAGCGGACAGACTCAAACGCAGGTGTGAACCAACCCTCAGTTGGTTTTATTATACGAGCACTTATATGGGAAGTTCTATGATATGAGCACTGATATGGTCACTTCTATTATATGAGCACTAATATGATCAATTCTATTATAAATACTGATATGGTCACTTCTAATATATGAGCACTGATATGGTCACTTCTATTATATGAGCAGTGATATACCAGTTCTATTATATGAGGACTGATATATCCAGTTCTATTATATGAGCACTGATATGGTCACTTCTAATATATGAGCACTGATATGGTCACTTCTATTATATGAGCAGTGATATACCAGTTCTATTATATGATCTCGGATATGGCCAGATCTATTATATGAGCACTGATATGGTCACCTCTATTATTTGAGCACTGATATGGTCACTTCTATTATATGAGCACTGATATACCAGCTCTATTATATGAGCACTGATATAACCAGTTCTGTTATATGAGCACTGATATGGCTTTTTTAATGGAGATGTGATATTGGCAACTCTAATATTGAGACATTTGTATGGATGATTCTATGGTGTAAGCACTGATATGGCTGATTCTATTATATGAGCTCTGATATGCCTTAGTCTTTACTATGTGCACTATCCCTGGTATTTTTACATGGCAGATTCACTACAAAGTTTAAAGCAAACTAAAGAGTTAAGTACATGGAGCAGGGATGTCTCTTCGTAATGGAAGACCTTTCACCGGAGTCTTGGTGTCCTTATTAACAGCGACAAAGGCAGTGAGCGAGGAGATGACTCCAGATTGTAGACTGGTCTCCAGAATCCTCTTCCTCACCTCCTCAGATTCTGATTCCTTTCCACGTTCCAGCTCAGAGATCAGAGACTTGGCTGCCAGTCTATGGATGGTGGGTCTGGGAGAAGAAAACGAGTTAGCAGATGTGTTGATTTGTGTTTTGGTTTTTCAGTATTACTAGGGTTATTGTGTACAAAGGATTCTGGTACAATCCATATTCAAAATCAAGAAGTAACATAAGAAGAAGTTATATAAACTATTAATTGTTACATGGTTGCAAAGTTAAGGAGACAATAAGTTTAAAAAAAAAAGACTCGACTCATCAAGACTGCCATTCTGCCATGTTGATCCAGAGGAAGGCTTTATTTTATTTATCCACTGCATCCCACATTGAAAGTAAGCAATTTTATAAACCGTCTCCATGGTTACAGACTACAAATAAACCAGGAGTGTAGCCTGATCTTGAATTATGTTGTTATGAATCTCAGTGTGTATTCTCATCACTGCAGCACTGCTTTCTGCTTTTGTCTTAAGGTTACAATGCTGGGCTTTCAGAGCTTTGAGACGCTGAACCAATCAGCAACTGAGGAGGAATATTTAAAATCTGTTCTGAACTCCCCAGGTTCCTGCTATTATTAAATTGTGACTAGTTAGGTTCCTGTGCTCTGATCATATATGTTGGTTTGCTGTATTACTGACCTTGGCTTGTTTACTGGATATTTTCTTAGTTACTGATTTTAGCTTTGAATATTAACTCTTGGATTAACTTCGGATTAGACATATTTATTCCTTGATTATGCTTGTCTGGTTTGACCTGCCTGATGAGTTTTGCTGTGGATCCTGCTTTGATTTTAGTTTGTATTGCATATATTTCTTGCACTAAGCTTCTGGGACGATAACCTGGGTCCAAATCTAGCTCAAGACCAACCAGCTTCGTGGCGGGTTCTGGTGAAGATGTTTGGGTAGCTTTAGTCTCCCAGCACAGTGTGAGATTTACAGTTAGTTCCATATATATTTGGACACTGATACAAATTTTGTTTTTTTTTACCTGTTTACTGAAACATATTCAAGTTATATTTATATAATGGACATGGACATAAAGTCCAGACTTTCTGCTTTCATTTGAGGGTATCCACATTAAAATTGGATGAAGGGTTTAGGAGTTTCATTATTATTATTATTATTATTATTATTATTATTATTATTGTTTATTTATATAGCACCATTAATTCCATGGTGCTTTACATTTGCAGATTTACATACGGTACACCAGATATACAAAACAGATAATGCTAACAGAGACCAACTGGTACAGTGGGATAGAGGGCCCTGCCTGCAAGGGCTTACAATCTATGAGGGAAGAGGGATAGAGACAGAAGGTGGGGGTAGAGGCTGCTCAGGTGGTGGTGTGGTGACAGTAGTGTTATTGGAGGTTGTAGGCTTTCTTGAATAGGTGAGTCTTCAGGGCCTTCTTGAAGCTTGTGACTGTGGGGGACAGTCTTATGTGTCTTGGTAATGAGTTCCAGAGTATGGGGGATGCCCGGGAGAAGTCTTGGAGTCGATTGTGTGAAGAGCGGATAAGAGTAGAGCAGAGTAGGAGGTCTTTGGAGGATCGGAGGTTACGTGTGGGCAGGTAGCGGGAGATTAGGTTGGAGATATATGGAGGGGACAGGTTGTGGATGGCTTTGTATGTCAGCGTTAGTAATTTGAACTCTATTCGCTGGGCAACGGGGAGCCAGTGAAGGGATTGGCAGAGGGGAGCGGCCGATGAAGAACGGGGGGAGAGGTGTATTAGGCGAGCAGCACAGTTTAAAGTGGACTGGAGGGGGGTGAGGGTGTTAGCTGGGAAGCCATAGAGAAGGGTGTTACAGTAGTCTAGGTGGGAGATTATGAGGGCGTAGACTAGCATCTTTGTAGTTTCAGGGGTGGGGAAAGAGCGGATTCGGTGGATGTTCTTGAGTTGGAGGCGGAAGGAGGTGGTGAGGGTTTGAATATGCGACTTGAAGGATAGGTCAGAGTCTAAGGTTATCCCAAGGCAGCGGGCCTGTGGGACTGGGGTGAGAGTGGTTCCATTAATTTTAATAGATGGGTCAGATAGGGGGGCCGTGCGAGGAGCGGTGAAGATTATGAATTCCATTTTCTCCATGTTGAGTTTGAGAAAGCGGGAGGAGAGAAAGGAGGCTACGGCTGCTAGACATTCTGGGACTCTAGACAACAGGGAGGTAATGTCTGGTCCAGAGAGATATATTTGGGTGTCGTCAGCATAGCAATAGTAATGGAAACCATGGGATTCTATGAGTTGGCCAAGGCCTAGGGTGTAGATTGAGAACAGGAGGGGTCCTAGGATGGAGCTTTGGGGGACACCTACAGAAAGAGGGTGTGGCGGGGAGGTGGTGAGTGAGTGGGAGACGCTGAATGTGCGGTTGGTGAAATATGAGGAGATCCATGAAAGGGCCAGGTCTGAAATGCCAAGGGATGAGAGAGTTTATAGCAGGAGGGAATGGTCGACTGTATCAAAGGCACAGGAGAGGTCGAGGAGGAGGAGGACAGAATAATGTCGTTTGGCTTTGGCGGTTAGAAGGTCGTTAGTGACCTTGGTTAGGGCAGTTTCTGTGGAGTGATGGGGTCTGAAGCCTGACTGTAGTCTATCAAAGACCACATTGGACGAGAGATAGGAGGACAGTTCGGAATGGACGTGTTGCTCTAGTAGTTTTGAGGCATACGGTAGCAGTGTGATGGGGCGATAGTTGGCTGGAGAGGACGGGTCCAGGGAGGGTTTCTTAAGTATAGGTGTGACGGTAGCATGTTTGAAGGCGGAAGGGAAGGATCCATTGGTTAGGGATAGGTTGAAGAGATGGGTTAAGGCAGGAGTAATGTCTTCCGAGAGTTTTGGGATGAGATGTGACTGGATTGGGTCGAGCGCACAGGAGGTGAGGTGTGATTTAGAGATTAGGGTAGAGAGCTTTTCATCAGTGACTGTGGAGAAACAGGTTAAAGATGATGAGCACCGAGCAGTTGGATAGAGTGGTTGTTGGGGGTGTAGGGTGAGACTGTCTCTGATGGTGTCGATTTTGCTTTTGAAATAAGAGGCAAAGTCATCAGCTGTGATAAGTGATGTTGGAGGGGGCACAGGAGGACGGAGGAGGGAGTTGAAGGTAGTGAATAGCTGTTTGGGGTTGCGGGATAGGGCAGATATTAGTGAACAACACTCTCAAGGATGCAGGCGTATCCATATCCAAATCTACCATAAATAGAAGACTGCATGAAAGTAAATACAGAGGGTTCACTGCACGGTGCAAGCCACTCAGAAGCCTCAGGAATAAGAAGGCTAGATTGGACTTTGCTAAAAAACATCTTAAAATGCCAGCACAGTTCTGGAAGAACATTCTTTGGACAGATGAAACCAAGATCAACCTCTACCAGAATGATGGAAAGAAAAAAAGTATGGTGAAGGCGTGGTACAGCTCATGATCCAAAGCATAGCACATCATCTGTAAAACACGGCGGAGGCAGTGTGATGGCTTGGGCATGCATGGCTGCCAGTGGTACTGGGTCACTAGTGTTTATTGATGATGTGACACAGGACAGAAACAGCCGGATGAATTCTAAGGTATTCAGAGACATACTGTGTGCTCAAATCCAGCCAAACTGATTGGACAATGACCCAAAACATAAAGCCAAAGCAGCCCAGGAGTTTATTAAAGCAAAGAAGTGGAATATTCTTGAATGGCCAAGTCAGTCACCTGATCTCAACCCAATTGAGCAGCATTTCACTTGTTAAAGACTAAATTTCAGACAGATAGGCCACAAACAAACAGCAACTGAAAACCGCTGCAGTAAAGGCCTGACAGAGCATTAAAAAGGACGAAACACAGCGGCATCTGATGATGTCCATGAGTTAGAGACTTCAGGCAGTCATTGCCAACAAAGGGTGAACAACCAAGTATTAGAAATTAAATATTTTATTTACAATTATTTCATTTGTCCAATTACTTTTGAGCCCCTGAAATGAAGGGATTGTGTATAATAAATGCTTTATAGTTCTCACATTTTTATGCAATCATTTTGTGCAACCCACTGAATTAAAACTGAAAGTCTGAACGTCAACATTGTGGTAATGTCCAGAACCAAAATTAGAAAAATGTTGTCTCTGTCCAAACATTTATGTACCTAACTGTAGGTTGCTTGTTCTATTTCTCTTTGCTAACAGCCAGTTCCTAGACTGAGGCAGAATTCTGGTGCACAAGTTGCATGCCATATTTCTTCAATGTTTTAGATGCTTTAAAGGGAGTCTGTCTCTCAAATACAGTTAGGTCCATAAATATTTGGACAGAGGCAACAGTGTCATAGTTTTGTTCTGTACATTACCACAATGTTGAAGTTCAGACTTTCAGCTTTAATTCAGTGGGTTGAACGAAATGATTGCATAAAAATGTGAGAACTATAAATCATTTACTACACACAATCCCTTCATTTCAGGGGCTCAAAAGTAATTGGACAAATGAAATAATTGTAAATAAAATGTTAATTTCTAATACTTGGTTGTTCCCCCTTTGTTGGCAATGACTGCCTGAAGTCTTGACCTGATGGACATCACCAGACGCCGCTGTGTTTCCTCCTTGTTAATGCTCTGCCAGGCCTTTACTGCAGCGGTTTTCAGTTGCTGTTTGTTTGTGGCCTATCTGTCTGAAATTTAGTCTTTAACAAGTGAAATGCTGCTCAATTGGGTTGAGATCAGGTGACTGACTTGGCCATTCAAGAATATTCCACTTCTTTGCTTTAATAAACTCCTGGGTTGCTTTGGCTTTATGTTTTGGGTCATTGTCCCTTTGTATTATGAAACGCTGACCAATCAGTTTGGCTGCATTTGGCTGGATTTGAGCACACAGTATGTCTCTGAATATCTTAGAATTCATCTGGCTGCTTCTGTCCTGTGTCACATCATCAATAAACACTAGTGACCCAGTGCCACTGGCAGCCATGCCTGCCCAAGCCATCACACTGCCTCCGCCGTGTGTTACAAATGATGTGCTATGCATTGGATCATGAGCTGTACCACAACTTCGCCATACTTTTTTTCTTTCCATCATTCTGGCAGTGGTTGAACTTGGTTTCATCTGTCCAAAGAATGTTCTTCTAGAACTGTGCTGGCTTTTTTAGATGTTTTTTTTTAGCAAAGTCCAATCTAGCTTCTTGAGGCTTATGAGTGGCTTGCACCATGCAGTGAACCCTCTGTATTTACTTTCATGCAGTCTTTTCTTTATGGTAGATTTGGCTATGGATACGCCTACATTCTGGAGAGTGTTGTTCACTTAGTTGGCTGTTGTGAAGGGGTTTCTCTTCACCATGGAAATTATTCTGCGATCATCCACCACTGTTGTCTTCCGTGGGCGTCCAGGTCTTTTTGCATTGATGAGCTCACCAGTGCTTTCTTTTTTTCTCAGGATGTACCAAACTGTAGATTTTGCCACTTGTAATATTGTAGCAATTTCTCGGATCTTTCGCAGCTTAAGGATGGCTTGTTTCACCTGCATGGAGAGCTCCTTTGACCGCATGTTTTCTTCACAGCAAAATCTTCCACATGCAAGCACCGCACCTCAAATAAACAATAAACTCCAGGGCTTTTATCTGCTTAATTGAGAATGACAGAATGAAGGAATTGCCCCCCACACCTGCCCATGAAACAGCCTTTGAGTCAATTGTCCAATTACTTTTGGTCCCTTTAAAAACAGGGTGGCACATGTTAAGGAGCTGAAACTCTTCATCCAATTTTAATGTGGATACCCTCAAATGAAAGCAGAAAGTCTGGACTTTATGTCCATGTCCATTATATAACTATAACTTGAAAAATTTTCAGTAAACAAGTTAAAAAAACAAAATTTGTGTCAGTGTCCAAATATATATGGACTGTATATCAGTCCAGCCCCACAGATAGGTTAGGATCACCTGAATCAAATTGTATATTCCCCTTGTGAATCACTGCTTCTGTTGCTTTTTGATCAATATGTAGATCAGCTGTTTGGAGATTTAAGGGCATAACTGTTGCTGCATGGCTGGGTTATGCTGGGCTCTGGTGACATACTCCCTTTAATAACATAAAAGGGATGCAAATTATGTATTTATATCCTTTTGTGTCTCATTACACATCCCAGGATGCAGGTATCTAGGTCCAGGATCTGTTATTGTAGATCAGGGGTTGGCAACCCCCTGCACGTGTGCCAAGAGTCTTATTTCCCTGGCACGGCAACCCAGCAGTTTTGTTAGGACCAAATACATCCAAAACGAAACTGCTATTTTTATACTGTGGGATCTCCTCAGACCCCAGAGTATAATAAGCGGAGGCCCAGGGGAGGCGAGCAAACATAAAAATAAATATTACTCGCCTTCCCTGGACTCCAGCACAGCTCTTTGTTTTCTTCGGTGCTTCTACCTGACGTCAGAGACCGCTGGTAGGGCCTTAGGGGTTATGTCAGCATCATGACGCATAACGATGTCAACATGACCCCTGAGACCCAATCAGCAGTCGCTGACATCAGTCAGAAGCACCAAAGAAAAAAAGGACCCACACCTGAGTCCAGGAAAGGGGAGTAACATTGTTTTTTATGTTTGATAACCTCTCCTGGGACTCTGCTTATTATACTTTGAGGTCTGACCCTACAGTATAATAATAGCTCAGGAGTGGTGAGCCCCAAAAATACTTTGGGGCCACTATGGAACATTATACCCTGTGGAGGGGTCACTATGGGACATTATACTGTATGGAGGGGCCACTATGTGACATTATACTGTGTGGAGGGGCCACTATGGGACGCTTCCTTGGATCTAAGCACCCAGACATCTTCAGAACCACCCCAAGTTATGTATCTCCTGAAGTGATTGAGTTCATCTTCATGTTTGGTATGCCTGGACTGGTGTAAGGGAATTGCCAGTTGAGCAATTCTCCAGTGCTGCAGCAAAAACCTGAGAGGAAGGGAATACAGAGGACAGTGAGCCCTAAAGTTGACCCAGACCCTGTCCTTACCTACTTGTCTCACTTGTCAACTTGGAGCCGGTCCCTACTCTGAATAAGTGACAACACAGAACGCAGACAGGACGCACAAACAACAAAGGGAGGTCAGCTAGCCAAGGGGTCAGTAACAATCGAGCAAGGCAGTACAGAATCAAAATCCAAGAGAATAGTCAAAGTCAAAGCCAGTGGTCAGAAAATCAGAAGAGCAGGTAACAAGGAACAAGGAGTATAGCCAGTAAGCAAAATGCAATAGCAGGCACCAATGGGAAAGTGAGCAAACAATAAATAGGGAGAAAGAACCCGCCCCAGACTTGATAGGAGGACAGGCTGTCAATCACAAAGGCAGGACTAAAGTTAACTCTTAGTGGAGCAGGGGGAAAGCAAGGTGAAGGAGAAGGGCGTGGTGGAAAAATCAATTAAGGAGGTGAGGGAATAGGACAGTGTTCAGACAATACAAGAAAAACCCAAGGAAAGAATTACAACCGGGCACGCCTCCTGCGTCGCAGCGTGTGCCCGGAGGACGGCGCCAAAGCCCGGACAGGCAAGGACGTTACAACTGGTAAAAGCATTCTGCATCACTTGCCGGAAATATCATTTCACTATGAGGTGCCAATACGGAGTTATGGAATATTCCAAAAATGAGACATGTAATTTGGTAGCCCGCTCACAAGTGGGAGGTTCCCAAAAGGGGGCTCGGGTAAGGAATCTACAAAATTGATCACAGACAAAACATTTTTGTCAGATACTGTAACGTCTCTGCCTGTTTGGGTCTCTGCACCACCCTCCGCCTGCATACTGCAGCGAAGGAGGCGGGTTCAGTTTGATTCCTTGCTTAAGGTTCTTGTTGCTCAGTCTGAACACTGTCCTAGACTATGTCATTGATTTTCAGCCACACCCGTCTCCTGTACCTTTGTTTCACTTTGCTCCTCAAATAGGTAATCTCAGCCTTGCCTGTGTGATTGACAGCCTTTTATCCTATCAAGTCTGGGGCGGGTTGTTCCTTCCTATTTATTCTTTGCTTACATTCACATTGGCGCTTGCTATTGCTTTTGCGTACTGAACTTTACTCCTTGCTGTTTTGTTACTTGTATTCCTATTCCTGACCTCTGGCTTTGACTTTGACTATTCTCTTGGATTGTGATTTTGTACTGCATTGCTCGACTGTTACCGACCCCTTGGCTAGCTGACCTCCCTTTTCGTTGTTCGTCCTGTCTGCGTTCTGTGTTGCCACTTATATTAAGAAGGGACTGTCGACCGGTTGCTGGCTGTCGCTTAAGACAGATCAGGCAAGTTAGCCAGGGACAGGGGGGGTTCAGCTTTAGGGTTCACTGTCTTGTTGTGCCCCTCCCCCCAGGGTTCTGCAGCAGCTACTGGGGAATTGCTCAACTGGCAATTCCCTTACAGATACCTGGAAATCCAGCCAAGTTTCTAATCTGTACAGTTCCTTTGCGAATCTCCACAGCCAGGCTTAGCAAGAGGTCTGTTTTTATATGTTTTTCACTTTTTTTGTATACTTTTTTGCTTGTGTGTACTGTATGTCTTTTTATTACACATTTTTCTTTTGTAACTGTAAGCTCTTTATTTTTTTGTGTATATTAAATCTTTACATTTAATAAGATTGTCCTGGTCTCTAAGATGTCTCCACAAATCCCAAAGAGGGAAACTGCATAGCTTTGTTACCTTTTATATGACTGTGTGCTTAGAGGTTTACTTTGTGGTGCCAGAGGGTGCAGGTATTAGTGGTCTTGGTATATCATTGTCTCGAAAGTGGTGGGTTGTGGCAGCTATATATATATATATATATATATATATATATATATATATATATAATATATACAGTCATATGAAAAAGTTTGGGCACCCCTATTAATCTTAATCATTTTTAGTTCTAAATATTTGGGTGTTTGCAACAGCCATTTCAATTTGATATATCTAATAACTGATGGACACAGTAATATTTCAGGATTGAAATGAGGTTTATTGTACTAACAGAAAATGTGCAATATGCATTAAACCAAAATTTGACTGGTGCAAAAGTATGGGCACCTCAACAGAAAAGTGACATTAATATTTAGTAGATCCTCCTTTTGCAAAAATAACAGCCTCTAGTCGCTTCCTGTAGCTTTTAATCAGTTCCTGGATCCTGGATGAAGGTATTTTTGACCATTCCTCTTTACAAAACAATTCCAGTTCAGTTAAGTTTGATGGTCGCCGAGCATGGACAGCCCGCTTCAAATTATCCCACAGATGTTCAATGATATTCAGGTCTGGGGACTGGGATGGCCATTCCAGAACATTGTAATTGTTCCTCTGCATGAATGCCTGAGTAGATTTGGAGCTGTGTTTTGGATCATTGTCTTGCTGAAATATCCATCCCCGGCGTAACTTCAAATTCGTCACTAATTCTTGTACATTATTCTCAAGAATCTGCTGATACTGAGTTGAATCCATGCGACCCTCAACTTTAACAAGATTCCCGGTGCCGGCATTGGCCACACAGCCCCAAAGCATGATGGAACCTCCACCAAATTTTACAGTGGGTAGCAAGTGTTTTTCTTGGAATGCTGTGTTTTTTGGACGCCATGCATAACGCCTTTTTGTATGACCAAACAACTCAATCTTTGTTTCATCAGTCCACAGGACCTTCTTCCAAAATGAAGCTGGCTTGTCCAAATGTGCTTTTGCATACCTCAGGCGACTCTGTTTGTGGCGTGCTTTCAGAAACGGCTTCTTTCGCATCACTCTCCCATACAGCTTCTCCTTGTGCAAAGTGTGCTGTATTGTTGACCGATGCACAGTGACACCATCTGCAGCAAGATGATGCTGCAGCTCTTTGGAGGTGGTCTGTGGATTGTCCTTGACTGTTCTCACCATTCTTCTTCTCTGCCTTTCTGATATTTTTCTTGGCCTGCCACTTCTGGGCTTAACAAGAACTGTCCCTGTGGTCTTCCATTTCCTTACTATGTTCCTCACAGTGGAAACTGACAGGTTAAATCTCTGAGACAACTTTTTGTATCCTTCCCCTGAATAACTATGTTGAACAATCTTTGTTTTCAGATCATTTGAGAGTTGTTTTGAGGAGCCCATGATGCCACTTTTCAGAGGAGATTCAAATAGGAGAACAACTTGCAATTGGCCACCTTAAATACCTTTTCTCATGATTGGATACACCTGGCTATGAGGTTACAAAACCAATTTTGTGCTTCAGTAAGTCAGTAAAAAGTAGTTAGGAGTATTCAAATCAATAAAATGATAAGGGTACCCAAATTTTTGCACCGGTCAAATTTTGGTTTAATGCATATTACACATTTTCTGTTAGTACAATAAACCTCATTTCAATCCTGAAATATTACTGTGTCCATCAGTTATTAGATACAGTCATATGAAAAAGTTTGGGCACCCCTATTAATCTTAATCATTTTTAGTTCTAAATATTTGGGTGTTTGCAACAGCCATTTCAATTTGATATATCTAATAACTGATGGACACAGTAATATTTCAGGATTGAAATGAGGTTTATTGTACTAACAGAAAATGTGCAATATGCATTAAACCAAAATTTGACCGGTGCAAAAATTTGGGTACCCTTATCATTTTATTGATTTGAATACTCCTAACTACTTTTTACTGACTTACTGAAGCACAAAATTGGTTTTGTAACCTCACTGAGCTTTGAACTTCATAGCCAGGTGTATCCAATCATGAGAAAAGGTATTTAAGGTGGCCAATTGCAAGTTGTTCTCCTATTTGAATCTCCTCTGAAGAGTGGCATCATGGGCTCCTCAAAACAACTCTCAAATGATCTGAAAACAAAGATTGTTCAACATAGTTGTTCAGGGGAAGGATACAAAAAGTTGTCTCAGAGATTTAACCTGTCAGTTTCCACTGTGAGGAACATAGTAAGGAAATGGAAGACCACAGGGACAGTTCTTGTTAAGCCCAGAAGTGGCAGGCCAAGAAAAATATCAGAAAGGCAGAGAAGAAGAATGGTGAGAACAGTCAAGGACAATCCACAGACCACCTCCAAAGAGCTGCAGCATTATCTTGCTGCAGATGGTGTCACTGTGCATCGGTCAACAATACAGCACACTTTGCACAAGGAGAAGCTGTATGGGAGAGTGATGCGAAAGAAGCCGTTTCTGAAAGCACGCCACAAACAGAGTCGCCTGAGGTATGCAAAAGCACATTTGGACAAGCCAGCTTCATTTTGGAAGAAGGTCCTGTGGACTGATGAAACAAAGATTGAGTTGTTTGGTCATACAAAAAGGCGTTATGCATGGCGTCCAAAAAACACAGCATTCCAAGAAAAACACTTGCTACCCACTGTAAAATTTGGTGGAGGTTCCATCATGCTTTGGGGCTGTGTGGCCAATGCCGGCACCGGGAATCTTGTTAAAGTTGAGGGTCGCATGGATTCAACTCAGTATCAGCAGATTCTTGAGAATAATGTACAAGAATTAGTGACGAATTTGAAGTTACGCCGGGGATGGATATTTCAGCAAGACAATGATCCAAAACACAGCCCCAAATCTACTCAGGCATTCATGCAGAGGAACAATTACAATGTTCTGGAATGGCCATCCCAGTCCCCAGACCTGAATATCATTGAACATCTGTGGGATAATTTGAAGCGGGCTGTCCATGCTCGGCGACCATCAAACTTAACTGAACTGGAATTGTTTTGTAAAGAGGAATGGTCAAAAATACCTTCATCCAGGATCCAGGAACTGATTAAAAGCTACAGGAAGCGACTAGAGGCTGTTATTTTTGCAAAAGGAGGATCTACTAAATATTAATGTCACTTTTCTGTTGAGGTGCCCATACTTTTGCACCGGTCAAATTTTGGTTTAATGCATATTGCACATTTTCTGTTAGTACAATAAACCTCATTTCAATCCTGAAATATTACTGTGTCCATCAGTTATTAGATATATCAAATTGAAATGGCTGTTGCAAACACCCAAATATTTAGAACTAAAAATGATTAAGATTAATAGGGGTGCCCAAACTTTTTCATATGACTGTATACAAATTGAAATGGCTGTTGCAAACACCCAAATATTTAGAACTAAAAATGATTAAGATTAATAGGGGTGCCCAAACTTTTTCATATGACTGTATATATATATTGATATTGGGGCTGGTTCAATCCTTTGTAACCTAGTGTGATAGGTGAATGTGGAAATGAGTGTGGAAGCGGAGTCCCCCTTTTAAGGTCACACTCACGAGTCACGTGTGCTTGTGTGGCTGAGGGTTGTTCGGATCTCCGACAGGGGGCATGACTTAAGATTTGCTAAAATATTGGTGCAAAAAGTGGGCTAGAGGAAACCAACCATGTTCTTGCATAAATTTAGACAAAAGTGAGAGTACGAGTCCCTGTGCTAAATTTAGGGCATGTAGTTTAGTTATAACTTGCCTAAATTTAAGATATTATTAATACGTTTTTGGCTTAATTCCTTGTGTCATCCCAGTATCTGTTTTTTTCTGCTTTCTTGTATATTGTTCTTGAATTACCTTTCAATTTTTTCAGCTTTAAGAGGGAAATGGATGGTGTTCTTCAAAAGTTCACCCTTAAATTTGTACTGCAGGCAAACCTTACCCTCCGCTTCAGTCTCCACCTAGGAAATGGAAAAGTAAGCTTTAATAATTTTCCATTGGTGCTACATCCGAAAACATAATCAAATGGTTAGAGATTTTTTAAAGCCCCAACCAATATAAAGGTATTAGGATGAGGTTTTCGCATTTTTAGGAAATAACTTATACATAGCCCGTATTGCCATTTTCCCAGAAATAAACATGCTTTGTAAATATGGTAATGTAATGTTTTTATAGGTGACTCAATGGTTTTATTTCACCACCAGGTATTATAAGTGATGGTGACGTTTTATAAGTAGGTTCTTTGGATCTTCTAGACTCTTGTACTGATCCAGATATTACCTACCTTTCCTTTCAGTTGGGCATAGACAATGGACTTTTGACCTTGGAATATGGCAGTGGGCACTTTAGACAGGACAATCGCTTCCATGCCAGAAGAAAGAGACCAAGTCAGTGAGACATTCATCACGATGGGCTGTAAGGAACATTTCAGAGCATGAAGGACCTAGTAGAAAAAAAGAAAAAGACTTGAAATTTATTTCTTAAGATGATTATCAAAATCACCATTATTATGGTGAGTTCACACTACTCTTATTTAATGTTTGTTGCTCTCATCCATCAGAGGATGAAAGCAATGGACTTTAACAACTGATGCAGATGAATCTGATGTCCATCGGCATTCACCACCATGTTAAAAACATGATGGAAGAAAACATCCATCATGTTTTTTTTTTGTTTTTTTTACAATAGAGTCAATGGGAATGGGCACAGATGGAGGGGGCTCCTTCTGCGTCTGTCTACCATTAACTACTATTAATGTCTGTTGCTCTCGTCCTATCATGGATGAGAGCAACAGACCGTAATAAGGGTAGAATCTCTAAGTTATTTGGGCTTATCTGTCTGTATGTATCTTTTGTAATAGTTTCTAATAGGTACAGCCAGCAAACATTTCTCCTATGTAATGAAAAATTAAGACTTCAGTGACTTAAAGGGGTTTTCCGGGCAAAAAAAAACCATTTTTTTTTAAAAAAAAGGTCTGTTACTGCTATTGGGTTAATAAGTGCATCCAAATACCTTTTAGCAGTGTTTTGAGTGATTTCTGGCATCTTCTGCATTTGTTTACATGGGTAGCGTACTGCTCTCCTATCCTACAACTACCATGATGCATTGCTCTTCATTCAGATCCCCCTCTCACTCCCATCCCTCCCTCTCTCACACCTCATCCCTGTTTCCCTAGCTAGCCCTCGGACTACTAGCCCTATCTAACTAACTAACTTACAGCTGCAAGTCGCTTGGGGTATGTCTCTATCAGTTTTGCACATCGAGAGACTGAAATTCTTGCCCATTCTTCCTTGGAAAACAGCTGGAGCTCAGTGAGGTTGGATGGAGAGCGTTTGTGAACAGCAGTTTCCAGCTCTTTCCACAGATTCTTGATTGGATTCAGGTCTGGACTTTGACTTGGCCATTCTAACACCTGGATACGTTTATTTGTGAACCATTCCATTGTAGATTTTTCTTTATGTTTGTGATCATTGTCTTGTTGGAAGATAAATCTCCGTCCCAGTCTCAGGTCTTTTGCAGACTCCAACAGGTTTTCTTCCAGAATGCTCCTGTATTTGGCTCCATCCATCTTCCCATCAATTTTAACCATCTTCCCTGTCCCTGCTGAAGAAAAGCAGGCCCAAACCATGATGCTGCCACCACCATGTTTGACAGTGGGGATGGTGTGTTCAGGGTGATGAGCTGTGTTGCTTTTACGCCAAACATATCGTTTTGCATTGTGGCCAAAAAGTTGGATTTTGGTTTCATCTGACCAGAGCACCTTCTTCCACATGTTTGGTGTGTCTCCCAGGTGGCTTGTGGCAAACTTTAAACGAGACTTTTTATGGATATCTTTGAGAAATGGCTTTCTTCTTGCCACTTTTCCATAAAGGCCAGATTTGTGCAGTGTATGACTGATTGTTGTCCTATGGACAGACTCTCCCACCTCAGCTGTAGATCTCTGCAGTTCATCCAGAGTGATCATGGGCCTCTTGGCTGCATCTCTGATCAGTCTTCTCCTTGTTTGAGATGAAAGTTTAGAGGGACGGCCGGGTCTTTGCAGTGGTCTGATACTCCTTCCATTTCAATATGATCGCTTGCACAGTGCTCCTTGGGATGTTTAAAGTTTGGGAAATCTTTTTGTATCCAAATCCGGCTTTAAACTTCTCCACAACAGTATCACGGACCTGCCTGGTGTGTTCCTTGGTCTTCATGATGCTCTCTGCGCTTTAAACAGAACCCTGAGACTATCACAGAGCAGGTGCATTTATACGGAGACTTGATTACACACAGGTGGATTATATTTATCATCATCAGTCATTTAGGACAACATTGGATCATTCAGAGATCCTCACTGAACTTCTGGAGTGAGTTTGCTGCACTGAAAGTAAAGGGGCCGAATAATATTGCACGCTCCACTTTTCAGTTTTTTATTTTTTTACAAAAGTTTAAAATAACCAATAAATTTCGTTCCACTTCACAATTGTGTCCCACTTGTTGCTGATTCTTCACCAAAAAATTTAAATTTTATATCCTTATGTTTGAAGCCTGAAATGTGGCAAAAGGTTGAAAAGTTCAAGGGGGCTGAATACTTTCGCAAGGCACTGTATAATGTTTTGAAAGGTTTTTATTAACGTTTTAGGGGAGTCCATGTGGAAAAAACCTACAATTCTATCATAATTTTTTGCATTTCATTCCTACAGCATTCACTCATTAAAATGACATGGCAGCTTTGTCCGGCGTGTCATTACAATTGTGATGATAACATATTTATATTGGTTTTATTATATTTTACTGCGTTTACTAATAAAATGTCATTTTTCGAAAATTAATGATTTTCCTGGGGTCACCTTATTCTGCCACAACTGTGAAGGATCTCGTCCTACCCGAACCCGCTTCCGGCACACCTGAGATCGCTTCAATTACCTCACAACTACCTCCAGTAAGTGTTTTGGGCCATTAGGATAATACGAACGACGAGCCTTCTAAATTTTATATATTTATTAACCCCTAAACGGGTCGGCACTGGACACTTAACACATACAGAGAATACATGTAGTAATTAGCAAGCAAATACAAGTGGAAAGCAACATGACACGGTGCACAAAATAAAAATGGGAGATAACAGAAAGAAAAGAACATATTACCAACACCAGATTGTGATGGTTTCTCTGGCTCAAGATGATGAGGATGAGGAGCTCAGGGCACGTACTTCAAAAGTCCAAAACATCCGAATTTCAGCAGAACAACAGGCAGAAGACCATTTCCAGAACAAGTAGTAGTAGTTTTCCCCTTCGTTGGCCCTAAGCAAAGCATGTGGTTCCTACATGTGGTTACACCTCTTCCAGGTTAACAAAATGGTCTCAGATCTCACTGCTTAGGCCGCATGGAGACCACATGGTTGAAGGCTCCAACTTGACTTCCCCCACACCTCCCAGCACAGCCCATCTAAAGGCCAGAAGACAAAAGAGAGCGACTCAACCTGGACTGAGACCTTTTATCTCCCCGGGGCTCCTCTTAAACTGTGAAGGATCTTGCCTTGCCAAGCCGCTTAGCACACCTGCGATCAACCTTCTTTCTTAACCTCCCACTCACACACCGTGAGCGAGCCGGGTCATAGGATAATACAAAACAAGCTTTTTAAATTTTATATATTTATTAACCCAAGTGGGTCGGTACTAAGCATTAACATATACAGAAATATATGTCACTGACTAAACAAGCAGATTACGGATAAAGGTAAAATACAGCACACAAAATAAAAAGGGAAATAAAAGATAGAAACAATACCGGCACAGGCTCCGTTTCTCTAGGCCGCAACAGGTTTTTAGGCCTAGGGCGCATCCTTAAGTGAGTAACAGAAAACAAGTCCTCTACATGTTGTCCAGAACAAAGGAAAAGGCTTCAGGCCTCCATGCTAGGCCCATACTGCATTCCACAGTAGGACAAGCTCTCACATCTTCTCCAAGATAAGAACTCCTTGCTGCCTCTTTGCTGAATGACCAAGAATCCAGGTCTCCCCTCCAGCATATGGCTAGTGCTCTTCCCAAACCTTCCACCCAGGCAGCCCCCCTCCTCCCTCCTTAGCAGAATCCTCGGAGAGATGGGTACCTTCCTAGGTGCTGGGAGGGATGTGTGTCTGTGGGTGAACTTAAGGTCACTGGCCTGCTCTCCCCCATTGCCATCTGTCCAGGGAAAATAAAACTGTACGGCTACAGCAAGCTTTCACCTATAATACACACATAAAACCACTGAAGCGTATCGTCCAGCAGTGTAAACCTAACTTAAGCACCACATTCCTACAAGTAGGGGAAGGACAGAGATGAGCAAGTAAAAATACATTCCTATGAAAGATGTACAACTGGTGGTCAGTTCATCACAGATGCCTATGACTTCTTTACTGTTTTGTTGATGGACATATGTCAAGGCTCTTAATTTCCAGGGCAAATTGTAGTTTCCATTTCAGATACACGAAAAGCTCAGTGTTACACTATGTTCACACTAGCGTTGATTCTCTGTTGTTCAGTGCCATTAGGGGATCTGAATGATGGCGAGCCGGACCGCTAAAACAGCAGTTACACACGAAGCCTGGCAGACCCCATTAGCTATAATAGGGTCCGCCGGGTGTCCGCTGTTTTGAAACTGAAAGTGGCAGAGAAAAAAGTCCTCCTTGAGGGGAGACGCTGATGCAGATGTGAACCTAGCCTTACATTGATTTTGGCTTGGAACCAGTGGTACAGCCATTTCACCAAAGTGTCCCAGAAACACTAGGCTGCATATTCCTTGTGCTACAGTGAGCAGACTGCATGGCCTAAATGTACTACCATGGCCTGCAGCATCTCCGGGATTGTCCAAAAGTTTTTTTTTTTTTTATGAAACCGAAACCTTTGCGATTTGTCTTGGGCTAAGACTCTCAGCCAATAATGAGTGGTAGGTGAAGAGCCATTTTGTGATATTTGCAAGCTGAGAGACATTTTTATCATCACTGTATGATCCATAGCAATTTCTGAAATTTGTTACAGAGAACAGCAACATAGCAACACAGCAATATTGCATTGGTTTAATCAATTTTAGGTAGATAGGCAGAGAAAACATAGCAGTGGGGGGAGGAAGAATTTCTGCATCGTGCTGTGTTGTCTCTGTGAATTCAATTTTTAGATACACTGGACAGTTCACCCTTTCATTGCCAATAATCTAATTTTGTTAAGTCTTTTTTGCAATAGAGCATTTTTTTACAATACAGTGTCAGATTTGCCATTGCTCATTGCTATTACAGTATCTTGCTGCACTGTGATCTGTGTCTATCCACAGAGTGTCTTACACTGTTTTTACTGACAAAGTCAGTCCTTTTAGTCAAAAATTTTTGACTAAAGAGTTAAATCTTTTGTTAAGGGCTTATTTTGGGCAATAGTGTTTTTTTTTGTTAAAAAAGTGCAGTTATCACAAAAAAAAAGCAGTGAAATAAAATGACTGAAAAAAACAGCCTAAAATAGGAGGAAACACTTGTGCTACTGTCACTCCATCCATCAGTGCAAGCACTAATACTTACAACAAAAATGTGGGTGGCAACAGCAATACTACTTCTGGTCTTGGCAGCCCCGAAAGTAGCCACAAGGTTGTTATACTTCCTGGGAATAAAAATGAAATTTTGGAAGCAGTGAAACACAAATATTGAGTCAGGGATCTGTGTGTTCCTCTTCCTCCTCTGTTATTGTAACATGTAATTTACCATGCTGTCGTTCAGCCTTGTCAACCATGTTTTCTTCATCTTCTCTGACACAGATTCCATTCCGTAGTAGTCATGTGGCATCTGCTGAGAGAGAGAGATTCCTCATAGCCCAAGACTTCCTCTTCTTCCTCTTGATGAGTTGGATGAGAGCAGACAGTGTTTTTTGTAGAGGATGCAGAGGTGGAGGACATGATAGATGCTGGTGTGTAGGCAGTAGTGGGGGGGAAAAAAAGCAGGGGGTATGCTCCTGGTAAGGATACTAGGGGGAAATTTGGAGGTAAGAATTGTGAAAAGAATCCCATTGCCAGTGAATCCCATTGATGAGTAAAAAAAAATTGGGGAAGATGAGAAGATGATGAAATTACTGAATCTGATGATGGTTCTATTACAGATAAGACCTGGTAACTGGGTCAGGGTGACATCAGAGGAAGAGGGTGTTGAAAGCTGCAATAGTAAGTATTCCATTCGATGTGCAGCCCCAACATCCAAAAAACCTGCCCAAGATAGGTCTAAGGCAAGCTTGGGTGGTGGTGGCACTGGCAGACACGTTTCCACTGCTGCTGGTGGTGGCAGCATCTATGTGCAGTCATGTCCTGTATGAGAATTTTATTGTACATTACCTAATGACAAATCCATGGCAAGGTGCAAGCAGAAAATTAGTCATGGTTGTGCAGGAACATGTGTAAGAACTAAGTCTTTCCAGCTCATTTGGCAAAATAGATTTTCCAGTGACACTGGTAGGCAAAGTGAGAAAGACCTATTCTTTCTCTCCACGATCTTCTTTGTTAGGCAATCCACATCCACACCTAGCACATGGTCATGGTTGTTATTATTATCATCTCCATCTGCTTCTCCTCCTCCACGTCAATTTCAGTCATCCATAACAGAATCAGTAAACAGCAATATGAGCCCAGTTATCCAGCTGGTCTATAACGTTAACTCAAACCTGGCCAAGCTGCCTTGCAGTCGTTGTCATGCTGCTTAGTGGATTCTACTGTGTTGTGCCAACTGAAGGCGTACACAGTCTCGATGGACATTACCTAGCCATCATTATTTCTCTAGGAAAGATGTCGCTGCTTGATATCACCTTGTGGGCCTCTTCTTGGAAATGTCAATGTGGGGAAAGGTGCACACCATCATCAGTACATGGAGCAGTAATTATGGGCAGGAACAGTACATTGCTTTCATGGCCCACTGGGTCAATGTTTTGAGCATTAGTGGCCACCATCCAGAAATGCAGCAAGGCCGGGTGCTTTCTAGTACTCACATCTTGTGGGTGAAGTCCTAGTTTCAATACCAGGCAGGAACCATCTACCTTCTCCAGTTCCTCCTCACTGGACCACTTCCTATCCCCAAATTCATCAGGGCAATCCTTTTCTTCCACTCCCCCTCCCTACACAGCTACACACATGGAGTGGTACTGTGGCACATGCTGGAGCATCAGTTTCTGTAGCAGTATGCTGTGAATGATTACTGCATGCAGCAAAGCACAACCACAATGGAGCAGACAACATTGAGAGAAAAAACAACAAATTCTACATCATGATTACTATGCAAGGAAAAAAATTGTGTGATGCGTGTAATCCTTGCTCACCACCCACCAACGGCTATCTCCCCTGTTCCTAGTGATGTCACATTGCTACATCTTCAAGTCCTATGCCTGATGAAGGGACTCATTCCTGAAACGTTGCAGCAATAATGTATAACTGAATTACATATACACTGTCTTCCTTTTTTATGTGACTACTGACAATAAACCTTTTGCAGATAATACTCTGGAGTGCTACCGCACAATATTTTCCTTGAATACGTTTTTGAGAGTTTCGTTAGTTCCCTTGTTGAACGTGCAGTTGTGCCAGTTGAGTGCTGCCCTGTACTCCTTTTTACTTTTAGAAGATAGTCCATCTTTTTCAGCTGGCAGGACATTTTTCTTGAGATTCTGTAAATTGTACCGCATGTGCTCCCATAAAGGGATAAGTTTTGGAGGCTTTTTTCTACATTCAATTCTTTATCACTGTTGATTCACTGTTTTTGAAATTCCATAAATTGTCACTCTGCCAACAGTATGTTGCTGTGTCATTAACTCCCATACAGGGATAACCAGAAGGATAATCCAGGTTCTTTTCTGGTTCCTAAGAGCTGTTCTCTTGCTCATAAAATCCTTTCCATTTGAGATGAAATTCTGTAGTTGCCACTGCCACACTGTTGGCATAATAACAAAAAAATTAAATAAACAACCCCACCATTGCTTCTTTCGATACTAACGCAATTTTGGTGCAGCATTCTGCTTCCATAAAGGGATATTTTTTGGTGGCTTTTTTTTTGTTGAAAAGCCACTTTTTCTTCATCACTTTTCAACCAGGCACACAGCTGCAAATTTTTCTCCAAAATAACAAGTCTGTTGCACTTACAAGTCCCCAAGGTGGACTAATTTTTATATTATATAAGTACCTTTCCACAAAATAGACTAATTTTTGGAGCATTTTAAATGTTAAAATGTGTAAAACCAAGTGGCAGCGCAGTGTATGGTTACACTCGGAATTTCTATCCACTGCTTACTATCCATTTTTCCATAGACATACATGTCTCTGTCACTATGACAACTTCGGCTGTGTTTTCTTTAGAGAGCCAGAAACAGGCTAGATAGAGTCCTAGGAGCCCTGACAGTGTCATACACTATGTTTTATAGATAGAGTCCTAGGAGCCCTGACAGTGTCATACACTATGTTTTATAGATAGAGTCCTAGGAGCCCTGACAGCGTCATATACTATGTTTTATAGATAGAGTCCTAGGAGCCCTGACAGTGTTATACACTATGTTTTATAGATAGGTTCCTAGGAGCCCTGACAGTGTTCTACACTATGTTTTATACATAGGTTGTAAGGAACCCTGACAGTGTTTTACACTATGTTTTAAACCAATTTAAGCTCTGGTTTGTACCAAATCTATTCAAATCAGAATAAATATTTGGACCGATCCACCTGAACCCAAAACAAAATAAATCTTCAGAGGTTCACCCATCTCTAATCATGACTCTGTAGATAACATAGTCCTCATAAACTGATGATCTGTTCATTGTTTTCCCATCTCGGGGTTTCAGCTGCCCTCCTGTCTCCATCCTCTCCACTTACTATTTTTCAGCTCAGGCCAGCAGTCAACTGGATTTACATACAGAGATGACAAAAAGAACTGAACAAGTACTATTCTATTTATCAAGGCTCAGCAGTTGGAAGCACTTTGCAGAGAAAGAGAAAAGAAAATAGGTGGGGAACGGACTGAGCCACCAGCTGGACCAGAGAGGTGGTCTAAAACACTGAGGAGGCATAATGAGCATAATCTGTCAAATGGAGCAAAATAGATAAAGCAGTGTATTGGGTAAAACACTTTAGTTAGCTTACCTCCTTCCCGACATCCACTGTAATAGTACGGCAGATGTCAGGTATTTAAATATGGCGGCTGGTCGGGGGCTGAGCGGCCGCCATAGCCACCAGGTTTCTGCTGTATTATACAGCAAAAACCCGGTGCTAATACCCGCGACCAGTGCCCACCATTTTGCCGGTGGCTCACAGGTGCCACCATTTTGGCAAGGATCACCGGCACCTGGAGCAAGCTCTGGGACCAGAGTCCCATTGACATGACATCCAGGAGCCTATTGAAGGCTCCCAGGCTTGTCTGCCATTTACTTCTATTGCAGGCTGCTCTATTCAGCCTGCCATAGAAGTGCCAATAATTTGCAATGCATTAGCATTGCAATGCATTGCATTAGTGATCACACCCTCTGGGGTTCAAGATTCCTAGGGGGTCTAATAAATGCAAAAAAAAAATGTTTAAAAAGTAAAAAAAAAAAAAAAAAAAAAAATATATATATATATATATATATATATATATATATATATATAAATAAATAAATAAAAATTCAAATCACCCCCCTTTCCCTAGAACACATATAAAAGTATTTAAATACTGTGAGACACATACACATTGGGTATCCCTGTGTCCAAAAATGCCCGGTCTGCAGACCTATAGAAATATTTTTCCCGTATGGTAAACGCGGTAGCGGGAAAAAAAAATCAAAAGTGCCGAACCGCCATTTTTTTTAATTGTTTTGCCTCTGATAAAAATTTGACTAAAAAGTGATCAAAGCAATAGCAATTCCCCAAAATGGTAAAACTAAAAAGTACACCTGGCCCCGCAAAAAAGACACCCTATGCATCCTCATACATGGAAATATAAAAAAGTTATGGGTGTCAGAATATGGCAACTTTTAGAAAAAAAAATTTTTTTTGCAGTTTTAGATTTTTGTTAAGGTATTAAAATGTAAATAAAACCATATAAATTTGCTATCTCCAGAATCATACCGAAACATAGAATACAGGTGACATGTCATTTTGGCTGCAGAGTGAACACTGTAAAAACATTAAAACCTCATATGGCTCTGAAAACGGAAATATAAAAAAGTTATGGGGTTTGGAATGGGGGGGGAGTCAAAAATTACAAATGAAAAATTTCCCTGGTGGGAAGGGGTTAAAGGGGTTGTCCATGACCTAGCAAAGTTGGATACTGTTGATATTATCCTTTTCTGAGCCATGGACAACCCCTTTAAGCTACAAACTTGAATACAATCATGGAGATGTGAAAATCCCCTTAATAGTGAGGCATATGTGAACAAATACTGAAGTAATGCGTGTTGTACCCAGATTCAAACCTCATAGGAACAGAGACAGGTTACAGAACTGTACATGCTAATGACAACAATACCATATAGTCAAAAACAAAGGAGCCCCACTAAGATGGCAGCACTCACCTTGGTTTGCATTCTGTTTTTGCCAGTAATGAACTCAAATGTTCCATTACCCTCCCTGGCCATGCCTTTAATAAGGGATGTAGAGGCGCCTTCACCGATCCCGAATGTGAAGCACCTACACAGAAGTCAGTAATATGAAGGTCACAGTGTGTAGTGTGTGCTGTATTAGGGGGTTAGAACAGCCATACAATAGGATTTTTGATATTACCGGTGATTATGAGCATTTTTCTGGACTTCACCAATCACTTCTTTTGTGTTTGCGACATCTCCATCCGTAAAGATGAAAAGCTTAAAATACCATAAGTATAAAGAGTTCAGATTTATCACAGAATAGAAAAATCAATATACAGGGTGGGTCATAAGTATGGATACACCCAGGTGGGCCATAAGTATGGGTACACCCAGATAAAATGGAAGTGGTTGCTGATATCATCTTACCGTTTGTGGCATATTAGTACATGGGAGGGGGGAAACATTTGAAGCTGGGTGACGCCTATGGCGACCATCTGCAAAGCCGCCATGGGCGTCACCCGGCTTCAAATGTTTCCCCCCTCCCATGTCCTAATATGCCACAAACGGTAAGATGATATCAGCAACCACTTCCATTTTATCTGGGTGTACCCATACTTATGGCCCACCTGGGTGTATCCATACTTATGGCCCACCCTGTATATGCATGTTGTCAAGTCATTCTTTAAGTTGCACTGCCTCAGAACCTAAAGTCTGACGCATACAGCCGTATTTCGCCTCCGTATGTGTACTACGAGTGCCGGAAGCAGATTTATAGCCTATCCTAAGACAAGGCAATAAAGTGGCTGGATACAGGTTATCTGGTAGATATTGTGGTTTCAGCATTCACACAGAAAACCTAAAGGAGGTTATTAGATTTTTTTTTGACCAACTTACCTGTTTTGGGTGATCTGGCCTTCCAGCAGTATTATAGATTTCTATTAGGGGTTCTAGGATTTCTGTTCCTCCAAGGTCGGCTTTCATCTTATTGACCTTCTTGACAGCTTCTTCCATGGATTGTTGTGTATACTCCTTGCTCTCCCTAAAGATACACATAAATCAGGTAATAAGCCTCTACATAATGATAGAGATGGGCGAATCGACTCGTACCGAGTTGGGTTTGACCTGAATATTCCAAATTGTTCGGTTTTTAAAAGACAATTTGGAATTCATCTTGGATGAGCTAAAATGGTCACCGCCGGTAAATTATTATACTAGGAAAAATCTGTATACAAAAATCTATAAAATATAAATGAGACTCAATTTTATATATTGCAGCTAGAAAGTTTTAAGAGGGTCTCTTTTCATAACATTTTATAAATAAAACATAACTTTTAATAATATAAGAAATACAATTTGACTGAACACACACCCTAAAGTGAATTAAAAAGTCTTTGTTGTTAATTGTATATAAGGCAGGCTTATCTAATTATTCACCGCTTTAAAGATAAAGAAAAGAAAGAAAAGAAAAAAAAAACGCTACCACCATCTAATTCCAGACACCACTCTCATAGCAAAAAAAAAAAAAATTATTCAGATACCCCTCTTTAATCACAGCTGAATATCGTGCTCATTGAAACGCTTCCAAATTGCTCCCAATTCACACACAGCACTTTAGATGGTGGTAGCGTTTTTTTTTTCTTTTCTTTCTTTTCTTTATCTTTAAAGCCGTGAATAATTAGATAAGCCTGCCTTATATACAATTAACAACAAAGACTTTTTAATTCACTTTAGGGTGTGTGTTCTCTCAAATTTAATTTCTTGTATTATTAAAAGTTATGTTTTATTTATAAAATGTTATGAAAAGAGACCCTCTTAAAACTTTCTAGCTGCAATAAATTATTATACTCTGGGACTCTTCAGAATCTAGAGTATAATAGATGGAGGTCCAGGGGAGGTGACAAAAATTTAAAAAGGCAGTCCATGTCTTCCTCCTCTGCGAGGAGGACATCACAGAAGAGCATAAGAGTCGGTTCTTTGTGCTTTCTTATGACGTCATGTGCCCGGGGTCACCGCTGAGGCCTGTGATTGAGCCTTAGCTGTGACATGGACATGCAGAACATCATAACGTCATGACGCTCAGCATGCCTATGTCACCACTGAGGGCCAATCACAGACTTCAGTGGTGAGCCCGGGCACATGACGTCACAGGCGAGCAACAGATGCCACCAGAAGGAAAATAAAGCGCCGGAGGTAACGGAAGGTGAGTATAAATGTTTTTTATTTTTTTACACCTTCCCTGGGCCTCCACCTATTATACTCTGGGGTATGAAGGGACCTCACAGTATAATAATTTTTCTTCTGGTTCTATTCAATCAAGTTTGGGCTGAACCAAAGCAGGGGTTCGCTTCGTCTGGACACAGGACAAAACAAATCTTCTGGGGTTCATGGATGATAGCTCAACTGGTGATATTAGGCCATCAAGTTGAGTTTTAGGTAAAGGTCCCACATTACAGAAATGCAGTAGAAAAAAAAGCCGCGGCATTTTTGCTAATCTCATCCACACATTGAGAAAAAAAACTGCTGCGGAAAAGCTTCATTTTGAAAAATGCAACATGTCAATTTTAGCTGCAGAAATGCAAATGTTTCCCTATAGATTTAATAAGGGAAGAAAAACCGCAGAGAAAAATGCAGCAAAAACTGGCGGAAAAAAGCTCTGCGTGGGTCTGAAGACTAACCATATAAATATATTATACAAGCCCAGCCTAACGTTTATGCTGCCCCGAAAACTTATAAAAATGTATAAATGTGCAAAATTAGTACCAAAAGGGATTTATAATAAACTCACACGAAGAAAGATTCAAAACAGGAACCAAATCCAAAGATGTTAAAATAACACCCAAGAGGCAAACTCTTCAAGAGAAGGATCAGGGTCTCCTGGATAGGAGAGAGAGAGAGAAGACTGGGTTACTTGATGGGTATAATCAATACCATAATAGTCATGTCCCCTCTAGCCCAATAAGGCATGTGGACTATTCATAATGGTCACTCCTATTGGTGCCCTGGAATCCCTTTACTAACCTTAGCACAGTCAATACGTTGTGGGGCATTTAGTTCTGAATACATCGGACATTCCATACTCCCAGACTGGTCCACTACAAAGATAAACTCTCCATAGTTTGTGTATTCCTGCACAGTCGAGAAACTGGGATAGAAGTTCAACATGGCGACAGACTCGGTCATTAAAGAGCCTAAAACAAAAAAAAACAAAGAATCTTAACCACTTAGATACATTGACCACTCTGCATTGAATGCTAACTCTAAGGGGTTAAACGGATAGGATCATGTTATCTCTGATCCCATGCACAGGAGGGTCAGCTGTAGATGTAGCTGTAGATATAGATATCATCTTCCAGTCACAAGTGACGACACGGACACAACACTTAGGCTGGCACGATCACAGCACAATAATATGTTGGAACTATTAGCAGTACTATAAAGTTTCCTCTACCTTGACTTAGCCAGTGTCAAGATCAACTGCTGTAGGTAGAGCAGAAGGAAATATGATAAGAGCACCCTAGCTAACACTACTGGGTAAGCAACAAACGTGGATAGTAGAAGGAATACTGCATTTGTGAGACGGAGAGTTCAGAGATCTTATCTAGTGTTTCTTAGCCAAAGCCAAGTGTGGCTTCAAAAGGAATGTGAAATATATAGGAAGTTCTTATACTTCTACATTCTGCTTAATCCAATCCTGGCTTTGGCTCAAAAAACAAAGAGAAATCTGCAATGAAAAACATGAACATGTCACTGCACCCCAAAAACATCTCCGCTATCTGCCTTTTTATTACCATTAATAAACCTTATTTTTGCCCCGATTCTTAATTGCTGTAACCCCATCAATATTTGTGACCTTTGCCTTTTGCCTTCCATCAGTTCTTCTCGGTACTTGCAGACAGTTTTTGGCAGGGAGGTTGTTCCCGCCATCTTGGAGAACTAAGCACAGATCTTCTGTGGATGTAGGCTTGCTCCAATCCTTCTGTCTCTTCTTGTCATCCCAGACAGACTGGATGATGATGAGATCAGGGCTATATCTGTGGGGGCCATATCATCACTTCCAGGACTCCTCCTCCAAAGGGCAAAGGTCACACCAAATATTGATAGGATCTACATTTCTCTTTTCTTCATTCACTTCATTTTGTTAACAGACAAAAATAAACTAGTAACCCTATGCATAATTTTCCACACCTGCCTAAAACCTTTGCACATTACTGTAAATAAAAATGATTATAAAAGTGTTGAATGAGCAGATCAGTCTATGGCCCCGTAGTTTCTGTCCATACACCGCCGACTCTACCTCTAATCGAAGCCTTCAGCTGGGTCTTTCTGCACCATTTCAATGATCGGTGGGTTGTCAGTACCAGGAAAGTTTTTACATAGATTTGTTGGTAATCAGAAAAATAATTTGCTTTTTAGTGATACATAGTATTTTCCGTCTATTTGAAGACTATCTTGCAGTGTGTGTTGGAAGTCAGCAGATGAAAAAGTCCTGCATGTCGGACTTTTTCGTTCAGCAGTTTCACTCGGGCGTTCTTGGGATCCATTATTTTAGTGGTCATTGTTTTGTGCATTGTTTTTGTCCCCCAAAGGAGCAGAACAACACACATCCCCATTGACTTACCATCAATCTATGCTTATGGCATGTCTGACCATTTACTCATGAAGTACTTGAAAACTATAGAGAGGTTCTTTAAAAAAAAACTTTTTAAAAAATGTATAGTATTCTTAAAGCCTGTACTTAAAGAGGACCTTTCACCATATCCACCAATTCTAGTTCTTAGCATCTGTAAATAGGCATCGCTCCACTGATTCCAGCACACTTGGAATTTTCTCTCTAGCCCCCACCATTCCTGAGCAACAAGAGCAATTAGTTTTTGTGCCTGATGTGCTATTTAAACTCTGTAATGTCAGGTGGGTGGTGTCAGGCAGGGGGCGTGATTCAGAGCTCCAATCAGAGGCAGCCTGTGTCAGTGCTCAGAGTCACACCCCTTATCTGCTCCTGCCTGACACCACCTCCTGACAGTACAGAGACTAAATAATATATCAGACACCAAAACTAAGAGCATTGATTGCTCAGGAATGGTGGGGGCTAGAGAAAAAAATTCCAACTGCGCCGTAATCAGTGGAGCTGCAGCTATTGAATGATGCAAAGAGCTGGACTAGTTGGGGTGGTGAAAGGTTCTCTTTAAATTGTGCATAAGGGCAAGGTAGGGACAAGGTAAAGGACATATGAGTCACCTGATGATTCTGGCTCTTCAACAACATGAGAAGATACAAGTCCAGCCTCCACAATCACACTTGGTTTGTTCACCTCTGAGTAGTAAGCAAGCAGCTCCACATCTCGCTCAAACTTGTGTCCCTCAGCTAGTGATACCTGGAAATATTTAAAGACATGGAATAAAACAAAAATCACATGCACTACCAGAAGTATAGGTGTAACACATCTAATATATTGCACCAAATCTTAATGTGTAAATGTGCATAGCGCTTTCTTACGCCAAAGATGCGCTACACTGTACCTTCTGCACCCTGCTCACCACTTTTTACAAAAGTGGATGGAGTCGGTGGTGATCAAGGGATCAGGGTATACCTCACGCCAGAAAGCTGGGCATGAGTTATACCTGAATGTACTAGGAAGCTGCAAAAAAATTCATAATAGGGTGGAATTAACCCCTACGTGCACCAGGATATACATGTACGCCCTGGTTGCGCGTGACTAAGTATTTAATCTTTTAGTATTTTATTTCATACAGCAGGGACCTGGCAGCTTTGCCCGTGATCAGAGATGACGCTGATCACAGGCATTTAACTACTCAGATGCCATTGTCAAATGTTACCACGACATCTGAGTGGTTACTTTGACTTTCTATATGAGAATCGGTAATGGCCCCCACCACGGCGGCCTTCTGAAGGCTTCCAGCCCTGCCATAGTATGGTAGCTACAGCAGGCTTCAAAAGTTACATAGCAAATTTGCTATAGATTGCAATACAGTAGTTAATGTTATTTTCCCTCATCTCCCCTGGGCCTCCCCTTATTATACTTTACAGTCTGAGGAGACCCCGGAGTGTAATAGTACTTTGTGTGTTACAAACCGCAAAATTTGCGAGCCCAAAACTTTGGGAACATTTTTATCAAAACTAATTTTGACATATCCCTGTTTGGGGGCCAAAAAAGGGACAGTATACTGTGTGGGGGCGAAAAAAAGCAATATTATTTGTAGGGGTCTAAAAAGGGAAAATATTCTGTGGGGGTCAGTAAAGGGGCCAATATACTGTGGGGATCAGTAAAGGAGGCAATGTACTGTGTGGGGGCCAGTAAAGGGCATGTTATACTGTGTTTGGGCCAAATAATGTGATCTTTTTTTGATCTGCAAATGTGGGGTGCATGGCCTACCATTTTAATTAGGGGGAATCCAATCACGGAACCAAAGATCGCCGGGTCGGGTATTTTAGGGGGAGGTGCACCTTTCTATAGGGCACCTCAGGCAGCAGAGAAGCTAGGTTCATCCCTCCCCTCACCGTGGCGGTGGTCTTGTCCTCATTTGTGTATTCCATAGGGCTGATGTCACAGTTGGACATTATCCTGGCAATGCCGTAAGCGGATTGAAAGTGAGCACTCAGACTCAGGGTATAAGGGATCTCTCCAATAGGCACCTGTGGGCGAGTGGCGGTCACACTGACAGCATGGCCTGCATTGTGGATGTGAAGAGAAAAGCAGGAACGTTAAACAGCCTGACACAACAGAACGTGATATACAACAATGTCTCTTCATCCACCTTCATCATTCATCATTAGCATTATCCATTATCATCATCCAGCTTCATGATCATGCAGTTACCTTCTAGCCTCATCATCCTTCATAACCCTCATCATCCTTTTCATCCAACACCATCACAATCTATCCTCATCCTCATCATGGTAACACAATCGAACTCAAATAAACCAGAAAATAATTGGCCACAGTGTTCATAAGGGGTTTATGCATGAACAGAAACGTGACACTGCCCGTGAATAGGACATGCATGCACCATCCTCTGGCTGAGAGACTCTGTATCCCAGAATTCCCAGAGCCAGGAGGACAAGTGCTGCTGACTAGGAGCACTAGGATCCTGTCTTTTGTGGAGAGCCCCCAGACTCTTCTGAGAGCCCTCTTTGCGTCTTTGGTTTGTGGTGAGGAAGTTAAGTTTTTACTCCTATTGAATGCCCCTACTTGGCACTGTTATTGGCTTGATTGGCATTTTAATGCTTATAGACTCCCTTAAAAGGGTTAAGCAGCACCTCTCTAAATAACACAAATCCATCCATAGCACTGTGCCCCCCTATATCTCTTCTCTCGTCACTGTCTACCACCCTAATCGTCCTCTCTGTTCTGCCAATGACCTTAGACTTGCATCCTCTGTTATCCGATCATCCCACTCCCGTCTCCAAGACTTTTCTCGAGCTGCACCGGTGCTCTGGAATGCTTTACCCCAGACAATATGATTAGTCCCCAACTACAGCAGCTTCAAAACTGCCCTAAAATTACATCTGTATGGTCAGGCTTATCACATGCCCTGATCATAGTGTAGTGTGCGGAGGTGGAGAACAATAACACCTTTTATCCTTCCTCCTCTGTTCCTAAGATCCTGTCCTCTCCATCTAGAAGTTACCCTGCACTCCTTGCACTTAGTATCTGTTTATTCACAGATACTGGCGGGTGACGGCTCATACAGCTTCAGTTACACAACCTTTTCTATTAAAAGATGGCTGCACCATGGTAGCAAACAAGCCCTCTGACCTCTTGTGTCCCCCCTATCTCCTCACAGAGTGTAAGCTCTTGTGAGCAGGGCCCTCACTCCTATTGTTTGATATGTTTATTTCTTGGTCACATTGTAATGTCTCATATTGTCTGTTCATGTGTCCTCTGATTTGTAAAGTGCCACGGAATATGCTGGTGCTATATAAATAAAGTTATTATTATTATTGATTATTATTACTGTCCCACTCACCATGAAGTAGCGTCTCTCCATGATGTTAGATGGGGGTGGAAGAGAGAGATACAATTTTTTTTCATTTATGACTCCTTAGAGTTCATTGGCGGTATACGACTGCAAATACCACAATGTATACAGTACCTCTGACACAAGCTTCTGACACAATGGGATCAGAGCCTTATGCTAGGTTCACACTAGGGACCTAGTATGGGGATCCGAAAATAAAGCCGTCACCTGCGGACACCATAGCCTAAAGACTCCAACACAGATGTGAACCTAGCCTTACATGTGACTTTAGCACAGATTTTTCTCTGTGCATCACAAGGAGTAAATACCCACAGCAACACCCTGCAAATAGGCTAAACAGGGGGATTAGAAAATCTGTGTCATGCCCTAAAATTAGTGCACACTTTTCCTGCCATGGTGTTTTGGAGGAAGGGTGTTTACTCAAAGGATTCACATAAAAGCCTTGAGAGTTGTATGGCCATGTATGATGATGATGGTGTTGAATTATTTTTGAAGAACATACTAGTGGCCATATGATTGTGTTACCTTCTGGGGTGTATCTGGGGTTGAGGACAGCAGGAAGCACAAAACGGACGGCCCCATCTGCCTCGACTGGAAGCTCTCTTACATATTTTAAGGTCACTTCTGCCTCCTGACCAGGTGATAGATTCCCAATACTACACCTGAAAACATCAGCAGAGCTCTCATCTTCTTCTAGAAGAAAAGCTTGCTGGCCTTGCCTGATGGCCTCATCGTAGAACTTGTGGGCCTGGAAAGAAAAGAAGAAGAGGGCTTTAACCCCTTCATACCACAGCCAATTTTCATTTTTGCATTTCCGTTTTTCCCTCCCCCCATTCCAAGAGCCACCATTTTTTCATTTTTCAGTTCACAGAGTCACATGGTGGATTATTGTGTGCGAAACAAATTATACTGTGTAATGGCCCCATTCCATATCCTGTGCAATGTACTGGGAAGCTGTAAAAAAATTCTGAATGAGATGGCATTGGAAAAAAAAAAAAAAGCATTTGTGACAATTTCTTATGGGTTTAATTTTTACGGCATTCGCTATGTGGTAAAAATGACACGTTACCTGTATTCTGTGGGTCAGTACGATCGCGGCCATACCAAATTTATATAGTATTTGTAATGTTTGGATACCTTTAAAAAAAAACTTTGCAAGATAGAAAAATGTTTTTGTGTTGAATCATATTGTGACACCTGTAACTTTTTCATATTTATGTACAGTGGGTACGGAAAGTTTTCAGACCCCTTTAAATTTTTCAGTCTTTGTTTCATTGCAGCCATTTGCTAAAAGCAAAAAAGTTCATTTTATTTCTCATTAAAGTACACTCAGCACCCCATCTTGACAGAAAAAAAAACAGAAATGTAGATATTTTTGCAAATTTATTAAAAAAAGAAGTCAAATCCCTTGACTTCTATTACACGATGCCGCTAATGTAATGACAAGCCTGGGAGCCTTCAATAGGCTCCCGGCTGTAGTGACTACTGATTGCTGCCCTCCGATGACGTTCTGGAGGGCGGAGATCGAGTAAAGATGGCAGCACCCATGGCGTCTGAGTACTTTAGATGCCGCGGTCGCGTTTGACCGCAGCATCTAAAGTGTTAGCTGCGATTGGTGTTGGCACTGTTAGCAGCTGTTAGCGGTGGGTGCTGGCTGTGTTATAGCTCCTGAGCTCTCTCCATACACCTCTTCTCACCCAATCACGTATATGTATGTGATTTTGCATGAAGGGGTTAAGAGAACACATCAAGAGAACACAGTATAATGCTCCATTAGTGCCCACCACTCAATATAATGCCCCATTAGTGCCCACATACAGTATAATACACAATTAGTGCCTGCCACAATGTTTAATGCCCCATTAGTGCCCTTCATAAAGTATAATGCTCCAGTAGGGTCCCCACACAGTAAAATGCTCCATTAGTGCCTGTCATACAGTATAATGCCGTCATATAGTATAATGCCCCATTAGTGCCTGCTACACAGTGTAATGCTCCATTATATATTGTGGTGGCACCAATAGGACATTATACCATGTGGAGGTCACTAATGGCGCTTTTTGTGTGTGTGCTCCTTGCGAGCAGCAGGAACAGACTGTGAGCTAATAACCTTCTTTAACTTCCCTGGCACCCCAGTTAGTGACATTGACCCCTCTACTTTATTTGTCCACTTGGGAAGGTTAAATTAATATGAGATATTTTTTCCTAATTTTTCTTGCCTAATTCTGGTGTGCGTCATATAGTCAGATGCGTCTTATCATTCAAGAAATATGGTAATACAGCCAGGGGTGAACCTAGCCTCTCTGCTAGGCGAAGTATAGAAAGGCACCCCTCCACCCAAAAAAAAGATACCCACCCAGCTATCTTTGGGGCTCCCCTAATTAAGACATGCCCCCCCCATTGGCAGATCAAAAAATCCCCTTATTTGGCCCCCCACATAGTATAACATCCCCTTTTTTTTGGCCCCCACACAATATACAACCTCTTTTTTTTTGCCCACCACACAATACATTACCCCTTTCTTTCTGGCCCACAGCACAATACATGACCTCTTTTTTCTGGCCCCTCATACGGTATTTGACCCTGTTTTCTGGCCCCCCACATGTAGACAATCACTTTTTATGGCCCAACACACGGTATATGACCTCCTTTTTCTGGCCCATCACATGGTATATGACCCCCTGTTTTTTGTCCCCCACAGTATAGGACCCCTTTCTTATGGCGCCCCCAACAATATATGACTCCATTTTTTCCCCCCACACAGTATATGACCCTTTTCTTATGCCACCCCCATAGTATATGACCCCGTTCTTATGGCCCCCTACAATATATGACCCCTTTTTTGCCACCCCCATAGTATATGACCCCTTTTTATGGCCCCCACACAGTATATGACCCCCTATTTTTTACCCCTTCACACAACATATGATTCCCCTTTTTATGGCCCTGACACAGTATATAACCCCCTTTTTTTTACCCCTTCACACAACATATGATTCCCCTTTTTATGGCCCCCACACAGTTTATGACCCCCTTTTATACCCCCCACACTCAGTATATGACCCCTTTTTTTTAAAGGCCACCCGCAGTATATGACCCCCTTTTTTTTACTCCCATCCCCACACAGAGTAGTGGCCGATAATCTTCACTCACCTGTCCATGTCCTGCTGCCGCGTCCAGGGTGCACTGTAGCCGACGTGGAACAATGCCAGGGCGCTGTACGTAGCATTCCGGTGTTCCTTAGCGTTGTGACGTAAGTGTAGCACTGCCTAGAGGCGGCAGCAGAGGGCGGCCAGGACAGGAGCGTGGACAGGTGAGTAAAAATAACACAATAAGTAGCTGCCAATTTAAAAAAAAATGCTGCGTCCCAGTTTATTCCATGAGGTGTCGCCTGACTCCTCAGGTCGCCTTACGGAAGGTGCACCCCTGGTACCAGTACCCCAGAGGTTTTCAGTTTAATGGCCTTACCATACATGCACAGTAACATGTGCTACTCATTACTACAATTACAACCTGCATCCGTTTAGACTAGTTGCAGATGGCTGTGGGTATATTGCTGTCAGTAAACTACTAATTAGTCTTCAGTTTTTGTGGACAGAGTGTCTTCAGTGTGTCTTCAGCATCAGTGAAGTAGGTCCACAAAAACGGACAGAGTGTCTTCAGTGTGCCATCAGTGTGTGATCCTAGTTTGCGGATCCACCATAATAAACATAGGTGACATCTAATTATATCTTCTATGGGCGAGTCCGTTCCGCAAAAACTGAACAGAATAGGACCTGTTCTATCTGATGCGGCACAGAATCACGGCTCACACACTGATCAGTGAAAAACATGGTCGTTTGCATGTACCCATACAAATGAATGGAAATATGGATAGCACATGGATCTCGGCCACGGTCGTCTGCAAGGGGCTTCAGACTCGGTCTCAGGACCAAGCATTTGTTGTTTTTTTTTTCATTGTTACCTTCTAAAACCCATAGATTTACTATTTTTCATTAGGAATAGCTGTATTTTAGAATGACCTCATTCTGGGAAACATGAAAACAGATCGAATAAATTTTATTAACCAGAAAAAAACTGCAATTTCACTATTTATGTGTTTTACACTTTGTGTGGAGTACATTACAAATTTTTAAACAGTTTTAATAAATAAAAACCTTTTTTTTTTTTTTTTTTAAATGAGATCAGTTTTTATTGACAATTTTACAATATGTTTAAACCCAACAAATATATGTGCAAACCCTTCCCCAAATCCACAAAACCCCCCTGATGGAGAGCATCAAGCACACGCATAAGGTCATCCATCCTCTCTTTCCCTTGATAAGAAAAGTGCTTTTTATGGAAAAATGTTTCAGTTTTTTTGTGAATATTTTGTTGTTTTTATATACTTTATATCACTGTATGTAGGTGTTTAAGTCCCACTAGGAGACATCGCAGGGAAATCATTTGATCGCTCAAATAATGCTTTAGTGTACTCAGAATACCAAACCATTATTCTCTATCACTATAAACAGACAGGCATTCTATTAGGATGAGCCTTTACAAGGCCCCCAGCTGCCATGAAAACCATCAGCTATGACATCACAAGGGACATGATATCACAAGTTCTAAAACAGAACTTAACATCTGTTAAGTCTGACAGAATGAAGACGACTAGTCCAGGTATGTACGCAGATATTCTCTTTTTTGTGACGCTACTGCTTAAACTTTTGCTCAATGTCCCCATATGGTGACTTATTTGTTGTGGGACGAGATGTCAGTGGTACCATGGTGGGGCACATGGAATTACTACCTTTTATTAATTTTTTTGGGAGGGGATGGATGGAAAAGGAATCACTTTTTATTGTTCAGGTTGTTACAATCGCTACGTTTTTTTGTAAACACTTGTAGTAAATATAACTGATTTATTTATTACAGATTTAACATTTTTTTGAGACACAAACAAATATATGTGAAAACGACCACCTCAACCAAAAAATACCGCTGACAGAGAGCACCAAGTACATCCATAATCCATCAAGTACACCCATGAGCCACATATCCAGGTACTGTATAAAAGGACATCATCCTCTCTTTCTTTGGATCAGAAAGCCACTTTTTACAGATTTTTATTTTTTTTTGTCATTACTGTATTTTTCGGACTATAACACACACCAGACCATAAGATGCACCTTGGTTTTAGAGGATGTAAATAGGAAAAAAAAAATATGGTGGGGGGGATCTGCTACTGACACTGTTAGGGCTGAGATCTGCTGCTGGAGGGCCACATGTTATGCAACCCTCTTGTATGGGGACAGAAGTTTAGCATAACCTGTGTGGCTCTGCAACTGTTGCCAAACTACAACTCCCATCATTCCAACCTGTCCAAGCATGATGGAAGTTGTAGTTTTGAAACAGGTGCAGGGCCACCTTGACAGTACACAGTACAATATGTTCCCCACAGTGGCCGCCACACAGTACAAAAGCTCGCCACAGTGGCCCCCACACACTACAATATGCTCCCCACAGTGGCCCCCACACACTACAATATGCTCCCCACAGTGGCCGCTACACAGTACAAAAGCTCCCCACAGTCGCCCCCACACACAATATGCTCCCCACAGTGGCCGCCACACAGTACAAAAGCTCCCCACAGTGGCCCCCACACACTACAATATGCAGTGGCCCTCACACAGTATAACATGCTCCACAGTGGCCCAGTGTTATTATTATACACTGGAGTCTGCTCAGACCCAAATGTATAATAATCGGAGTTCCAGCGGAAGTGATTAAAAACAACAAACACTTATGCTTCTGCCTCCTGTGACCCCGCTCCACTCTATCAGTGTAAGTCTATCAGGCATTCTATTATGACGAGCCTCTGGTCTGGCCTTTGTGAGGCCCCTGGCTGCTGTGACAACCATCAGCACCTGTGACCTCACATGTCACATGACATCATCAGTTCTATATCAGAACTTGCATCTGTTGAGTCTGACAGATTGGAGAGGACCAGTCCAGGTAAGTGCCGCAACAATTCTCTTACATAGTGAGCAAGACCTAATTTATGAGCCTGACAACTCATACATTGCACAGAGAGGGGTCTCTGCTGCAGCCGTGTCACATACTGTCAATTTGCACTTTATGAGAGGAGAAGAACAGTACTATTAATTACATCAATTTTTGACAACGGTATAGTTCCCAGGATGTAAGAAGGAAGAGATAGAATAGAATTTAGAAAACAGGAAAAATTCCTTAAATTACATATCTAAGGGTAAAAGGTGATTAGAAAATCCTTCTATTAACATTTGAGACTTTGTGATCAAGTTTTTCTTTCTGATTTGTTTATAGATCGTCATTAAAGGGGTTATTCTGTAATTGGTAATTTACTTACCTGTCCTGGATTATTGCAGATAATGGACCCAGGGGTTCCGGCCACGTCACAACTCCAGGGTCATGTGATCTGAAACGCCGTTCAGCCTCCTGGGTTGCTCCACCCCCCTGTGCTATGGGGGCTGGCTTTACTATAGTCAACCGATTCCCATACACAAGTAAGGAAGGAGGAAGGGGGCGCAGCGACCAGGGAGCCATGAAGTAAGAAAGAAAAGACGCCTGGTTTCACGCCTCCCATATAAAGAAATCTGCAAAGAGACCTGCTCATTTCCTGTGACAGTCCACTCTTTACAGGAGACCTGCAAACTTCTACTTGATCCTCTATTAGACAGAGAATTCTATTTCATCGTAAAGCTGATGCTCTGTGTTTGACGGCATACTTCCCAGGAGACCTAGCAGCCTGGTTACATCTGTAAGTGCTCCTGTTTTTTTTTAAGAATAAGTTTGCTCGCTTGTATAAAAGTACATCTATCCTCTTTACATCTAAGCTCTCCTGCTAAGCTTCCTTCTCACAATCTTTGTCTGCCTGTGTGTATATAAGTCCGCTTCTCTAGCCACATGCTAGCTTTTTGCAGTTTCTCAGCTATCAGTACCATGATCTGATGTTTGGACCATGTGTGCTGGTCTTCTGTCTTTGCCTATCTTTGCCTATGCGCATATAGCCTTCCATTATATATGAGTGGCATTTAGGCTTCCACCATATATGCATTTCTGCTGCTGTGTGGACACATGTATCCTGTTTAGTATGTCTGTGTGGACACATACTGTATGCATTTCTGTTGTGTTTGATTGTCCTGTGGCCTCCAGGCTTCTGTCATGTATCTCTCTGCCACTTGTCCTGATGTCATGTTTTGTATTCCTATTTTATTCCAGTCTCTGTTATCTCGATGCTTTGGCCCGTTCCTGATTTATTACCTATTAGGTTCTGAACTCCCGTCCTGATTTAGTGATGTGCTGCGCCATAGTTCCTGACCTCCCTGGTCAGCTGCTACCAACACCACAACCACCTCAGGAGGTAGCGACCTGGAAGACTTCCCATAGCAAAGTCCTAATCCCTGTGTGGGGGTTAATAGGTGAATACCAGGGAGCCCAAAGTCAAACCAGTGTGGTAGCACAGTGGATCCACAGTCCTCTGCCCATTACATTCACTTAAACCAGACCCCTGAGCCTCTGCTGTGAACTACTACTTGAATCTTCATGGACCTAAATCGAAGGAGAAAACTTGGACTCTTGAACCTCTGCAGTGGACTACTTTAATTTTATTGGACCTAAACCAGACAAAGGACAGTGGTGTTTCATCATCTGTACCTCTATACTAATGGCGGGCATTATATTTTGTGTATTATTAAGTGATTGTTTAAGGGTTAAAGGCTAAACTATAGGTTTGCCTCACCTACCAAATCTGGTCAACCAGCTACTGAAATGTTCCAACAGTAGGATACATTAACTTATTGTCCAAAGGTATATATGCTTTCAGTAAACATGAAGAATGTAGGAAAATTCTAATGAGATTTAAATATCATTACAGGGTGGAGACAACCGTCTGCAGCTTCGGCTCGACTGCCCCTTTCTTTGAGTGGCCCCTCAATGTTTTGGAAATGGGTGGAGGACATTGTCTCCATTATAATGGGCCTCCCTGTAATGCTGATGCTGTTTGGACTCTGCCGCGATGTGAAGGTCTCGTGGGATGGTGATTTCCCTGAACCTAGACCCTGTGTGGACTCTGTGCATTAGCATCTCTTGGGCACACTGTATTTATGTACCTAGACCTGGTGTGGACTCTGTGCATTAGCATCTCTTGGGCATACTGTATTTATGTAAATTCCAGTGTACATATGTAATTGGGAAGCATAGAGAAGAAACTTTAATTATTATGAGATTCTACTTCTTGAATCTTCATGGACCTAAATTGAAGGAGAAAACTTGGACTCTTGAACCTCTGCAGTGGACTACTTTAATTTTATTGGACCTAAACCAGACAAAGGACAGTGGTGTTTCATCATCTGCACCTCTATACTAATGGCGGGCATTATATTTTGTGTTTTATTAAGTCATTGTTTAAGGGTTAAAGGCTAAACTATAGGTTTGCCTCAACTACCAAATCTGGTCAACCAGCTACTGAAATGTTCCCACAGTATGATACATTAACTTATTGTCCAAAGGTATATATGCTTTCAGTAAACATGAAGAATGTACGAAAATTCTAATGAAATTTAAATATCATTACAGGGTGGAGACAACCGTCTGCAGCTTCGGCTCGACTGCCCCTTTCTTTGAGTGGCCCTTCAATGTTTTGGAAATGGGTGGAGGACATTGTCTCCATTATAATGGGCCTCCCTGTGATGCTGATGCCGTTTGGACTCTGCCGTGATGTGAAGGTCTCGTGGGATGGTGATTTCCCTGAACCTAGACCCGGTGTGGACTCTGTGCATTAGCATCTCTTGGGCATACTGTATTTATGTAAATTCCAGTGTACATATGTAATTGGGAAGCATAGGGAAGAAACTTTAATTATTATGCGATTCAAAGATAAGTGCAGGATGGAGACAACCGTCTGAAGCTTCGGCTCAACTGCCCCTTTCTTTGAGTGGCCCTTCAATGTTCTGGAAACGGGTGGAGGACATTGTCTCCATTATAATGGGCCTCCCTGTGGTGCTAATGTAGTTTGGACTCTGCCACAACTTGAAGGTCTAATGGGATGGTGATTTCCCTAAATCTAGACCCGGTGTGGACTCTGTGCATTAGTATCCCATGGGTAAACTGTATTTATGCAAATCCTAGGGTAGCAAATTGTATTTATGTTTATGAAAGTCAATAAATGAGAAATACTGTACACACATCTACTAGTCATAACATTTTTATTGGTGGATACTGTGTTAAGTTTACTGTAATTTGAAATTTAGATTGTGAGACTTGGGAACAGGCATTGATATAAGTGAAGACAATCTCTGTTGGCGCTATATATGAATGAAATTAATAATTAATTGTTGGTATGTAGCTGAGTCAACGAGGGTTGGACCTCGATTGTGATTGGCTTGCAATGTAATTATAATTGCAATTGTATATGTGGTAGAAAATGTGATGTATTATCAAATAAAACTCAAACTTTAGACTGTAATTCCTTGTGTCTGAGATCTCTGTGCACTCTTACTGCAGCATGAAATACTACTACACTTATACTACACTTATATAATGTTAGAGAAATTGCTGTAAGGCCCCACGCACATGACTGAGTGTGCTTCCAATGTGGTGCCGAGTTTGCAGTGGAATTCAGTTGGATGACACTCCAATTGACATCTGAGTGACATCAGAGTGCATTCACTGATGCATTCACTTCTATGGGGGCTTCCAATCCATTCCGTTCCGAAGACATGGATGATTATAGAGCAGGTCCTATCCTGATTTAGAATTTAAATTACAAACTCAACAACAGTTCATACAAAAATTCATATGAGTGAATAATAGCAACATCTGGATATAAATACTAATTATAGAGATATAATAAATGTAGCAACCACTGCACTGCCCCTTTATTGAGGTCTCTTGGGGAAAATTATGTATTAACCTCCTGTTGTCACCCACTCTCCATCTCCACATCAGGGCTGTCACCTACAGTAAAATGCATTGTGAAACCGACAGCACCATCAGATGTGTAGTGGACAGACTGTGTTATTGCAGCTCAGGTACCAATTATTCTGTATACTTTGCACGGCCACTACACAGTTAGTGGAGCTTTCTGCTTCCGGTTCTGTACACTGTGTAGTTCCAGAGCCTGTGGGCTCATAATTTCCCTTCTACAGCAGTACATACATCCTTAACCCCTGCAGCACCATTCCTCCCCTCGCAGCACAGTCTTACCTTCCCTGCAACAGTTTTTATGACTATATATGAGTTTGGCACCTTGCAGACAGTCTCTTTATAGGTGCAGTCTCTCAATTTCTCCCTAGAAGTGCCAGTCCCTGCTACACCTTACTTCGTTGAGGCTTCACAGGCCAATTAGCGTTTCCTCCATGAGAGGCTGGAGAGTCTTCCTTGCCAGTCTCTTCAAACTCTTCTTTTACTCCAGTTCCTGCTTATCAGGCTCCTTCCAACCCGGCTGGTAGCTAAACTTGAGAGGGGGCACACAGTGGTTATGTGCTTTCCAGGTTCTTTCTTACATAACCAAGCAAGATGTCTGCCTCTGCCTGGTGTCTCGGCTACCAAGTGAACAGTTCGGGGACCTAAATAGAGAACTTCAATAATATGAGACTCCCAGGAAATCTGGTTGAATTTACATCCTTGCATTATACACACCTCAGCTGCTGTAGAACCTCATAATACACACCTCAACTGCTGTAGAAACTTATAATACTCACCTCCGATGCTACAGAACCTCCTAATAGACACCTCACATGCTGAAGACCTTTATAATACTAACCTCAGCTGCTGGACACATCATAATACACACTGCATCTGCTGTAGAACGTCATACTACACATCCCTGATGCTACAGAATCTCATAAGGCACTGTTCACATCTGCTTTGGAGTTTCAGGAGCCCTTCTCATAGATGTGGCTAAAAACATCAAGTTGTCACAGCATGCTGCGCTATTTTGTCCGGTAAAATGCTGTCTGCCTGACAGATCCCTTTATAGTCAAAGCAATCTGCTGGGCACCACTGGTGTCTATGATGTATTATTTCTGTGTTGTTCATTTTTATGATGGAGCAGTGGCCCCTCACAGTATAATGCTCTACAGTGGCCCCACACAGTATAATGTTCTACAGTGGCTCCACATAGTATAATATGCTCCCCCCACAGTATAATGCTCCACAGTGGCCCCACACAGTATAATATTCTACCCCCACAATATAATGCTCCATAGTGGCCCCCCACATTATAATGCTCCACAGTGGCCCAACACGGTATAATTCCTCTGGCCGCTTCATTAGTAGAGATGGGTGAATCCCACGAGATTCAATATGATGAATATTTGTGAGGTTCCCACACTCTCTCCCGGGTTCATTTCGTGAATTTTTGTACTCTAGGGTTTCCTCAGACCACAGAGTATAATACGTGGAGGCTCAGGAGAGGTAAGGAAAATTAGCAAACACTTATACTCACTTTGCCTCACCTTTTCTGGGCATCCTTTTGGCGCCTGGGAGCATCCTGTGGTCACCCCCCCGGCCCCTTCAGGCCTGAGACTGATGATATGCTGTATGTGTGCACATGACCACTGTAGTTGTGCTATATGTACAGTTATTTCACTGTATTATCTCTGTACTGTGACATCACTGTATTATCTCTGTTCTGTGACATGACTGTGTTTATTATCTCTATACTGTGACATTACTGTACTTTTATTATCTTTATACTATGACATCACTGTGTTTATTTTTTATACTATAGCATCACTGATTTATTATCTTTGTACAGTGACATCACTGTGTTTATTAACCCTGTACTGTGAAATCACTATTATATTATGCCTGTACTGTGACATCACTGTACTTACTATCTTTGTACTGGATCATACTATGTTTATTATGCCTGTGCTGTGGCATCACTGTGTTTATTATTTTTGTACTGTAATATCACTGTGTTTTATTATCTTTGTACTCTGACCTAACTGTGTTTTATCATCTTTGTGTTGTGACATCAATGTATTTATCATGCATGTACTGTGATCCCACTAAATACTATTACATAATTTATTATTTTTTTAATATAAAATAAATTTATATTATCATTTTACTTTAACATCCCTGTATTTAGTATCCCTGTCTAGTTATGACATCACTATGTTCATCATAACTATTAACTTTACTGTGCCGGGCGTAGGGGGTTAGATAATGCCCCAGGTGTTTCCTAATTGCAAAATTTAGGAAAAAACAAGGGCAAAAAGTACATTTATTGCTTACCGGTGACGTCTCGACTAATCGTTCACACCGCAGCCCTTCACAGGACGGCCATGACCAGTTCTTCCGCTCGTAAAGTTTGCACACAGACATCTTTGGCCCTCACTTGCTGCCTGAGGCACCTGACCCACATTGCCCCCCCCCACAAAAAGCCCCCATCCTGCTGCTACCCCAATTATAGAATATATAATATAACCCCCCATAACATTAATATCCCCAAGTGTATCTTTAACTATAACTTCCCGTGTGCATCCCATTAAGACGTCCCCTTATTAATAGCCCCAGGTGTTTCCTAATTAAAAAGGAAAAAAGGGAAAAAAATATTGGGGTCCAAACCCCGGGGCCCCGGGGGGGGGGGGCCCCCCCCTTTTTGGGGGGGGGAGGAGGAAGAAAGAAAAAAAAAAAAAAAAAAAAAATTGCGTTTCTATGCTACTATCATCACACGCTGTTATCGTCGCACAATATACACAATACACAAACTTATGAAACAGTTTTTAAGAATTCTTCTTCCTGTATTACTTCAGTATCAGATCAACAACACGGCATTAACAATGAAAGTAACTTCACACATCTTCTGCTTGGTGGATGGACGAGGCCACGTGGCCCCCATTCTCTATAATAGGAGCGCCGCAGATAGCTGAGCACTGGACTTCAGGTATCTTCGACACTCCCATCGAAGTGAATGAGAGCCATGCGGGTTCGTCCATCCACCAAGTGACACACCTATATATATGGCTGCGGTCAGGCTGGATTCCCACCTAGTGGGGGGGAAAAACCCAATTCTCAGGCTCATTTCCCTTCTCTTCCCTTTGGACCGCCATGACCACTTCTTCCAGCTGTGACTTGTCTCTGTAAAGTTTGCAACACAGACATCTTTGGCTCCTCACTTTTCCAGGCACCCGACCCATATTGTCCTCACCTACACAAAGCCCCCATCCTGCTGCTTCCCCCAATTATAAAATATATAATATAACCCCCCATAATGAATAATACTCCCAAGTGCATCTTTATATTAATAATGTCCGTGTGTACCCTGTATAAATAGTGCCCCCTATTAATAATACCCCAGGAGTTAACTAATTAAAAGGTTTTCCATGTCATTAATAAACTAATCAGTGGGGCTCAAAAACCCAGGACCCCCACTGATCAGCTGTTTGAATGGTACCTGTGTAAGCGCCATGATCGCTTCTCTGTTTACATAGTGTCATTCATCTAATAGCGGCCATGTAATGTAACTACAGCCTCGTCCTATACACGTCTATGTGACAAGACTGTAATTACATGACACGGTCACTATAAACAGACAGCGTGAGATATAAACAGGCGTCATAGCCCCTGTTTATAGCATCCCATTTACACACACTATAATGTTCCACAGCAGCCCCTGCACACAGTATTACGGCCTGCAGTGGCCCCTGCACACTGTATTATGCCTCGCAGCGGCCCCTGCACACGGTATTATGCTCCATAGTGGCCCCTGCGCACGGTATTATGCCCCGCAGTGGCCACTGCACACGGTATTATGTTCCACAGCAACCCCTGCATACTGTATTATGCTCCCTAGTGGCCACTGCACACGGTATTATGCCCCATATGGGCCCCTGCACACGGTATTATGCTCCATATGGGCCCCTGCACACGGTATTATGCTTCATAGTGGCCCCTACACTGGTATTATGCTCCATAGTGGCCCCTGCACACGGTATTATTCCCCATAGTAGTCCCTGCCTGGTTTTGCCCATAGTGGCCTCTGCACACGGTTTCCCTGGTCCGCACTGGTTTATGCTCCATAGTGGCCCCTGCACTTGGTATTATGCTCCATTGTGGCCCCTGACTGGTATATGCTCCACACCGGCCCCTCAGGTATTATGCCCCATAGTGGCCTCTGCACATGGTATTATGCTCCTGTGCCAGTTGGTATTTGTCCTTGTGCCCCTGCACATGATATTATGCCCCATGTGGCCTCTGCACATGGTATTTGCTCCTTTGGCCTCTGCACATGGTATTATGCTCCATAGTGGCCTCTGCACATGGTATTATGCGCCATAGTGGTCCCTGCACTAGGTATTATGCTCCATAGTGGCCCCTGCACTGGTATTATGCTCCACATTGGCCCCTGCACATGGTATTATGCCCCATAGTGGCCCACCCATGAACTATTATTATCATCTTTTCAGACCCCAGAATATAATGATCGGAGACCCAGGGGAGGTGACAAACATAAACACCAGTGTTACTTACCTATCCTGGACACCGATGCACTCCCTGTAGCTTTCAGCCCTGTTTAATTGCGCACACACGTCACGTGATCAGGCCGGAGACACGACCTGATGACGTCACCAGAGGGCCCAAGTAACATCGGATCGCTGGAGAGGTAAGTAGCATTGTTTTTTATGTTCCCTCATCTCCCCTGGGTCTCCGATTATTATACTCTGGGGTCTGGAAAGACCCCAGAGTATAATAATAGTAGTATTTGAGACCCGCGGCTGCTCACAGCGGCATCCACTTCCCCTTCTGCGTCCCATAGCAGAAAGGGAAGCGGAGGCGGCCACAAGCAGACGGGGGGGGGGGTGGGTAAATAAATAGGCTGTTACCTGCTGAGGATACTCCAGCGGGTTTCGGCCTATTTATATATAAAAAAAAAAAAGTTCTCCTCACCTCTCCTTGATGGAGCCGCCGCCTCCTCTTCTTGTCCGCGACGTCTGAGTCTCAGCGTAGGATGACGTGATGACGTCATTGTAGCGCCGCCTGCGCTGAGATGTGGACGTCTCGTAAACCAGCCCAGGACAGGTCCTGCTCAACTTTGTTTTTTTTTAAAGCGGCTGGTTTACATTAAATAAATAGTAAAAATGCCGCCCCCCAGACAGTGACGGATAGTGGCACCTGAGGCGGCCGCCTCACTTCGCCTCATTAGCGGTGCACCCCTGAATACAGCTAACATTAAACTTAATGGAAGCTGTAAAAATCTCCTTACACTTTACTCCCCCTTGTGGAAGCTGCAGGAAAATGCAGTGAATCAATGTCAGGAAGCAGAAGATCAGCGCCGGGCCCTCTATCCCCACAGGCCCCACAGCAGTTGCATGGTCTGCCACTGATCTCGCTTGTGGGTATATTAGATAATCATTGATGGCTTCACAGCTAAAATCTCCCAGTAATCCCTGCTGCTTCAGTGTCTGGATAGAGCTTGTTTGGAGATAAAATTATGGGAATTATACATCCTAGTGTATTTCTGTATTCTATCTGCATCTGATCTTTGTGCCATTTATACAGACCCATTATAGTGAATGGCTCCAGTCACTATAATGGGTCTTTATGCTTTCGGTTATTTTCACGTACAGCACACAGAGAGAAAAGTAGTTAGTGTGATAGGATCTTTAGTGGTCACTATAACTCCTACAATCCATAGCTCTTCTTCTCCCAAGGTAAATGTCTTAACATGTCTTCATATCACTTGGTGGGACTCATTCCTTAACCCCTTCCCGACATCTGCTGTAATAGTACGGCAGATGCTAGGTCTTTAAAGATGGCAGCCGCTCTGCTGCAGTGCGGCCGCCATAGCTACCGTACAGTGTAGACCCAGAGCTAATGCCCGCGATCACAGTTCACTCTGATCATAGGCATTGCAAGCCAATCTCCCCATCCGCCACAACACCCCCCCCCCATGTAAAAAAAAAATGACTCTCAGGGCTGGTCCCCACCGGCCTCATACCTATAACGTTGCAGGCCGGGAGCCTTCTGAAGACTTCCAGGCCTGTCATAGGAATATTATTATTGAGGCTGGTCTATGACAGTTGTATTGCAGCCTATAGGAGTTGCAATCAAACAATTGAAGGTTTAAAAAATATTAAAAAATAATAAAAAACTAAAAGTTCAAATCATCCCCCTTTCCCTATAACACATATGAAACAAAAAAATTACGATGAAACACATACACATTAGGTGTCCCTGTGTCCAAAAACGCCCGCTCTACAAACTTATAAAAATATTTTTCCCATACGGTGAATCAAAATTGCTGAACCACTATTTTTACAATGTTTCGCCTCTGATAGAAATTTGAATAAAACGTGATCAAAACAAAAGATATTCCCCAAAATGGTATAACTAAAAAGTATACCTGGCCCCGCAAATAAAGACGCCCTATGCATGCCCATACACGGAAGTATAAAAAAATTATGGGTGTCAGAATATGGTGACTTTTAGAAAAAAAAAATTTTTATTGCAAAGTTTTGGATTTTTGTTAAGGGGTTAAAATGTAAACAAAACTATATAAATTTGGTATCCCTGGAATCGTACCGAAACATAGAATACAGGTGACATGTCATTTTGGAAGCACAGTGAACGCCATAAAAACAAAGCCTGTAAGAAAACCACACAAATGCACTTTTTTTTCCAATTCCACCCCATTCTGTATTTTTTCCAGCTTCCCAGTACATTGTACAGGATAATAAACGGTACCATTATGAAGAAAAATTTGTCCCGTAAACATTAAGCCCTCATATGGCTCTGTGCATGGACAAATTAAAAGTTATGGGGTTTGGAAGGCGAGGAGTCAAAAACGGAAATCGAAAAATGCCACTGGCAGGAAGGGTTTAAAGGGGCTATGCATGGAGTAGTAAAGCTTACCAGTGCATTATCTGTACTGCTTAAGCTTTATTACTAATATACACCGTAGTCCACCAAAGCCCCATTTAATATCTGTGCGGCGGGAAGCCGGGGTGGCCAGAACATGTTTCTCTGTCTCCTGTGCAGCCGCTCCAAGTCTCACTGACATCACTGGCTCACTTACTATATGCAGCCTACATCTCTGATAACGTACAAGAATTTGACTTTATATCTATATTCTTCCTAAGACCTCCAACAAAATGAATCCAGCTCAGCCTTCCTGAAGACCTAGGGCTGTTTATCAAAGATGACCTTTAGTTACCATGTTATACTCCTCATAGTATCTTCAAATACACTATGAAATTACCTGTTTCTTCTCCTGGAGATCGGCTACAATGGTCTTCCCCTCCACCATGGCCTCAAAGCTGTAGACGGCAGAGTCTTCATCCATGGGGAACACAAAGATCGCCTCCACTGCCATCTCCTCCTCGTTCTTGTATTTGAGAGTTGCAGACACATCAGCCACAAAACCTTTCACCCGGACGTCAACTGAGATTCCCTTGAGAGGAACTGAATGACCCAAAGTAAAAGGAGATGTGCTTCAACCACCTGAAGGAAACCTATATGTTTATGTCTAGTCAGCAATGTACTTGGTGGGATTGACTGTTGGATCCTATATAGGGAGCAAAAGTTGATATATTGTGTATTGCATTTCCCATAAACATATTTCTGGGTGGCACAGTGGTTAAATTCCCCTGAGCAAAGCAGTCCAGAGTCTTGTAGGGGTCTGTGAGCTGGGAAGATCAGATTTTTGGAGCATATTACAGTATTATCATATAATATGGAAGACAAATTTTGTGCATTTTGGAACACGCTTTGGGTCTGATATTTAGCTGTGTCCCCCCGCCCATCTATTCTACTCACCAGTCCTCCCCATTTCTGTGTCTTGTCCTGTCTTGTGGTCCAGTATTGTCCCCCTTTGTTCATTACTTGGCCTTACGTTCACAAGGTTCTTTCACCACGTACATGTGTCTGGTTGCTTGATGCCCTGTTAGTGAGCATTCCTGGCTGCCCCCTGATAGCCAGATGCTTTGAGATCACCAATATTGTACAGTGAGATGTTCACTGTTGCTGTTTTTTATTTGCTGTTTTTGTTTTATGGCTCATGTACCCATCTTCCCCCCTTTTTTTATTTCTGTACATCCCGTCTTTTGATAATCTACAATAAGAATACAACTGAACAAAAATATATATCAGGGCTCATCAGGATGGAGTCTGCAGTCAGGGGAGGGTGGAGGAGTCTGCAGTCAGGATGGAGGAGTCTGCAGTCAGGGTGGAGGAGTCTGCAGTCAGGGTGGAGGAGTCTGCAGTCAGGATGGAGGAGTCTGCAGTCAGGGGTGGAGGAGTCTGCAGTCACAATGGAGGAGTCTGCAGTCAGGATGGAGGAGTCTGCAGTCAGGGTGGAGGAGTCTGCAGTTAGGGATGGAGGAGTCTGCAGTCAGGGTGGAGGAGTCTGCAGTCACAATGGAGGAGTCTGCAGTCAGGATGGAGGAGTCTGCAGTCAGGATGGAGGAGTCTGCAGTCACGATGGAGGAGTCTGCAGTCACGATGGAGGAGTCTGCAGTCACAATGGAGGAGTCTGCAGTCAGGATGGAGGAGTCTGCAGTCAGGATGGAGTCTGCAGTCAGGGTGGAGGAGTCTGCTGTTAGGATGGAATCTGCAGTCAGGATGGAGGAGTCTGCTGTTAGGATGGAATCTGCAGCCAGGATGGAGGAGTCTGCAGTCAGGGTGGAGGAGTCTGCAGTCAGGGTGGAGGAGTCTGCTGTCAGGATGGAGGAGTGTGCAGTCAGGATGGAGGAGTCTGCAGTCAGGGTGGAGGAGTCTGCAGTCAGGGTGGAGGAGTCTGCAGTCAGGATGGAGGAGTCTACAGTCAGGATGGAGGAGTCTACAGTCACGATGGAGGAGTCTGCAGTCACGATGGAGGAGTCTGCAGTCAGGATGGAGGAGTCTGCAGTCAGGATGGAGGAGTCTGCTGTTAGGATGGAGTCTGCAGTCAGGATGGAGGAGTCTGCAGTCAGGATGGAGGAGTCTGCTGTTAGGATGGAGTCTGCAGTCAGGATGGAGGAGTCTGCTGTTAGGATGGAGTCTGCTGTCAGGATGGAGGAGTCTGCAGTCAGGATGGAGGAGTCTGCTGTCAGGATGGAGGAGTCTGCTGTCAGGATGGAGGAGTCTGCAGTCAGGATGGAGGAGTCTGCTGTCAGGATGGAGGAGTCTGCAGGCAGGATGGAGGAGTCTGCTGTCAGGATGGAGGAGTCTGCAGTCAGGATGGAGGAGTCTGCAGTCAGGGTGGAGGAGTCTGCTGTCAGGATGGAGGAGTCTGCAGTCAGGATGGAGGAGTCTGCAGTCAGGATGGAGGAGTCTGCTGTCAGGATGGAGGAGTCTGCAGTCAGGATGGAGGAGTCTGCAGTCAGGATGGAGGAGTCTGCAGTCAGGATGGAGGAGTCTGCAGTCACGATGGAGCTGCAGTCAGGTGGGGGTTTGCAGTCGGTGGGGGTCTGCGTCAGGATGGAGGGTCTGCGTCAGGATGGAGGGTCTGCAGTCCGATGGAGTCTGCAGTCAGGATGGAGGAGTTTGCAGTCAGGACAGAGGAATCTGCAGTCAGGATGGAGGAGTCTGCAGTCAGGATGGAGGAGTCTGCAGTCAGGACAGAGGAATCTGCAGTCAGGATGGAGTCTGTTCTTTGAATAATCTCCTCGGACTCATATAAAAGAATTCTTTGTATGTTTCAGTGTTGATTGCAATATGGGATAACATAGTTATAGTTCCACCCAACAGCTAAACAACCACAAGTTGGAGACCATCACAAACTGTAGATACTATAACACATTATAGACACTAATATGCCTTAAAAGTATATGGAGGGATAACCTTTGAATACAATTACAGTTTCCTCGTAAAGAGTACCATAAAAGTCAGCAAACATCCCTGGGTAACATATAATACAAATCTCTGGAAAAACAAGAAAATCTTCTCACCTGGGTTTTTGGACACAGCAGTGATGAGACCACAAGGTAAATTCATCTTGTTCTGTTAGAAGATAAGACACAACAATCATCAGGACGTCTCTATATCTGTGGTTTATCAGTTCTGTATCTCTGACTTCTATGATATGTACGGAGGAAAGTTTCGCTATTGTACTCAATAGCACAACCAAAGATACTAACAAAACTCGACAATTCTTCCTTCATGCTCCAAGGATTTTACTATGTTTGGCAAATGAGTTGGGAAAGCTCCGAGTGCAAACACCAAATGCATCCATAGCCTCGTACACTTTACTATACAGAGGGAATTAGTATAAAACATATTCCGCACAGTACACATTTATTTACACTGCTAGACAATGGCTGACATATCCCACTATATGTACACAGTGGCGTATGCTGTAGGTTTCATCAGGGAATACTCACAGATACTATACGTCCTATGGCAGAGAAGAGATCCTTTAAAGGAAGTCTATCATTCACAAAAACACTTTTAAGCTAATGGCACATTGGAATGGCCTTTAAAAGGGCCATTTTTCTCCCACCTTTCCTTGTTTTCTTTTCCCGGCTTATTCCAAGATAATTCATTTCTTCATGTATGTAAATGAGCACCCGGGGTGTTCCTTCTCTTCTTCAAGCACCCATTGCGTCATCGCTTCTCACCGCTCCTTCGGCCGTTGCGGTGACTCCCCTCTTGGTCTTCTTTCTTCTCAGTTCTCGCTGGCAGCGACTTCTCGCGACTGTGCAATCGGCTCTGCCACGCTCTTGTGACAGACCACTGGAAAATGGCGGCCCGATTGCACGTGCGCAGTCGCGAGAATTCATTGCCAGCGAGAACTGAGAAGAAAGAAGACCAAGAGGGGAGTCACCGCAACGGCCGAAGGGGCGGTGAGAAGCAATGACGAGATGAGTGCTCACAGAAGAGAAGGTACGCCCTGGGTGCTCATTTACATACATGAAGAAACAAATTATCTTGGAATCAGCTGGGAGAAGAAAACAAGGAAAGGTGGGAGAAGAATGGCCTTTAAAGGCCATTCCAACGTGCCATTAGCTTAAAAGTGTTTTTGCAAATGATAGACTCCCTTTAACATTAATTCATCTTCCCAATAAACCAAACCATGGAGCAGATGGTTCAAAAGGATTCTAAAACTGGGTAAAATTTGTCTTCAACTTTTTTGGAAGGATTACTATGTCTCATTGAGTAGATGCTACCAGGTGTACAGGGTCTTATTAGACTATGCTTACCCTGCTAAAAATTCTAGGTAAAGAATATGAGAATAAAAACTCCTTGGTGGAAAAGAGGAATTTGCTCTAGCACCTCCTTTTGTAAGGCAACTACCTATGGATCAGTGCCTGGCTTTCACAAAACCTAATAGCATAATCTGCAAATATAACCAAATCAGAATAGCTCCTCCAAAAGGAAGAAGAACCCATTCGCAGACGAGATTAATGCATCTCATTAGTACGAAGCAGGGTACTGGCCGGCTGGGTGAAAGGTCAAAAACAGATGTCTTACTTTTGGAGAAGATATTCTGTCTTGGTTATATTCCCACATCTGATCCATGTCTTTGACCTCTCATGCAGCCAGCCAGTGCCCTGCCCTGCCCTGATGAGAGGCAATAACCCTGAAACAACTGTCTGCAGATGGGTCCTTCTTTCTTTTGGATGAATGAATGTGGCTTGGTTATATTTCTAAATTCTGCTATTAGGCTTTATGAAAACCAGGCATTGATCTATAGGGAGCTGCCTTCCAAAAGGTGGCACTAGAGAAAGTTCCTTTTTTCGACCAAGGAGTTCTTATTTGCATATATCTTCAACTTTTTGAAACAATAATGGTGGGAATTTGTTATCTATGCCAGTTTTCTAGTTTAGGCGGGTTGATGATATGGTAAAGCTTTGGTACAAAGCACTTTCTCATACTAAAGATGTGCCACATTCCCTGTTCTGTGCCTCCCTCGGCAGGTTCTACGTTGTGGTTCTTCCAACCCAAAACAAATCTTGGTCCCAAACCACCCGAAGCAAAACAAATCTTGAGAGGTTTGCCCATCTCTATCTGTTAGTCATGGTTAAATTGTGAAAACCAAAGTCACCTTTTCAAAAATTCCAAAAACATGTGATGGCCAGACAATCTCATGTGGCTTTTTTCATACAGGAAAACACTGAAATTGGGTAATTCTGCGACTGTTAACGTGCCTGGAGCTGAGGCGCAAGACCTACTGGATCCATGTCAAGTTTTTGGAGCCCACAACGAGGCCCTTATGGAGAAAGGTGTTCAGTCACAACAGATATATATGCTGTGCGGTGACGGCAGATAGCTTGTTTAATGTCCCCCTCTAGTTACCCCCAGTTTAAACTGGGGCACCAGGAGAGGGACTTCATACTGTGGGTCAATTGAAGGGGAATATTATAATGTGGGGGAATATAATGTTAGGGTGACTGTAGGAGCATTAAACTGTGTGGGGGCACATGGAAAAATGGATGAGAAAGGGCGGAGTCAACGTAGAAGCGGGTGGAGCTAAATTTGTCATGGCACAAAGTTGGGAGGTATGCTTTAATAGCTCTGCTGACCTGGCACTGCAAGCAGGGAATACAATTGTAATATGGCACCCCTGCACTTAGCCAGCAGGCAGGATATAGTGCACCTGCCGTCAGGCGCACGGCGTTAGGGGGGGCAAACTGGGAAATTGCCCAAGGCCCCCAGTCCAAAGGAGCCCCCTGCTAGTGGAATATTAACCCCAATGAAGGACATCTTAATTGGGAGAGGGGGTAACAGTGGTCGCCTGTATATCAGCTAATAGCTGTTTGGAAAGTTCCCTGCTCTTCGCTACTGCAGCTGCCATCTTAATAAAACTGCTTGTGCTGCCTTTAGCCCCTCCCCTTCCTCCTCCTCGTCTTCAATGGGATGGAAATTGACAGAGAAGACGTCTGCAGCTTGGTAAGGATGTGAGCCCTCCTGACAGACCTCCAGATACTGAATTCTTCTACAGCTACTAGCAAAGCTGAAAACAAGTATGTGTACTCGTGTGTATATGTAATGTGTATATATAATGTGTACAATGTGTAAAGTTGTGTACTGTCTGTGTGTGATGTATATAGTATACAGTGCAGGTTTATACACAGGTATAATATATAGGATAGATAGATAGATAGATAGATAGATAGATGTGAGAGATATTATACCTGTCTATAAACCTGTACTGTATACAGTATATTAGACACAGACAGTACACATTATACACATTACATATTACACTATATATTATTAATATTAATAATATTAATAGCATAACTATTATACTATGTTTCATACTATATATACCGGTGTATATACATCTATATGTTCTTATGTACACATAATATATTATAATATGATGTTTTATAGTATACTACCTAATATACTGAGATGGTGTAAGGTTCTGGGTTTACAGGGCACTTTTTCTGCGTGTGGTTTATATTGTATATGTGGATATATTTCGCCTGTATGGTCACGGCCACTACATGGGAATCTTCTAGTGTACTGGTCATTATCATACGGGTGACATATATAGTACCATGGGCTACTTATAGCTGCACTTATACACAGCATGCAGTCCTTCAGCAAAAAAGTGCTGTGTAACATGAGATTCACACTAGTGTACGGGGTCTACGTCCGCTTGGAGACCCTAAAAACGGAAATCCTATCCGCTTAAAAAGGTTTCCGACGAAAATGGGGGGGAGAAAAGTCCTGCAGGACTTTTCTCTCTGCATATTTTGTTCTGTCCCCACATGAAGGCGAATGAAGGAGTAACTGATAGCGGCTGTGTGACTTTCCTAGCTTCGTATCCAAGCAGTGGAGCAGACCGGACCGGCAGGAGCTCAGGTTAGATGGATTCAAACGTAGACACGATGATAAGAATCAACGTGGGTTTATTTGACCCAAGATCAGCGACAAGCGATGATACAATACTGTAATAGCTTAGTAGTGCTATTGATGCTGTCCAGTTGGTGTCTTTCCTGAGGCTAACTGCTGGTCAAAAACTGATGCCTTCACAAGCCCAAAGTGTTTGTAAGTCCAGTCACACAGCTTTGAAGAACTAAAATGGCTGCAGGAAGTGACATGGACCAAGGCTGTCTAAAACCACGCCCAGAGAGAAAAACTTTAATTATAAGAACATAGGTGTGCGGCATGCAAATTCTGGCCAGCAGATGGCAGGAACCAAGAATGCATAGAAACAACATGAGAAGGAATTGGTTATACAGGACAGTTAACTAACGAATATGAGGTGAACAGCACATATTTTAAGCAGAATGGGGGGACGGAATCTCGTCCTTAGACTCAAACGCAAATCCAGCCTTAGGCTAAGGCCCCATGTAGAGAAACACAGCTAAAAAACATTGTATAAAAAATTCCCCTATTAAATATATAGGAAAAATTCTCACACCTCCGCAGCTAAAATGACACATGTATTAAGCTACTTTTGACATAAATTGCGCCTTTTTGTGGTCTTTTTCAGAACCTTCTACTCCTCATTTTACCCTTTCCTCTCAATTACATATATACGTCACTCATAGATTGTAAGCTCTTGTGTTCAGGGCCCTCACTCCTATTGTTTGACATGATCATTTCTTTCTAACACTGTAATGTCTAATATTGTCTGATCATGTCCCCTCTGTTATATAAAGTGCTGCGGTATATGTTGGTGCTATAGAAATAATCTCTCGCTCTCTCTCATAAATACTGTTGCATTCACATTACCAGTCAGCACATCTGCTTCTTCAGGGTTCTCTCTCTCTCTCTCTATATATTCTAGTGGAAGAGTGAAGTGGCTAACACGGTACAACATTATACTATACATATTCTATATACATATACACTGTTGCATTCACATTACCAGTCAGTGCGTCTGCTTCTCCACTGCTGAGCTCTAGATTTCCTCCTGTTACTTCCCATAGATTTGCATTTAGGAGATAGCTGCTGTGTCATAATATGGGAGTGTCGGAGGCAGGCTCCCAATGTCTGGCAGAGAGAGGATGAGTGACTCTACAATGTGCACAAAGCGAGTGACCCGAGCACAATACTGTGCTGGGTTATAAATGTGATACTAGTATATACACTTGTGTGATACTAGTATATAGACTCGTGTGATACTAGTATATACACTCATGTCATACGAGTATATACACTCTTCTGATACTATTTGCTGAATCGGTGTATATAAGGCTAGGTTCACACCTGCGCCTGAACTCCGTTGGGGGATTCCGTTCCCCATTCCGCTTGAAAAATGCAGAGAAAAAAGCACTGCAAGCAGCACTTTTCTCTTTGCATTTTTTGCCCTTTTGGATGGAAACCCGGTAGACCCCATTATAGTCTATGGGGTCTGTGGGTTTCCGCGAGTAACCGCCTTTTTTAAGTGGTTTAGGTTTCCGTTCACGGGGTCCACTTGGGGGAAACTCGAAAGCAGGTGTGAACCTAGTGTTGCCATTAAGCAGAGCAGGTGCGTATGTTGAGATCTTCTGAGATCAGCCTCAGCTTAGGCTTGTAACCAAAGGATGAGTAGGAAAACAGGCAGATTGTCCAGGAATGTGGCCTCTACTGGAGGCTCAACCATCGAAATTAGGCCAGATGGAAGTAGAGTGAAATCACAAGTAGATTCCTGCGAGTCGTCTGTGTAGTCTCTTCATACAGTGGGGAAAAAAAGTATTTAGTCAGCCACCAATTGTGCAAGTTCTCCCACTTAAAAAGATGAGGCCGGCCTGTAATTGACATCATAGGTAGACCTCAACTATGAGAGACAAAATGAGAAAACATCTAGAAAATCACATTGTCTAATTTTTTAAGAATTTATTTGCAAATTGTGGTGGAAAATACGTATTTGGTCAATAACAAAAGTTCATCTCAATACTTTGTTATATATTCTTTGTTGGCAATGACAGAGGTCAAACGTTTTCTGTAAGTCTTCACAAGGTTGGCACACACTGTTGCTGGTATGTTGGCCCATTCCTCCATGCAGATCTCCTCTAGAGCAGTGATGTTTTGGGGCTGTCGCTGGGCAACATGGACTTTCAACTCCCTCCAAAGGTTTTCTATGGGGTTGAGATCTGGAGACTGGCTAGGCCACTCCAGGACCTTGAAATGCTTCTTATGAAGCCGCTCCTTCGTTGCCCTGGCGGTGTGCTTGGGATCATTGTCATGCTGAAAGACCCAGCCACGTTTCATCTTCAATGCCCTTGCTGATGGAAGGAGGTTTGCACTCAAAATCTCACGATACATGGCCCCATTCATTCTTTCATGTACACGGATCAGTCATCCTGGTCCCTTAGCAGAGAAACAGCCCCAAAGCATGATGTTGCCCCCCCCCATGCTTCACAGTAGGTATGGTGTTCTTTGGATGCAACTCAGCGTTCACTCTCCTCCAAACACCACGAGTTGTGTTTCTACCAAACAGTTCTACTTTGGTTTCATCTGACCATATGACATTCTCCCAATACTCTTCTGGAACATCCAAATGCTCTCTAGCAAACTTCAGACGGGCCCGGATATGTACTGGCTTAAGCAGGGGGACACGTCTGGCACTGCAGGATCTGAGTCCCTGGCAGCGTAGTGTGTTACTGACGGTAGCCTTTGTTACGTTAGTCCCAGCTTTCTGCAGGTCAGTCACTAGGTCCCCGCGTGTGGTTCTGGGATTTTTGCTCACCGTTCTTGTGATCATTTTGACCCCACGGGGTGAGATCTTGCGTGGAGCCCCTGATGGAGGGAGATTATCAGTGGTCTTGTATGTCTTCCATTTTCTAATTATGGCTCCCACAGTTGATTTCTTCACACCAAGCTGCTTGCCTATTGCAGATTCAGTCTTCCCAGCTTGGTGCAGGTCTACAATTTTGTTTCTGGTGTCCTTCCACAGCTCTTTGGTCTTCACCATAGTGGAGTTTGGAGTGTGACTGTTTGAGGTTGTGGACAGGTGTCTTTTATACTGATAACAATGTCAAACAGGAGCCATTACTACAGGTAATGAGTGGAGGACAGAGGAGCCTCTTAAAGAAGAAGTTACAGGTCTGTGAGAGCCACAAATCTTGCTTGTTTGTAGGTGACCAAATACTTATTTTCCACCATAATTTGCAAATAAATTCTTAAAAAATCAGACTGTGATTTTCTGGATTCGTTATCTCATTTTGTCTCTCATAGTTGAGGTCTACCTATGATGACAATTACAGGCCGGCCTCATTTTTTTTAAGTGGGAGAACTTGCACAATTGGTGGCTGACTAAATACTTTTTTCCCCACTGTATATGATCTAAGGGTGAGGAAAAGGCGGATAAGAACGCTGGAACGCTGGATGTGATTGTAAGCCAAGAGGACCATGAAGAAGTAGTAAAACATGAAACGTCACTTGACGTAGTGTATGTAGTATGGCCATCTGTTTACATCTGTTTTTTGCATCCATTAAAAGAATGTAAAAAACCTGATCTGATTAGAGCCTTACAGTGATACCAAACAGGTCTGCTACTTAACAGGCTTAACACAGGGGTTGCAGAATACAATTTTTCAGTCTAAAAATTGTTACAAGAGACCTTATGTAAGTGAAATCCTGCCATAAACCGTCTATGGAAGACAAAGAAGTTTTTTTGCAAGATGTCCACTTTGAATAAGCTAGCAGGGGACTGAACTACATCTCCCATCAACCCATGTAAAAAAAGACAGGAAGCTGGAGGAGCTAGGTAATAGGAAAGGAGAAGGGAGAGAGCACAGCAATGTCCGTCCTGTCAGGAGGATTATGAGAGAGAAAAGGAGCCTTGATGTCAACTTAGGTAACCCTGAAAGTCAAAACTAGCAAAAACTGGGCCCCATAGCAAACTTATGACTAGGGGTCCCTTCCACCCCCACACGACATAGCACCCTCTTTCCTGGCCCCCACACAGTATAACGCCTCATTTGCATACTCTATAATGTCCCTCCAGACAGTATAATTTCTGATAAAGGCCCCTCCACACAGTATAATGTCCCATAGCGGCCCCCACACAGTATAATGTCCCATAGTGGCCCCTCCACACGGTATAATGTCCCATAGAGACCCCTCCACACAGTATAATGTCCCATAGAGGCCCCTTCATATAATATAATGTCCCATAGCGGCCCCTCCACACAGCATAATGTCCCATAGGGGCCCCTCCACACAGTATAATGTCTCATAGGGGCCCCTCCACACAGTATAATGTCCCATAACGGCCCCTGCACACAGTATAATGTCCCATAGTGGCCCCTCAACACAGTATAATGTCCCATAATGGCCCCTCCACACAGTATATTGCCCAATAGGGGCCCCTCCACACAGTATAATGTCCCATAGCGGCCCCTGCACACAGTATAATGTCCCATAGTGGCCCCTCCACACAGTATAATGTCCCATAGAGGCCCCTGCACACAGTATATTCCCCATAGAGGTCCCTCCACACAGTATATTGCGCCGTAGAGGCCCCTCCACACAGTATAATGTCCCATAGCGCCCCCTCCACACAGCATAATGTCCCCTAGGGGCCCCTCCACACAGTATAATGTTCCATAGCGGCCCCTCCACACAGTATAATGTTCCATAGCGGCCCCTCCACACAGTATAATGTTCCATAGAGGCCCCTCCACACAGTATAATGTCCCACAGTGACCCCTCCACACAATATAATGTCCCATAGAGGCCCCTCCACACAGTATAATGTCCCACCGTGGCCCCTCCATGCAATATAATATCCCACAGTGGCCCCATCACACAGTGTTATGTCCCATAGTGGCCACTAAGAGATCAAATATCAACAGAAGCATTCTTATAATTTTTTACTTCTTCCAGAATGAGAGTGCCCAATGGAACTACACCACAAAATAAAGGATTGCTGAACATCATACCCAATGTATCCACAGCCGTCTCAGTCTGGAAGGGAACCCCACCTGGAGAAGGGGAAGGTGAAGGCGAAATGTCCGATTTTTCCATTTTACACAACATATAAAATACATATGAAGTAGAAGCCAAAGAAGAAAACTGACGATGGAAGCGCAGATGTGTGGGCCAGTGCCATCTCACGTTCAGCGCTTTCTCTCTTCTACAAACTTCACTTCTGGATATCCTGGAAGACTCGTCAGAGCGGTAATCGCCTCTGGGTAAAGAACTTGGATGATGAGGATTCTCTCCTGGGGGTACTCGAACACTTTGCATGCTGGCGCTCACTATGATGACGGCGTCTGGAATCCCATCGATGCCATGACTCAGAGTACCTGTGAACTCGACATTTGCATTTGCCCTGACTAAAACGATGGCTGTCATCTGCACTAGAAGACGACTCGGAATACATGTTACGAGACATGTGGGTATAGGTAGATGCAGTGGAAATGGGATTTTCAGCGGCATCCTAAAAATCAGGTTCTGAGCCAGATACAATGTGATTGTTGGAAGAAATAAAATCAGGCTGCTTGGGCACATTGAAATCAATATTAGAAAATTATGACTATGGCCAGCAGAAGGCGCCCCATTCACATTATTGACTGTAGTTACACCACCACAGTCAGGAGCGTGAGCCAGTACGCAGAAGGTGCAGATACACCAATGCAACCAGCAGAGGGAACCGGAACAGAACTTCAAAGCCCCAGGGAGACTGTTCCCTCTATGGTGGCTGACAGCACAGGGTCTTGTGGATGAGAACATTGGTCCAATTGCTCCAGCTTACAAGTGCATTCCAATACTACAGGTGATGGTGGTGGGATGCGGAGTCCCTCAATAACCACCAAGCACTTTCAGCTCTTTATGTGGACAGCTAGAAAGAATACTATGAATATAGATCCATGTAAATGACCACTTGTACCTGCGTCAGAATGGGGATATATGAGTAGTATTGTAAGTCTTGTACGCCAGTCTTAATCTCTTCCCCAGTTGGCAAGAGATGTGCTTGAATTATTAAGAGTCTCTGGTGCCAGAATGAAATCTACGCCACTCATAAACTGGTGTAGATTTCTGATACAATGTATTCCAAATTTCTAGCGTGAGTTGTTGGACCAAGCTGTCCCCATCTTGGCCTGCCTTGGTATCTGCCTCATTCTGCCCAGTTTGGTAAAAAAGAAAGTGTTGAGTGGGGCACAGAAAGATGGGACCAGCACAACTATGAGGGCTATGTGCCAAAACTGTGCCACAAATATTCCCATTTATACCAGTTTTCTACTGTAGATGAAATAGCAAATTCCCTCACACTGTTTCCACCGTACCCTTCATCTCCCCTGATATGAAACTTCTCGTGCCTCGTACCTCCTCATATTTCCTTTACTAATACTCTTTGCAAGCTCTTGAACATGAGACACATTTTATTGGATGGAATTTGGTATCAAAATTCCAAAATTGCAAAATCACATATGATATAAGAAGATAAATTAGGACCCATTCTTCTGAAGGTCCATCTTCGGGCACATGACTGTATAGCCCATCGCATCAAGCAACGTGAATCCAGCCACATTATTAACTCGGTCCTTAAGGAAAGGAGTTTGCTTCACATACAATGAGTTGTCTTGTAAGTGGTGACAGAACTGCCAGTCCAGGCATGAGCGCTCCTTTTGCGGGGGCGCTCATCCCATGTCAAAGTGTTTCAAAAGGAACAGTCAATCATCCAACAACAGCAAAGCACTAAAGAGCAACTTCTCAAAAAGCCATAACACCAGTGAAGACGCAAGAAATGCTCCCTTGGCTAGAAACCTGTCCAAACAGAATGGCTAAATTAATTTTTGATGGTTTTAATGGTGGTTTTGAAGTGCTAGAGGTTCATGGTGAAGGCTGTTATTGGGTTAAAAATTTATAATCTGTTGCATTACATAAATGTATTGTTTCTGTTAATTTACAAAAAGAATTGGCTAATGGTAGAATTCCGGGGCCTTTCAAGGTTCCACCGTTTTGCTAATTTCTGGCTTTCACCATGGGGTATAGTCCCAAATAATGAGACGGGTGATTTCTGTGAAAAGCACTGTGTGAAAAATGCAATACGTTTTTGGTTGTGGCTCGCTACGTGGGGCCTTCGCCTTAAAGAGGACCTATGTATTTGGTTGGAAGTTTTGTCTAAGTTTAATGGATGTAACTGTTGGCAAGAAGAATTTGTAGATTCAGTGGCTTTAAATTTATTCACGGATGCGGAAGGAAGCAGTGAATATTGCATTTACTTTAATGGAGAATGGTCTACAGAAAAATGGCCGCTTATGTGGATAGTAGCTGCAGTAGTTATATGCGGTAGTATATTTGCTGGCAAGAGAATACTATTGCACACAGACAACAAGGGATTAGTATTTGCTATTAATACTCTTCTTCCAAATCGAAATTAGTAATCAAGCTGTTGAGACACCTGATCCTTTGTGGCATAAATTTTAACACATGGATAAAAGCTCGCTATGTTGAAGGTAAAAATAATAATATAGCGGATGCATTATCTTGTTTTCAGTTAGAGAAATTTCGGGTCTTGGCATTGGAAGTCATTGCGTGTCCGCTGCATTTATGGGACATAATCTGGAATTAATTGCTCACTATATTAAAACATCATTGACTGTGAAAACATGGACTGGTTATTCATCCACAGGGATGAGCTGGAAGATATTTTGCAATTCATTTCATGCTGATGCTTACATGACTTACCATTAGCTCTGTTATTTGTGTGTGATTCGATAAATAGGAATCTCGCCTTTTCTTCCATTTATAAAACATTATCTGGGGTTTCACTTTTTCTCCACGGAGTCGGAGGCAGGTCCTTATCTACTTTCTATTCTGCTGAGCAAGTACTGGAAGGTTGCAGTAAGTTGTCTTAGGTCCAGGATAACAGGAGCCCCATCTCAGCGGAGATGTTAACGAAGTTATGGTTAATATTGGAACGAGTTTGTTTGGACAGCTTTGCGTTCCGCTTCTTCAGAACAGCTTTTGTGTTGTCCTTCTTTAGTGCTTTACGTATTGGTGAGTTAGTCTGTAAGAACAAATAACGTTAACGTTAGTTGATCTTTGATTGACATCCTTCATTGCCAATTAAGCCTAGGGCAGATTCTTGATACTCTTTATATAGTTTTCCAACCCTCTCTTGGATGCTTGCTATTAATCTCTATGAGCGTTCTAGCGTTATACTGTTTTTCTTATTATCTATTTCTGACCTTGGCTTTTCCCTTTGACTATTCTCCTGGTTCTGATTTGGTACTTCGCTGCTCGACTGGTTCTGACCCTTGGTTCTCTTGATTACCCGTTTCTGTTTGTTTGTCTTCTCTGCGTTTTGTGTATTATAGGAAGGGACCGTCGCCCAGTTGTCCTCTACCGCTTAGGGTAGTTGAAGCAAGTAGTTTAGGGACTGGGGGTGAGTCAAGCATCAGGACTCACTGTCTCTGTCGTTCCCCTTCCTCCCAGGTTCCAGCAGCAGCTATTGGGGAATTGCTTAACAAGCAATTCCCTAACAAGTAGTTTGGTTATTGAGCAACTCTTTTATATATTGGGCGAGAAAGAGGGCCCAGAAGAAGCTACTCAGAAAACCTTTTATTTGCCTCTACTAATGGTAATATTTATTGGTAGGGTTTTAGAGGGATTCAATGGAAAGAGATTCATAAGTGAATGGTTTTGTGGCCCAATCGGAATATGATTCTGATACACTTGGGGGGTAAGGACTTGGGTATAATGAAAACTCTAGAGCGTCTCTGGCAGATTTGTAGGGACTTTGCTTTGCTGAAGTTCATTTATTCTGAGATACTACATAGATTGGTTTGGACGGGCAAAGAGAATACATACTTTGAAAAAATTAGGAAGAAAGTCAACAGGGCAATGAGTAAGTACTTGCACTGTTTGGGTGGATTTTGCTATAGACACATTGATTTAGAAGGATTTGTGTCTGGTCTGATGGGGTACACTTATCTGACATTGGAATTGACATTCTCAATTTAGGATTACAGAATGCCATAGAACAGGGTCTGCGATGCTTTGGGGGGGCATAACTTATTAGGCATGGCTTGCGGGATTTTTGTCCCCCAGCTAATGCTGAGAGGGCTGGTTTTAACACTGGTCTGATTAATTTTGGTGGTTTTTAATTATTTATTGGTTTTAATTATTTATTTATTTATTTATTTATTTATTATTATTATTATTATTATTATAATAATTTATTTATTATTAACTATACTGATAACCCCTTAATAAAGGCATCACGGCAAAATTTATTCCAAAAGTAAAGTGTGTATGGTCTTTATTTAGTTCTTTATGGGTATTGTAGTAGGGAGCAATTGTAACATCGTGTGTCCTCAGACAACCCTTCTCCAGAATCATCTGTTGTAATAATTTACACAATACATAAAGGGAACTGTATAAATAGAGACTCTCCTTTCCACAGAATTATGTCTATAGAGGAGGGGTCCGGAACCATACACTGGTGGAGAAATCTTTAGTGTTCTCTCATCTCTTGTATCACATTATACATTTTAACTTTTACACATCAATATTCACAATTCCATAGAAATCAGGAAATGTGAAAGAAATGTAAGTGTTGATATCTGAGAAGTGGCCGGAAATTGAACTTTACAATGATAGAAAAACAAATAGAGATTTGTCAGGATTATACAAATGAGCAAAATGCTTAAGATTAGTGTCCAGCAAAATCCATTCTTTTGAAAAGTATTGGGTTTCCTAAGCTGCTGTGGCAGAGAACCTTCCTCATTTTTTTGAAACCTGTGAAGAATCCAGATTATATTTTACCATTTGAACCCATTCATTCAATGCAGGATCTACCCTGGGGTGAGCACAGAAAACTACACTACAGCAGTACTGTGCAATACCCACCGCCGGCTCATCTGCAGCTCCAAATCTCTGGGACTGGAGAACTATAAGTGGAGTGGGAGAGAGGAAATTAACAGGGACATCGCTACCTACTGCCTTTCATTGGGAAACTGCTATTGCAGGTCATAAGTGTAAGTGGTGAACGACCAATCTCATGGCTGTGCTGAGACATCTTATTGGCAGGGCAGCATCGTTCTCCCAGAGGCACCCGCCATCTTAGAGTAGCACAGGACAGAAACACGCAGTCCTCAAAGCCTGATCTTCCCTATCCTGAGAGTTCTTACAAAAGAAGAGATAATCATATGAATTTTACCACTGTTGGTATTCTCCAGTGCATATAAACATAGGCTTATGTATATGTGGAAGAAAAAGATCAATTAAAGGCATATCTCAAAGCTTTAAGACTGTGCTCCTGATACTTGGATACTGCATATACAATTGTGTCTTGTCATCAGTCACTGTCATTATTAGAATCAGAGACTCTGTCTTGGACTCTCCCAAAAACAATTCAAAGAGTTCACACCTATACCCTAAAGACTCTGGATTCTCCAACAATTAGGAGCCCGGCCAGACAAAACCAAAGACTACATTCTCAAGAAGATCACAACTGCTTAAATAACGATACAGAAGATACCCAACTCACTTCTGCAACCACAGCATTCGCCCATATTCCGCCTCCAACAGAAGCTGTGTCAGTCAGTCTCAGGAAAGACATGTTAAATACTCTCAAGACCTCTATACAATTGGACATCTCAAAAATATCTCAGAAAATATCCTCGCATATAGATGACCTGGGAGATAGGATCAACCATATAGAATACAAAATGGGTGAATATGCTTCATCTCACAACTCACTAGAACATGCAATTAATAATTTGGAAAACGAAGTAAGGCATTACAGAAGACATCTCCCCAAAGGATATCATCCCACACTTGCAAAAACTCCTTTTCATACAAAGGAAGAACTTCTTGTTGCATCGCGGAAAACTCCCCAACTTCCAGAACCATTTGAAAAAGTCACGGTTTTTGCAGACCACTCGCAAGTAACTATTCAAGAAAGAAGAAAGCTACGTTACTAAAATACTATGAGAAAACAAAATTCTGTATAAATGGGGTTTCCCAACCAATTTTATCCTCAATAGAGGAAATACCGTTCACATCATAGAAGATGGATTAACACTGCTTAAAAAATTGGTATCTTATCCTTCCTCGGGAAAACCCAAAGCCCAATCAACCCAAGAAGAATGGTCCAAACATCCACCAAACCCGGATTAACTACTACTCTAAGAAAAGATAGTCATGCTTTTCTGAACTTTTACTCCCCTAGTGTATTCAACCATTCTGTGTGACTTGTTATATCTTTTTTTATTCTCTCTGTAATGTTTATCCCTTTGATTCTAAACGTGAACAGATCATCAGGTCAAGACACTCCCTGAAAAAATCTGAAATAAACAACACTACTTTGACGGAACTGGAAGCGAATAAATATGAAAAAGCATTTTAATGCAAGTACAGTTGTCCTAAAAAGTTTACATACCCCGGCAGATTTTTTTGTTTTTTTGGCATTTTTTCAGAGAATATGAATGATAGCACAAAAACTTTTTCTCCACTCATGGTTAGTGGTTGGTTGAAGCCATTTATTGTCAGACTTCTGTGTTTTCTCTTTTTAAATCATAATGACAACCAAAAACATCAAAATGACCCTGTTCAAAAGTTCCCATACCCCAGTTCTTAATACCGTGTATTGCCCCCTCTAACATCAATGACAGCTTGAAGTCTTTTGTGGTAGTTGTAGATGAGGCTCTTTATTTTCTCAGATGGTAAAACTGCCCATTCTTCTTGGCACAAAGTCTCCAGTTCCTGTAAATTCCTGGGCTGTCTTGCATGTACTGCGCGCTTGAGATCTCCCCCAGAGTGGCTCAATGATATTAAGGTCAGGAGACTGAGATGGCCACTCCAGAACCTTCACTTTCTTCTGCTGTAGCCAATGACAGGTCGACTTGGCCTTGTGTTTTGGATCGTTGTCATGTTGGAACGTCCAAGTACGTTCCATGCGCAGCTTCCTGGCTGATGAGGGCAAATTTGCCTCCAGTATTTGCTGATAACCTGCTGCATTCATCTTTCCTTCAACTTTGACCAAGTTTCCTGAGCCTTTGAAGCTCACACATCCCCACATCATCAGTGATCCACCTCCGTGCTTTACAGTAGGAATGGTGTTCCTTTCATCATAGGCCTTGTTGACACCTCCCCAAATGTAACGTTTCTGGTTGTGGCCAAAAAGTTTGATTTTTGTCTCATCACTCCAAATTACCTTGTTCCAGAAGTTTTGAGGCTTGTCTCTGTGCTGTTTAGCGTATTGAAGGCGAGATTCTTTGTGACATTTGCGCAGTAATGACTTTCTTCTGGCAACCCGACCCTGCAGCCCATTTTTCTTCAAGTGCCTCCTTATTGTGCATCTTGAAACAGCCGCACCGATAGTTTTCAGAGAGTCCTGTATTTCAGCTGATGTTATGTGCGGGTTTTTCTTTGCATCCCAAACAATTTTCCAGGCAGTTGTGGTCAAAATTTCGGTTGGTCTACCTGACCGTGGTTTGGTTTTTACAGAGCCCCTGAGTTTCCATTTGTTAATCATAGTTTGAACACTGCTGACTGGCATTATCAATTCCTTGGATATCTTTTTGTATCCCTTTCCTGTTTTATACAGTTCAACTACCTTTTCCCGTAGATCCGTGGACAATTCTTTTGCTTTCCCCATGACTCACAATCCAGAAACATCAGTGGCTGGAGGAAAGATGCAACAGTCTGTCTGGATCCCAGAAACTCACTCAGATTTTATGCACACACACTGATTACAAGCAAACAGGTGACAGGTGAGGATGTTACCTTTAGTAGCCATTCAAACCCCTTTGTGTCAACTTCTGGACATGTTATCAGGCCAAAATCACCAGGGTATGTGAACTTTTGAACAGGGTCATTTTGATGTTTTTGGTTGTCATTATGATTTAAAAAGAGAAAACACAGAAGTTTGACAATAAATGGCTTCAACCAACCACTAACCATGAGTGGAGAAAAAGATTTTGTGTTATCATTCATATTGTCAGAAAAAAGGCCAAAAAAACAAAAAACCTGCTGGGGTATGTAAACTTTTTAGCACAACTGTATATACTAATTCAACACAAAGCTTATATCCCTCTCACCACTGCGATTACTCTTAAATTAATGACTTAGAATGTTAAAGGGCTTAATCACCCATACAAACAGTTATCACTGAGGGTAGAGGCTAAGAAAAATAACATTGATGTACAAGAATCCCACCTGTTAGAAACTGATACTAACAAACATAAGAACGATAGATTCCCACATATTTTCTATGCACACTCCCGAAATTAAAAAGCTGGAATTCTTATAGCCATAAAAGATCAAGTAATTTTTGAACCATTGAATGTTTTTTCTGATATAAAAGGAAGATTTTTAATTTTGATTTCCATTATAAATAATAGAACCTATACCATCTGCAATTCTTACGCACCAAATGTCAGACATATTAGCTTTCTTAATAAACTGATAAAAAAAGATCAAAGTACAAAAAGGCCGCCTATCTATATGTGGTGACCTCAACCTAATTGCAGGTTCTGACTTGGATACATCATAGATAAATAGGGAATCTACCTGTACTCTTCTACGTTGGTTACATAATAATAATTTATATGACTCATGGAGATACCTACACACCAACGAAAAAGATTTTACATACTATTCACCACCCCACAAAATATTTTCCAGAATCGACTATTGCTTAACAGACATCTACTCCATCCAATTTTGTAACAAAATTGATATTGGCACTATTACATGGTCAGACCATGCTCCGATATACCTACAAATACTTGAACCTCACATTCCCAAAAATAACTTACTATTAGCCCACACTGAAACACAAAAACATGCAAAAACAGCCCTAAGGCTGAAGCCCCACCTTACTGCAGATTTTGCTGCGGATTTTGAGTCAAAGCCAGGAGCGGATTTAGCAGAAGGTAGAAGTATATGTGTTTCTATTATATTTCCCATTACTTTTGTAGCCACTCCTGGGATCGACTCAAAAAAATGCAGCAAAATCTGCAACAAAAAAAGGCTAAGGCCAGGACCACACGTAGCGTAAATACTGCAATTTGGTGTACTACAGTAACCTGCATAGGAATAGGATTTTGGCTAATCCCATCCATACATTGCAGGAAAAAAACTGCAGAGGAAATTCTGTGATTTAAAAAACCGTCACGTTTTTGTAAATGGCAGCATGTCAATTATACCTGTGGAAACTCTGGCATTTCCGTATAGGTATAATAGGGACAGAAAGTCCACAGAGGAAAACGCAGCGTTTCTGCTACACATATTTTTCTGCAATGTGTGGATGGGATTCACTAGAATCCCATTCACTTTGAAGTGACTCTAAAACCGGGTGTTTTTTTGCCGCGGCGTTTCCGCAGTGGCCATATCACTGCATTTACACCACATGGAACCCCGGCCTAAAGGAATTTTTTTCAGATTAACGCCACACCCGATGTTAATGTATTCACCTTTGGAACTCACACAAAGCCTACATAAGAGGTGTTTTAATTAAACAAGTCGTCCTCCAATAGAAATTAAGACAAAAAAACATTAATAATTTAATTTCAGAAATTAAAGTGTTGGAACTAAAACAACAACATAAATAAGACTACCCTACCCACCTGGAATTAACCCAAAAAAAAAGATCAATTAAGGTCAGTATTATTATATAAATACGAACAAAACTTAACCAAATTGAAAGCAGATTATTACATCTTAAACAATAATGCCAATGCCTTCACGGCCAGAAGGGTCAAAAATATCCAACTCAAAAATAAAAGAGCCCACATTATACAAACAGAAAATAATTATTATTATTACACACCCCAAGGACATCGCAGATTCCTTTAGTGAGTACTACTCTAAGCTATAAACCTTAAACAGGATACTTCAACTCCACAACTGACTGAAGAACTGATTCTAAATTTCCTATGAAACTTGAACTTCCCACTATCTTACAAGATCAACTTAAAGACTTAAAGGGAGTCTATCATTGCAAAAAACATTTTTTAAATAGTCACGCTGTATTGTAGTCTTTATAAAGGCTATTCCAGCAGTACCTTTATTTTCAAGATGCATCCTGTAGAATAAAGTGACTTTTAATATTGGGCCCGAAAAGCCAAATTTTAAATTTCTAATATTCTACTTTCTAAAATTCTAATACTTAAAATGCATAAGGCCAGTTTAGTCTATCAAACGCCTTTTCGGCATGTAGTGAGAGGAGCAGGGAAGGTATTTTTGTGTGTTCAATCCAATCTATTATTATCTACAATATACAGTGGGGAAAAAAAAGTATTTAGTCAGCCACCAATTGTGCAAGTTCTCCCACTTAAAAAGATGAGGCCGGCCTGTAATTGTCATCATAGGTAGACCTCAACTATGAGAGACAAAATGAGAAAACAAATCCAGAAAATCACATTGTCTGATTTTTTAAGAATTTATTTGCAAATTATGGTGGAAAATAAGTATTTGGTCACCTACAAACAAGCAAGGTTTTCTGACTCTCACAGACCTGTAACTTCTTCTTTAAGAGGATCCTCTGTCCTCCACTCATTACCTGTAGTAATGGCTCCTGTTTGACATTGTTATCAGTATAAAAGACACCTGTCCACAACCTCAAACAGTCACACTCCAAACTCCACTATGGTGAAGACCAAAGAGCTGTGGAAGGACACCAGAAACAAAATTGTAGCCCTGCACCAGGCTGGGAAGACTGAATCTGCAATAGCCAAGCAGCTTGGTGTGAAGAAATCAACTGTGGGAGCAATAATTAGAAAATGGAAGACATACAAGACCACTGATAATCTCCCTCCATCAGGGGCTCCACGCAAGATCTCACCCCATGGGATCAAAATGATCACGGTGAGAACGGTGAGCAAAAATCCCAGAACTACATGGGGGGACCTAGTGAATGACCTGCAGAAAGCTGGGACTAACGTAACAAAGGCTACCGTCAGTAAACACTACACCGCCAGGGACTCAGATCCTGCAGTGCCAGACGTGTCCCCCTGCTTAAGCCAGTACATATCCGGGGCCATCTGAAGTTTGCTAGAGAGCATTTGGATGTTCCAGAAGAGTATTGGGAGAATGTCATATGGTCAGATGAAACCAAAGTAGAACTGTTTGGTAGAAACACAACTCGTCGTGTTTGGAGGAGAGTGAATGCTGAGTTGTATCCAAAGAACACCATACCTACTGTGAAGCATGGGGGGGGGCAACATCATGCTTTGGGGCTGTTTCTCTGCAAAGGGACCAGGACGACTGATCCATGTACATGAAAGAATGAATGGGGCCATGTATCGTGAGATTTTAAGTGCAAACCTCCTTCCATCAGCAAGGGAATTGAAGATGAAACGTGGCTGGGTCTTTCAGCATGACAACGATCCCAAGCACACCGTCAGGGCAACGAAGGAGCGGCTTCGTAAGAAGTATTTCAAGGTCCTGGAGTGCCTGGCCAGTCTCCAGATCTCAACCCCATAGAAAACCTTTGGAGGAAGTTGAAAGTCCGTGTTGCCCAGCGACAGCCCCAAAACATCCCTGCTCTAGAGGAGATCTGCATGGAGGAATGGGCCAACATACCAGCAACAGTGTGTGCCAACCTTGTGAAGACTTACAGAAAACGTTTGACCTCTGTCATTGCCAACAAAGGATATATAACAAAGTATTGAGATGAACTTTTGTTATTGACCAAATACTTATTTTCCACCATAATTTGCAAATAAATTCTTTAAAAATCAGACAATGTGATTTTCTAGATATGTTTTCTCATTTTGTCTCTCATAGTTGAGGTCTACCTATGATGACAATTACAGGCCGGCCTCATCTTTTTAAGTGGGAGAACTTGCACAATTTGCACAATTGGTGGCTGACTAAATACTTTTTTCCCCCACTGTGTATATATATATATATATATATATATATATATATATATTTTTTTTTTTTTTTTTTGCAAAACCAGATATGATATAAAATATAAATTAGGGCCCATTCTTCTGAAGGTTCATCCTCGGTCACATGACTGCCCATCGCGTCAAGCAATGAGAATCCAGCCACATCATGGACAGTGGTCAGTAGGGCCAGGGATACATGCTATTTCTGAAAAGGTTTGGTTATCCGAGAAAACTGAGAAACTACTTGACCTGCAATGTAATAAGAATGGGGCAGAGGGTTCTAGGTCGGAGGTTGTGTTTGATCTTGGATACTGTCTGCACATTAGTTGCAGTTCAGTTCTATAAATCAGTTTTATAACATTCTACAGAAACCTGAGGTCTCCTCTGACAACCCTTCTGCAGAATCATCTGTTGTAATAATTCACAAAATACATAAAAGTGACTGTATAGATAAGAGACTCTCTTTTCCACAGAACTGTGTCTATAGAGGAAGGGTCAGGTACCATACACTGGTGGAGAAGTCTTAAGTGTTCTCTGATCTCTTGTATCATGTTACACATTTTATATTTGGCACTAGGTTCACACTAACATCTGTCTCTCCGTTGTTTGGGTCTGCATGGGGGCCCAAAAGACGGAGAGCCCGCCCGATAAAAAAAAAAAAAGCGGTTACCTGCGAACACCATAGATTATAGTGTGTTCCGGCGGGTTTATACTGAAACCGGCCGAGAGAAAAGGACTTCTCTCTTCACCGATTTTAGATGGAATCTACAGAGACTCCAGTTCAGATGTGAACCTATCCTAAGACAGGGCTTAGTGTTAGCCACTTAAAAAACAATAACCCATTATTACCCTTGATTATTATAAATGGGTGGACTACATAGTTTTTTAGTTTTTTAATTAAATAAATAATGGGAAAAAAACAACATGAAGACCACCCCATTTTCATAATCAACCAGATACAATAAAGCATTGGCATGCTAGCATTGCTAGAGTGAGAAGGCCCATAGTTTTTGGGCTTTCCCAGCCAAATAGTACTAGCCTGATGCTGCCCCAGTACCTGACCGTCATTAGATGGTCAAATACTGGATCACACATGGCTCTTCTCAGCACCAACATCAGACATTGGCCATCATTAAGGTAGTAGCAACAGGGTATCAGCCCTGATCAATATTTTTTAACCTCATCAGGACACAGCCTAAAAGTACCTTAATGACCAGACCTAATTTTTCAAATCTGACATGTGTCAGGTTATATGGCAATAACTTTGAGATGCTATAACTTACACAAGTGATTTTGAGACTGTTTTTTCATGACACATTGTACATCATGTTAGTGGTAAACATTGATCAATATTTTTGTATTTATTTAGAAAAAAATTGAAAATTTGATGGGAATTTGGAAAAAAAAATCACAATTTTCAAAGTGTGAAAAGTGTGAAATTCCCTGCTTTTCACACAAATACATTAATAAATACTATCTACCATACCTTTGATTTATATCGGCATCATCTTTTAATTGTCCTTTCATTTATTTTGGACATTATAAAGCTTACAAGTGTAACAGCGATTTTCCAGATTTACAAGAAAATTTCCCAAACAAATTTTTAGGGACCTCTTCAGTTCTGAAGAGGGTTATAAAGGCTTATATATTAGAAACCCCCATAAATTACCCCATTTTCAAAACTGCACCCCTCAAATAATTCAAAACAGCATTTGGGAAGTTTGTAAACCCTTTAAGCATTTCACAGGAATTAGAACAATATGGAGATACTTTCATACATTCATTTAGCCATAAAACTAACACATTCACAAAGGGTTAAAGGAGAAAATGCATCCACAGTTTGTTATGCAATTTCTCCCGAGGACAGAAATAGTTTTCAGGTGCCATGTCTCATTTGCAGAGCCCCCAGAGTACCAATATAATGGAAGCCCCTAAAAAGTGACCCCCATTTCAGAAACTACACCCTTGACAGAATTTATCAAGGGGTATAGTGAGCATTTTGACCCAACAGCCTTTTCACAGATTATATTAACATTTGGATGTGTAAATGAAACTTTACTAAACTGTCACTTTATTCCCAAAGTTTTCATTTTCACAAGGGGTTAAAGGAGAAAAAGCACCCCACAGTTTGTTAAACAATTGCTCCTGAACACGGCAATATCCCATATTTGGTCATAATCTGCTGTATGGGTATATGGCGGGGCTCAGAATGGAAAGGGAGCTATTTGGCTTTTGGAGGCCAAATTATGCTGGAATATTTTTCTCCTGCTATGTCACATTTGCAGAGCCCCTAGAGTACCAATACAATGGAAACCCCCAAAGGTGACCCCATTTTGAAAACTACACCGCTCACTGAACACATCAAGGAGTATAGTCAGCATTTTGACTCTACAGCTGTTTCACAGATTTTATTAACATTTATGCATACATGTATACAATATGTATTGCACTGTATAGAGGAAGTCAGACTATGCAAACACATAGGCTGACTTCCTCTATTCGTTGGCAGGATCAACCAGGAATGAGGGCTCCTCGCAGCCTGGGGTCACTGGTTAGAAAATACATATTGGCACCCCCCGATATTGCCGCGGAGGGTGCCAAAGAGGAGCATTTGTATGACAGAACCCCATGGGTGCCGCAGTCATGTTTGACCACGGAATCCAAGGGGTTAAAACCCCCAATCGGAGCTCAGCTCCGACCAGATATTAAGGAGCAAAGTGTTAGTTGTCAGTTACAGCTAACTCCCATTCCCGATGCCGCCCACTTAGTTGATGAGCAGGCAGGCGACAGCGAACCCCACGGGAAAATTTGTTACTACAGCAAACTTTCCTTGATATGGCCATTACATGATCCGGACCTGACCCAATCAGGTTCCGATCATGTCTCCATGATCAACAGCAGCTATTAACACTCTGTTCATGGAGTTCCTGACATTTAGGGAGACCTGATCCCCAATTTAACTGGGTCAGTATATAAACATTGGCGCTGCACAAAGTCCAGCGAGCGCCGACGTTTAAATACAGTGAGTGGCCGCGAACCGGTTAAGATATTGTGATAGGCCTGTCTGTAAAGATGTGTTTAGTTTGCGCTTGAAGCTGTGGAAATTGAGTGTTAATCTGATTGTCCGGGAAAGAGCATTCCAGAGAAGTGGTGCAACTCGGGAGATGTCTTGGATATGGGAGTTGGAGGTTCTGATAATAGAGGATGTTAGTCTTAGGTCATTGAGTGAACGGAGAGTACGGGTTGGGCGATAGACAGAGGTGAGGGAGGAAATGTAGGAAGGTGCAGCATTATGGAGAGCCTTGTGGATGAGGGTGATAAGTTCATATTGTATTCTGTATTGAATAGGCAGCCAATGTAGTGACTGACACAGACCGGAGGCCTCGCTGTAGCGTCTAGACTGATAGATGAGCCTGGCCGCCGCATTCAGAATAGATTGTAGAGGGGAGAGTTTAGTAAGGGGAAGACCGATTAGTAAGGAATTACAGTAGTCAAGGCGAGAGTGAATCAGGATTACAATAAGTGTCTTTAATGTATCTCTGGTAAGGTAGCGGGGTTATGACAGCATGTTTGAAAGAAGATGGAGAAATTCCAGAAGAGAGAGATGTTAAGAGACTGGATAAGGTGTGAGGGGAAAGTATCACTACTGCAGGTCGTAGGGTGAGAAGAAGAAAGTAGCTGAGATACTTCCTCTTCTGTAACAGGTTCAAAAGATGAGAATGAAGAGTCTGAAGTGCAGCTGGTGAGGGGGGTCAGTGCCACCTGGGGATTGGGCAGTTATTTCCAGACGGATCTTATCAATTTTCATTGATAAGTCATGGAAATAAGTGGCCAGGTCATCTGTGCTAAGGTCTGTGATTGGCATCTGCACCTTGGGAGTGAGTAAGGAGTGAAAAGTTTCAAAGAGCCTTTTAGGGTTACAGAAGAGAGAAGAGATGAGAGCGGTGTTTGGCAAGGTGAAGGGCAGAACTATAGGTTTTAAGCATAAATTTGAAGTGGAGGAAGTCTGCAGGTGTACGTGATTTTCTCCACAGACATTCAGCACACCTAGAGCATCGCTGAAGAAAATGCGTCTGTGGTGTGTGCCATGGTTGCTGTCTCCTGCGTCAAACTTTACGAGTGGAGGGGGAGCCGCCTCATCCTATGTACTTTTAAGGGTTTCATTATAGTGACTGGTGGCCAGATTGGGGCAGGAGAGTGAAGAGATGGGGGACAGAGAGGACTGTAGAGTATCTGAGAGGTGCTGGGTGTTAATAGCACGTAAGTTCCTATATGTATGATGAGTAGGTGTGTCCTAAGGAAGGAGAGGAAGCACTGATGGTGAGAGACAGAAGGTTATGAACAGAGAGGGGCATAGAAGAATTAGTAAATTTAGAAACTGTGAGGAGTCGATGGAAGATAAGATCAATGGTGTTGCCATCTACTGTACATGTGTGGCGGAAGAAGAAAGTTGTGAAAGACCAAAAGAACAGGTTATTGAGAGAAACTGTGAGGCAGCTGGGGAGACAGGGGTGTCAATGGGGATGTTAAAGTCACCCATGATGAAGGTAGGAATTTCACTGGATAAATAATGTTTGTTAGGGACCCACAGTGGTGTAGGAGGATTCTGGGCCCTCTGGTACCATGTGGAACACGTTCTTTTAAAACATGACTGCCCATCGCTTCAAGCAATGAGAATCCAGCCACATCATGGACAGTGGTCAGTAGGGCCAGGGATACATGCTATTTCTGAAAAGGTTTGGTTAACCTAGAAAACTGAGAAACTACTTGACCTGCAATGTAATAAGAATGGGGCAGAGGGTTCTAGGTCGGAGGTTGTGTTTGATCTTGGATACTGTCTGCACATTAGTTGCAGTTCAGTTCTATAAATCAGTTTTATAACATTCTACAGAAACCTGAGGTCTCCTCTGACAACCCTTCTGCAGAATCATCTGTTGTAATAATTCACAAAATACATAAAAGTGACTGTATAGATAAGAGACTCTCTTTTCCACAGAACTGTGTCTATAGAGGAAGGGTCAGGTACCATACACTGGTGGAGAAGTCTTAAGTGTTCTCTGATCTCTTGTATCATGTTACACATTTTATATTTGGCACTAGGTTCACACTAACATCTGTCTTTCCGTTGTTTGGGTCTGCATGGGGGCCCAAAAGACGGAGAGCCCGCCCCGATAAAAAAAAAAAAAGCGGTTACCTGCGAACACCATAGATTATAGTGTGTTCCGGCGGGTTTATACTGAAACTGGCCGAGAGAAAAGGACTTCTCTCTTCACCAATTTTAGATGGAATCTACAGAGACTCCAGTTCAGATGTTAACCTATCCTAAGACAGGGCTTAGTGTTAGCCACTTAAAAAACAATAACCCATTATTACCCTTGATTATGATAAATGGGTGGACTACATAGTTTTTTAGATTTTTAATTAAATAAATAATGGGAAAAAAACAACATGAAGACCACCCCATTTTCATAATCAACCAGATACAATAAAGCATTGGCATGCTAGCATTGCTAGAGTGAGAAGGCCCATAGTTTTTGGGCTTTCCCAGCCAAATAGTACTAGCCTGATGCTGCCCCAGTACCTGACCGTCATTAGATGGTCAAATACTGGATCACACATGGCTCTTCTCAGCACCAACATCAGACATTGGCCATCATTAAGGTAGTAGCAACAGGGTATCAGCCCTGATCAATATTTTTTAACCTCATCAGGACACAGCCTAAAAGTACCTTAATGACCAGACCTAATTTTTCAAATCTGACATGTGTCAGGTTATTTGGCAATAACTTTGAGATGCTATAATTTACACAAGTGATTTTGAGACTGTTTTTTCGTGACACATTGTACATCATGTTAGTGGTAAACATTGATCAATATTTTTGTATTTATTTAGAAAAAAATTGAAAATTTGATGGGAATTTGGAAAAAAATCACAATTTTCAAAGTGTGAAAAGTGTGAAATTCCCTGCTTTTCACACAAATACATTAATAAATACTATCTACCATACCTTTGATTTATATTGGCATCATCTTTTAATTGTCCTTTCATTTATTTTGGACATTACATTATAAAGCTTACAAGTGTAACAGTGACTTTCCAGATTTACAAGAAAATTTCCCAAACAAATTTTTAGGGACCTCTTCAGTTCTGAAGAGGGTTATAAAGGCTTATATATTAGAAACCCCCATAAATTACCCCATTTTCAAAACTGCACCCCTCAAATAATTCAAAACAGCATTTGGGAAGTTTGTTAACCCTTTAAGCATTTCACAGGAATTAGAACAATATGGAGATACTTTCATACATTCATTTAGCCATAAAACTAACACATTCACAAAGGGTTAAAGGAGAAAATGCATCTCACAGTTTGTTATGCAATTTCTCCCGAGGACAGAAATAGTTTTCAGGTGCCATGTCTCATTTGCAGAGCCCCCAGAGTACCAATATAATGGAAGCCCCTAAAAAGTGACCCCCATTTCAGAAACTACACCCTTGACAGAATTTATCAAGGGGTATAGTGAGCATTTTGACCCAACAGCCTTTTCACAGATTATATTAACATTTGGATGTGTAAATGAAACTTTACTAAACTGTCACTTTATTCCCAAAGTTTTCATTTTCACAAGGGGTTAAAGGAGAAAAAGCACCCCACAGTTTGTTAAACAATTGCTCCTGAACACAGCAATATCCCATATTTGGTCATAATCTGCTGTATGGGTATATGGCGGGGCTCAGAATGGAAAGGGAGCTATTTGGCTTTTGGAGGGCAGATTATGCTGGAATATTTTTCTCCTGCTATGTCACATTTGCAGAGCCCCTAGAGTACCAATACAATGGAAACCCCCAAAGGTGACCCCATTTTGAAAACTACACCGCTCACTGAACACATCAAGGAGTATAGTCAGCATTTTGACTCTACAGCTGTTTCACAGATTTTATTAACATTTATGCATACATGTATACAATATGTATTGCACTGTATAGAGGAAGTCAGACTATGCAAACACATAGGCTGACTTCCTCTATTCGTTGGCAGGATCAACCAGGTATGAGGGCTCCTCGCAGCTTGGGGTCACTGGTTAGAAAATACATATTGGCACCCCCCGATATTGCCACGGAGGGTGCCAAAGAGGGGCATTTGTATGGCAGGACCCCATGGGTGCCGCAGTCATGTTTGACCATGGCATCCAAGGAGTTAAAACCCCCAATCGGAGCTCAGCTCCAACCAGAGATTATGGAGCAGAGTGTTAGTTGTCAGCTACAGATAACACTAGTTACCGATTCTGCCCACTTAGTTGATGAGCAGGCAGGCGACAGCTAACCCCCGGGAAAATTTGTTACTACAGCAAACTTTCCTTGATATAGCCATTACATGATCCGGACCTGACCCAATCAGGTTCTGATCATGTCTCCGTGATCAACAGCAGCTATTAACACTCTGTTCATGGATTTCCTGACATTTAGGGAGACCTGATCCCCAATTTAACTGGGTCAGTATATAAACATTGGCGCTGCACAAAGCCCAGCAAGAGCCGACGTTTATATACAGTGAGTGGTCGTGAACCGGTTAAGATATTGTGATAGGCCTGTCTGAAAAGATGTGTCTTTAGTTTGCGCTTGAAGCTGTGGAAACTGAGTGTTAATCTGATTGTCCAGGAAAGAGCATTCCAGAGAAGTGGTGCAACTCGGGAGATGTCTTGGATATGGGAGTTGGAGGTTCTGATAATAGAGGATGTTAGTCTTAGGTCATTGAGTGAACGGAGAGCACGGGTTGGGCGATAGACGGAGATGAGGGAGGAAATGTAGGAAGGTGCAGCATTATGGAGAGCCTTGTGGATGAGGGTGATAAGTTTATATTGTATTCTGTATTGAATAGGTAGCCAATGTACTGACCGGCACAGACCAGAGGCATCGCTGTAGCGTCTAGACTGTTAGATGAGCCTGGCCGCTGCATTCAGAATAGATTGTAGAGGGGAGAATTTAGTAAGGGGAAGACCGATTAGTTAGGAGTTACAGTAGTCAAGAAGAGAGTGAATCAGGGTTACAATAAGTGTCTTTAATGTATCTCTGGTAAGGAAAGGGCGTTTTTGAGGTGGAGATGACATGAGCGTGCGAGTCATTGGATATCGTGGGTGAAGGAAAGGTCTGAGTCAAACATAACTCCAAGGCAACAGGCATACTGCCTAGGAGTTAAACTAAGGCCGGAGACTGCAATGGAGATATCAGGGACAGATCTATTAAATGGTGGAAACAGCAATAGTTCAGTCTTTGAGAGATTCAGTTTCAAATAAAGTGAAGACAGCAGAGAGGCAGTCACTGGTGTTCAGTATTAGCGCAAAGGTGATGTCATGGAATGACATGTATAATTGGGTGTCATCAGCATAAAGATGGAACCGGAAGCCAAATCTGGTGATGGTTTGTCCAATGGGGGCTGTGTAGAGAGAGAAGAGCAGGGGGCCTAGGACCGAGCCCTGAGGAACCCCAGTGGCAAGAGGAAGAGGGGAAGAGACAGAGCCTGCAAATGATACACAGAAAGTGCAGTCAGAGAGATAAGAGGAGAACCAGGAGAGCGTGGTGTCCGTGAGGCCGACAGAACGGAGCATATTGAGGAGGAGTTGATAGTCAACAGTGTCAAATGCTGCTGAGAAGAATCTAGAAGAAGAAGAAGAGAGAAGTCACCTTTGGATTTAGCTGTCAGGAGATCATTGGAGACTTTTATGAGGGCCGCTTCAGTAGAGTGCAGACTGCGTAAGTCAGATTGTAAGGGGTCAAGAAGAGAGTTAGCAGAAAGATAGCGGATTAAACGAGAATAGACCAAGCATTCTAAGATTTTGGAGATGAAGGGGAAGTTAGAGACGGGTCGATAGTTAGCAGCACAGGACGGGTCAAGGGAGGATTTCTTCAGTAGCGGGGTTATGACAGCATGTTTGAAAGAAGATGGATAAATTCCAGAAGAGAGAGATGTTAAGAGACTGGATACGGTGTGAGGGGAAAGTATCACTACTGCAGGTCGTAGGGTGAGAAGAAGAAAGTAGCTGAGATACTTCCTCTTCTGTAACAGGTTCAAAAGATGAGAATGAAGAGTCTGAAGTGCGGCGGGTGAGGGGGTCAGTGCCACCTGGGGATTGTACAGTTATTTCCTGACGGATCTTATCAATTTTCATTGATAAGTCATAAAAATAAGTGGCCAGGTCATCTGCGCTAAGGTCTGTGATTGGCATCTGCACCTTGGGAGTGAGTAAGGAGTGAAAAGTTTCAAAGAGCCTTTTAGGGTTACAGAAGAGAGAAGAGATGAGAGCTGTGATATAGGCTTGTTTGGCAAGATGAAGGGCAGAACTATAGATTTTAAGCATAAATTTGAAGTGGAGGAAGTCTGCAGGTGTACGTGATTTTCTCCACAGACATTCAGCACACCTAGAGCACCGCTGAAGAAAATGCGTCTGTGGCGTGATCCAGGGTTGCTGTCTCCTGCGTCAAACTTTAAGAGTGGAGGGGGGAGCCGCCTCATCCAATGCACTTTTAAGGGTTTCATTATAGTGACTGGTGGCCAGATTGGGGCAGGAGAGTGAAGAGATGGGGGACAGAGAGGACTGTAGAGTATCTGAGAGGTGCTGGGTGTTAATAGCACGTAAGTTCCTATATGTATGATGAGTAGGTGTGTCCTAAGGAAGGAGAGGAAGCACTGATGGTGAGAGACAGAAGGTTATGAACAGAGAGGGGCATAGAAGAATTAGTAAATTTAGAAACTGTGAGGAGTCGATGGAATATAAGATCAATGGTGTTGCCATCTACTGTACATGTGTGGCGGAAGAAGAAAGTTGTGAAAGACCAAAAGAACAGGTTATTGAGAGAAACTGTGAGGCAGCTGGGGAGACAGGGGTGTCAATGGGGATGTTAAAGTCACCCATGATGAAGGTAGGAATTTCACTGGATAAATAATGTTTGTTAGGGACCCACAGTGGTGTAGGAGGATTCTGGGCCCTCTGGTACCATGTGGAACACGTTCTTTTAAAACATGACTGCCCATCGCTTCAAGCAATGAGAATCCAGCCACATCATGGACAGTGGTCAGTAGGGCCAGGGATACATGCTATTTCTGAAAAGGTTTGGTTAACCTAGAAAACTGAGAAACTACTTGACCTGCAATGTAATAAGAATGGGGCAGAGGGTTCTAGGTCGGAGGTTGTGTTTGATCTTGGATACTGTCTGCACATTAGTTGCAGTTCAGTTCTATAAATCAGTTTTATAACATTCTACAGAAACCTGAGGTCTCCTCTGACAACCCTTCTGCAGAATCATCTGTTGTAATAATTCACAAAATACATAAAAGTGACTGTATAGATAAGAGACTCTCTTTTCCACAGAACTGTGTCTATAGAGGAAGGGTCAGGTACCATACACTGGTGGAGAAGTCTTAAGTGTTCTCTGATCTCTTGTATCATGTTACACATTTTATATTTGGCACTAGGTTCACACTAACATCTGTCTTTCCGTTGTTTGGGTCTGCATGGGGGCCCAAAAGACGGAGAGCCCGCCCGATAAAAAAAAAAAAAGCGGTTACCTGCGAACACCATAGATTATAGTGTGTTCCGGCGGGTTTATACTGAAACTGGCCGAGAGAAAAGGACTTCTCTCTTCACCAATTTTAGATGGAATCTACAGAGACTCCAGTTCAGATGTTAACCTATCCTAAGACAGGGCTTAGTGTTAGCCACTTAAAAAACAATAACCCATTATTACCCTTGATTATGATAAATGGGTGGACTACATAGTTTTTTAGATTTTTAATTAAATAAATAATGGGAAAAAAACAACATGAAGACCACCCCATTTTCATAATCAACCAGATACAATAAAGCATTGGCATGCTAGCATTGCTAGAGTGAGAAGGCCCATAGTTTTTGGGCTTTCCCAGCCAAATAGTACTAGCCTGATGCTGCCCCAGTACCTGACCGTCATTAGATGGTCAAATACTGGATCACACATGGCTCTTCTCAGCACCAACATCAGACATTGGCCATCATTAAGGTAGTAGCAACAGGGTATCAGCCCTGATCAATATTTTTTAACCTCATCAGGACACAGCCTAAAAGTACCTTAATGACCAGACCTAATTTTTCAAATCTGACATGTGTCAGGTTATTTGGCAATAACTTTGAGATGCTATAATTTACACAAGTGATTTTGAGACTGTTTTTTCGTGACACATTGTACATCATGTTAGTGGTAAACATTGATCAATATTTTTGTATTTATTTAGAAAAAAATTGAAAATTTGATGGGAATTTGGAAAAAATCACAATTTTCAAAGTGTGAAAAGTGTGAAATTCCCTGCTTTTCACACAAATACATTAATAAATACTATCTACCATACCTTTGATTTATATTGGCATCATCTTTTAATTGTCCTTTCATTTATTTTGGACATTACATTATAAAGCTTACAAGTGTAACAGTGACTTTCCAGATTTACAAGAAAATTTCCCAAACAAATTTTTAGGGACCTCTTCAGTTCTGAAGAGGGTTATAAAGGCTTATATATTAGAAACCCCCATAAATTACCCCATTTTCAAAACTGCACCCCTCAAATAATTCAAAACAGCATTTGGGAAGTTTGTTAACCCTTTAAGCATTTCACAGGAATTAGAACAATATGGAGATACTTTCATACATTCATTTAGCCATAAAACTAACACATTCACAAAGGGTTAAAGGAGAAAATGCATCTCACAGTTTGTTATGCAATTTCTCCCGAGGACAGAAATAGTTTTCAGGTGCCATGTCTCATTTGCAGAGCCCCCAGAGTACCAATATAATGGAAGCCCCTAAAAAGTGACCCCCATTTCAGAAACTACACCCTTGACAGAATTTATCAAGGGGTATAGTGAGCATTTTGACCCAACAGCCTTTTCACAGATTATATTAACATTTGGATGTGTAAATGAAACTTTACTAAACTGTCACTTTATTCCCAAAGTTTTCATTTTCACAAGGGGTTAAAGGAGAAAAAGCACCCCACAGTTTGTTAAACAATTGCTCCTGAACACAGCAATATCCCATATTTGGTCATAATCTGCTGTATGGGTATATGGCGGGGCTCAGAATGGAAAGGGAGCTATTTGGCTTTTGGAGGGCAGATTATGCTGGAATATTTTTCTCCTGCTATGTCACATTTGTAGAGCCCCTAGAGTACCAATACAATGGAAACCCCCAAAGGTGACCCCATTTTGAAAACTACACCGCTCACTGAACACATCAAGGAGTATAGTCAGCATTTTGACTCTACAGCTGTTTCACAGATTTTATTAACATTTATGCATACATGTATACAATATGTATTGCACTGTATAGAGGAAGTCAGACTATGCAAACACATAGGCTGACTTCCTCTATTCGTTGGCAGGATCAACCAGGTATGAGGGCTCCTCGCAGCTTGGGGTCACTGGTTAGAAAATACATATTGGCACCCCCCGATATTGCCACGGAGGGTGCCAAAGAGGGGCATTTGTATGGCAGGACCCCATGGGTGCCGCAGTCATGTTTGACCATGGCATCCAAGGAGTTAAAACCCCCAATCGGAGCTCAGCTCCAACCAGAGATTATGGAGCAGAGTGTTAGTTGTCAGCTACAGATAACACTAGTTACCGATTCTGCCCACTTAGTTGATGAGCAGGCAGGCGACAGCTAACCCCCGGGAAAATTTGTTACTACAGCAAACTTTCCTTGATATAGCCATTACATGATCCGGACCTGACCCAATCAGGTTCTGATCATGTCTCCGTGATCAACAGCAGCTATCAACACTCTGTTCATGGATTTCCTGACATTTAGGGAGACCTGATCCCCAATTTAACTGGGTCAGTATATAAACATTGGCGCTGCACAAAGCCCAGCAAGAGCCGACGTTTATATACAGTGAGTGGTCGTGAACCGGTTAAGATATTGTGATAGGCCTGTCTGAAAAGATGTGTCTTTAGTTTGCGCTTGAAGCTGTGGAAACTGAGTGTTAATCTGATTGTCCAGGAAAGAGCATTCCAGAGAAGTGGTGCAACTCGGGAGATGTCTTGGATATGGGAGTTGGAGGTTCTGATAATAGAGGATGTTAGTCTTAGGTCATTGAGTGAACGGAGAGCACGGGTTGGGCGATAGACGGAGATGAGGGAGGAAATGTAGGAAGGTGCAGCATTATGGAGAGCCTTGTGGATGAGGGTGATAAGTTTATATTGTATTCTGTATTGAATAGGTAGCCAATGTACTGACCGGCACAGACCAGAGGCATCGCTGTAGCGTCTAGACTGTTAGATGAGCCTGGCCGCTGCATTCAGAATAGATTGTAGAGGGGAGAATTTAGTAAGGGGAAGACCGATTAGTTAGGAGTTACAGTAGTCAAGAAGAGAGTGAATCAGGGTTACAATAAGTGTCTTTAATGTATCTCTGGTAAGGAAAGGGCGTTTTTGAGGTGGAGATGACATGAGCGTGCGAGTCATTGGATATCGTGGGTGAAGGAAAGGTCTGAGTCAAACATAACTCCAAGGCAACAGGCATACTGCCTAGGAGTTAAACTAAGGCCGGAGACTGCAATGGAGATATCAGGGACAGATCTATTAAATGGTGGAAACAGCAATAGTTCAGTCTTTGAGAGATTCAGTTTCAAATAAAGTGAAGACAGCAGAGAGGCAGTCACTGGTGTTCAGTATTAGCGCAAAGGTGATGTCATGGGATGACATGTATAATTGGGTGTCATCAGCATAAAGATGGAACCGGAAGCCAAATCTGGTGATGGTTTGTCCAATGGGGGCTGTGTAGAGAGAGAAGAGCAGGGGGCCTAGGACCGAGCCCTGAGGAACCCCAGTGGCAAGAGGAAGAGGGGAAGAGACAGAGCCTGCAAATGATACACAGAAAGTGCAGTCAGAGAGATAAGAGGAGAACCAGGAGAGCGTGGTGTCCGTGAGGCCGACAGAACGGAGCATATTGAGGAGGAGTTGATAGTCAACAGTGTCAAATGCTGCTGAGAAGAATCTAGAAGAAGAAGAAGAGAGAAGTCACCTTTGGATTTAGCTGTCAGGAGATCATTGGAGACTTTTATGAGGGCCGCTTCAGTAGAGTGCAGACTGCGTAAGTCAGATTGTAAGGGGTCAAGAAGAGAGTTAGCAGAAAGATAGCGGATTAAACGAGAATAGACCAAGCATTCTAAGATTTTGGAGATGAAGGGGAAGTTAGAGACAGGTCGATAGTTAGCAGCACAGGACGGGTCAAGGGAGGATTTCTTCAGTAGCGGGGTTATGACAGCATTTTTGAAAGAAGATGGATAAATTCCAGAAGAGAGAGATGTTAAGAGACTGGATACGGTGTGAGGGGAAAGTATCACTACTGCAGGTCGTAGGGTGAGAAGAAGAAAGTAGCTGAGATACTTCCTCTTCTGTAACAGGTTCAAAAGATGAGAATGAAGAGTCTGAAGTGCGGCGGGTGAGGGGGTCAGTGCCACCTGGGGATTGTACAGTTATTTCCTGACGGATCTTATCAATTTTCATTGATAAGTCATAAAAATAAGTGGCCAGGTCATCTGCGCTAAGGTCTGTGATTGGCATCTGCACCTTGGGAGTGAGTAAGGAGTGAAAAGTTTCAAAGAGCCTTTTAGGGTTACAGAAGAGAGAAGAGATGAGAGCTGTGATATAGGCTTGTTTGGCAAGATGAAGGGCAGAACTATAGATTTTAAGCATAAATTTGAAGTGGAGGAAGTCTGCAGGTGTACGTGATTTTCTCCACAGACATTCAGCACACCTAGAGCACCGCTGAAGAAAATGCGTCTGTGGCGTGATCCAGGGTTGCTGTCTCCTGCGTCAAACTTTAAGAGTGGAGGGGGGAGCCGCCTCATCCAATGCACTTTTAAGGGTTTCATTATAGTGACTGGTGGCCAGATTGGGGCAGGAGAGTGAAGAGATGGGGGACAGAGAGGACTGTAGAGTATCTGAGAGGTGCTGGGTGTTAATAGCACGTAAGTTCCTATATGTATGATGAGTAGGTGTGTCCTAAGGAAGGAGAGGAAGCACTGATGGTGAGAGACAGAAGGTTATGAACAGAGAGGGGCAGAGAAGAGTTAGTAAATTTAGAAACTGTGAGGAGTCAATGGAAGATAAGATCAATGGTGTTGCCATCTACTGTACATGTGTGGCGGAAGAGGAAAGTTGTGAAAGACCAAAAGAACAGGTTATTGAGAGAAACTGTGAGGCAGCTGGGGAGACAGGGGTGTCAATGGGGATGTTAAAGTCACCCATGATGAGGGTAGGAATTTCACTGGATAAATAATGTTTGTTAGGGACCCACAGTGGTGTAGGAGTATTCTGGGTCCTCTGGTACAATGTGGAGCACGTTCTTTTAAAACAAATTGCAATCCCAGGTTTGGTGGTTACTGAAACTTGTGGGAATTTTGGGATGAATCTGATTCTTTATGAACCAGTTCGCCCTTCTGTAAGAGACAGCCAATGTTGTCCTAAGCTTCATTTGTCTGTATAAACTGTTAATGTTGAATGTGTTTCTGTGTTTCTGTTCCTTTAAGACAGCAGCCATTGTAATTGTGACATGATGCTGGAGTGACACATCCCCTTTGATGTCAGCCTGCCTGTTCTGCAGACAGAGTGTGAGCAGAGAAGCAGGAAGTGACGAGAACAGAGAGCAGCAGCCATCTTGGCAAGAGAGAAGACAGGTGTCTGTGCTGTATTGAAATGGTGTGGAGATTTTTCTGTGCAGCTAAGCTGTATCTTGGTCCAGAGACAAACAGAGTGTAAAGAGACAACAGGACTAGTGAGTCCATGTGAAAGGAACTGTGCTCAGTGGCTGATCAGTGAGACTGACATTGTGACTGTGTATATGGATACCACATATAGAGACTCGCAGTGCTGTTGAAGTACCGGACAGTAACTGCTAAATCCCGGCTTACATCCCAGCTCAGTGTATGGATTCGGCAGGACTGCCAATGTGCTGAGTGGAATCTGCTGTTGGATTACATTGCATTCATTTGGTTTCCCTGTCTGTTAAAGAGGACTCCATTACTCCCGAGATCTTGATAACCGTGAGGAGAGGATGCTTCACTATAAAAGAAAGGAACGACTTTGGGCCCCACCGCACGCTTCTACGGACTGTAAGCGGTCCATCTGGACCACTGGGGAAAAGGGGGTGCACCCAAATGTGAAGTCAGGGTCAGTTAGGGATAGTTTTGGGTACATGGCTCATTCAGTGTCCATACTGCAGTAGTGGACATAAAAGTAGAAACCATTGTAGAATTTGCCTTGAAATTGTTCATGCTATATTGCATATCTTGCTTGTCTTTATCCCTGTTATTTTACCTTTAACTAGCCTTTATTAATTTATAGTAAATATATTTTTCTTGAACTTAACTACCGCGTGTGTGTTCATTTCCGGTTGCGGAGTCCCCAAACCACCTGCCTTGCTCTCAGTTCACACTTCTCTTGTACCACATATTTTGATGTAGACAGTGCATGTGCCCGAATATTATTTCTATTGATTTGGTGCCCCCCCCCATAGTAGATCCTGCATTGAATGAATGGGATCAAATGGTAAAAGATGATTTGGATTCTCCACAGGCTCAAAAAAAATGGGGAAGGTTCTCTGTCACAGCAGCTTATGAATCCCACATTGATTCAAGTGCTTTTCACTATGGGTCTCCATGCACAAACCCAACCACCGAAAAAAAAAAACAAGTATTAATTAAACATAAAAAAAAAAAAACAAAACAAAAAACAAAAATTAAAAAAACATTAATACCTCCCCCCCCAATGTTGCGCCCCCCCCCCCCCCCAAAACACACAATTCAAAAAAGGGGGGCCCCTCTAATCTACCCCCCCCCTTATATATCTTTTAAATTTAAAAAAAAAAATCCCCCAGAAGGGTCACAAAAGGGGTGACCAGTTTTTTTAAAAAAATTATAAAACAAAAAAAAACGTTGGGAAGCTATAAAATTGATTTATAGAACGGATCCCATAGACTTTTCTCTCCACCGATTTTAGATGTAATATGTGGCAGAGTTTATATACTGAAACTGGCAGAAACCCAACGTAGACAACCAGCAGACCGCATTATACTGTAGTCTATAGGGTTCACGGGTGTCCGCAGGTTACCCCATGTGGACACAAATGACGGAGAGCCAAATGCTAGTGTGAATCTAGTGTCACTAAATTGGTTTGCAACAACCCAGATTTGACCCCAATATTAAAAATTGTTCATTTTTTTAACGAAACTGAACAATTTGGGATTCATCTTGAGTGAACTAAAATGGCCGTCACATTATACTCTGGGGTCTGCGGCACATGGCAATATAATGGTGACTGCCTAATTTACATTGAGTCTGTGCACATGCCATCCATTGGCAAATGGAAGTGGAATCCACTATGTGGCATGGCAGAGACTGCATTGCCAATAACTTGAATTAAAATGGCCACCGCGACATACATTGCGGTAAATTATTACACTCTGGGGTCTCTTCAGAAATATAGGGTATAGTAGGTGGAGGCCCAGGGGAGGGGACAAAAATAAAAAAAAACATTTATACTCACCTTCGTTACCGCTTTTGGGCCTCCTTGCCCAAAAAAAACAAACAACAAATTATACATCCCTGTGTCTGAAAACGCCCAGTCTATAAATATATAAAAATATTTTTCCATACAGCAAACGCCGCAGCAGGAAAAAACATCAAAAGAACCAAACCAGCGTTTTTTACCAATTTCGCCTTCCATAAAAATTTGAATAAAAAGCAATCAAAACATCAGACATTCCCCAAAATGGTATAAGTAAAAAGTAGATCTGGCCCCGCAAAACAACACACCCTACACATCCCTGTACACTAAAATATAAAAAAAAGTTACAGGTGTCAAAATATGGCGACTCTAAGAATTGTTTATTTTTTTTGCAACATTTTGGATTTTTTAAGGGGTTAAACATAAAAAAATATATAAATTTGGTATCCCCAAAATCATACCAACCCATAGAATACAGGTGACATGTCATTTTGACTGCACACTGAATGCCGTAAAAACAAAACCCGTAAGAAAGTTGCAGTTTTTCTCAAATTCCCCCCATTCTGAATTTTTTTTCCAGCTTCACAGTACGTCGCACAGAATATTAAATGGCACCATTACAAAATACAATCTGTCCTGCAAGCACTAAGCCTTCATATGGCTATGTGAACGGAAAAATAACAAAGTTATCGGGTTTGGAAGGAGGGGGGTCAAAAACGAAAATCGAAAAAAGCCACCAGTGGAAAGGGGTTAGAAAGTCACCGCTGGTCATCGACATAGTCCACCGAATCGGATAGAGTCCAATTAGCAAATCTGAAAAAAATAACAGAAAAACAGCAAAAAAAACAACATTAGTAACCATAAACAAACAATACAATTCTCTTATTTCCCTGTCCTAGTCCAACGCTGCCTCCTGTCATGGAGTAAACTAACCAATGACATCTCCTTGGAAGGTTTACATCATGTGATAGGGGTCACTAACAGGTCTGTTCTTCTTATTAATGTAAAAACTGATAATAGCTCCATAATGACAAGAGAAAAAGGAAAAGTCAAAAATAAAAGGTCCTTAGGTCTAGGACTTCACAAACTGACAACGTTATGTGTTTTTCTGGTGCAGCGGTGTGGAGAGTCTACCAAGAATGGTGCGACTGAGGAAAAACATCCAATAAGAGGTGATCCTGTGGACAGAAACAACTTATAGATGAAAGGATCAGAGGACGATGTCAGGAATCATTCTGATGGACAGACGGAGCACAGTCAAGAAAACTGTAACACTGGTGTTCGACAAACATGTCTGAACGCACAACACGTAATTTCTTAGCACACATGAACAATAACTGTAGACAACCAGTGCAAGCACTGTCTATGGGGATCAGAGAGCCAAGACACTGGGGGGCAAAAGAGCAAAAACAGGTCCTCTGATACCTGTGTATGCCACCATAAATTGCTGTGGCTCTGAAGGCTAAAGGACGTCCAACAAGCTTCTAGTAGAGGATCTCTAATAAAATGGCCATTCATTGCGTTTACACAGTATGTACCTGCTGTACGTACAGACACACACATGAGAGGTTTTTCATGCTGTTCATTATTAAATTATTACTATAAATTACAGAATCCTCTGAACTGGCTTAAAAAAACTTTCTAAGAGAAATTATTTTACCCCGATGAAAAATATTTAGTGTAACCTGCGGATGTGAGGCACTTATGATACACATTACACAGCATAGTCCTATATAATGGAATCACTTGGAAAAGGTTACGAAATCTCTAACACAATTCCATGTCCTTATCATTTCTTGAGAAGTGAAGTAGGAGGAGGAAGTAAAACACCCCAGGAGAGTCCTATATAAAGTGTGAGTGAACCACAGTAAGAAGAAGACTCTGAGACTCCAGAGGACATTCTATCTTTTCCACAAGAAGAATCATCATGAACACACTCAAGCTCTTTGAGTTTCCAAACTTTAAGGGTGACTCGGTGTCTTTGGACAGTGATATACCTGACCTCTGTGCTAAGGGGTTCCTCCAGAAAGCTCAGTCCCTCAAAGTTCAAGGAGATCCTTGGATTGTATTTTCTGGTGTCAATTATGATTGTGAGGGATCCTTTGAGTGCTTTGGTCAAGGAGACTACAGTACAATACCGAGTTGGGCCAAAAAGATCTGTTCGGCTCGGATTGTTAGAGGTGGCCTCTATCAGCCCAAGATAACACTGTATGAACACGTCAACTATCAGGGAAAAGCCATTAACCTGGACAAGGCGGCAAATTCACTGAAAGCCTATGGATTCGACAACATAGCCTCATCTCAGAAGAATGTGAGTGGAGCCTGGATACTGTACTCCGAAGAACACTTCAAAGGTAAAAGGATGGTCACTGTGACCGGAGAAGATTTGCCTAATTATCATGCTCGTAACTGGGGAGACAAAGTGAGCTCCCTGAAGCCCTTGACACCTGAGATGGAATCCAGCATTTCCTAATGCGACTTTTTAGTAGTTTCTGTAGATCGGTACAATGCCATATTGATGATTACTTTTTCTTACTAATCTTAGCTTTGATAATAATTAATAAAGATTTCAGGGCAGATCTGCTTAATGCTTGGTGGAACATCTCATTTTATATTGTAATCTGCCACATAATCTGTACCACTGAACAATCGTATGTCCAGATTGTATTCTGTCACATAGTCTGCACTACTAAACCATTGTATGTGTAGATTGTATTCCTGCACATAGTCTGCACTACTGAACCATTGTATGTGTAGATTGTATTCTGTCACATAGTCTGCGCTACTGAACCATTGTATGTGTAGAAAAGGGTCCTCTTTGTTAACAGTGTTACCCAGTGCCACAAAGTTCTGGTCAGTGAAGACTGTATTGTGTGGATCCTCATACTATGTGCAGTATATGATATAATCCATGTATAACATGCAGTATATGATATAATCCACATATAACATGTACAATATATTATATAATCCATGTATAATAATATGTGCAGTATATGATATAATTCATGTATAACATTTGCAGTGTATGATCTAATCTATGTATAACATGTGCAGTACATGATATAATTCATGTATAACATGTGCAGTGTATGATATAATCCATGTATAACGTGTGCAGTCTATGATATAATCCATGTATAATATGTGCAGTATATGATATAATCCATGTATAACATGTGCAGTCTATGATATAATCCATGTATAATATGTGCAGTACATGATATAATCCATGTATAACATGTGCAGTATATGAAATAATTCATGTATAACATGTGCATTCTATGATATAATCCACGTATAACATGTGCAGTCTATGATATAATCCATGTATAACATGTGCAGTCTATGATATAATCCATGTATAACATGTGCAGTCTATGATATAATCCATGTATAACATGTGCAGTCTATGATATAATCCATGTATAATCTCTTCTTTGCTCTGTTGTCAGCTCTGATCATTATATTCTGCGCACAATGAGATTTCTTCACTGTGATTTTATTGCTTATGTCACTGATATAATAAAATTCTTAGATATATTGTGACTTCTCATTTGTTACGGAGGAAATAAATGAAGATATTATTCAATAGAAATAAAACAATTCAGTTTGGAGCCTCCTCCACAACTAGCCTGGTAAGGTCCAGGAGTCATTGTACATTATGGCTCAGGTTTAAAGCTCGGGCAGTATTACAGGGGCAGATCAGGTATCTGGTGTCAGAGGTTATTGTCACTGTAAGGGGTTGTTTTCCACTGGTGGCTCCTAGAAATGCCACAGTGACAAAGGAAAACTGCAAAATAAGAAGACTGATAATAAAGTGTGACTACCCCTCCCCCCATTGGAACAATAAACCAACTGAAAAATAAGTCTTGAATCACTATTGGTTCTGGACTGGTTTCGACCTCCCAATTACATCATTGGAACCAGCATCTAGCCCCTGAGTTGTTCCATCTCCTCTCTCTGCTCCCATGTTTACAGGCGAAGATGAATTGAACTTCACTAAACCTGTACTATGGGAGCTGGCAGAGGAGGTCATTATAATAGCAAAGCCAGCCCCATATTACAGATAACTACCAATCACCCCTGGGAGAGGAGGGAGAAAGTAAAGTGTCTCAGGGGCCGGGCTGGGTAAACACGTGACCCAGGGATCTAAACCAGCCCAGAAGCCCTAGGTCCAGCGCCTAAAAACCCCAGAGGAAGTATTCACAGACTCCCTGAAAAACCCCTTTATTCCACCCAAGTCTTTTCCTGCTTTATTAAATCTTTTTAGTCTGCCGGAATACCTATACAATTTCACAGTCAATTGAACTAAGGCTACATGTACACGGTCGTGTGCATGTAGCTGGGCCATATTTGAACAGCACATGGATGATAATATCCATGTGTGTGCCTCCATGGACCTATTCACTGCTTGCAATGAGCTTGGGCCGCAAAATGGACAGAGCCTGTGTATGGGGTTATAAAAATTATGGGGTCAGTGTGCTCAGTGTCGGACTGAGATGTCTAGGGCCCACCAGTGGAATTGTTTCTAGGGGCCCACCGCCAGGACTCCTGCACATCAGCTGTACCGAGAAAGGTTGGCTTGTTAGAATTTATTGTAGTAATCCCTTTTAGGTTCACACCAGCTTGAGAGATAGAGAGACCACAATGGAGTATGATAGAACTGGATATTTTACTCAAGAACCTCTTCTGCAAGTGGTTCAGTACAGATATCTGATACAGCCTCTTTATTAACAGGAACTCAGGCAAACTGGTAGCTCAAACAGTTATTAACGGTGTCAGTCTCTTTCTAGGCACCAAGGCACTCCTAGTTATCAGCCAGTGCACAATGTATATGTATTTATAGTCCTCTTACATGCCAAGTAATACAACAGTTCACTTTATGGTTTCCCTCTGGTTCTTCCTGGGCAGAGGATGAATCTCCTGTAGTGATGATGTTTCAGGTCTAAAGCTTCACATTAGGTCCATGTGCGGCCTGCTCTGGATAAAGTCTCTGTGTGTAGTCTGCACTTGTTGGAGGAGGCTTCTCTTCTCAAAGCTGATGATCAACTATAATATCCTGATTTGTAGTCTTTCAGGACTTTGTACACCCTTATTCTCACTCTCTCCTCTCACCTTCTCTGCTTCTCACACACCACTCTCCTCTCCCTTCCAGGAAGTCACGTCATCCAGAATCCTCCTACAATTGAGGTAAAAAATAGATGCAAGGTCTTGCCCCTAGATGGCAGCAGAGCACCAGTAGTGGCATTGGAATGCACAAATCAATATTTGCCACTATCAAACTTGTACCCCTTACAGGCTAAAGGTAATAACATGTCGGGAGCCATGCTGCTCACCCGCCATACGATGTGCAAAACTGCACTACCTAAACCCTCTGCAACACCCTGTATGCCAAGTAAATGTCATGGCTCCTAGAATTGTTATCATTACCTGTAGCCACACTGTCCAGGAAAAGCTGATCTGCAGAGGTCCTGTCTGTCAGACCCCTGCAGATGTAATATTGATGGCCTATCCTAAGGACTGGCCATCAATATTAGAAAGATAGATAAATCCTTTAAAGAGGTTGTCCAGGAATTGGAGCAACCCATGTGATGGGTGGGAGGTGTAGAATACAAAAATAAAAAAATCATACTTACCTGTCCCTGGCACTCCGTTGTCCACTGCCAGTGTCAATTCAGTCTCGTGCCGGCATCTTCTTGCTGGGAGTCCTGTACCTCATATGATCACTGAGACCAATTAGGTACAGGATTTCCAGAAATGAGGCACAACCATGAGACTGAACAGACACAAACAGGGAACAACAGGGTGCTGGGGACAGGTGAGTATGTTTTTTTTTTTTTTTAATTTTTTAAACCACCCTCGCAGCCAAAGTGGTCCCTCGAATTTATGGACAACCACTGTAAAGGGGTTGTTTGGGCCAAATTTTTTTATGGCCACTTCACTGGTCCCCCCATACAGTGGCCTCTTCACTGGTCCCCCATACTGCATGGAGAACAGTGATAGGGCCATTATATTGTGTGGGAGCAGTGATGGGGCCATTATATTGTGTGGGGGCAGTGATGGGGGTTAACATCCTGTGGAAGGGACATTAAATAGGCCATAAATACCTAATTGCTAAGAGGCTCACACATGGCCCCATCAGCTGTATGGAGCCACATCCGGCGCCCCTTCTGTACACAACACAGGGCCGGAAGCAGAAAGCTCCATCTGCTATATAGTTGCCTGGCGTCTTCACTGCAGCTCAGCTCCCACTGACTTCAATAAGTGCTGAGATGCAGTGAAGGTGCCCAGCTAATACACAGTGGACAGAGATTTCTGCTTCCGGCCCCGTATAGTGTACAGAACAGGTGCCGGAAGTGACTCCAAACAGCTGATCGGTCCGGGGGCTGGGTATACCCCCTAATCCACCACACTTTAAAGAGGTTGTCCAGCATAATTTTTTTTTTTTATAATTAGTCCGGGGGAGGTGGAAAAACAAAACAAAAAAAACCAAAACATACTCACCTGTCCCTGGTGCTCCGGTGTATCCCAGCACGGTCCGGTCCTGCTCAGCTGTCTTCTTTTGCCGGAAGTCCTCCTGTCACATCCCAGGTCCCTTCCCTTAGGCCCCTGATTGGCCTCAGGAGTCACATGACATCATAGGTAGTCACGTGCAGAGGGAACTTCTCCCAGGGCAGTTCATTCCTGCAGAAAACAATAGAGCTGCAGGAATGAACTGCCCTGGCAGACAATTGGGACAGGAGAGAAAGTTCTAGGTTTTTGGTTGTTTTTTTCACCTGCCCCGGCCTAATTAAAATATATATATATATGTTATCCTGGACGATCCCTTTAATGTCCCCAAGGTTATTGGTCTCCATCACTGCCCCCCATCCCGACAATATAATGTCCCCATACAGTATAGGGGACCAGTGAAGGGGCTACTGCATGAGGGGGGAATAGTGAAGGAGTCACTGTATAGGGAGAATAGTGAAAAGGCCATTGCATGGGGAGAATAGTGAAGGGGCTACTGTATGGCCCATACAGTGGCCCCTTCACTGGAACCCCTCTATAGCAGTATTTGGTGATTACTTACCTGTCTGCTCCTCGATCCCGCACATGTGACGTCATGTGCGGTGAGAGCAGGAAGAAGCAGGAGGTGCTGGAGAGCAGTCAGGTAAATATTGGTGCTTATCTTTGTAGGTCACAGGCTCAATGTGGCCTGTGGCCTACAAGTCTATAAGTGGTATCAGAACTGGGTCGGCGGCGTCACTTCTCCCTGATTTTGTGATCCGGTTCTTAAAACCAGATCGCAAAACGGGGGAGAACCTGGCTGCATCACTTACCTCTCCACACTCCTTTTCACGGTCTCTCCTCTTCCCACTTCAGCCTGGGCCCTGTGCGCCGTGGGGAGAGTGCACAGGGAGGGGAGCCCTTGGCAGGAGTAGGGAGAGGTAAGTGAATAGGGGCCGTTACGGCACCTCCACTGCCTATTATAAAAAAACAGTGGGGGTCTGGTAGGTCCCCCGGTGGGCTAGTCCGACCCTGAGTACACTAGCTGTGAAAAACACGACTAGCACATTGACAATACAAAATATCGTACACACAATTGTGTGCATGATCCCTTAATGTGATGCACCTGGCATAAACATTCCCTCTAAATCTATATCTGACCTATCAGTTTATTAGTTAAGTAAAAAATTAACCAGTGACATTCTGGACATAAATTCTATAAGATACCTCTCTCTTTTATAAAGAGTCTCCATGGATGGCTCAAAAAAACTTAAAAAAATCTTACATCATACATTAATGCTTCTATGTCCTGTCATTCCCAGTCTCCCTTAGCAAATATTCTTTAGGTGCCTATTCTTGAATTTCTCTGGAAACATACAAAGCCTATTCTGGACTATAACCAACTGATCTTTCTCAAGGAGCTCGGCAGCTTTGGCCTCTACGATATACAATAGCTACTTATTATCGTTCTATAAATCTTCAAAGCTTTCTAGAAGTCTTCTTTAAAGTCAGTCTCAAAGTAGGAAGGATTTTCCTTTAGCATACACAAGGGCATTGACTCAGGCTTTATTTTGGGGCCCGGATTCACCCAAGACTCTCTTATTGCATGGCAATAACAGAGATTCTGAAAGGGCTGGATAACATTTCCTTAATTCCTTTCTGTCCCCTTTTAACTACATGGGCACCCTAAGGATGTAGTTGAATAGAGCGGAGCAGCAGGAAGGCTTTAGCTCTATTACTCATGCTTCAGCTAGTGATGTCTGCTGGAGACCTGCTGCATCCATCTGCAGAGAAGAAGTGGGAGGTTCTCAGTACTCTGGGGGTCCGAGGATGGGTAAGTAGTGTTTTATTTATTTAGCACATGTAAAATAATGTCCGTAAACTGTAAAATAGTCTACAATTGAATGAAATCCTTACTCATGTGTTGACCCATAAGGTAACATTATTGGAGGACTCTGCTTCATATAAAACATGGAGATTTATTGAAGACTTCATGGAAAAACAGATACATGGAAACCTTCCAGCATAACAGAAATATCAGTCAATGTCTTACATTTCTTAGGAGAAGTGTAGAGTTAGATTTCTTCAATATGGATCTCTTGCATCATCTTGGCTCATGCTTATTCATCAATGTGTGTTGGTCTTCTGCAGGACGATTCTGCCATCCTTTCCAAGGTCTTAGAGGGAGTAGACAGGTCGGAAGAGGGAGACACCCAAAGTGAGAGACAGGGACAGATCCCCACAGGGAGAGTGAGACCCAGACATGTGTGTCTGTCAGTCATTTATATTCATGAAAGGGGGTGTTTCCCAACATCCTCATACTTTCTACTACTGTATTTGGACAATACTAAAATAGTCATACCCTATCCATACCCATGCACCATAAGTTACAAGAGTTATGTCAGCAGAACACAATTAACCCTTAAAGGTCTTGAATATTGTAGAATAGTATTATTTAACATTTCCCCCTCTTGAGGGTGATATACATCTCTTTGAATCCTCAAGATACATATCATTAGACAATATTCATTAGACTACATCTTCTTTCCTCTTTTTGGATACTAGAACTTAATTTTCATAAATAAATTAATTGTTCATATAACAATAATTTTATCAAATTGCAAAAAATTTTGACATTAATAAATGTTATGGTAAACCGTGATCAAATATGAAAATTATTTGATATACTAACTAAACTAGACTTCTAAGCTTCTTTCATCGTTTTCTTCTGGTCATCTTCTTCTGTCATAATAGAAGGTTTAACACAAATGTTCATTGTTGAAGGTTTTGACTTTGTTAACATAAAGTCCTTTAGTTTATAGATTTCCGTCATGTTGTGCAGGTATTATCACATTGTCCAATAAAGTTCATATTATGAAGATATTGATATAGCAACACAGTCCATATATTAAGTATGTATTCCTTATGATAACTTGTCAGGAGACACAGACTGTAGTGAAATTCTTCTTTCTTTACCTCGACCACTTGTCAGTTGTGGAGCACTGTGACACTTCCGAGGCAGCACTGCAAAGTGTTAATTTTGACACACATCTCTGCTGCTTATTCACTTCAGCTCATTTATCAGTCTCAAGTAAAGAATATATGTAGTAGGGTTCATTATCCATTACCCTTTTGCTTACCAAGCAACTTTCTTTGAAGTTTTTCAGTTGATGGGACTCCATAAGAATGTTGATGAAGAACAATCTTTAGAACTCAGTCCAATTATCATCAATGTTTCCAAACTCCAGTAATAATTTCCATCAATAACTGTTAAAGTATGAACACAGTCCTTGGCATAAGCTTACGTGTGTAGCTTTAATACCTTTTAAGTTGTTTCTTTCTGCACATCTTTTTCTTCTTGTAACTGTTAAAGTCTTTTATTAATATTTGATATCAAACTTTATCATAATCTTGGACTTGATTGAAGATAAGTTTCCCTATGCCTATGCCATGATAATATCACAGTGTACCATATAATTTCATAATAATAATTATCTTTGTATGCCAAATATTAATATGATAATAACAATTATTGATATTCATATTTTATCAAATGATCACACAATACTTCTTTGGATACAATATTTATATATACAGTATATATATATATATATATATATATATATATTTACACTATATATGTATATTAACATATATATACTTTATTCCACTTGTGATGACAAATTGCAACATAATCTTGAAACATAATGTGATTTCATTATTAATTACCATTTTATAGAGAATCACAATATTTATTCTTTGATTATAACTTAGCTTAAATATACTAAACATCAATATGTTCCAATATGAATGTGTTATCATACTTATTCATAAATTTTGAAAGTACAATCACTTTACAATCCTTTTTAATAAAGAAATACCTTTATATTTTACTAAATATTATTGTGCTCTTTATTTAAAACAGGATATTCAACTTTATTCTTTTAGTCAAAAGACATATGAATAATCCCACATTTCACAATTGCTTTGTCCTTTTTAACAACTGGCTCTTCTCAGAAAACTGTGACCTTTAACCTTTTAAATACCATCACTCCAAAAATAGTATAACCTGACACTTTGCAAAATGTGAACAACTTTTGACTCTGCTTCAGAATCAAATTTAAACTATACATCCTTTACCTAATTAAATGTGTATATTTTTGTGTAATGATTGTATATATGTAAACACATTAAACAACATATGAAATAAGTATTATAAAACATAAATATTCCAAAATATGTCACATATTATAATCAGAAGTTTGCAAAATAAACAAAGAATATATCTCTTGATATAACTTCTCTTTGATCTTAATATTAATTGTCCTTTCATAAAGAAGATTAGCTTATCTCATTTACATATAAGACAATTATATTTTCCCAATGTTTGTAGTGTTAATTGTATATAAATGTGTGTGTACCCTTGTAAGAATACATAACCAGTGATACCATAAGACAATCCTTATAGATCATATCCAGCTTTACACACTCTGAATAATATATTTATCATTCCTTGATAAAATTACCCAAATAAACCTTTGTCATTTTAACCAAATATATTGGAAAGCTATCTGTATTATGACTATTCATGAACTAGATGTACTGTACATTCTCCCTACATGTCTTAGCAGCTGTCACTTACACAAACCTTGTGTGTGCTTCGGTAGCTTTAAGAACATATGAGTTTAGATTTTCTGTTTTACATCATATGAGCTTCTTTTTGATGTATCTTAAATATTTCTGCTCTTTCCCAATGAACATTCAATAATGGATCTCATAGAACAAAAAATAAATATAGACGTCTTTAGATGGTTTACTTTTTTATTCTTGGATGCATCCTGGTTTTTCTTAGGCCTATTTTTAACATCACAGAACTGCATATACATAAATACATGACATCGACAGTTACACTTACAATGGGCCCAACAGGATCACGTCATCATTTCTTCCTTGTCAATCAACTGACAACACTGTCACACTGATGCTTTCAAAGTTTGCATGCACTTACACAAAGTGGATTATACATGGAAAAGACCACATGCAAAATTGTAAGTTATGTCTTATTTTCATTTGAATATGCATTTCATTAGTCACACCATATTAATTTGTTTATCAAATTAATTGTTAGATAATTCATGCATATATTGGCCTATAATGAAAAATTGGTGAGTGATTCAACTGTTGCTTTTTCATATATGAAATATCTAAGGAGGAAAATAGATAGAATTTTAGCCAAAAATCAAATTGATATGCTAACAATTTTAACCAATGGAAAGTTTACTTTTTTTTTCTTCTAATACTATATGATCATATTATATACTTTGTTTTGCCCATTCTCTGTACCTAGAGTGGGATGTGAGCAAAATATATATCACCACTTAACAGAGGAAGATCAAGTTACTTTTACTTGACACTCATGTATATATGCATATTATAATATGATGTATACATATAGTATTATTATCAATATCAGAATCAGGACTAATTTATAAACATCATCATAACTATCTGAATTATACCTGATCATTTTAATTTCTCCTCATATGAAAGATTCTTTCTACAGCCTGACTAGTAAAATGATACCAATAGACAGGCATTAATATAGAGATATTTTTAAGCTCGACCCATAACCCTTCTGTCAATAACATCCACCAATAGGTTGAGTAATGTTCTGCCATTTAGATATTCTAAGCTTTCTGACATTTTTCTGATCAGGAATAGATCAGAGTTCAAGGATGGGTTGCTATGACAGTCTAACATTTTGGGAACAGCTGTTACTCTGTCAGGATTGCTATTTTGTACATTCTTTCCTATGTTACTGATTCTATCTATAGCTTTGGCTGGCTTAGAGGTTGACATTTGCTTATTTACAACTGATAATGGGATTTTTATGAATGGAACTTCTTTCATGAGATATGGCTTATATACTACGTGCAATTTTCTACGTTTCTCATAGATTTCCTCACTATTCTTTCTATGAATAGGTGACACTGTTATCTGATTTGACAGATTTCTTTTAGATGGTTTTATTCTTTGATTTGTCCCTGTTTGTCTTACATTTGTTATCTGTCTCTGATGTCTTCTGGCCATGTCCAGTAAACTAGCAGCTTCAAATAAAGACTTTTTATCTGATGCAATAGCCAAAGTGACTGGATCCAAAAATCTGAATTTCTTCACAAAAGTTCTCACCATCGATTGAGAATTGACTTTGCTGACCACTGCCTTATAAGTCCTCTCAAATCTAGACATAACTGAATATGTAGATTCAGCTCTGCCAATTTTTATTTCATTCAGAATTTCAGATGTTGGCATGCTGTCACCTGTAGTACACCAAATTAATTTCTTTAATCTACATCACTGTCCTGTAACCATTCATTTGACTCATTGTCATAAGACATCTTTGCTGATAGACATCTTGCAAAGTTTGCAGGAAGCCATGTTCTAAATAAGAGATTCTTCTCTTCAGAAGATAAATTATACTTATCTGCATAACTTTCAAATATTTCTGAGTTTTTACACACATGGATATTTACATCATATGTGGGAATGTCCTTACTCAGATTGGTCAAATGTTTCTGCAACTTTATTTTCTGCTTAGTTTCTTTAATTTGTAATTCCTTATATACTGACATATCTGCGTCTGTGCTATTATTATCCTGAGAAATTACAGTCTCCATTTGTTCACTAGTCTGTGTCTGTGATGAGCTATCTATAGTCATCACAGCCACATAACACTTCATGTCAGCATGCTGAGATTCCTGAGAATCTGTTTGAACAGCTGTCTCTTGTGTATTAACAGAAATTACATTGCAGACTTGTAGATCTGGTAACTTTTCTGTTATAATGTTATGAAATACATTAACCATATGCATAATATTCCTCAATTTCTCTTTTTCTTTCATAACACACAATGATTTCTTAGTCTCTATGATAGAATTTGCTTGCAAACACTGCATACAAGTTCTTCCATATATTCTGTAACCCTTCACTAGGCACAAACTTAAACTCTAAGTTACACTTTTTAGACAACGACTGTATAATTTCCATAATTAAATGTAAAATTTTTACTTACAACCGTAGGAAACCGTCACCTGGTAACTTGTAGCTTCTCCTTGGAACAACTGCTTCCTTTCATCAGCACGTCTCAGTACGTCTGGCATCTGTAGTCCTCTTTTATTGCTTGTAGTGTCAGAGCAAACATTCTTCTGTTCCTCACAAGCTCTCCTTACACAAGCTTCTGTCTGTAAAGGTTACTGGAACACGTGCAACTTTCAGCTGTAAGCGTTATTTCATTCATTCTAGGTAATTTTCGAAATTTCCTGAAGCTTGCATAAAACGTGCAAAATACTCTCTCTTCCCCCTCTTGCAAGTAGAAGGAATGAGAAAAAACAGGCAAAAATCGACTGGGCTGGCTCACCAATGTAAAATAATGTCCGTAAACTGTAAAATAGTCTACAATTGAATGAAATCCTTACTCACGTGTTGACCCCTAAGGTAACATTATTGGAGGACTCAGCTTCATATAAAACATGGAGATTTATTGAAGACTTCATGGAAAAACAGATACATGGAAACCTTCCAGCATAACAGAAATATCAGTCAATGTCTTACATTTCTTAGGAGAAGTGTAGAGTTAGATTTCTTCAATATGGATCTCTTGCATCATCTTGGCTCATGCTTATTCATCAATGTGTGTTGGTCTTCTGCAGGACGATTCTGCCATCCTTTCCAAGGTCTTAGAGGGAGTAGACAGGTCGGAAGAGGGAGACACCCAAAGTGAGAGACAGGGACAGATCCCCACAGGGAGAGTGAGACCCAGACATGTGTGTCTGTCAGTCATTTATATTCATGAAAGGGGGTGTTTCCCAACATCCTCATACTTTCTACTACTGTATTTGGACAATACTAAAATAGTCATACCCTATCCATACCCATGCACCATAAGTTAAAAGAGTTATTTCAGCAGAACACAATTAACCCTTAAAGGTCTTGAATATTGTAGAATAATATTATTTAACAGCACAACAACATTGTGGGGCCACTGTGGGACATTAGTTGACTGGGGCCACTGGGGGACAATATTACTTGCCTGGGGGCTAGTGGAGATAACTACAACTTGCCTGAGGGCCACTGAGGGGCATTATTAGGTGTCTGGGCCCATTAAGGAGCAGCTCTAGGTGTCTGGGGGCCACTAGGAAGCATTATTATGAGTCTGATGGCCATTGGGAAGCATATATTGTGTGTTGGGACACTAAGCGAGCATGGTGATGGTAAAAGGGTGAATTTTTGTTTGTGTGGGGTGGAAAGTATAGGGTAGTATAGCTTTGAGGGTGCATTCGCACGCTTCAGTTTTAATGTAGTTTTTGGTGAGGTTTTCTAAATTTACAAATGGAACAAATTTATGTTTCAGATGTAAATTCATAAATTGTGCTAAAAAGCACATCAAAGTGGTTACAGTTTAGTCCTGCGGTAAAAATTAGGGGTGCCCTGAGTCTGAAAAGGTTGGAAAACATTGCTCTAGGTCTTTGGTTTACTCTTTTAGATATCCATGTAGGAAATCTTCTAAAGGGCTAATCTGTCCACCCTAACTTCACTAGGCCCCCTAAATATAGGCTCTGTTTGATCACGTTCACAATACTCTTATTCTGCATAAAAACAGAGTATAAGACTACTTACTGTACTCACCAGTCCCTTACATGATATAAAACACCAGTAAAGGGGTTGTCTGGGATAAATTAATAATGCATCCCTAAACTAAACCCCCTCCCCCTGCCTAACTTCTAATTGATTTCATTAAAAAAAAAATTCATATTTACCCATATACCTGGGGCAGTCATGTGACTGCCCCATTCACTTTTTATGATAATCCAGTGACATTCCGTTTCCGCATTTCCGGAAAGGAAGCGTCACCAATACTCCCCCCCCCCACTGTACTCATCATACTTACCTATCTTCAGTCTTCTGGCATGAAGCTTCACTTCCTCCACTTCTGCTGACACCTGCGCAACAGAGCTTTATTGTACAGTCGCCGGCAGAAGTGAAGAGCGCATACCACGCATGCGCAAGAAGTCCACAGAAGAAGATGCCAGCGGGACTGATGAAACTGATCTCCAGGACACAGAAGACAGGTAAGTATGATTGGGGAGAGGGGGAATTGGGGCTGAATTAGGTAGGTAGGTAGATAGATAGGGCTAGTAGTCCGCGGGCTAGCTAGGGAAACAGGAAGGGGGTGTGAGAGAGGGAGGGAGAGGGGGATCATGAGAGTTGTAGGCTAGGGAAGCATGTAAACAAATGCAGAGGATGCCAGGAGCTCCCGGAGAAAGCCAGAAATCACTCAAAACACTGCTAAAGGTATTTTGGTGCAATTATTAACTCATTAAAGGCACTAAAATACCTTTTTTTTAAAAAGTTTTTTTGCCCGGAAAATCCCTTTAATACTTAACCTAACTTAATCCACTCTCCAAACTTTATGTAAAATTGCTGACCAGCAACAAAGCAGTGAGGATAGAGAGAATAGCGAGGAGAAGAGAGAAATTAGATTTTCATTAAAATTTGATAGAGAGATCTTAAGAGAGAGATAGAGATAGGAGTTAGTATAGGTGTCACTGTTTTAGGCAAGAGCAGGGGACAGCCATTGCTCTCAGTGTGCTGCATCACAATTTTTACATTCTAAAAATTTGTATCCAAATGTAATATAAGTGATGTGTAACATGGCTACCTGTCTCTAAGGGATTAGTAATATGGATATCTGTCTGTAGGTGATTGATAACAGATTCCAGGTGTTGGAGGTATGTCCGCACCTTGCTTCACCAATCGGCCCCTGTTTCTACTAATGGGAGCAGTACGCGTGATGTAAAGTCACTTACTCCTTGAAGCAGTCTACCACAGAGGAGAGGGTTGTGGGGGAACAGGAAGAGGTGAGTGTTAGTAATTTATGTTGCTGTGGTTTGATGAATTATACTATGGGGGCACCCAGAGGAGGACATTATCAGGTGCATATAAAGGAGGACACTATAAGGAGGGGGCATATTCAGGGGGCTCCAATGAGGGGTGCATTACACCATAAGGATTTCAAGGGACATTTTACCATGTCACTGCGTTGTACTTCACCACCCTTTCAATCCTTTGAAAGTTGGGAGATATGTCTAAGTGATTATTAATATGGCTGTCTGTCTCTAGTATCAACCTATCTAACAATTTGGAATATTCAGGTTGAACTCAGCTTGGTATGAACCGATTTGCTCATCTCTACCTAAGACTATATATCTATAAAACATAGTCAGAGGCGTAGCTAGCGGGGGGGCAGCTGCCCCGGGCCCACTGACTCTTTGGGGCCCGCCCCGGGGCCGCCATTAATACATCCTTTATTTCTAACAAGTTGTAGAAATGGTAGGAGTGACTCCAAAAAAAGAGCGGTAGGGGACTGCGCTTCACAAAGGTTGCTTTAATAAACGCTAAAACACAACGCGTTTCAATGGTCCTCTTTATCAAATGTACAAGAGACTGGTTAAAAAAGGAAATAAACATGGACAAATAAGAATAGAAAAACAGATAATGTTCATCAAATAATCAATGTGAAATAAAATAAATAAAATAATAATACACATATACAGTACTTATAAATTGATTAAAACTGAGAAAAGTGGTTATGAATGTGTATCAACCACAATATGAATTATTTTAAAAGCTATGTGTAATAAATAATGTTACTTATTAACATTCCTTTATACTCAATATTGTGTTCATCTGGAAACTTGCCAACCTAGCGTAACCGAGTGCCAAATCCTATTACTATCAACAACTCATGAGTTATTTCTTGTATCTCAGTTGATATTTACACCTATTACCATTTTCTCATATTTAATTTTTTTTTTTTTTATGTTACCCGCATTTATAAATATTTCTCCTAATTGTTTTCATCTTTTATACAATTTTAATTGTTAATTTATTGTCCGCCTTATTTATTACACATAGCCTTGAAATAATTCATATTGTGGTTGATACACATTCATAGCCACTTTTCTCAGTTTTAATCAATTTATAAGTACTGTATATGTGTATTATTATTATTATTATATTTATTTTATTTCACATTGATTATTTGATGAACATTATCTGTTTTTCTATTCTTATTTGTTCATGTTTATTTCCTTTTTTAACCAGTCTCTTGTACACTTGATAAAGAGGACCATTGATCCTCGAAACGCGTTGTGTTTTAGAGTTTATTAAAGCAACCTTGGTGAAGCGCGGTCCCCTACCTCTCTTTTTTTGGAGTCACTCCCACCATTTCTACATTTGGAATACCGTTTGGTTCCAGGAGATCCTGACGCCTAGAGGTCCCGCTGCTCCCTCATCTTGTGACATAGTTTGGACCATTCCACTAAAATATACGACATTATACCATACCTAACCATTCAAGGTGAGAGCATATCTACACTGTGTTCAATCCACTACTAGTGGGCTAATCAACTGAGGGGGTATTGACATACACTATACCCATTCAGGTGTATGCCCATGCATTGTGGACCCACTCTACCACTTTATCCACCTCCTCTCAACCTTTAATAGTAGACACGTCCTAATCACTTTATTCTTCCCACGTTTTCTGAACACAATTTACATTGTGTCATTCAACTTTTTGTAAAAACAATATTACCCTATGTGCCGCTCGGCGTTGTTGTTTTTGTTGTTTTACTTAAGCTTATTTCTAACTAGATCGGTGTCTGCAGACACCGGTCTAGTTAAATGGCTTCCTGCAACTTAACAGTATTGTAAACTGCAAGCCAATACAGGCCTGCAGTTTACAAGACGCTGAGACCACAGACCGATGTCTGCTTCTCAGCACGGGCGGCGCGATGACGTCACTACATCGCGCTGCCTGCGCTCAGACACAGACGTCCTGTGCATGGACAGGGAGGAAGCGGCGGCGGCGGCTCCATTCATCAGCATCGCAGGTAGGTATGACTTTTTTTTTTTTTTTGTGTGGGTATATTAATAGCATAGCTCCCAGTGGGGGAGTCCCGCATAGCTTACAGTTTGTCCCGCTATGCCCCTGAAGTGTTTTGCTATTAACAATCTTTATTAGGGTGGTGTAAAGAGTAGATGCTAAATCCTAGTGGGTAATGGACCTTTGATGACGTCATGACCATGTGATCAGACTCTTGTGTGGGTGGAGCTATTCTGGATACTGCGGGACAGACTGTGATGTTATACAGAAAGCTGGGAACAGAGTGATCGAAGAGACAGAGACACAGCATGTGTGAGCAAGAGGGGGGAACTGGGGGCAGATGTAGAGGCCAGTTAAACTGAAGGCAGATGAAGAGGGCAATTAAATTGCTGGCAGATAACGGGGCACATTAAGCTGGTGGTAGATGGACGGGGCAATTAAAGTGGGGGCAGATGAAGGGGGCATTAAGCTGGTGACAGATAAAGGGGGAAAATTAAATTGTTGGCAGATAAAGGGGGACATTAAACTGGGGGCTGATGAAGGGGGCATTAAGCTGGTGACAGATGAAGGGGGACATTAAGATGGTGGCAGATAAAGGGGGACATTAATCTGGGGGAGCAGATGGAGGGTGACATTAAACTGGGGGCAAGTGGAGGAGGACATTAAACTGTGGGGAGTAGCTGGAGGGGGACATGCCTGCCTCTAATTGCCCCCAGTTTAATGTCCCCCTCCAACTACCCCCACTGTTTAATGTCACCTTCCAGCTGCCCCATAGTTTAATGTCACCCTCCAGCTGCCCCAGTTTAATGTCCCCCTCTAGTTTCCGCTAGTTTAAACTGGGGCACGATTAGAGGGACTTAATACTGTGGGGCAATTGGAGGAGAACATTATAATGTGGGGGCATATAATGTTAGGGTGACTGTAGGAGCATTATACTGTGTGGGGGCACATGGAAAAATAGATGAGAATGGGTGGAGTCAACATAGAAGTGGGTGGAGCTAAATTTGCTGCGGCACGCATAGCACTCCATATATTTTGTCCCTCTTTCTGTCCTTTGAAAGGTGGAAGGTATGTAATAGTATAATGGGTGGTTAGGAGGGGGAAATATAAGTGTAAAGGGAGGATTCTTTAGGGGGCATTATCATTATGACGATGGGGGAGTGATTTATATAAGAGTTATTAGGGGGCATTATGAATACAAGGGGGGAGGTTATTTATATAAGGGGCCATTAGGGGGCATCATTTATATTAGGAGGCATTATGAACATAATTGATTAAGGTGTCATTAGAGGTGCAGTATTTATGTCAGGGGGAATCAGGGGCATAATATGAGGGGGCAATTAATTTAATTAAAGTGGTACTTGGGCTTTATTAAGACTAAGGCCCCACGTAGCAGGAAGCAGGAAAAAAAAGCGCTGCAGAAAAAAACGCGGCGGTAAGATTGTGGTTTTTCCCACAGCGCTTTTCCCAGAAGGTCTGCAGAGGATTCCCTTATGGACTTTCTGTTTTTAATACACCTATATGGAAACTGCCAGCGTTTCTGTAGGTATAATTGACATGCTGCAATTTCCAAAACCGCAACGGTTTTGGAAATTGCAGTGCGTCTGCTGCACGTATTTTTCCGCAATGTGTGGATGGGATTTGCTAAAATGCCACTTTTTTTTTCTGTGGGTTTTCGCCACATGAGGCCCCATCCCATCCCCACTTTGCAGTAAAATATGCGCAGTGGATACGCTGTGATTTCCAAAACACAGTTTTGGAAATCACAGCATGTCAGTTATACCTACGGAAATGCCAGCGGTTTCCCTATAGATATAATTGAAGCAGAAAGTCCACAGAGGAAACCTCTGCAAACATTATGTGCAAAATGCTGCAGGAAGAACCGCGAACAATAAGAGGAGCTAAAGATGTCTGTGTTGCAAATTTTACAGAGACTGGAAGAAGTGGTCATGGCCGTCCAGATGAAAGAGACGGGGAATGTGACCGATTAGTCAGAGACGTCACCTGTAAGTCACTAAATGTTACTGCCCTGTATTCACCTAAATCGTCTGCAGAGCCCTGTGTAGAGCTGCTGTATACCACTATACGCTCACCGTATACTGATAGTATCGGTATACGAACATGTCCAAGTTGGGGGCCCACTTGGACATGTTCGCCCCCCTGTGCTGAACCCCTAGCTACGCCTCTGACTCCCTTTAAAGGATCTCTTCTCTGCCATAGGACGTATAGTATCTGTGAGTATTCCCTGATGAAACCTACAGCATACGCCACTGTGTACATATAGTGGGATATGTCAGCCATTGTCTAGCAGTGTAAATAAATGTGTACTGTGCGGAATATGTTTTATACTAATTCCCTCTGTATAGTAAAGTGTACGAGGCTGTGGATGCATTTGGTGTTTGCACTCGGAGCTTTCCCAACTCATTTGCCAAACATAGTAAAATCCTTGGAGCATGAAGGAAGAATTGTCGAGTTTTGTTAGTATCTTTGGTTGTGCTATTGAGTACAATAGCGAAACTTTCCTCCGTACATATCATAGAAGTCAGAGATACAGAACTGATAAACCACAGATATAGAGACGTCCTGATGATTGTTGTGTCTTATCTTCTAACAGAACAAGATGAATTTACCTTGTGGTCTCATCACTGCTGTGTCCAAAAACCCAGGTGAGAAGCTTTTCTTGTTTTTCCAGAAATTTGTATTACTGTATATGTTACCCAGGGATGTTTGCTGACTTTTATGGTACTCTTTACGAGGAAACTGTAATTGTATTCAAAGGTTATCCCTCCATATACTTTTACGGCATATTAGTGTCTATAATGTGTTATAGTATCTACAGTTTGTGATGGTCTCCAACTTGTGGTTGTTTAGCTGTTGGGTGGAACTAAAACTTTCAGCCTGTACTAACTGCCATAGACAATTGTAGCCCCATAATCCAACTGTCCTTTGATCCTATTCCTATGTTATCTCATATTGCAATCAAAACTGAAACATACAAAGAATTATTTTATATGAGTCTGAGATTAGTCAGTCAAAGAACAGACTCCATCCTGACTGCAGATTCCTCCATCCTGACAGCAGACTCCCCACCTGACACGCCCTCCACCTGACAGCAGACTCCTCCATCCTGACTGCAGACTCCTCCATCCTGACAGCAGACTCCTCCATCCTGACAGCAGACTCCTCCATCCTGACTGCAGACTCCTCCATCCTGACTGCAGACTCCTCCATCCTGACAGCAGACTCCTCCATCCTGACAGCAGACTCCTCCATCCTGACAGCAGACTCCTCCATCCTGACAGCAGACTCCTCCATCCTGACTGCAGACTCCTCCACCCCTGACTGCAGACTCCTCCATCCTGACTGCAGACTCCTCCATTCTGACTGCAGACTCCATCCTGACAGCAGACTCCTCCATCCTGACTGCAGATTCCATCCTGACTGCAGACTCCTCCACCCTGACAGCAGACTCTTCCATCCTGACTGCAGACTCCTCCATCCTGACTGCAGACTCATCCATCCTGACAGCAGACTCCTCCATCCTGACTGCAGACGCCATCCTGACAGCAGACTCCATCCTGACAGCAGACTTCTCCATCCTGACTGCAGACTCCTCCACCCTGACTGCAGACTCCATCCTGACAGCAGACTCCTCCATCCTGACTGCAGATTCCATCCTGACTGCAGACTCCTCCATCCTGACTGCAGACTCCTCCCATCCTGACTGCAGACTCCTCCATCCTGACTGCAGACTCCTCCATCCTGACTGCAGATTCCATCCTGACTGCAGACTCCTCCATCCTGACTGCAGACTCCTCCATCCTGACTGCAGACTCCTCCACCCTGACTGCAGACTCCTCCATCCTGACTGCAGACTCCTCCATCCTGACTGCAGACTCCTCCATCATGACTGCAGACTCCTCCATCCTGACTGCAGACTCCTCCATCCTGACTGTAGACTCCTCCATCCTGACTGCAGACTCCTCCACCCTGACTGCAGACTCCATCCTGATGAGCCCTGATATATATTTTTGTTCAGTTGTATTCTTACTGTAGATTATCAAAAGACGGGATGTACAGAAATAAAAAAGGGGGGAAGATGGGTACATGAGCCATAAAACAAAAACAGCAAATAAAAAACAGCAACAGTGAACATCTCACTGTACAATATTGGTGATCTCAAAGCATCTGGCTATCAGGGGGCAGCCAGGAATGCTCACTAACAGGGCATCAAGCAACCAGACACATGTACGTGGTGAAAGAACCTTGTGAACGTAACTTAAGGCCAAGTAATGAACAAAGGCGGACAATACTGGACCACAAGACAGGACAAGACACAGAAATGGGGAGGACTGGTGAGTAGAATAGATGCCACAAAGGTGGGCGGGGGGACACAGCTAAATATCAGACCCAAAGCGTGTTCCAGGGGTTCCAAATTGCACAAAATTTGTCTTCCATATTATATGATAATACTGTAAGATCTGATCTGATCTCCCCAGCTCACAGACCCCTACAAGACTCTGGACTGCATTGTTCAGGGGAATTTAACCACTGTGCCACCCAGAAATATGTTTATGGGAAATGTAATACACAATATATCAACTTTTGCTCCCTATATATGATCCAACAGTCAATCCCACCAAGTACATTGCTGACTAGACATAAACATATAGGTTTCCTTCAGGTGGTTGAAGCACATCTCCTTTTACTTTGGGTCATTCAGTTCCTCTCAAGGAAATCTCCGTTGACGTCCGGGTGAAAGGTTTTGTGGCTGATGTGTCTGCAACTCTCAAATACAAGAACGAGGAGGAGATGGCGGTGGAGGCGATCTTTGTGTTCCCCATGGATGAAGACTCTGCCGTCTACAGCTTTGAGGCCATGGTGGAGGGGAAGACCATTGTAGCCCATCTCCAGGAGAAGAAACAGGTAATTTCATAGTGTATTTGAAGGTACTATGAGGAGTATAACATGGTAACTAAAGGTCATCTTTGATAAACAGCCCTAGGCCTTCAGGAAGGCTGAGCTGGATTCATTTTGTTGGAGGTCTTAGGAAGAATATAGATATAAAGTCAAGTTTTTGTACGTTATCAGAGATGTAGGCTGCATATAGTAAGTGAGCCAGTGATGTCAGTGAGACTTGGAGCGGCTGCACAGGAGACAGAGAAACATGTTCCGGCCACCCCGGCTTCCCTCCGCACAGATATTAAATGGGGCTTTGGTGGACTACGGTGTATATTAGTAATAAAGCTTAAGCAGTACAGATAATGCACTGGTAAGCTTTACTACTCCATGCATAGCCCCTTTAACCCTTTCCCGCCAGTGGCATTTTTTGATTTCTGTTTTTGACTCCTCGCCTTCCAAACCCCATAACTTTTAATTTTTCCATGCACAGAGCCATATGAGGGCTTAATGTTTACAGGACAAATTGTTCTTCATAATGGTACCGTTTATTATCCTGTATAATGTACTGGGAAGCTGGAAAAAATACAGAATGGGGTGGAATTGGAAAAAAAAGTGCATTTGTGTGATTTTCCTATGGGCTTTGTTTTTATGGCGTTCGCTGTGCTGTAAAAATGACATGTCACCTGTATTCTATGTTTCGGTACGATTCCGGGGATACCAAATTTATATAGTTTTGCTTACATTTTAACCCCTTAACAAAAATCCAAAACTTTGCAATAAAAATTATTTTTCTTAAAGTTGCCATATTCTGACAGTCGTAACTTTTTTATACTTCCGTGTACGGGCATGCATAGGGCGTCTTTATTTGCGGGGCCAGGTGTACTTTTTAGTTATACCATTTTGGGGAATATCTTTTGTTTTGATCACGTTTTATTCAAATTTCTATCAGAGGCGGAACATTGTAAAAATAGTGGTTCAGCAATTTTGATTCACCGTATGGGAAAAATATTTTTATAAGTTTGTAGAGCGGGCGTTTTTGGATACAGGGACACCTAATGTGTATGCGTTTCATGGTAATTTTTTAGTTTCATATGTATTGTAGGGAAAGGGGGATGATTTGAACTTTTAGTTTTTTATTATTTTTTTTTATATTTTTTAAACCTGCAATTGTTTGATTGCAAGTCCTATAGACTGCAATACAACTGTCATAGACCAGCCTCAATAATAATATTCCTATGACAGGCCTGGAAGTCTTCAGAAGGCTCCCGGCCTGCAACGTTATAGGTATGAGGCCGGTGGGGACCAGCCCTGAGAGTCATTTTTTTTTACATGGGGGGGGGGGGTGTTGTGGCGGATGGGGAGATTGGCTTGCAATGCCTATGATCAGAGTGAACTGTGATCGCGGGCATTAGCTCTGGGTCTACACTGTAAATTACGGTGGAGATCCGGTAGCTATGGCGGCCGCACTGCAGCAGAGCGGCTGCCATCTTTAAAGACCTAGCATCTGCCGTACTATTACAGCAGATGTCGGGAAGGGGTTAAGGAATGAGTCCCACCAAGTGATATGAAGACATGTTAAGACATTTACCTTGGGAGAGGAAGAGCTATGGATTGTAGGAGTTATAGTGACCACTAAAGATCTTTTCACACTAACTACATTTCTGTCTTTGTACTGTATGTGAAAATAACCGAAAGCATAAAGACCCATTATAGTGACTGGAGCCATTCACTATAATGGGTCTGTATAAATGGCACAAAGATCAGATGCAGATAGAATACAGAAATACACTAGGATGTATAATTCCCAAAAGTTTATCTCCAAACAATCTCTATCCAGACACTGAAGCAGCAGGGATTACTGGGAGATTTTAGCTGTGAAGCCATCAATGATTATCTAATATACCCACAAGCGAGATCAGTGGCAGACCATGCAACTGCTGTGGGGCCTGTGGGGATAGGGGGCCCGGCGCTGATCTGCTGCTTCCTGCATTTTCCTGCAGCTTCCACAAGGGGGAGTAAAGTGAAAGGAGATTTTTACAGCTTCCATTAAGTTTAATGTTAGCTGTATTCAGGGGCGCACCGTTAATGAGGCAAAGTGAGGCGGCCGCCTCAGTCGCCACTATCCGTCACTGTTTGGGGGGTGGCATTTTTACTATTTATTTAATGTAAACCAGCCCAGGACAGGCCGCTTTTAAAAAAACAAAGCTGAGCGGGACCTGTCTTGGGCTGGTTTAAGAGACGTCTGCATCTCAGCACAGGCGGCGCTACACTGACGTCATCGCGCCTCCTACGCTGAGACACAGACGTAGCGGGCAAGAAGAGGAGGCAGCGGCTCCATCAAGGGATCGCAGGTAGGTGCGGATAACTTTTTTTTTTTTATATATATATATAAATAGGCCGAAACCTGCTGGAGTATCCGCAGCAGGTAACAGCCTATTTATTTACCTATCCCCCGTCTGCTCGTGGCTGCCTCTGCTTCCCCTTCTGCTATGGGACGCAGAAGGGAAAGTGGATGCCGCTGTGAGCAGCCGCGGGTCTCAAATATTACTATATTATTCTGAAAAGACCCCAGAGCAGGGGTCGGCAACACCTGGCACGCGTGCCAAGAGTGGCACGCGAGGCTTATTCCCCTAGCACGGCAGCCCGAGTCCTCACCCAGCAGCTTTGATCGGACCAAACACGGCCGAAACGAAGCTGCTATTATTATACTGTGGGGTATCTTCAGACCCCCAGTATAATAAGCGGAGACTTAGGAGAAGTGAAGAAACATAAAAAACAATGATACTCACCTTGCTCCCTGCGCTACGCGGCGGCTGTGCGATCTGCCGGCACTTCTGAACAGCTGACAGGGGTCATGTCTGGCGTCATTACACATGCGTCATTACGCGACGTGACCCCAGAGACCCAATCAGCGGCAGAAGCGCCGAAGAGAACAGAGCGGCTGCGGAGCGTGGAATGGTGAGTTCATTGTTTTTTTATGTTTGTCCCCTCTCTTGGTCCTGCACTTACTGTACTCGGAAGTCTGAGAGCTATGGGACCTAATACCGTGTGCGGGGACCGCTATAGGACATGATACCGTGTGTGCGGACCGCTATGGGACCTGATACCGTGTGCAGGGACCGCTATAAAACATGATACCGTGTGGGGAGCGCTATGGGACATAATACCGTGTGCGGGGACCGCTATAGGACATGATACCGTGTGCAGGGACCTCTATGGGACCTAATACCGTGTGCAGGGACCACTATAGGACCTAATACCGTGTGCAGGGACCACTATAGGACCTAATACCGTGTGCAGGGACCACTATAGGACCTAATACCGTGTGCGGGGACCGCTATAGGACATGATACCGTGTGCAGGGACCTCTATGGGACCTAATACCGTGTGCAGGGACCGCTATAGGACATGATACCATGTGTGGGGACCGCTATGGGACCTGATACCGTGTGCGGGGACCGCTATGGGACCTGATACCGTGTGCGGGGACCGCTATAGGACCTAATACCGTGTGCGGGGACCGCTATAGGACCTAATTCCGTGTGCGGGGACCGCTATGGGACCTAATACCGTGTGCGGGGACCGCAATGGGACCTAATACCGTGTGTGGGGACCGCTATGGGGATAAACGTGTGCGGGCCTATGACTAATACCGTGTGCGGGGACCGCTATGGGACCTAATACCGTGTGTGGGGACCGCTATGGGACCTAATACCGTGTGGGGCCTCGGGGACCGCTATGGGACCTAATACCGTGTGTGGGGACCGCTATGGGACCTAATACCGTGTGCGGGGACCGCTATGGGACCTAATACCGTGTGTGGGGACCGCTATGGGACCTAATACCGTGTGCGGGGACCGCTATGGGACCTAATACCGTGTGCGGGGACTGCTATGGGACCTAATACCGTGTGCGGGGACCGCTATGGGGCATAATACTGTGTGCAGGGACCACTATGGGACCTAATACCGGACCGCTATGGGACCTAATACCGTGTGCAGAGGCTGCTATGGGACCTAATATCGTGTCTTGGGGCCACTATATGACATAATACGGTGTGTAGGGGCCACTATGTGACATAATACGGTGTGCAGAGGCTGTTATGGGATATAATACCTTGTGCAGGGGCCGCTATGGGACATTATTCTGTATAACGGTGTGTTTTATGCATTAAGGATGTGTTTTTGCACAGAAAACACAGGCATTTTTTTTTTGTGCAAAAATGCACCATATGAACGCAGTTTTACATTGAAGTAAAAGTTCCAGTGGCCTAAGACTACATCTGCATCCAGATACATAGCGTGTATTCACCATAAGGATGCCGCCATACGGTGCTCCTGGACACATTTACCACTAATTGGGGGCTGCACATGGACTTTCATTGCTTCTAATCGGAAAGTACAGGAGCGTCCCAGGAAATAGCAGTAAACGCATGCGCCCTAAAGCATCTGGTGGCAGCACTTCTGTGTTATGGTTTGTGGTATATGACTTTAGTTTAGGGGTCGTCAGACTTACAATTATTGACCGGCACTCCGAGTAGCTCAGCTTCGATTTTTTAATTAAAATCAGCACGCCGAACAAAAAAGGTTGCCTACCCCTGCCCCAGAGTATAATAATTGGAGACCCAGGGGAGGTGAGGAAACATAAAAACCAATGCTACTTACCTCTCCGGCGATCCGATGTTACTCCGAGCAGGCTTGGGCCCTCTGGTGACGTCATCAGGTCGCGTCATCGGCCTGATCACGTGACGTGTATGCGCATATTAAACAGGGCTGAAAGCTACAGGGAGTGCACCGGTGTCCAGGATAGGTAAGTAACACTGGTTTTTATGTTTGAATTTGAAGAGGAGGAGGAGGAAGACCCTCTTTTGGATGCAGAGGAGGCCTTTGATATGTCACAGCCAGGGGAGGAGGCTGACCCTTATTTGTGTTAAGATGATGATGATGACGATGACCACATTAGCCATGAATACCAACCATGGAAGGCCCCTTGATCCGTGCAGATACTTGCAAGCATGGCAGACTGTATTGACCTCTGCTTACACAATGACAAGTGTTTTCTTAGCATCAAGCAGAGGGACAAGTACTGGATTGCAGTACTTTTATACTCTTGCAATAAAGCCAAAATGGAGGAAAGCAGTTCTTCTTTATCAGTTTTCAACTAGGCACACAGCCAAAAATATTTCTCCAAAATAACATTAGCACTTACAAGTCATCAAAATGATCTAATTTTTTTTTTTTATATAAAACCATTGCTTTATGTAACATAACTGCCTGTGTTTATAAAAAACCCATGAGCAAGCACCTCAAAAATAGTACATTTTGGAGTGTTTTAAATGTTAAAATGCATAAAAGCAAGTAACCGTGCAGTGTATGTTTAAATTAGGAGTTTGTATCCACTACTTACCATCCATTTTCCCATAGAGCTATATGTCATTTCCACTTACAACTTTAGCTGTGTTTGCATTAGAGAGTTACACTATGTTTTATAGATAGATTCCTAGGAGCCCTGACAGTGTCATACACTATGTTTAATAGATTTAGGGTCCTAGGAATCCTGACATTGTCATACACTATGTTTTATAGGAAGAGTCCTGAGAGTATCATATACTATGTTCAGAGGCGTAGCTAGGGGTTCAGCACAGGGGGGGCGAACATGTCCAAGTGGGCCCCCAACTTGGACATGTTTGTATACCGATACTATCAGTATACGGTGAGTGTATAGTGGTATATAGCGGCTCTACACAGGGCTCTGCAGACGATTTAGGTGAATACAGGGCAGTAGCATTTAGTGACTTACCGGTGACGTCTCTGACTAATCGTTCACATTCCGCATCTCTTTCATCTGGACGGCCATGACCACTTCTTCCAGTCTCTGTACAGTTTGCAACACAGACATCTTTGGCTCCTCACTTTTCCAGGCACCTGACCCACATTGTCCTCACCTACACAAAGCCCCCATCCTGCTGCTACCCCCAATTATAAAATATATAATATAACCCCCCATAATCATTAATATCCACAAGTGCATCTTTAAACTAATAACTTCCCTGTGCATCCCTTTAAATAATGTGCCCCTTCTTAATAATGTTCCAGGTGTTTCCTAATTAAAAAGGAAAAAAAAAGGGAAAAAAAAATTATTGGGGTTCCAATACCCGGGACCCCCAGGCAGTGGTGACCCTAGCCTCTTTGCTGCCTGAGGCGGACTATAGAAACACGCCCCCCCCCCCCCAAAAAAAAAAAAAATTAAAAAAATTGAGTTTCCATGCTACTAGCTTCACACGCTGTTATTGTCGCACAATATACACAATACACAAACTTATGAAACAGTTTTTAAGAATTCTTCCTGTATTACTTCAGTATCAGATCAACAACACGGCATTAACAATGAAAGTAACTTCACACATCTTCTGCTTGGTGGATGGACGAGCCCACGTGGCCCCCATTCTCTATAATAGGAGCGCCCGCAGATAGCTGAGTACTGGACTTCGGGTATCTTTGGCACTCCCATTGAAGTGAATGAGAGCCACGCGGGTTCGTCCATCCACCAAGTGACACGCCTATATATATGGCTGCAGCCAGGCTGGATTCCCACCCAGTGGGGGGAAAAACCCAATTCTCAGGCCCAGTGGGGGTCTCAGCAGACAGACCCCCATCACTCAGGTATTTATCCTCTATCATTTAGGTGTATACAGTGCAGTAACATTCTGTGACTTACAGGTGACGTCTCTGACTAATCCTTCACATTTCCCTTCTCTTCCCTTTGGACCGCCATGACCACTTCTTCCAGCTGTGACTTTTCTCTGTAAAGTTTGCAACACAGACATCTTTGGCTCCTCACTTTTCCAGGCATCCGACCCACATTGTCCTCACCTGCACACCCATCCTGCTGCTACCCCAATAATAAAATATATGATATAACCCCCCATAATGAATAACTCCCCCAAGTGCATCGCTATATTAATAATGTCCGTGTGTACCCTGTATAAATAGTGCCCCTTATTAATAATACCCCAGGTGTTAACTAATTAAAAGGTTTTCCAGGTCATTAATAAACTAATCAGTGGGGCTCAAAAACCCAGGACCCCCACTGATCAGCTGTTTGAATGGTACCTGTGTAAGCGCCGTGACCGCTTCTCTGTTTACATAGTGTCATTCATCTCATAGCGGCCATGTAATGTAACTACAGCTTTGTCCTATACACGTCTATGTGACAAGGCTGTAATTACATGACACGGTCACTATAAACAGACAGCGTGAGATATAAACAGGCGCCATAGCCCCAGTTTATAGTGCCCCATTTACACACACTATAATGTTCCACAGCAGCCCCTGCACACAGTATTACGGCCTGCAGCGGCCCCTGCACACTGTATTATGCCTCGCAGCGGCCCCTGCACACGGTATTATGCTCCATAGTGGCCCATGTACACTGTTTTATGCCTCGCAGCGGCCCCTGCACATGGTATTATGCTCCATAGTGGCCCCTGCACAGTATTATGCCCTGCAGAGGCCACTGCACACAGTATTATGTTCCACAGCAACCCCTACATACTGTATTACGCTCCCTAGTAGCCCCTGCACATGGTATTATGCCCCATATTGGCCCCTGCACACGGTGTTATGCCCCATATGGGCCCCTGCACACGGTGTTATGCCCCATATGGGCCCCTGCACACAGTATTATGCTCCATAGTGGACCCTGCACACGTATTATGCTCCATAGTGGCCCCTGCACAGGGTATTATGCTCCACAGTGGCCCCTGCACACGGTATTATGCCCCATAGTGGCCCCTGCACACGGTATTATGCTCCATAGCAGTGCCTGCACATGGTATTATGCTCTATAGTGGCCCCTGCACTCGGTATTATGCTCCATAGTGGCCCCTGCACTGGTATTATGCTCCACAGTGGCCCCTGCACTCGGTATTATGCTCCATAGTGGCCTCTGCACATGGTATGGTATTATGCTCCATAGTGGTCTCTGCACTCGGAATTATGCTCCACATTGGCCTCTGCACGTGGTATTTTGCTCCATAGTGGTCCCTGCACTCGGTATTATGCTCCATAGTGGCCCCTGCACACGGTATTATGCCCCATAGTGGCCCACCCATGAACTATTATTATCATCTTTTCAGACCCCAGAGTATAATGATCGGAGACCCAGGGGAGGTGACATTAAGAGAGGTAATTTTGTCATCCTAAACACTCGTCAAGAGTTTCCAGATCATCCTATGTTTGCTGAATGTCTAAAACAGGATTGGCAGAAAGGCAGGTGGGACCTTAAAAAAAGTACTATAGTTGCAGCCTGTAGGATTTACATTTACTTCATATATAGCAGATCTCTGGGAATGGCTCAGCTGAACACCACCTGGTTTTCAACATGACGTCTCCAGAGTAGATTCTCTTTACCATTCATTAGTTACAGGGCTGAATCCTGTAGGATTGTTCCTTAGATGACATTAAGTTTTTATGACATTTTTTACTGTAGTAGGAACTGCACAAAGTCATAAAGATCCTGTCATGGACCACTTCTCCATCTTACCTTTCCAGACCAACAATCTATTCAGTCTTCAACGAACAAAACCTCTGGAATACTTGTCTGAGGGAGATGGCAGTGTGGCCAAGTTCAAGAGAAGCAGTCTGTTTCCAGAACAAACTGGGATGGAGTAGAAGTCATGATGGAAACAATGAAGCCAGGCTCCAAGGGCCACCAATAAAGGGTCTTCTATTAAGATGGATGGATGGATACACTTAAAATTACCAGAACTTTCACCCGATTTCACAAGTCCATCACAGGAATTTCCAGGAACAAGTCCCTGGTTATTGAAAAGTCAACAATTGAAGACTATAACCAAATGGCTTCTTGGCTTCTATACTCTTACCTGACACATATCTACATATGCCCATTTTGTCAGTTCTGTGTTCTGCATCACTTCCACTCCAAGTGTCTGCAATAGGTGCTGCGGTTCTGAAAGCCAGACTTCATAGGCAGTGGGTGTCAGCAGCCTCCTCTACCTTAAGGCTGAGGCCCTACATTGCGGAAACACCGCATTTTTTTTTTTGAAGATTTTCCTGTGGTTTTCCGAGCCAAAGCCAAAAATGGTTACAACAGGAATGGGAAATATATGGGAAGCTATTATACTTCTACCTTTTGCTCAAGCCATTCCTGACTTAGGTTCAAAAACTGCAACAAAATCTGCAACAAAAAAAAGCTTCATTTCCGCAACGTGGGGCCTCAGCCAAAAGGGGTATTTCCATCTCAAGGATCCTATCTATACTGCTATCGAAGCATGTGCATATTATTTGATAAGCATTTATATTATATTTCTAGTTATAATAAGTGTAGTGATACTTCATGGTGTCCTGTTCAGCAAGCTGGGGAGAAGTGGCTTTGACTGTTTGATAAGGAATACAGGAAGTGAGAAGAAGAGACAGCAGGCAAAGCTGCTGAAACAGGGAGATGGGGAAACCCTTTTAAGGATTGTTGGGTTGATTTGGACTCCATCCACACAATTGCATCTTCTATTTTACCTGCAGCTAACTCTTCACACCTCTAAGGTTCATGTGTCTTCATCTAGGAAAAGTCCCAACTATTCCAGGTTCAAAGAATAAAATTCCCAGATGCAGAATCCATTCTCAATTCTCACAGGTGTCTACCAAGTTATCTACAGAACACATGGATAAAGTATTTCACATGGTGCCTCATTTCATATTGGTCAAATTCTCTAGCAGATCACCTATGAGGATGCCGGTCCTCTTATCAGCCATTGATAAGGGGACCGGCATCAATGGCTGATAAGAGACCAAAGCTCTCATTCACTTCCTTCAAGCCAACATCTTGTCTAGATGGAGCAGACTACCTAAATAGACTGATTTCTCTCTCATCACATGTACTGTAGAGTTAATGGTGCCAACAAAATCAGACCCCACAAGGAATGAGTCTTTCTTCTAACTTGAGGAACTGTGAGCCATCAAGCTGATCCTTGCTCACTTTTGTCCTCTCCAGCACAATCACATTGTCCTTATTTGTATGGCCAATTCTAACCTCATTTTACTACAAATCTGCGTAAGGTGTGTCTAATAACACAAGAGTGAGGACTTGATCCAGTTACAGGATTAAAGCTGGAGGCAGTATGGAAGGCTCAGGATGCAGGAACTGTTGACCCAAGGTGCCCAGATTTTATCAAAGATTGGGCGGGTGTCAGAAATAGTGGAATTAACCTTCTCAAAGCATAATGGTATCAACCTGTCGCAAAACCTCAGCCACTGAGAGAAATGTTTTTCTCTAGTTGGAGGTGATGTGAATCTGGGCAGCTAATAAAACATATTGGAGAAGCTTTAACTGGGCGTATTTCAAATTAGAGGGCTTAAGGTTGAGGAGAAATGTAGAGGCCTGAAATGGGAAAGACTGTCCAAAAAGTCGTTGCGCAATCCTATGGATGGCCAACCAATAGCGTCGGGCATGAGGGCAGGACCACCACATGTGGAGGATAGTGTCTAAGGCAGTGATAGTGAACCTTTTAGAGACCGAGTGCCCAAACTGCAACCCAAAACCCACTAATTTATCGCAAAGTGCCAACATGCAATTTAACCTTAATACTGTGCGGATCCACAATTGCGGACCTGCAAAATACAGTTGTGTAAATAGGGCTGTATATAGCTTTCAATGATACAAACAACTTTGTACTGAATGGTAAAGGTTTGCATTTGGTACTTTTGAACAATTAATGTTCACTATTTACATCGCACAGGATCTGTTTTATAGTGACCGAGCAATGTTATTACAGCTTGTAATAATATCAAGTCTGCTATAAAACAGATACTGTGTGACATAAATAGTGAAGGGCCCCCACGTGGTACAATGTGCTCCACAGTGGCCCCCAGAACATAAAATTTGCTCCACAGTGACCTCCAGACGGTACAATGTGCTCCACAGTGGGCCCTACACAGTACAATATGCTCCATAGAGGCCCCCACACAGTATTATATGCTCCACAGTGGGCCTCCACACAGTATTATATGGTCCACTGTGGGCCCCCGCACAGTATAATATGCTCCAGAGTGGGCCACCACACAGTATTATATGGTCCAGAGTGGGCCATCACACAGTATTATATGGTCCAGAGTGGGCCACCACACAGTATTATATGGTCCAGAGTGGGCCACCACACAGTATTATATGCTCCACAATGGGCCACCACACAGTATAATATGCTACTTGCCTGCACTCCCACGAAGAGCAGGTAAGTAGCGCCCTTCTTCTTCTATTACTGCAGTCGCTGATGAATTATGTCATTGTGCCTGCATTGGGGCAGATGTCACACACTGCTATCAGTTTAAGCTGCGTTCCCGCGGCCTACAGTGACAGTTTTCAGCTGTATGTGCATTCACACATACAGCTGAAAAGGAACACTCTCTCCTGTTATCCCCGTTAGTGAGATATCAGGGCGACAGTGCATGTGCCAACAGAGCTCTGAGTACCCCCTCTAGCACGCGTGCCATAGGTTCGCCAACATGGGCCTAAGGCATCACAGCCCCTAAAACATAGGGGTGAAATGGTAGGAAAGAATTGATGTATTCGATGAGGAACCAAATATGTTCTATGAAGTACTTTTAAAGAGGACTCTATGAGAGTGACCTGCCAACTACTTTTACTAATGATGTACAACAGTCTACCCTCTGGGCTTGGGTCAAAGTAGTGCCAAGGTCTCGCTCCCAGGCTACCATAAAGTCAAGCTTAGTGTCAGGGGGCAGAGCATTAATAAAGCCATATATACAGGAGAGGGAGCCCTTATCAGCTGCTCTAAACAAACATAACCTTTCAAAGCAAGTGGGAGAAATCTCTGGATTGAGCGGGATAAGAGAACGCAAGAAGTGACATACCTGAGCAGTCCGAAAGGCCTTTGAAGGGGGACGGGTAAAACGTGCTAGTAAAATAGTCTTTGGTGAAGACCTGTCGGTTACAGAGGAAATCATTAAGGCGGTGAAACCGGGCGTGTCTCTACCAAACAATAACCTCAGGTGAAAGGTCCGGAGGGAAAAGGGGATTATAGAGTATTGGAATTAGAGGTGAGATCCATACTACTGCAATCCATACTGAAAACGGACCCTTCGCCATAATTGCAACATGTAATCAGTCACCTTTGCAGTAACCGGGAGAGTGCGGGCCATAGACAGAGGGGCCCACAAGAGGGCTTGTAAGGAGGCGGGGGTCACCAAGGAAGATTCCAGTGTTACCCATTGAGGACGGTCGTGGTCAACATCGTCTTATACACCTTATACGCAATCTTTTGTATGTCCAAATGAAATTAAATATGAGTTTGGAGGGAAAGGAGTTAGAGGACATTGGAGTCGGGAGAGTGAGGAAAAAGTATAGAATGCGGGGTAGGGTAACCATTTTGACCGAGTGGACACGTCCAAACCAAGAGAGAGTGGGTAATGCCATGCAACATCTTTGAGACGTTTAGGGATCAGTAAGTGTGATTTAAAGTGTGTGCCTAAGGCGTTACATAAGTTAACGCTTAGATACGGGGAGGTATTTATCTCTAGCTTGAAAGCCAAAGTTCAGTGAGATCAATTTAGCAGTAGCAGGTGGGACATTACGGGGCATGATTTCTGATTTAGACGTGTTGAGTTAAGGCCTGATAGGCTCGTAAACTTGAATAGTGTGTTAAAGTACCTGTATGCTTTGCTGCACAGTATACGGCAATCTACTGGACTATTCCATACAGAACCCTTCTAGTTAATACGCACAGTACAGTATATTTTTCTACACATGGGTATCTCTAAGGCTAGGTTCACACTATCAGGATTTTTCTCTCTGCCGATTTCAGTATAAAATTGGCAGAAACCTGGCGGCCATTATAGTCTATGGGGTCCATGAGTAACCGCTTTTTAAGCAGATATGATTTCCGTTTTTCGGGTCCCCATGTGGACCTGAAGAACAGAAACCCGAACGCTAGTGTGAACCTGTATGACAGCGTTTCTAACAGCGAAAAACACCGCGGTCACATGTTTCAGGTTATTCAGTAATGAATTATGAATAACCTTACATACACTGCCATCTTCTGGTGATTTTTGTCTCGCTGGTGTTTTTTTTCATAACACAGTGTGGTGTGTTCCTATAGGGGGAAAAACTCAAGAAAAAAAAAATAAAAACATCTGAAAAAAGATGTGTGTACTAAAAACCAGCAACATGAAAATACACCCAAAAATGGCCAAGACGCACACAGTTTTTCCATGACAAAAAAAAAAAAATTTAAAAATTGTAGATGTAATGTTGTGTATATTAATTTCTTCTCATCCTATAGATGCACAGATTCCAGCGTAGTTGGAATTTTTTCTCTAGCCCCGAGCAATTGGTACAGTTACTTTCAGTGCCTTATATGCTAATTAAACTCTCTAGTGTCAGATGGGCGGTGTCTGGCAGGAGCAGGCAAGGGGGGCGTGACTTAGAGCTCCAATCATAGGAGGGAAGTGTCAGAGATCAGAATTACACCCATTTTGCCTGCTCCTGTCTGACACCACCCACTTGACATTAGGGAATCTAGTTAACATATGAGGTACCAAACTGATTGCTCAAGAACGTTGTGGGCTAGACAAAATTCCAGCTTTTTATTACAAACATACTGTTAAAAATATTTTGCTCATATGTTTTTTTTTTCCATGTAAAAAATCCTGAAATATTTCAGTTTTCACACGACGTTTCTTTTCTGCCGGTCACTTGTCAGCTTTGCTGTATAGACTGGGACAGAATGAGCAGAGTCATCTCGCTATTATTAGAGGGCAGGGGATATAATGACAGCTGAAGGCCAAGGTTACATACGATGTCTCTGTATATACACAAACCATTCCAAACTTTATGCATAAAACATAGAGAATTTATTAGTCCTTGTACATACTGTGCATTCCTGCTCCTGGATAAGACATTGGGAACATTATATACAGTATAACATGTGTTGTGTATATTACAGTGCATTGTACACAGATGACAACTATTACATCTCTCCCAGGACACAATGTCATATAGTAACACACAGTGTAGTAAGAGATCTGAGCAACTCCCAATGATGAAGAGGTGACCGTACAGGTGCGCTGGTTAAGAATGGCTGCCCTGCCGCAACCTTTGGTGCAGGAAGTGACTTTTGTGCCCTTATTTCAATGTAAATCCACCAACATCTAGGTTGTGCAACTGCTCATGGCATGTGGTACACCAGTCTGTGAGAATAGTGCAATGTGTGCCGTGTTCTTCAACATGAAGATATGTTATATGTGATATAAATGTGCTACATTGACTGTGAAGCTCCACCCACTTTGTTACGACACAATAGGATGTTATCCGGGACTGTGATATTGAGTTTCCTCTTATCAGGTCAGTGACATCATGTCCATCAGTCAAATGGTATATAGGGTCGTGCTGCAATACCAGGAACAGCCACTATATAGTGTACGGCGCTGTGCTTGGTAGGTAGTGAAGAGGCCACAGCAATCAATATCATAGTCCCCAACAACCCCTTTAATAAATATGGCGGTCAAGACTGATGTAAGTGCACTGGGAAGTCTCTCCCATGGAGTCGCTGTAGGCACAAGTAGTCACCGAGCTGATATGGGAAATAAATCATCTGGGTTGTTTTTGTTAATCAAGCGGGCCTATAATAATTATTATAAAAAGTTATTGCAGACATTTATATAAAAGTAAAATCACATGTCATAAATAGAATATACATTACTAGTATGAGGGCAGATCTGTGGACCGATCGAGGGTGATGACATGGAGGAAAGTGGAGCGTTCAATGCCATAGAGGACAGCAAGTGACTGGTCAGTGGTAGGGGGGATATCATAGATGTGGGTCAGAAGAATAGTAACATGAGCAATGCTTGTATTACATCTCCCTGCCCTAGACCACCAGGGATGCTAACATTAACGCCTTCCCTGGGATACTAACAAGTACCATTTCACCACACTAGACCACCAGGGATGCTTAGATTAACCATTACCCTCCCTAGACCACCTGGGATTTACCCCTTCTCTATCCAAGGCCACCAGAGGTTTTAGTATTTACCCCTTCGGTACCTAGACCCCAGGGAAGCCGACACCCTGGACCCTGACAGATCAACAGTTTTAAGCAGCGCTCCTTCACTGGCCATGCAATGTCATATTGATAGCTCACGTGGCCCGTTTGAAGCTCAGTCTTGTTCAAGTGAATGGGCTGAGCTGCGATACCAAGCAAACACCATTAACCGAAAAATGGACCCATAGACTGTATTGATCCAATGGGCTGGAAAAACAGACAAAAATAGGGCATATCCTGTTTTTTAATGGACATTATTCACGGTGCGTTTAAAAATACTGGACCCGTGTATGTACCCACTGAACGCCATTGTACTAAAAACGGACATGTGACTGTCGTGTGCATGAGGCCTCATCAATTATCAAGCCTGGAAACCCGTTATACCCTATTCCATCAGGAGGATAGGCCTTCGCTTAATGATCCTTGGAGGACTAACACTTGACCCTCTCAATACCTTAGACCACTAGGGACACTCGTATTTACCCTTTCACGACTTTAGACCCCAGGAATATTAGATAATAAAGGTACGGTAAAAAAACACCCTCATGTTTTATCCAAACTATATGTACTGGTAGTCACGGTGCCGAGCCTAAGACATCCCACCCCACCCAGCTGATACCATAACCAAGTTCCAGTAGCCGTGCTTGGAGCTGCCATGATTGTGGCACCCTGCTTTAAGGGCAAGACCACTGGCGTCAAACATGGATCCAAAGAAGGTCTAAGGGTGTGAACTTGCCCTAAGGGGTGGTGGGTGCGGTGCAAGTTTAACACTTCTATCTAGAGACTGACAAAGACTGGGCCGTACAGGGGGTTGATAATTATCGATAGCAAACAGGGGGCTTGTACAGTCCTACTGTAGGTAAAAATCACCAAAATCATAGTGTAACATCACCATGATAAACTCAGCTCTGCTACATCTGCAACTGAGTAAGCTCAGCTCTGCTACAGCTGTACCTGTTGCTTTAAATCTCCACTATAAATTTATAGCAGAATCTAGAAATTAAAGTCTATCAGTGAGACATCGGTAATCCTATCCGATAACCATGTGCCGAGTGCAACGACTAGCAGAGCCATCGGTTTACTACTTCTAGTCTCCGATGATAAGGTTCCTTATAAAACATGTGCTTCTTCTTCCAGGAGGATCACAGCGCCGTGTAAACATTTTTTTTTTTTACCAATTTTACCACATTTTCTTTCTTTAAAAAAAAAAAAAAATAATAATAAAATTTTCTTTGCAAAAGGATAAAATAAAATAAATCAGCTTAAGTGGAGATTCAGAATTTTTTTCTTTAGGATGTGATGTCTTGGTCCTCAGATTTTACAGATCTCTCTCTCTTTATATATATTTTTTTCTGTGAATTATAATTTTGATAAAAAAATTGTCTTTTCAAACTTTGTTGAGGAAGTTGAGGTTGAGGGAGTCGGGTATGTGAACAGTGTCCAAGGTGATGAGTGAGGGGTTAAAGGGGAATAGAACCGGGAATATGTACTTGGAGTCTAGCAGCAGCTGGGGAGGGTCTTTCCGGTCCTGTAACTGGGCCTGGAAAAAAAAAAAGTATTATTATTAAAAAAAAAAAAAATAATAAAATGAATTATAAATTAGTTTTCAATAACAGAGTAGGACAAAAACAACGATCAATGGTAAGAATTTCCAAGGCCCTCCCGCCAATAGATAAGACAGCCCCTTTCCATATGCGCCCAAATAAGCCAAAGTGTAGCGCTACCAATCGGCGCCATCATGTAATACCACATTTCCCCTGTAGTGGCCACTGCAGGGAAAATGAGCAGCCCAAGGAAAAGCTCGCTGGCAATAATCCATTTTGTACAAAGCGGATTATACCGACTAGTACAAGGCTTTGCTGTGAGGGTGTGGTAGCATCAACCATCACAGGAAAGGCTTGCCATATATATGAGACGTTCCTCAAATATATATACACTCAGGCTGGCCAAGCATGCGTGTTTAATTTTTTGGGGATAGGGAGGAGGCTCTGATAGCTGCTTATTTCCAGGAAGAGCAAAGGATCAAGCATAACAAAATCCAACATGTCTGATCTTTGTTCAGATATGTTGGCCCCACGTAATATTAGATTAATGTGTATGAGCAGGGTAGACAATGAGACGTATGACTGACCTGAATACTCCTGATAAAAGAAACCGTCACACGTTCCTCAAACTCATTGACCGGCGTGTACAGGTTCAGAATCTTTACTATCTGTTACAGGAAGAAGAAGATGAATTCAGTTCTGGACAGGACACTTCTATGTATCATTCTATAAAACGATGTACAACATGGAGTCAGTACTGAATTAATTTGTAAAGGGGTATGAAGACTTTTGCAACCAAATAATTTAATTCAACAGTATATCTAACTTAAAAAGAGAAGCAAATGCAGAAATAGACTTGATAAAAAAATCTGCTAAACCTTATGTGTATACAGTTCCAGTGCAGGCCTGTGTGTCTCTATGGTAACAGATTACAACCAAACCTGTGTGTAGTCTGATCTTACAGTGTGTTATTCTCCATCTGTCCTCTAAGTTACAAGCTTACCAAGTGTACTCTAGCAAAATGTAAGGGACGGATGGAAAGAGCTGTGACTGCAGGATCTGACTACGCAGGGATTATTTGTAGTCTGTTACCATAGTGACATATATTTTTTTGCATACATTTTCAAAAAGATCTACAAACAGAGATTAGAACCATGCCTGCCGGATCTGTAAATGTTATGCAGGAATGACCCACATCCTTATACTATAAAGGTGTAGTCTGATCCGTCCTAATTGTAGAGAGGAACATCTGACTGCAGGATTAGACTTTATAGGGTTTGTTTATAGGCTGTTACCATGGAAGCGCATAGGTCTGCATGGGTGCTGTATGCACACAATATAAGGGGATTTTGCATTAAGAGCATTTGTAAGGTTTCTTCACTTTTGCAATTTAGATAGACTGGAGCAATAAAAATAAAATAATGTGATGATCCCCCAGGGGTGCACAGTGCGTGACAATTACACTACAGATATCAGTGTCTTATAATGTGTCGTGCACTTGTGTAGTTATCTGCAAGTCACAAAGTTAACAATGAAGATTTCAGTTTGATGACAACAAGCAGAGACTTCAGAATTTGATATACAAAGTTATAAAAATTGCAGAATTTATCATTATCAACAATTGTTCCCTGGATACAATGGCCATCTGCCCCAGTATCAGATCCCCCATTACCTGCTGTGTGGTAAGTGCGGTGCACAGGGAGCATATGGCCTCCGAGTCCTCCTGGGTTTTCTTTTTCAGCTGCAGGAGTTGTGCCGCCTGGATCAGCGGCTCCATGGTCTGTGCGGCACCGCTGTTGTGCAGGTTCTTCCCTCGCAGCCATTCCTCCAGCTGACTGATATTATACCTGCAGGAGGCAACATGAGATATTATCTACAGGTCAGATACTCCAGGCCAAAAAAAATAATAGATTGATAGATTTTGATTAAACAATCAAAAAAAAAAAAATATATATATATATATAACTGTGAAGTTATTCCAATAATTGGTAATACTAATCTATGGAATTTTTTGTTACTACTGAAGTTTACGAATGTAGTATCAAATGCATTTTAGTTTTCCGCCACCAGGTGGCACTGTGGTACACATTTAAAGATGTATGAACAAGGCGAAAAATGTGATTTCACCACAACTTGGAATTTTCTGGTTTTATGTTAAAGGGGTTTTCTGGCCCCCAAATGGATTTTTATACTGGACCCCACACTGGAAACACCTTTGCTTTTATTCAAGTAATAGGCACATAGCTGCAGCCCCATGCACTGGATAATGGTGGCTTTGGGGTACTGCACCTCAGTACCTCTTATTTGAGTAGGAGCAGAGCTGCTTCTAGCCCCATCCTGTGCAGTAGCTTCAGTTACCAGGACATCTCTGGATTAGCTGATTGGTGGAGGTGCTGGATGATCCCACCAATTGGATACTGATGACCACCTGGGGGCCAGAATACCCCTTTTATAAAATATATTTGTATAATGTCTAATACACTTCCATTGGAAATGAGAACATTCTAGATTACATACAGAAGCTGAAAACCTGTACAGGAGTGGTACGTCTCACCGCTGAAAGTCTGTTACAATTGCATCCAGTGTGGACAGTCAGTTTAAACAGTCTGGATTCCATGTTTAGACATTTACCTGCGCTGATACATTGTAACAAACCAACAGGACAGGAAATAGATTTATACTGCTGATGTATAGCTCACGGAGAATTGTCTAGACTGGAAACAATTGTAGTTCTGTCTCAGTTGCGAGTAGTATTAGGTATCTATATGATTTAGTCTCTGTATTTAAAGGGGTTGTACCAGATTTAGAACTTATCCGCTATCACTATTGATCGGGTAGGGAATAACTTCATGATCAGTGGGGGTCCTTCTGCTTAGACCCCACCAATCCTGACAACAGGGATCTGGTTCCCCCATCCTGATGGATCGGCAGGCCAAGCATGGCAATCGGCTCTCCCCGGTCCTCCCATATAAAATGAATGGAGTAGAAGGGTGCATGCTCGATCTTCCGCTCCATGAGGATGGGGAACCGGACCCCCTTCTCGGGATCAGTGGGGGTCTGTGTGGTCTTGACAATGGCGAGCAACCGAAAGGCAAAGTATATTGTAAAGTTGCAGAATTCCTCAGGCTTCAATGACTACACTTATTTATAATGGCTGGCTATGGACAGAGGTTGGATACAGCCTGTCCAGTCCTTAGGCAGAGGTCCTCTCTGTCGTCCATCATTACCTGAGCTGCATGCCCGTGCTCCAGGAGCAGACGTCCTTCCTCAGCAGGAGGTTGTTCAGGGCTACTGCATTGATCATGTAGAAAAGCTGTTTGAAGACTTGCTGTATGATCTCCGGGTCTAGGCCGTGTTCACACATGACACTGTTGAATAATTTCAGTTGGCGAATCACAGCTTCCAGGCTGTAGGAGTTGTCACCTCCGTCCACCATGCTGGATGACCTCTTCCGATAACCGGTCGGCTTCACCCCTGACAGACCCTGGATACTCTCATTTTCCAACATGGCAGAAACTACAATGAAAGACAAGAGAAACTGTATGAAAAAAAAAATGGCAGAAAACATAGGTCGCATAGGTAGACAGGTGTAAGGATAACAACATGGAAACAAATGCAACTAGAAATACATCGAGACTCTGAGAATTACATTGTGTCATGTTAAACAGCAGAGCTAAATCTTAAAAAGCAAAGCTGCAGTGTAAAGCATGGGATGAGATAAAGCTGCAGTGTAAAGCAGGAAGGAAAGAGGAAAAGTAGCATTTTGATGAGACAAGAGGTGAATTTCAGAGTATAACGGACTTATAGACAATGGGTCATAGCTGTGCTCTGACAGAGCAAGCAAGCAGACACCTCCTGGCAACTTCACCAACCAAACAATATTAATTCCCTTAAAGTGCACCTCCAGTTATAACAGAACTTTCCATAAATGAATAGTACAGGTGAATATAAGAAACTTTGTAATACATCTTATTAAAGAAAAATGTTTCCTTCTCCACTTTTTAGGCTGCTCTCCTCTTTCTTGAATAGAATCCATCTCTGTACTCAGCTCACACACAAGTCTATGGAGAGGGGACTGGGTTATTGCCCCATTCTGTGCAGTGGCAGAGTCTTAGCTTGAAGACACAGCAGTGTCAGCAGAGTCCCCTCACTCACAGTCTAGCAGGAACAGCTGTATTTTCCAGAAGCCTCCTCTTCCCCTCTCCATAGACTTCTATGTAAAATATAACTCTGCCTGATAAGTGGAGAAGGAAACAGATTTCTTTACTAACATATATTACAATGTTTCTTATATTCTCCTGTACTATACATTTATAAAAAGTCTTATAGCTGGAGGCACACTTCAAGGCAAGATATCTGGTTGACTCCTTCTCATCCCTATTATCTTACCTATCATTGGCTGTAATAATCCTTCAGCAATCTTGATGAGCTGCTGGTAGATCTGGATGGACAGATCACTGAGGACCTGACGATACTCTGTGAGGTCAAAGTTGCGGAGACAATGGTCGTTCTGCTTGGGAGAGTTACTGGTCATGAAACCCTGGAAAAAAAAACATGAGATCAGTATTCTGTAGAATGGTTCATATGTGGCAGGAGAGGACAAATTCTGGCCTAGGGGCCCACGTGTGACCAGAACTGCTGATGCCCCGTCACCCACTGTAGAAGTCTCATGACCCAATGGGGCAGTCTGGTGACATACTTTACATGCCCGTTACTCACCTCGTCCCCGCTGTATTGCTTCAGACAATGGAGGAGACGGCTGGAGTTCGACAACCAGAAAGACGTCACTTGGAAATCGTCGTTGTGTTTCTGTCAACAGCAAAGAGCAATAATATTACACAAGTCTGCTCCACAGAAGTTGTCAGAGATGTGGTGCCGCTCCTCTGTTATTCCTTTTGGAAATGTATAAAATTTCTCAACTGGGTGTTAACTTTCGCCCTGAAAGAAACTTGTTTATAAATTTTCAGGAGGAATAACAGAGGAACGGTGAAATGTAGAATTCTAAGAAAAGATGCTCCAGAATGTTTCTCTCCTAGGCAATACAATTCTTTACTAAAAGAGACAGGTCAGGTGTCAGGTAAGTAACTAGACCCTCTTCAATGCCTGTATATAGGCTAGGGGGACATTTTGGACTCATCACATTTTCATTGGATCCAACATATAGACAGAGACATGGAGGAGGGAGGGTTAAAGGGGCTATAAGGTTCTGTTAAAATGACTGAAAACAGTGCCACTCTTGCCCATGGTCAATGCCTGGAATTGCAGCAATTTTAGGGGTCTGTCAAGCTTGTAGACTTCACCAATAACAACCAGCAGAATTATGAATGCAGCTCTGGAGAATGATGCAGGCTGTATGATTCTATTATGTAAAAGAGCGCTGTACACACTGCGCACCACATGCATCTTACAGACAATATACAGACCGTACCTTCAGCACTTTCTTAATGCCATTGATAGTGGAGGTGAGGAGGGAGTGAACCTTCTGGTCATCATTTATGTAGTCTGCGTGTCTGATACACATGAAGAGGATGTAAGCAGGCAGGCACGGCACACTTGTAGATGTCATCTTCGGTTTTAGATCTGGGAGGAGAAAAGAATCTATGAGCACATTTTTGCAATGGCTTCCCCATTAGTAGACTATAGTGGGAGGACCCCATCAAACAGTAGCCCATATCTCATCTTCATATCATTATTCCCGTATTTCTCAGATTGAGGGGGTAGACTTTAAGTAAAAATTTCTGACCTAAAATAAGGTTCCTCACGAGGAGAGGCTCATCGTCCTTGTAATATTCCAACATTCCTTGGAAATCCTTTTCGATGCGCTGCACTGTCGCCTGTCTGCTCAGTTCAGAATGCCTCCTCTCCGGCTGAATCATGTCCGTCACGCCTGCATAATATAGGAACAAAGAGTTTCTTATTGCTATTGCAGGTAATTCTGTCTGTCACATTCTTTTAATAAGGATGCTATATACTTTTAAAGAAAAATATGTCTCCATGGTATCAGACTACAAATAAACCTTGTGTAGTCAGATCTATACATCTTTCCCTCTGTACCCTACTTCTTGCTAAAGTACACTTCATAAGTCTCTATGAAGTAGGGAACAGATTGAAAACAACAACTGCAATACCAGACTACACACAGATTTGTAGTCTGTTACCATAGCGATGCATAAAACTGCATAGGAACCGTATAAACGAAACGACTGAAGACAGCTTGCAACGTTGCTTTAATTTGTGCTTTACATGCATTGGGCTAATAGAATCTATGCACATTACCTTCAGTTTCTTGAACTTTCTTCAGATAAAGCTTCAGCTGTTTCTTTAATTTCTTCTCGTTCTTCTCTGACTTTTCCAGCAGTTCCTTCAGGTCCTGATGAGAGATGTGAGAAAGTTATTGAATCATCAGCTCTAATATTCCCCAATGTAGACCATGTCTAACTGCAAAAACTGAAGCCTTCCCACATTTTCATTCTGCAGTCATGCGCCATTCTGGCCGCAGGCGTAATTTATGGTCGAGAATGGTCGTGTTTAATAAAATAAATGGTTAAATTCTGATTATCTAGCATCCCCTGGAGAGCTGAGCTGCAGAACAATAAGATATTCTGTACATACACTTATAGGGAGTCTGTCAGCGGTTTCTACCCCTCACAGACATCACTTAGAGAAGTTCAATGTAGAGAGTCCAGGGAATTGTGGAAGACGGGGCCACCTCCTGGGCACTGGCAATTGGATATCTTGGATATGCAACCTGCAAGACCATCAGCCTATCTCACCTTTATCTGTAAAAATTACCAAAAAAAATAAAGGGTACCATAATGGATACCTGACAAACCCCATTATAGTCAATGGGGTTCTTTGGGTTCCATTGCTATCTGTCATTTAGATAGCATGACCCATTCATGCTGGTAATTCCATTTTTCTGTTCCTGTGCAGGTGTGAACTTACTCTTATTCATCTCAAGGAATCTGCATTTTTGGGTAAGGTGGTCCCATCAGGACATTCCCTCTCTATAAGGACATCATAGAGGGTGGTCCCTTGCTCTAGCGGACTTCAGCCCGCCATGAAGGCCATCAGGTAATACTACATTCCCTGCTGTTTGCTGGGGTCTCGGGAGCTGGGCCCAATGAACTGATCAACGTGATCGCTCTCAGATTAAAGGTGTGATAAGACAATCCCTTAAAGCCTCAATACATAATACATTCATTCTCTATATTGCATATGAATATCCTTACCAGATTCTCATTGGTGAGCCGGGTGATCTCATGCTGTAGTCCGAGCTCCACCTGCGCCTCCGGGGACAGCTGCATGGCCTGGAGCAGAACTTGCTGCTGTTTCTCCAGCTCCTCTTTCAGTGCTTCGATCTGGTCGGACATGGCCTCCACCTCATCATCGTGCTGCTGGCTCTGGGCCTGTAGCTGAGCCTCCAGGAGCCTGTGAGATCAAGACCAGAACGCCGTTCACAAACTGTAACTCTACCCAAAAATGGACTGTCTTACCCCAAAGTTATACTCTACATTCTTTTCTCACACCATGTGAACTTTATCTGATACAGAACACCAAATCCCCTCCTTAGTTATAGTGATAATTTATTAATCCCCCCACAGTTCTGGACAGGCCCTCCTCGGGGTTTGAGCAAAGTGCATTACAGTTTACCCCGAGTAGGGACAAGGACACTGTGACTTTAAATGGCACTAACTGCGGAGCCGTCAGGGCTAGAGCTGTTATCATGATCTTGTTTTAAAGCCAAGAATCTTGTCTGTGTTCCACCTAGATTTTGAGATATCACTGGAAAAAGATGAAGACCAAAAAAAAGAGGGGGAACCCGACCAGCCGCCGGCGCGGGGGGAGGAAAACATGATATTATTCCTGTCACTTCCCAGGGGGGGGGCTGTGGACGTCACCATATCCCCCCCATTATCAATCAAAAAACTAAAAGTAATAAAAACTGACCAGAAAGTCTTCTGCACCCTCAGAATACAAGCTCTCGCAAAGCTACACTGACATAAAATGTAAAAAGTTATGACAGCGGGAATGCAGAGAGATAAAATTGTGTAAGGCTAAAATGCGTTAGATCTCTAAAGGGTTAATATGTACATAAGGTGCCTATTAAGGATATTAAAAGGGAATATTTATTTGAGCCATACTCAAAATCTGCAAAAAAAAAAAGTAAAGTGACATTTTTGGGAGGGTTTTTGCAATCTTTATGTGAAGGGGTTAAATGGGTTTTGTAGGGAATTAAAAATATGTTTAAGCCTGCTCAAACAGAGGTCTGAGGCACCGTTGAAATGGTACCCTTACCAAATCCTGGTGCTGGTGGGGACCATTTTTTAATGTCAAGACCCCCATGCTGAGCAGCTTTAAATATATTTTTAATTTCTTGGAAAACCTCTTCAAGGGTATGTTCACACTGTTCAGACTATTTTTGGACGTGGAAAATTTCACTTCAAAAGCTCCATCAAAAGCATGATTTTTTGCTGATGATGCTTTTTATGAAGATTTTGAAGGTTCTGACAAGGTTCTTCAGCTTCACATTGACTTGTACTGAAACAGCATCAAAGCGTCAACCTCTTTTTTTTTGTTGTGGCACTTTTATTTTTTGCAACCGCACGTGTTATACATTTAAAGCTTTTCCTGCACAGAGATAACCCAAAAAGCCTTGTGGAAAAAACTCGGCATGAACATACACTTAGGGCTTTATGTCACTTTTATTGCATAGAAAAGTCACAAATTATGGTGCACACCATATTAGCACTATAACTTGCAAACTTTCAAAATTTTGCATGACAAATAGCGCCTCCCACGGACCAACAGAAGTATTACTCTTATGCCAGAAATCAGCACAAGTCACAGCCTAAATCTACGCCTGCTCATAGCAGATGCAACTTTCAATTTCTGGTGCAAGGACAGCCAAAGTTTGCTGAATTTATAAATCTGGTGACACAGAAATTGAAAAGTAGAAAATGAGAAATTTTTGATCAGAGAACTAACATATTTTTAATTTAAAAAATAAATTTAAAAAATGAATCTGCATGTAAAATAATAACATCGCCTTCTTAAAAAGCAAATAAAACGCTTTCGGATTTTATCGGTTTTACCCTCAAGGTACTAAAACCTTCTGTAAGATCACTGCATTGCCTGCCAACTTGGCATCTCAAGACCACTATTGGCATGACAGAGGAAAGCAGTAGATACAGTAAAGGAGAAGAAGGAGGGGACAGACAACCTGGCGACTTGCTTTAAGCCTTGATAGGCCAGGCCCAGCTCGCCGTCTTCATTCAGGTACCCCCAGTCCTCAGTCTTTCTAGAGAGAAAGGACAGAGAAAAGGAAAGGAGAAAAAGATTGAAGAGAAAGATACAAAATAGGATCAGATGGAAAGTAAAAGTTCTTGTAAAAGTTGTCACAGCCCCTCCCATCAGAGAGTCACAGGAAAACACCAGAGATGAGCGAACCGATGCATAACGGGCCAGGTTCTTTGTGAACTTTCCAAAAATTTCCGGTTCGACCAAACCTGAGCTTTTTGGGAATCACAAATAATTATTATACTCCAGATCTTGAAGTATAATAAATGGAGGCCCAAGGAAGGAGCGAGATGTAGTTGACACAGCCCACATGACCACTGGGGCCTAAACACAAGCCTCAGCAGTCCCCCGGGGCCTGTGACTTCACAGAAGAGGGAACAAGCACTGGACACCACGAGGGAGCCCAGGACAGGTGAGGGAAGACGGGCTCTCCATGCACCATGGCCTCTGTCTATTATTCTCTGGGGGCTGAAGGGATCCCAGAGTATAATGAAAGCACATTCAGTCCGCAAGAAAACTGTCCGCTGAACCTTGTGAATATACGTGATGGAATCTCACGAGGTTTGCCCATCTCCAGATAACACTAATAGATGCTATTCTCTCTCCGATACAGGATATACTTAGATTTAGTCATGTGATTATACTGGTACATTCCAGTATTTTTGCCTTTTATGTTTTGACCTATTCCCAGGATTCAGCATCTCAAGACGCGCTTTACCTATTTGTCTCGCAGACGCCATGATACGCCTCAATGGCGTCATCTTGATCCATCTCTTTGTTGCTGTTAGCCCAGTTTGCTTCTGAATCCTGCACAAAACAAGATTCAAAAAGATCCAAATGATAAATTTGCACAATTTTGCAAACATCAAGAAGCCATAGATTATCCCTCCAGTCATTTACCGCGCTCTTGTCAGAATCCTTCTGCTGTGAAGAGTTCACAATCTGCGTCCTGAGGATGAGGACCTCTTCCTTCCGCACCTCCAGCTCCTCGAGAGCGGTCTTCAGTTGGTTCAGGAGGAGGGTGTACCCGCTGGGCTCATCATTGGAGTCTGCGTCCCCTGCTGAATCAGCAATGGCTTTTCTTAGTTCATTCAACTCGTTCTTCAGCTTCTTGTTTTCGGACTCCAGTTCTTGTCTCTGGAATACGAGTAATATACAAGTTATTACATGGCCCTCCAGCCCTGGTTAGTGGCAGTACATGAATTATACCAGTCTATAAAAAAAATACAAAAAGGCAAGGGGCCCAAATTCCTCTTCTTGGAGGATGTCACCACCCCAATCCAAGAAGCTAGCGCTGATTGTCTTCCCTCCATTCCACCACCATAGGGGGCAAAGAAAATTAATTCTTGCCAAAAATGTGCCAAATCACTCCCCTTTTATCTGTCCTAGAGGCAACATAAGGTGATAGAAAGTAACCCGTGACAGCAAGATCAGACTACGTACAGAGTTTGTTTGTTGTCTGTTACCATGGAGACACATAAGTTTGCATAGAAGCTGCAGATACTAATGAAAATCCTGTAAGTTTTCTTTTGTCCATCAATTGCCTGGACTTACGGTACCCCAATACCACTTACAAATGCAGATATACATATTATATACAGTACAGACCAAAAGTTTGGACACACCTTGTCATTCCAAGAGTTTTCTGTATTTTCATGACTATAAAAATTGTAGATTCACACTGAAGGCATCAAAACTATGAATTAACACATGTGGAATTATATACTTAACAAAAAAGTGTAAAACAACTGAAAATATGTCTTATATTCTAGGTTCTTCAAAGTAGCCACCTTTTGCTTTGATTACTGCTTTGCACACTCTTGGCATTCTCTTGATGAGCTTCAAGAGGTAGTCACCTGAAATGGTTTTCACTTCACAGGTGTGCCCTGTCAGGTTTAATAAGTGGGATTTCTTGCCTTATAAATGGGGTTGGGACCATCAGTTGTGTTGTTCAGAAGTCAGGTGGATACACAGCTGATAGTCCTACTGAATGGAGTGTTAGAATTTGTATTATGGCAAAAAAAAGCAGCTAAGTAAAGAAAAACAAGTGCCCATCATTACTTTAAGAAATGAAGGTCAGCAGTCCGAAAAATTGGGAAAACTTTGAAAGTGTCCCCAAGTGCAGTGGCCAAAACCATCACGCGCTACAAAGAAACTGGCTCACATGAGGACCGCCCCAGGAAAGGAAGACCAAGAGTCACCTCTGCTGCGGAGGATAGGTTCATCCGAGTCACAAGCCTCAGAAATCGCAGGTTAACAGCAGCTCAGATTAGAGACCAGGTCAATGCCACACAGAGTTCTAGCAGCAGACACATCTCTACAACAACTGTTAAGAGGAGACTGTGTGCAGCAGGCCTTCATGGTAAAATAGCTGCTAGGAAACCACTGCTAAGAACAGGCAACAAGCAGAAGAGACTTGTTTGGGCTAAAGAACACAAGGAATGGACATTAGACCTGTGGAAATCTGTGCTTTGGTCTGATGAGTCCAAATTTGAGATCTTTGGTTCCAACCACCGTGTATTTGTGCGACGCAGAAAAGGTGAACGAATGGACTCTACATGCCTGGTTCCCACCGTGAAGCATGGAGGAGGAGGTGTGATGGTGTGGGGGTGCTTTGCTGGTGACACTGTTGGGGATTTATTCAAAATTGAAGGGATACTGAACCAGCATGGTTACCACAGCATCTTGCAGCGGCATGCTATTCCATCCGGTTTGCGTTTAGTTGGACCATCATTTATTTTTCAACAGGACAATGAATCCAATCGAGATGGTTTGGGGTGAGCTGGACCGCAGAGTGAAGGCAAAAGGACCAACAAGTGCTAAGCATCTCTGGGAACTCCTTCAAGACTGTTGGAAGACCATTTCAGGTGACTACCTCTTGAAGCTCATCAAGAGAATGCCAAGAGTGTGCAAAGCAGTAATCAAAGCAAAAGGTGGCTACTTTGAAGAACCTAGAATATAAGACATATTTTCAGTTTTCACACTGTTTTGTTAAGTATATAATTCCACATGTGTTAATTCATAGTTTTGATGCCTTCAGTGTGAATCTACTATTTTTATAGTCATGAAAATACAGAAAACTCTTGGAATGAGAAGGTGTACACAATACCAAAACTTTAAAGTGGACTCAAGAAGTGAAACGTGTGTCATTAATAATCTGTCCACCAAGTATCTGCATTATTACCTTCAGATTGTTGTAGGCGATGTCTGTGTCTCGGTCTGCGTCGTTTGCTGTCTCAATGACCTGGATACACAGAGGATATTGTTACACTTGGCTGCATAATACATAAGTACCCAGTAGTAGATTGTATATACGTCTGGTGGTGTCTGGGAGCTTCCACAATATCATCTTCCTATTACATATCAGTAGATGACCTGACGTGGTCTTAAAGGGCTTTCCAGGATGTTGTGATTCTGCTCCCATTGTCTTATCACTCACATGTATGGTACATTGGCCATTTTCCATAGAGACAGTGGGGCATGTGACTGCATAAACATGACTTAAAGGGAACGTATCATCGATATATTTGTTATTACTAATCAAAACCGGATACTGAGAATTATACTTTGTAACATTCTGTTTCTCTGATTTTTTTCATTTCTGTACATGTTTATGGGGCAGCCATCTTGCCTGAGCAGCTGTAAACTGCATTTAGAGAAGTGCTTTACAGCAGTCACATGGACCATAGGAACCTGTAATTTGGGGATGACTTGTTGAATTCTACAGAAGGGTGTTGTGGGCATGTTCTGTGAATTGTACAGGGAGGGGAAAGAGGTGAGCTGAGACCATCACCTTTTGTGAATGGTGGCTCCTGTGTTATCTATATATAGGTGTTACCCGTCATTGTAATCCTGTCTGTGATAATAACGAGATGACTGCTGGGAAGTGATCTCTACAGAACAGGAAGTGTCAGACTATTAATAGCCTTAGCGGCCAGAGTGAAAACAGAATTCACTATTTTTAAATACAGACGTCAAAAGGATGTGGGAACCTTAAACATATCCTCCCAAAATTCTCCTATCCCATGATGCAATTGATCAGGAACATATAGAAATGTCCAGTGTCACCTGAGACTTTTTGTTTTCATGCTGTTCCTTCTTGTCCAGTTGGTTCTGCAGTTTCTTCCTCTCCAGCTCCAGCTCCCGCACCCTCTTCTGGAGCTTCAGGAACAGAGTCATGTCCATGGCAGCCTTCTCCAGCCCAGCTTCCTGCAAGCACAAAGGAGCACAAGTGTCACAGACAGGACAACGATATAGTATGCACTATATATACAGTGGTGGCACAGGAGAAACATAAGGCAGCGATGTCTAGACATCTGAGGTCTTGCTGAAAGCATGACAGTCCTAAACATGGACACCTATGTGAGTTGCGTTGTGATGCTCTTACCTCCACCTCCATAATGGTATCCTCAGTGTCCCCAATTTCAGAGGTGGATATTGAGGGATAGTTGGAATCGGATTCCAGACTGCTTTGGTTCGATGGGTTTCTGCGATGTCCTGGCGTTTGCTAGAAAATGGAATAAATAAATCTGCTCAGACAGATCTGGAGTAAATACTATATGGTGAGGCTGCCCAATAGTCTGAGCTTAATCCCTTTCCTGCCGCATCCATTGATTTTTATTTTTTACTCTCCTCCTTCGAAAAGCCATAACTTTTTTATTGTTCTGCTCACAGAGCCATGTGGGTGCTTATCTTTTGCGGGACAAACTGTACTTTGTAATGTACCATTTAATATTCCATACGATGTACTGGGAAGCAGTAAAAAAAATTTCAGAATGGGGTGGAAATATAGAAAAACTGCATTTGCGCCACTTATGGTTTTTTTTTTTTTTTACGGCATTCACTGTATGGCCAAAATGACAAGTCACGTGCAGTCTGCCAATCGGCACGACTATGGCAATATCAAATTTATATAGTTTTAGTTATGTTTTAATGTCTTAAATAAAATTTGTTTTTCTTGAAGTTACCATATTGGGCCGGACCACCATCACTTTTTTATATTTCCGTGTACAGGGCTGAATAAGGTGTCTTTTTTGCAGGGTCAGATGAACTTTTTATTTACACCATTTTGGGGATTATCTGACGTTTTGAATTCTTTTTATTAAAATTTAGTGGTTTGGCTATTTTGATTTTTTTCTCCCACCAGAGCATTCACCGTACGAAAAAAAAAAATATTTTGTAGCTCAGACATTTTTGGAAGCAGCGACACCTAATGTGTGTTTTACTTTATTTATTTTTATATGTGTTCTCAGGAAGGGAGGTGATTTGAATTTTAAGTTCTTTTTATTTATTTTTAACTTTTTAAAATAGTTTTTACTGTTTTTAGACCCCCTAGGGTCTTGAACCTCAGAAGGCTTGATAAATAATACAGTATATTGCAATGCCTAGGGCAGCCTGTAATGTAATCCTATTGAAGACAGACCTGGGAGTCTTCAATAGGAATCGCCATGCCCTGACCTCACTCTAGGGGCCAGCGATCCACCCCAAAATGGCAGCACCCATGCGCCACCGGGAAATGTTTGACTGAGGCATTAGATGGTTAATGCCTGCGATCAGTGCGGGCACTGATGCTGGGTCGCTGCCCTTGCCTACCTTTCAGGTAACCCTAAACTATCTATGAGGCTGGATTCTGATGACAGACTTTAAAGTGGCCCAAGACAGACAGGACTCCCCCTATGAGGGTCATGTGCAGCTTTTGGGCCAATCATGATTAATAGGTAGGGCTATTCATCATATCAGGGGGACCATGAATTCCACGTCTGCCCATCAAGAGGCGCTGTGAGCAAACAGCTGGACTCCCATGGTCAGTTCACTGCCAGGAAAGCCTTCTAAGATGTTGCCCTTGTTAGATCTATTTCATAGATTCAGAAATGTCCTTGAAGTCAATTGCCCCATTGCCCTCTTCCCCGTTTCTGTGCACTGTGACCTAGCTGACCTTGATGAGAGTGACCTCTTCCCGCAGGTTGTCATATCTCTGCTCCAGCCTGGTGTACTCCTTTACTAAATTCTGGTGGCGAGCTCTCTCCTCTTCCAGATCCTTCTGGATTTCCTGGTTTTCTTTGAGGGCACTCTGGGTAAACTCATCTAAAAAGGAACACATCGGATTTACAAAAATTTCAGCATCGATCATTAAATTACACATCATTGTGGCCTTATAAGCAACACTGAAATGAAAGGGGTGCCCCAAATGGAATGGAAAGCTGAATACTGAATCTTTAACCCTTGTAAGTGGGAATAAAGTTGTCAGGTATTACCTTCCTCCTCGCTAACGCAGATAAAAGTTGTGCAGAGTTCACAAGACACACTGAAATTTTTGTTACTTGTACCAATATTCCCAACAATGCATCGCATGAGTAAAGTTGGAGCTGATCACTGACTGGATATACCGATGGGGGTGACAGGGGTTGAGTAGACATACCTATGGGGTTGTCGGAGGTTGACTGTGTCGGGACCTACCTATGGGAGTGACAGGGGGTAACTGAACCTACCTATGGGAGTGACGGGTTGACTGGACATACCTATGGGGGTGTCAAGAGTTGACTAGACATAACTATGGGGGGTAGAGGTTGACTGAACATGCCTAAGGGGGGGGGGATGACTGGACATACCTAGGGAGTAACAGGGGTTAAATGGACTTACCTAAGGGTGATATGGGTTGACTGGGCCTCATTCCAGTTGGGGAGGGTAGAGACGGGGTGTTGACTGAACCCCCCCTACGGGGGTGACAGGTTAACTGGACCTACCTATGGGGGTGGTAGGGGTTGACTGGACCTACCTATGAGAGTGACTGAACACACCAAAGGGGGTGACAGGGGTTCACTGGACATACCTATGGGACGACTCAGTATGACAACAAAAACCTCAAACCCCATCTTGCCCCTATACTGGGGCAATCTCTATTAATGCTCATAAACACTTTTCTTGAAATAAAAATGCAAAAAAAAAGGTTTTCGGACTCCAGACCTCATTCACTATAGGTCCCCAGGACGTTGTTCACCCTACATGTCTTAGAGAGGTAAGTGGCTGCCCTGCTAGAAGACACCAGTATACTGAAGAGAAAAACTTCCTTCTAGCTACATAAAGTCCTATGATATAACTGGGTACCTTCAGAGCGGAGGAGGATTCGCTGGTTGAGTTCTTCTTTTTCTTCTTTTAACTCCGTGTTTTCCACTTCCAGTTCAGAGATTCTCTGGTCATAAACAAAGAGAAAAGTCACTATACAATGTCCGTGCCCAGACCCGAAATACTAGCCAGGAGAAGCCGCCTTTGTTCAGAAGTCCCTACTTATTTTCCTTGAAAAAAACCTCTATACCTCAAAATGAACCTTTCACTTCTTAACCCTTTTTTTTTCAGAACCAACATCCTGTGCCGATTAGTTTCCGAATATATTTTTGTAGCGGTCAAAGCTAAAACTATTCTGATGCAGAGCTCCTAATCCCTGCATAGACAGAGAGTTACATAATCCAATTCTGTAATTTTTCTCCCTACTCACCACTAGGGAGAGTGCACGGTTTTACCCTGGAGTTCTATATATAAATGGTATGCAATGAGCTCCCTCTACTGGTAGGGCAAGCAGCCAGTAAACCATACATCCTGAACCAATCAGAATGCAGATTCCGCTCCTCTATTACAGCATGAAATCACAGAGGGAGAGAGAAGCTGCAGCGACAGATCAATAAGTAATAAAAGTAGTTATAATAATAGAGTAGTAGGTAGTGATAGTAATAATAGAGCAATAACAGTAGTAGTAGTAATAATAATAGTAATACTAGTAAAAGTAGTAATAGTAATAAGAGTAGTGAATAATAGAGTAATAAAAGTAGTGGTAATAGTAGTATTAATAATAGAGTAGTAATAGTAGTAGTAATATTAGTAGCAGTAGTAATAATTGAGTAGTAGTGGTAACATCAGAAGTAATAGTAGCAGTAAAAGTAATAGGAGTAATAGTAGTAGTAATGATAGCACTAAGAGTAGTAATAGTAATAACAGAGGAGTAACATTAGTAGTAGTAAAAGTAATAGGAGATAAAAGTAAAAGTTAGAGTAGTAATAGAGTGGTAATAGTAATATTAGTAGCAGTGGTAGTAATAATAATTGGGTAGTAGTGGTAACATGAGTAGTAATAGTAGTAGTAAAAGTAATAGAAGTAATAGAGTAGTAATAATAACTATAACAGTAAAAGTAATATTAGCAGTAATAGCAGTAGTAATAATAGAGTAGTGACATTAGTAGTAGTAATAGTAAAAGTACAAATGGTAATATAGTAGTTATAGTAGTAGTAATATCAGTAGCAGTAGTAGTGGTGGTAACAGTAGTAACAAGAGTAGCAGTCATAGTAATATTAAAAGTAATAGTAATGACAGAATAGTAGTAGTAATATTAGCAGTATATTAGTAGTAGTAATAGTAAAAGTAACAGTAGTAATAGAGTAGTAGTAATATTAGCAGTAATGGCAGTAGAAATAATAATAGAGTAGTAATAGCAGTAAAAGTAACAGTAGTAATAGTAGAAATAATAGAGTAGTAATAGTATTGGAAATAGTAAGAGTAGCAATAGAGTGGTATTAGTAGTAATAATGGTAGTAGTATTAGTAGGACATGGATAGGTACCTGTTTCAGCTGCTGCTTCTCATTCATATACAAGTCCTCTGTGATCTTCCTTTCGTCTCTGCTCTTGGCGAGTTCTGCTCTGAGGGCCTCGATCTCCTCCTGTAAGCTGCTCAGCTGGTTCTCGTCCTGCTGGTTCTGCCGCTGCCGCTCTAGCTCCTTCTGCAGCTTCTCCACTTCCACGGTGCGCGCTGAGGTTACGACTGCGAGTTGTTCCTTCAGGTCTTTGTGCTCTTTGTTCTAGACAAAACAGACAGGGATCACTAGACAACAAGAGACCTACATACAGACCTGGGAGGAGACGCGAGGTTTACTGTGCCTCACATCATTGTTCTTATGGCCTCACGCCTTTCCCTTTGTAAATAGGCCTTCTCCATTCTGCAAGTGCTGGATGCACATAGGAGGATGCACAATATGACCACCACTCCCCATAAGATTAGGAGGATAAGGCAGAGGCAACAAAAACCTCCGCAGCACTTTAACACCTGCAGGAAATGGAAATGGAAACCTCTGACATGGAAAAAAATTTTTCTCCATATGTTATTTCTTGAGTTAAAAAAAGAGTAGATTACAACTTGCTCCTGTTTCAAGACTCTTCCTAAGTGGATGTGAGGTCTGTGTGTCCAGGATGCCGCTGCCATCACTAGCTGTCATGTATGAGCACTGCTTCATTCCTGGACTGATTTCTCCTTCTACAGCTCATGAAGGATCTTTTGTCCTGGCTTCTGATAGACACTGATGCTGAGTAGCATGTGATCTACCTTACTCCAGTCTTCTCTGAATTCTCTCCTCTCTCTGTACACTGATACACAGTCTTTGTGATTCACCCTACCTATTTCTGTACTTTCCTCCTATCTACAGTTTGTGTGATCTGCCCTCCCTGAAGACCTGGGTGCTTTCCTCTCTCCCCACTTCCATCCTACCACCTCCTCCCTCTTCCTGCTATATATATATATATAATATATATATACACTGAAAGGAGGGAGGGCAAAAGCAGAGAGCCAACACATCCAGGAGAATTTTGCTGTCTGATATACAGGACACTGCAGAAGTTTTAGGCAGGTGTGGAAAAAAAAATGATATAAAGAAGGATATTTTCAGAAATGTTTTCAGAAATAGAAAGATTAAATAGATTATTAAATAGACTGGGTGATGTTGAGATCGGGGGGGCGTAGCATCACTTCCAGGACTACTCCTCCAAAGGGTAAAGGTCACAACAAATATTGATGGGATTTACATTTCTCTTTTCTTAATTCACTTCATTTTGCTCATTGACAAAAATAAACTATTAACCCCACTACTTTTGGAAGTATTCTTACTTTGCAGCATTTTCCCGCACCTAGCTAAAGCTTTCGCACAGTATTGTATGAAAGAAACAGCAGGACAGCCAGCTGTGTAGAGGAGCTACAAAGTCTATACACCAGTAAAATGATAGGAAATATTTATTACACTCTAGCTGAATGCTGTCCATAGCCTTTAAGTGCTCACGGATGTTTTCTAAAGCACAATCTCATCCTAATGGAGATAGCAGGTAGAAGGGAATTAAAGGGGTCTTCTGGTTTTATGTAAATAAACCTTAATCACTGTATAATGAAATGTTCTGCAACTCTGTCCCAGATTTATGTATACTGACGGTGAATGAAAACCTGCACTAGTCTTCTGATAATGGCTTGCATGACATGCTGGTAACTGTACACCTGTATTCTGATTGTGCTGGGATTTCCTGCTGTGCTAGAAGCTGCTTCATCTACAGTTTTCACACACCAACCACCACATATTGTAAAATACCAGTGCATACACATTACATGCAATGGATATAACATTTTAGGCACTTTTGGTATAACAAAATATGAACAAATAAAGTAAAAAAAAAAAAAAAAAAAAAAACAAAAAAAAAAAAACAATGTTTCTGTATTACGGTGTAAACTATCAGTAAAAGAAGCTTATTTAGTATTAAGGGACCAAAAGAAAAGATGAAAGCTCAGTATATCCTGCACAAAGCAAATGAGAAATGAGTCAAGTTATCCCCAGAGAACAGCGGCGATAGAGAATAATAACAAATACCGAGTCTGGGCGACTAATCTTATAAAGCCGATTCTACAGTGAAAAGAAGGACTGTAAATTGGTACATGTTCCCTATAACTGATAAGTGAATGTACTGCAAACTGCGAGAAAGTGCAGGGGCCGCCGCTATTGTAAATCATCACTCAACGCGTTCCATTATGCTCCGGTCCACAGGCTTTACGTATTACAAATAATCCCAAAGCCAAAATAAAGAAACCACTAAATCTTAGTTTCTGTGCTTGGGGTGGTGAGGTTAAGAGCATGAAAAAATACTTCATATACACAGTGATGTGCAAAAGTTTTAGGCAGGTGCAGGAAAATGTTTCAATGTAAGAATGCTTTCAGATATAGAAGGGTTAATAGTTTATTTATGTCAATGAACAAAATGAAGTGAAAAAAGAAAAGAGAAATCTAAATTCCATCAATATTTGGTGTGACCTATGCCCTTTGGAGAAGGAGTCCTGGAAGAGATGATGCGGCCCCACAGATATAGCCCTGATCTCAACATCATCCGGTCTGTCTGGGATAATATGAAGAGACAGAAGGATTGGAGCAAGCCTACATCCACAGAAGAATAGTGAATGCAGCTCTGGAATATAATACAGGATGTAAATCAGGATCAGTACAGGATAAGTAATGTAATGTATGTGCACAGTGACTGCACCAGCAGAATAGTGAGTGCAGCTCTGGAGTATAATACAGGATGTAACTCAGGATCAGTACAGGATAAGTAATCTAATGTATGTACACAGTGACTGCACCAGCAGAATAGTGAGTGCAGCTCTGGAGTATAATACAGGATGTAACTCAGGATCAGTACAGGATAAATAATGTAATGTATGTACACAGTGACTGTACCAGCAGAATAGTGAGTGCTGCTCTGGGATTAAAAACCAAGATTTCCCCCAGGTCGTCGGGTAATGAATGACAGTGACCGCCCCCGCAGAATAGTGGGCGCAGCTCTGGAGTATAAACAGGATGTAACTCAGGATCAGTACAGGATAAGTAATGTAATGTATGTACACAGTGACTGCACCAGCAGAATAGATAGTTGAGTGCTCCTCGGGGGTTTAAAACAGGATGTAACCCAGGACCGGTACAGGATAGTAGTGTTGCCGTGACTGCACCAGCGGTGAGTGCAGCTCTGGAGTATAATACAGGATGTAACTCAGGAAATAATGTGCTCCTTTACCTTTTCCATACATAGACCAAGTTAATATGCAAGATAGGATGACTGGTAACTGTGAGGCTGTAACTGGTACTGTAACACAATGCAAGAACTAACATCTCTCACAATATACCAACATGGTTGCAGATCACCATACAAGACTAGGATTATACTGGCTTCTTTTAAGTCTGTTGTTCTGATCCATCATAGGATAAGCACAATGACCTGAAAAACTAATATAATGACAGTCACACATGGAGCACATTCTGTCTACACCCATCATCATTCACTGTCATGTATAAAACAAGATGCATCCTTCTTGTTTGTTATTGTCTAGATGTAAAATATAGTCCTGTGTGTATATACAGTATGAAGCCAGTGTGTACATAACCTGTATGCAGGTCTATCTAGTCTATCACATCACTTACCTGTTCGTCAATCTTCCTCTGCAGCTGCACCACTTTGTTCTCCATGCCCACGCTCAGCTTCTTAAAGTGCTCTGCCGTCCTGGCCTCGATTTTCAGCTGTTTGAGCTCCCGGCGCGCCATCATCCTGCGGAAGTAGCACTGGATAACAATGGCTGCACTGCGGAACTTGATAAAATTCTTGTGGGCGATCCATCGTCTTAGATACTTCTGAATGATTTTGGCTTTGTGCTGAACCAGGCGCTGTAAAATTATAGAAAATCCCAAGACTGAATGACTGTAGCAATCACTGCAACAAGGCACCATGAGAACGAACTATATATAATATATATAATATTATAATATTGAAAACTAGACCAAGGCAAAAATTTTACATAAAGATTCTTTTAAGGAGGTTCTTTAAGGAATTGGACTTTCTGGAAAAGCTGAGTGACAACCAGTGACAAAATGTCTGCAATCCACTACCTCCCGATAAGCTCTTCTATCAAACATGCCCCGGGTGTAGGACTGGATAGTGATGGCTGCTCTTCTGGTTCTCTGGTACACGCGGTACACAAGGATCATTCGGTACTGTTTCTGGAAGCAGATGGCGGCTTTTGTTTTGCGGAGATGGTCGGCCAACCTGAAAAAGCAAAGAGTTCAACATTTAGTTGGGGAAAATGTCCGGCTATAACCTGGGTATCTCCTGTATATAATTATATATGTACAGCTGGTATAAGTTATACATCTTCTTGTATATAGTGATATGGACCATGCCGGTATAACCTGGGTATCTCCTGTATATAATTATATATGTACAGCTGGTATAAGTTATACATCTCTGTATAAGTGGGTTGGGCCCTGTGGGGGTACCTCGGTGTCTCCTGTGTATATTTTTATATGTCGCTGGTTAGTTATACATCTTCTTGTATATAGTGATATGGACCATGCTGGTATAACCTGGGTATCTCCTGTATATAATTATATATGTACAGCTGGTATAAGTTATACATCTTCTTGTATATAGTGATATGGACCATGCCGGTATAACCTGGGTATCTCCTGTATATAATTATATATGTACAGCTGGTATAAGTTATACATCTTCTTGTATATAGTGGGGTGGGGGCCGCCGGTTCCTGGGTTCTCCTGTAATTGTCGCTGTTTGTTTCACTTCTTGAATAGTGATATGGACCATGCTGGTATAACCTGGGTATCTCCTGTATATAATTATATATGTACAGCTGGTATAAGTTATACATCTTCTTGTATATAGTGATATGGACCATGGGCTGGGGTATCCCGTAAAATATAAGTGGGTGGGGGTTACGGTTGGTTTAATTTATACATCTTCTTGTATATAGTGATATGGACCATGCTGGTATAACCTGGGTATCTCCTGTATATAATTATATATGTACAGCTGGTATAAGTTATACATCTTCTTGTATATAGTGATATGGACCATGCCGGTATAACCTGGGTATCTCCTGTATATAATTATATATGTACAGCTGGTATAAGTTATACATCTTCTTGTATATAGTGATATGGACCATGCTGGTATAACCTGGGTATCTCCTGTATATAATTATATATATACAGCAGGTATAAGTTATACATCTTCTTGTATATAGTGATATGGACCATGCTGGTATAACCTGGGTATCTCCTGTATATAATTATATATGTACAGCTGGTATAAGTTACACATCTTGTATATAAGGATATGGACCATGCTGGTATAACCTGGGTATCTCCTTTATATGTATGTGTATACTGCATGTATATATAACTCTAACTTCCAGATAAGCTATTTTTGATGAATCCTATGATACCTGCGGGCAAGATGTCCTCGTGTGTATCTCTGGATGGTAATGGCAGCGGCTTTCATCCTCTTATATTTCAGTCTCTGTAACCAGCCACGTACGGTCTTCTGAATCATAATAGTGGCAGCTCGGAACTTGTCAGCACGCAGTTTCTCCAGATAAGCTACTTGCCCGGCACGGAAAAAGATCTTGGTTCGTCCAAACTGGAACTTGTCTGGATCCTGATAAAACAAACCTTCATTCAGTACAATCATTCAAGGAGTTGATCATATTCAGTAAATGACATGATATAAGTTCTTTTACAATGGGACTCTATGTGTGACATATAATCTAAGTCAGTGTCCCCATTTGAAAGTCAATTACAGGGGTTTCAGCTAAACCCAAGTGGTCAGCAGCGGTACTACATGTGCCTATGAACGTCAACTAGCAGACATGTAATAGTTGTACATCCTGAGGACACAAGAGTGAGAGCAGCTCTTTGCCAGGGCTATCTAATCTAGTGAATACTAAGACGTTCGCAGTACAAGATAAAGATCAAGTGTCTGTAATATCATTTGCTAATCATCTTCGAGTCTGTCACCTTTATAAGATTTTCAAGCAGATTTTTGCAGGTGATTTTCTTGTCAGGTTGGGATCGATCCTTCTTAGTCATCAATACACGGTATCGGATGAAGAAGTCATGGTAGGTCCACCTGGAAGACATGACATATCCTCAATGCAAACCAATCTTAAAAGCAACCACAAACACAGAAAATGCACAGCCACGTCTCCCCCTCCTCCGCCTCACAGGCCTGTGCCTGTCTGTAAGACAACTGGCTGCAGCAGGAGCTTCTCCCCCTGCCCTGTGTGCAGCAGGACACACAGATTATTCATCTGCAGCCCCTCAGCTGATCACCAGACAAAGCTTTCATTTGATCTTATTTAGGCTAGGTTCCATTGGAGACTCCACCGCAGAAACCGCCAAAAATCGTCGGAGAGAAAAGTCCTGCACGGAGGACTTTTCTCTCTGCCTGTTTTAGTATAACAACAGTGGAAACCTGGCAGACCCTATTATAGTCTATGGGGTCAGTGGGTAACCCGCAGCGGACCCGAACGACGGAGAGCCGTGCGCAGATATGAACCTGGCTGATCTGTCACAAAATGCCATTAACCAGGAAGCTGAGACATAAGGTGCTGTTTGATGGGTCCTCAAAAAGTGTCAGAAAATGTTATTTCAAACATGTCACCAAAATAACTTACTTTTTACGTTAATATTTAAAAAAAAAAAGTTTAGATTTTTGTTTTAACATTTTCTATGACACTATATATACTTTAAAACGAGTACAATATCCTGCAAATTTTGCTCTGACCAGTAAGGCTAAGTTCACATCTGTGTACGGGTCTCTGTTCCTTGGCAAAGGAGAGCCAGACCCCCTAAAACAGCGGTCACCTGAGGACACCGGCGCACCCTATAGACTATAATGGTGTCCGCAGAGTGTCCTTTGTTTTTATACTGAAACTGGCAGAGCGAAAAGTCCTCCGTGCAGGACTTTTCTCTCTGCTGATTTCTGGCGGTTTCTGTAGCGGAGTCTAATCTGGCACAGATGTGAACTAAGCCCAAGCCTAATAATCAGAAAATAAAAATCTCTGGTTTTAATAAAAAAAAATTAAAATAATAGTGAGCCATTCCTATTGAGCCACAAATAATATTATTAATGGCCGCCTTGGACCCCTCATGTCACAAGGTGTTACAGCAGTTCGGAGTGTGAGAATCCTATAAAACGGCTCCATATATCTCAGTTTCCAGGTCTAGGACTTTCCTATGACATCAGGGCAATGCGATGTTGATTGAAATTTTTCGGTTTTGAGTGTAGATTTTATGATAGTTATTATTCTTGGTGTATATTTATAGGGTATAATATAAGTGTTGGCTTCACCTGCCCCATAGTGTTACTGCCTGAAACAAAAGGACAATAAAGCTTAGCAAATAATCAGTAGTCACAGGCAATTTGAGACAAAACGACTTGTCCTCATTTCGACTTGGCTGAGCAGAATATTAGGAAATGCTGCAAAGTCTGGAGCAAGGTCTGAGATGTCTGACTGAAAAAAAAAAAAAAAAAAAACGCAAATCCTAACTAATGCAGAGAATACATCCTGCCCCCTGACAACCTACTGCAACGTGTGAGACGGTTAGAAGATGTCAGGGATATTTATGTAAGGAATAAAAGTGATTCCCGCCGATCAGCTAACTGCTACATGGCAGAAACTGTGACTGCAAACATCATTAGTGATACGCTTTACAGCAGTCTCATGGCCATAGGCAGAAACAGTCTGGAGCCGACTCACTAGGGTCTATGAGAGTTTTCTAGACATGCTCTGTGTCTGGAGGAGGAGGAGATAAATTGTGACATCATCTATTGTCAGTAGTGGATGTACTGATGGGTCAGTGGTGTTATCTATAGAGGTGTTATCTTCTATTATTAATTATCTCATTTACATCACAGACAGTATCACAATAGAAGATAACACCTCTATAGATGACTGCTGCAAAGAAACCCCCTACAGAATTGCCAACTGTCGCTCCATTAGGCTTAGTGCCCAAAGTGAAAATTACAGGATACACATGATATACAGGATAGTAAACGTAAATAAAAATGTCAAAAATTCTTAAACAACTTGTCTAGCTTAAAAACTTGGCTTAAAAATTAAGTTTTTTTTATTCGGTGACACGTTATAAAACCGATACATCTGTCATAAGAAAAACAAAGTCCGCCCTCTTTGAATTCTCTGGTTTTAAGTATCAGGACATAGTCACAAAAACATCAGGTCCTTAGAGGGCCTTAGAATTTGGTAAATCCAACCTCAGATGAACAACAACAAACAGCAGATTCCACCGGGTCAATGTGGATTTAATAAAAATGGAAAAGCTGTATGTAAAAAACCAAGTGCCCCCCATGAACCAATAGCTTGTAGAATCACCTTTACAACAGTAACTTCAAGTCTTGGACTTCTGGATGACTATCAGTCTCTGACATTGTTCTCAAGGATTTCTGCCCGACTCTTCTTTACGACATTGCTTCAGGTCATTGAGGTTTGTGAACATTCGTTCTGCATAGCTATCTAAAAGGGAACCACTTCCACCAACTCCAGCTCTTTACATCAGTTAATAGGCGCTGCTCCTTTGAGTCTGGCACATTTGGAAATTTTTCTCTAGCCCCCACCATTCCTGAGCAATCAATGATGTTAGTTTTGGCGTCTGATATATTATTTAGGCTCTGTACTGTCAGGTGGGTGGTGTCAGGCAGGAGCAGACAAGGGGTGTGATTCTGAACTCTGACACTGGCTGCCTCTGATTGGAGCTGTGAAACACACACCCTGCCTGACACCGCCTACCTCACAGTACGGAGCTTAAATAGCACATCAGGCACCAAAACTGCACTTGTTGCTCAGGAATGGTGGGGGCTAGAGAGAAAAATCCAACTGTGCTGGAATCAGTGGAGCAGCACCTACTAACAGATCATAAGAACTACAATTGGTGGAGGTGGTGAAAGGTCCTCTTTAAGGTCATAGCATTTCTATTAGGTTGAGGTCTGGACTGTGACTGGGCCATTACAATACTGCGATTCTTTTCTTTTTCAGCCATTCTGCCGTATATTTGCTGCTGTGCTTGGGATCATTGTCTTGTTATATGACCTAGTTTTGACCAAGCTTTAGCTCTTGGATAGATGGCCTCACATTTGACTCTACAATACTTTGGTAAACAGAGGAGCTCATGGTCGACTCAATGACTGCAAGGTGTCCAGGTCCTGTGACTGCAAAACAAGCTCAAATCGATCCCCCTTCTACCACGACGCTTGGTATGAGGTGTTTGTGCTGACATGCTGTGCTTGGTTTTCACCAGAGGTGGCACCGAAAGGCTTAACGTCTCCATTTTGGTCTTGTCTGCCCAAAGGACACTGTTCCAGAAGTCTTGTGATTTGTTCAGATACAACTTTGCCAACTTAAGTTGTGCCGAAGTTCTTTTTAGACAAAAAAAAAAAGGTCTTTCTCCCGACAACCCTCCTACCCCATTTATGTACAGTCTTTTTCGAATTGTTCTGCTATAAACCTGAAGATGTAATATGATAACTGAGACCTGTAGAGTCTGAGATGTTGTTCTTGGGTTTGCAATTTCTCAGGGCATTGAGTGTTCTGACCCTGCGGTGAATTTGCTAGGATGTCCTCTACTGGAAAGATTGTCAACTGCTTTGACTGTTTTCCACTTGTGAATAATCTTTGTCATTGTAGAATGATGGACTTCAAATTGATTGGAAATGGCTTTATAACTCTTCCCAGATTCATGGGCAGCAACAATTGCTTCTCTAAGATAATTGCTAAATATCTTTCCTCCTTAGCATTGTCTTAACAAACTCCTGAATGCTTAAGACCAGCAAACTGCCCAAACTTCTGCTTTTATAGAGATGGTCACATGTGCAGATAATCACTTAATCAACGACCTTCAGCACATGACTGCTGCTTACCCTCTTAATTCCTATGGAAGCAGTTCTAGTTCTTGGTAAATACATAATGAGTCAGGAGACTCTGCTGTGTGTTGTTCATCTGAGGTTGTATTTATCTAAGTTCAAGACTCTCTAAGGATCAGATTTTTTTTTTTATTATGTCCTGATACGTAAAACCATAGAATTGAAAAATTGAGAATTTTCTCATGACTGTATATGGGAGAAGTAAGCAAGGCTGGGGGAAACATGGTAAATGCATCATAACATAATCAGTGGAAATAGCAATCCATTGCATAGGTGACAAATGTTGGGACCAGTGGGGGTTTGACCGATGGGACCCCCAATGATCCAAAAAAGGAACTCCAGTCCCCTTTCCCAACCACAACACAGTAGCTAAGATGTGATATGATGCAGATATTCTAAGTAAAATCCTGACAGGACTCCTATTAGAAACTGAGAGTCCTGATAACCCTGCCCACACAGGATGATTGACAGTCTTCTCTCTCTAGCCACTGACATAAGGAAAGCTGTCAATCAGATCAGTTATCTGATGCTACAGATATTTCTAAGCGTCATACACAATAATATAGTACAGCCATGCTTCCATTAACAAAAGTGATAAAGGCCCCCATGGTAGGATGAGCCACATACCTGGACGGGTAACCTGCGGCACTGATCCTGATCGTCTCCAGGACTCCGCACGCTCTCAGCTGCTGCACGGCTCTCTTTGGATCGAAGCTGTAAAACAATAAATATTGGATTGAATACAACGCTTACAAAGCAATCTCCACATCATGTCAATCACAGTCACACGCTCAATACAAACATCACAGATATTACTAAGATTAAATTATCACCATTTCTGGCATGAAATGAAAACATTGATTTTCTATGCAGCAAATTAATTATTGTTTTACATAATTTGTGCATTGGAACAAAGCAAACGCCTCGGCTCCAGCTGTCAATCATCTGCCGCCATAATATGTTCTAAACAGTACATTCCCATCAGAAATAACTGGAAGAAGAGGAAGGAAGAGACGGCAACCCATATTATATTATATTATATTATATTATATTATATTGTATTATATTATATTATATTTACTAAGGAAATCAGATAAAAGGAAAGTAAGTTTAATTTAATTTTGGCAAGTTTATATAAGAGATTCATAGGATTTAACACTAAGACAAACTAAACTGTTTTGTAATATAAGATTAACCATAATAACATTAAGGAATGGAATATAACTACTATAATACTGCACCTATGTACAAGAATATAACTACTATAATACTACTCCTATGTACAAGAATATAACTACTATAATACTGCTCCCATGTATAGGAATATAACTACTATAATACTGCTCATATGTACAAGAATATAACTACTAAAATACTGCTCCTATGTACAAGAATATAACTACTATAATACTGCCCCCTATGTACAAGAATATAACTACTATAATACTGCCTCCTATGTACAAGAATATAACTACTATAATAATGCTCCTATGTACAAGAATATAACTACACTATAATACTGCTCCTATGTACAAGAATATAACTACTATAATACTGCTCCTATGTACAAGAATATAACTACTATAATACTGCTCCTATGTACAAGAATATAACTACTATAATACTGCTCCTATGTACAAGAATATAACTACTATAATACTGCTCCTATGAACAAGAATATAACTACTATAATACTGCACCTATGTACAAGAATATAACTACTATAATACTGCTCCTATGTACAAGAATATAACTACTATAATACCACACCTATGTACAAGAATATAACTACTATAATACTGCTCCTATGTACAAGAATATAACTACTATAATACCACACCTATGTACAAGAATATAACTACTATAATACTGCTCCTATGTACAAGAATATAACTACTATAATACCGCTCCTATGTACAAGAATATAACTACTATAATACTGCTCCTATGTACAAGAATATAACTACTATAATACTGCCCCTATGTACAAGAATATAACTACTATAATACTGTCCCCTATGTACAAGAATATAACTACTATAATACTGCTCCTATGTACAAGAATATAACTACTATAATACTGTCCCTATGTACAAGAATATAACTACTATAATACTGCTCCTATGTACAAGAATATAACTACTATAATATTCATAGATTGTAAGCCCTTGCGGGCAGGCCCTCTATCCCACTGCGCCACTTGGTCAATGTTTGTATTATCTGTTTTGTATATCTTGTGTACCGTATGTAAATCCTCATATGTAAAGTACCATGGAATTAATGGTGCTATATAAATAAACAATAATAATAATACTGCCCCCTATGTACAAGAATATAACTACTATAATACCGCTCCTATGTACAAGAACATAACTACTATAATACCACACCTATGTACAGGAATATAACTACTATAATAATGCTCCTATGTACAAGAATATAACTACTATAATACTACCTACTATGTACAAGAATATAACTACTATAATACCACACCTATGTACAAGAATATAACTACTATAATACCGCTCCTATGTACAAGAATATAACTACTATAATACCGCTCCTATGTACAAGAATATAACTACTATAATACTGCTCCTATGTACAAGAATATAACTACTATAATACTGCTCCTATGTACAAGAATATAACTACTATAATACCGCTCCTATGTACAAGAATATAACTACTATAATACTGCTCCTATGTACAAGAATATAACTACTATAATACTGCTCCTATGTACAAGAATATAACTACTATAATACTGCTCCTATGTACAAGAATATAACTACTATAATACTGCCCCCTATGTACAAGAATATAACTACTATAATACTGCTCCTATGTACAAGAATATAACTACTATAATACTGCTCCTATGTACAAGAATATAACTACCATAATACTGCACCTATGTACAAGAATATAACTACTATAATACTGCTCCTATGTACAAGAATATAACTACTATAATAATGCTCCTATGTACAAGAATATAACTACTATAATACTGCTCCTATGTACAAGAATATAACTACTATAATACTGCTCCTATGTACAAGAATATAAGTACTATAATACTGCTCCTATGTACAAAAATATAACTACTATAATACTGCTCCTATGTACAAGAATATAACTACTATAATACTGCTCCTATGTACAAGAATATAACTACTATAATACTGTCCCTATGTACAAGAATATAACTACTATAATACTGCTCCTATGTACAAGAATATAACTACTATAATATTCATAGATTGTAAGCCCTTGCGGGCAGGCCCTCTATCCCACTGCGCCACTTGGTCAATGTTTGTATTATCTGTTTTGTATATCTTGTGTACCGTATGTAAATCCTCATATGTAAAGTACCATGGAATTAATGGTGCTATATAAATAAACAATAATAATAATACTGCCCCCTATGTACAAGAATATAACTACTATAATACTGCTCCTATGTACAAGAACATAACTACTATAATACTGCTCCTATGTACAAGAATATAACTACAGTCATGGCCAAAAGTTTTGAGAATGATACAAATATTAATTTTTACAAAGTCTACTGCTTCAGTTTTTCTAATGGCAATTTGCATATACTCCAGAATGTTATAAAGAGTGATCAGCTTAACAGCAATTACTTGCAAAGTTAATATTTGCCTAGAAAATGAACTTTATCCCCCAAAACACATTTCAACATCATTGCAGCCCTGCCTTAAAAGGACCACCTAACATCGTTTCAGTGATTGCTCCATTAACACAGGTGTGGGTGTTGATGAGGACAGGGCTGGAGATCAATCTGTCATGATTAAGTAAGAATGACACCACTGGACACTTTAAAAGGAGGCTGGTGCTTGCCATCATTGTTTCTCTTCTGTTAACCATGGTTATCTCTAAAGAAACACGTGCAGTCATCATTGCGCTGCACAAAAATGGCCTAACTGGGAAGAGTATTGCAGCTAGAAAGATTGCACCTCAGTCAACAATCTATCGCATCATCAAGAACTTCAAGGAGAGAGGTTCCATTGGTGCCAAAAAGGCTCCAGGGCGCCCAAGAAAGACCAGCAAGCGGCAGGACCGTCTCTTAAAAGTGTTTCAGCTGTGGGATTGGGCTACCAGCAGTGCAGAGCTTGCTGAGGAATGGCAGCAGGCAGGTGTGAGTGCATCTGCACGCACTGTGAGGCGGAGACTCTTGGAGCAAGGCCTGGTCTCAAGGAGGGCAGCAAAGAAGCCACTTCTCTCCAGAAAAAACATCAGGGACAGACTGATATTCTGCAAAAGGTACAGGGAGTGGACTGCTGAGGACTGGGGTAAAGTCATTTTCTCTGATGAATCCCCTTTTCGATTGTTTGGAACATCTGGAAAACAGCTTATTCGGAGAAGAAGAGGTGAGCGCTACCACCAGTCTTGTCTCATGCCAGCTGTAAAGCATCCTGAAACCATTCATGTGTGGGGTTGCTTCTCAGCCAAGGGAATCAGCTCTCTCACAGTCTTGCCTAAAAACACAGCCATGAATAAAGAATGGTACCAGAATGTCCTCCAAGAGCAACTTCTCCCAACCGTCCAAGAGCAGTTTGACGCTCAACAATGCCTTTTCCAGCATGATGGAGCACCTTGCCATAAAGCAAAGGTGATAACTAAATGGCTCAGGGAACAAAACATAGAGATTTTGGGTCCATGGCCTGGAAACTCCCCAGATCTTAATCCCATTGAGAACTTGTGGTCAATCATCAAGAGACGGGTGGACAAACAAAAACCAACAAATTCAGACAAAATTAAAGCATTGATTCTGCAAGAATGGACTGCTATCAGTCAGGATTTGGTCCAGAAGTTGATTGAGAGCATGCCAGGGAGAACTGCAGAGGTCCTGAAGAAGAAGGGTCAACACTGCAAATATTGACTTGCTGCATTAACTCATTCTAACTGTCAATATAAGCTTCTGTTACTCATAATATGAATGCAATTATATTTCTGTATGTGATAAAAACATCTGACAAACACACATAAAAACCAGAGGGCAGCAGATCATGTGAAAATAGAATATTTGTGTCATTCTCAAAACTTTTGGCCATGACTGTACTATAATACTGCTCCTATGTACAAGAATATAACTACTATAATACTGCTCGTATGTACATAGAATATAACTACTATAATACTGCTCCTATGTACAAGAATATAACTACTATAATACTGCTCCTATGTACAAGAATATAACTACTATAATACTGCTCCTATGTACAAGAATATAACTACTATAATACTACCTCCTATGTACAAGAATATAACTACTATAATACTGCCTCCTATGTACAAGAATATAACTACTATAATACTGCTCATATGTACAAGAATATAACTACTATAATACTACCCCCTATGTACAAGAATATAACTACTATAATACTGCTCCTATGTACAGTAATATAACTACTATAATACTGCTCCTATGTACAAGAATATAACTACTATAATACTGCCCCTATGTACAAGAATATAACTACTATAATACTGCTCCTATGTACAAGAATATAACTACTATAATACTGCTCCTATGTACAAGAATATAACTACTATAATACTGCTCCTATGTACAAGAATATAACTACTATAATACTGCTCCTATGTACAAGAATATAACTACTATAATACTGCTCCTATGTACAAGAATATAACTACTATAATACTGCTCCTATGTACAAGAATAGAACTACTATAATACTGCCCCTATGTACAAGAATATAACTACTATAATACTGCTCCTATGTACAAGAATAGAACTACTATAATACTGCTCCTATGTACAAGAATATAACTACTATAATACTGCTCCTATGTACAAGAATATAACTACTATAATACTGCCCCTATGTACAAGAATATAACTACTGTAATACTGCTCCTATGTACAAGAATATAACTACTATAATACTACTCCTATGTACAAGAATATAACTACTATAATACTGCTCCTATGTACAAGAATATAACTACTATAATACTGCTCCTATGTACAAGAATATAACTACTATAATACTGCTCCTATGTACAAGAATATAACTACTATAATACTGCCCCCTATGTACAAGAATATAACTACCATATTACTACTATATATAAGAATATAACTGTGTAGTATTACACTTCCCCAGCACACACAAATGTTAGGGGACTGTAAAAGCTCCCACTTTCTTTGTACTGAATGTCATCTATGCCAACAGCCATGACAGGAAAAAAAAAAGGCAAACAGTGAAATATCGCATCTGTTTCTATTCCTAATTTTTCTGTCTTTCGGTGAATGTTTCTGTCCTTATGGATCTTTACAAACAAAGATACAGAATCCAATAGACCCATCTGTGTTCGGAAACGTTTATTGCCCGCTCGGAGGCTGCTGCTCCTTTTAATGCCAGCTGCTCTATTCCAGTCTCCACACAGAAGCCAGATTTAGTAAACTTGTGTATACAGCAGAGCTGAGTTTGTCATTCTATAACCCATGGTATATGTCATATATGATATATTTCATAGGAACACAATATGAGAATGTTAGCTCTGTTAACTCTTAATGGTTAGGTATCTAGAGCACAAATATCCACCAACTTTGCTAAGAAAGGTAACAACAGACCTGCCTTGTGATAGAATTGCCATACAGCCCCAACCACCTGACTACGACTATGCTGCAATACCAGATATACCACCTAGTCAAGAGTGGCGCTGTTTCATTAAAAGCCATAGGGGGCATGGCTACCAACCTGACCTTTACCTATCAGGAAAGAACATTACAAAATGATTGCTAGCTCCTCTGACTAGCGGGGGCTTACCTTCATGTCTGTAGGGTTGAGGGCAGGCCGTGTGAAACTGATAATAACAGGTTCCCAGGCTGTACAGCCCAAATACCCAGCTCTGCCCAGATACATTTACACATGGACAATAGGCAGAGAGGCTGACAATGAGCCGACTGTCCCTTCCTGCATCTCATTACTTGTGCCCTGCTCAGGTGGCTTTACCAGCAGGGTCTGACTTGTGACAAATCCAACATAGCAGAGCTGAGTTTGTCGCTTCCATCTTTAGGGTTGCATCAGCGCACTGTGATGGCGCTCTGTAGGAATTTATTAAGATTGGTATTTGATACGCTGGTTTTCATCTGGAGTACCCTGGAGTAAGATGCACCAAATTGGTCCTTCCAAAAAAGGCAAAAAGTTGCGTGCAACAAAATTTTCAAAGTCAGAAAACTGGTGCATAGTCCTGGTGGGGGTCCGACGACTGGGAGCATCACCGTTCACGAAAACTGGGGTGCTTAGCATTCATTGGGACCGCCAGAGATAGCGGAGTGCTGTCAGCTGTCTCCAGTGCTCCCATTGTGATGAATGGAGAGGGGCGTGCTGGCACTCCAGTCAAAACTAGAGTAGTAAGCACTCCAAATCTCGCAATCAGTAGAGGACCCTGTAACCAGATCACCAGCGATCACCTATAACCGGAATACCCCTTTAATTCAAGTCGCATACATAATTCTTAGGGTTTATTCAGTTAGTGCAGTTGGATGTGGTTAAAAATTTTGTAGCATTTTGTAAATTTTTCAGATCCCACAGTCCAGAATCTTGGATGACAAGCTAGGATAGAAGGCGTAGAACAGAGTTTACACAGTCAGCTCAGCTGTACCAGACTCTCAGACTGATACCTTCAATAGACATTCAGATAACCTGGAACAAGAAGTCCCAGCATGTTGTCCTGTATTTTATATGTTCTGGTGTGGAGGGATAAATGTCCGGGCCTGCTGGGGGTTGTAGTTATATACAGAAGGCTGCTATTAATCTGTCTGTACCTGAAGATCTATGTACTTAGCCCTCAGTGCTATCAGGATGATTCAGAGCTGTGCACAGCGGAGACATAAATCTGTCTGCAGGATCTGCTATCTGACAATATAAGATATCTGCTCCTTCCACACACAAAGAGAGACTGAGGATAACAGAGACACAGCCAGATAACTGATTCACAATACTATGTGGACAATATGAGAAGTACAGGAAAGGTTATATAATGTAATGTACACAGTGACTGTACCAGCAGAATAGTGAGCGCAGCTCTGGAGTATAATACAGGATGTAACTCAGGATCAGTACAGGATAAGTAATGTAATGTATGTACTCAGTGACTGCACCAGCAGAATAGTGAGTGCAGCTCTGGAGTATAATACAGGAGATAACTCAGGATCAGCACAGGATAAGTAATGTAATGTATGTACACAGTGACTGCACCAGCAGAATAGTGAGCACAGCTCTGGAGTATAATACAGGATGTAACTCAGGATCAGTACAGAATAAGTAATGTAATGTATGTACACAGTGACTGTACCAGCAGAATAGTGAGTGCAGCTCTGGAGTATAATACAGGATGTAACTCAGGATCAGTACAGGATAAGTAATGTAATGTGTGTACACAGTGACTGCACCAGCAGAATAGTGAGTGCAGCTCTGGAGTATAATACAGGATGTAACTCAGGATCAGTACAGGATAAGTAATGTAATGTATGTACACAGTGACTGTACCAGCAGAATAGTGAGTGCAGCTCTGGAGTATAATACAGGATGTAACTCAGGATCAGTACAGGATAAGTAATGTAATGTATGTACACAGTGACTGCACCAGCAGAATAGTGAGTGCAGCTCTGGAGTATAATACAGGATGGTGGTTTTTGGGGTGTCTATTCACATCTGTATTAGTACATCCCATATAAAATGATTTACCAGTCTTACCTGAACGCCAGCTTCTCATCATTGGGTTTGATGCAGCGCACATAATGAGGTGTCGTTGCATTTAAAGTTTCCATCAGTAAATGGAGAGAGTTACGAAACTAAAAAAAAAAAAAGAATGACTATGAATTATTTCACTGTTATTATATATCACCACTGTGCCTGTCGATTCTGTACAAAGCACATAGAGGTGGTGTATAACCATATATCTCAGAGGTCTGTACACTGTGATAATTACCTGATGTCCCACAGTTTTCTTATGCTCTTTATTGGCATTTTTAAGGGCTGGTTTTGCTGGTCTGACGTTAATTTTGGATTTTCCACTTGGGGTTGGAGGGACCGGATCCTTGTCATCTTGGAACAGGTCAGCGACCAGTTGATACTGTAGAGAAATACACAGTGGTTCTATACCTCTCAACATAAAGGAGTCTTTTGGTTTTGTGTACTTAAAGCTAAAGAGATCTCCCAATATTATGATACTGATGAGATAGTCTTAGGATAGATCATCAATATCAGATCGGCGTGGGTCCGACACTCATCACCACCACCACTAAGTTGTTTGAAGAGACCACAGTGATAAGACGAGTGTTGCAGGCTCTTCACTGAATACTAAGCACAGTGCCACACAGTGTATAGTGGCTGTGCTTAGTATTGCAGCTCAGCCCCATTCAGACCCATAACTTTCTAATATACTTTGTTTATCAATTCCTCACCATTTTCAAGATCTCTGCGTGCTGGAAGTGAATAGAAACAGCTTCTGTCTCTGACTGCCCACTGGGAGGCAGATTCCGACCAGAATTTGGAGCAGACTTTGAGGTGGAATCTACATCAAAATGAACTGCAAATTCCTCAGTGTGAACGCACCCTGAGAATTAGCTTCATTGCATCCCATCTAGAAAATCATCTGTGAGCGCAGCAGTCTGATACATTTTGCCTGCACTGATACATTGCAGCAAACTAACAGGGCAGGATTTGTGCTGATAGGAAAGGGTCATTCCAATCTTATAAAGTGATGACATACTGTAAGGTATGTTAAAACCACTCTCTTGTTGACCCTGGCCCCCTGAATGTAGATTCAGAAAAGTGGTGGCCTGGTAACCAAAGAGCGCTTCCCGCAGTAGTGATGAGAGAGAGCACTCACTGGTTAGCAGCGGGGACCTGAGGACATTATACTATGAGGGGGTCACTAAGAGGCATTGTACTGTGTGGAGGGCACTAAGGTGGTATGATATTGTGTGGGGAGCACTAATGGGGCATTATACTGTGTGGAAGGCACTAAGGGGACATTATACTAAGCACTAAGGGAGTATTATATAGTGTAAGGAGCACTAACAGGGCACTATATTGTGTGGGGTCACTAAGGAGAGCATTATATTGTGTGGAGAGGCACTAAAGAAAGAATTATACTACGTGGAGGGCACAAAGAGATGTTATATTGTGTGGGGAGCAGTAACAGGGCATTATACTGTGTGGAGGGCACTAAGGGGCACTGTAGTTTGTAAACAGCACAAACGGAGCATTAAACTGAGTGGAGTCACTAAGGAGAGCATTATACTGTGTGACGTCACTAAGGGGACATTATGCTGTGTAGAGAGGCACTAAAGAGAGCATTATACTACGTGGAGGTCACAAGGGGGGCATTATACTGTGCAGGAGAACTTCCCCCACAAAATCCTGAATATGTCCCTGAGTACACATTATACGTGCGGACAAAATTCTTACCTTACTGGCTTTCAGGATATTAATCTGCTCTTCATACACTGTATCCCGATTTTTCTCCAAGAATCCATCACACTGGTATTCAACCTATATAATATATACATGTATGATTAGTATCTGTGAATGGTACGGTCACATACATGATCTGCCAATCCTGGAAGGGCCAGGATGAAGGAATACAGCCAACAGCTATCTATTGTGTATGACCAGCATTATGGCAGCAGTTTGTGCTTCGGAGCTGCTCTTCCTAATTTACAGTTGTAATCCTAGTCATACATTATGGTGAAGCTTCACATCTGCCAGTCTTGTGTATGCTATTCCTTTACCCCTGTGCAAAGTGGTTAGTACATAAGGGGAAAGGACTGCATCTCTGAGGCAGGAACGGCCACATCACAGCCCACACGCCCTCCTTGAACGTTAAGAATCTGATCTCATATTTTGGGGATTCCAAGGGTGGCATAGATTGCAAAAAAACACCATCATATGAAGAGAGTGAAAGAAATTCACTTATTTTTTACATATCCAGAGGAGCAGAAGCCTCTATGTGTTACTTAGATCTGAAAATAAAATTTGTCCCCCTTCCTTTCATTTTTAAAGGTCAGTTTGCCTAAAGCGCTCAATATTCAATATCATTTGTTGGATGACTTTTTGCAAAAAGCTGAAATGTTGTCTGTGACCTTCTGAATGTACATAGTCAGATGGCGGCCATGAGCCGGCACCGCGGGGAAACCTGATGGGGCGGATTTTATAATGATAGCCAAATACAATTAAAGGAATCCAAGATATAGACACAGAAACGGCCGCTACGTGTACTGAGCGAGCGCAGAACTCAATGTGTAAAGTACTTGTGATCCTCATAGACTGTAAAACGTCATCATCGACAGTCCAAAAAATGTAAATAAACACACAAACCAAAATGTGGGCCGATATCAGATCCATGATGAGCGTCGATCATGATATACTTGGGAAAATTGTGCAGCGTATACTACACTATACCTGAGTGGTTTTTGCCACGGCTCACTGCATTGCAATGACTAAAACCCATGCTAAAACCAAGAAGGGGCACGCTGCTGATTTAGGTCCCCATGCACACGACTATAGTAATTTTGTGGCGGCTAATGCGATCACACACTGTGTGACCTGTCACAGACTGACGGCGCTCCACTGATTCTCGAATTTTTCCAAATATACTGATGCAGTTACTTTCAGCTACTGATACAAGTGTATTGATAAGTAGGTGGTCCTCTGCCCCTGCATAGACATACATTTTAAATTACATCACCACCAGCCACCACTAGGGGGAGCTTAATGTATACAGTCATACACTGTACTGAATATAATAACACAGTATGCAGTGAGCTCCCTCTAGTGGAGGCTGCAGGAAGTCAAAATACTACTTTTTGTGGACATGTCAGCTTTAGTAAAAACTTCCTCAGGAAATAATTCTGGAGCATCTTGTGCTGTTCCTCTGTTATTCCTCCAAGAAATGATGAACATATTGACAACTGGGTGCTACCATTCTCCTTGTGAAAGGGGTGTGTCCTTACACAGTCTAGCAGTGACAAAACTGATAGGACAGTGTCAGAGTGAGCTGTAACAGACCACCAATTGGTGACACCCAGTGGTCAGTTTAGTCATATATTTACAGGAGGAATAACAGAGGAATTACAAAATATGGAGACCTAAGATAAGATGCTTGAGAATTATTGTAATGTGTATATTATAATAAAAAACACTTCATGTCAGGAGAGGTGAAAGATCCTTTTATGCAGAGGATTTGGAGCTCTGTATCAGCTGAACACAACAAGGATACATGAAGAAATGAATCCGTGCAGAATCTTTGTGCTAAATATCAACAGAATTCTACAAGATGGAACCACAATGGCGGCCGTATACTGGGTCACCACTTACCATGTCAGCAAAGTGGGCGACAATGAAGGAGGTATTAGACATGCGAGGTTTCTTGAAGTGCTGACTGCTGCTGTGTCGGTCGTACAGCTTCTGGGCCCAGTTCTGGTCTGTGCCTTTGGGGACCTAAAAACAAACACCTTAAGATCATAATACTGCACTGAATGCTGCTGTACATCTACCCAAGGTGACAACAATGCACTATTCAATGACGGAGAGCTCAGCTGAATGAGAACACCTGAAAACCAATTTGGAACCTGCTCATGCAGCTGAAGGTTTGTTACATTGTAGGCAGTGGCACAAATCTCTGTCCTGCACTCCAATAACAACAATATAATACTTCAGGCATTTTTCTACATCATTGGAGGTACTTTTTACTTAACTCCCTGCCCCCCAGTACTGGACGAGCTCTGCTCGGGATTTGAGCAAAGTGCATTACAGTTTACCCCGAGTAGGACACGTCCAGGGACACTGTCACTTTAAATGGCTCTAACTTCGGAGCCGCAGGGGACTAGAGCTGCGATCTTCGTCTTCTTTTAAAGCTAAGTACCTCATGTCTGTAGCCCACCTAGATTTTGAGATATCAGTAAAAAATTTTTTTACCCCATTTGTTGAAAAAAAAAAAAAAAAAAAAAAAAAAATAAGAACACACAATTGGTATCACCACCCCTAAAATAAAATTAGTATGTTATTTATTCTACATGATAAACTTTAAAATTTCGGTCAGAATTTATGTTTTCTGATCATCTCACCTCTCAAAAACAAAAAGTAATAAAAACTGATCAAAAAAGGTCTCGTAAAGCTACATTGAATTATAATGTAAAAAGTTATAAAAGTCGTGTATGCAGAGAGGGATAAAATGTTACTGGAGTAAGGCTAAAATGCGTTAGTTTGTTAAAGGGGATGTTAGACTCCCACTGATCTTCAATTGACCAATACAATTGGACATCAATGAATATGTCCTGGAAAACCCCTTTAAAGCGGAGAAGGAGAGAGAAAGAGATATGAGGTGTTTACAGCTTTAACTGAGTCATTTCTGTCAGGAGAAGTAAGAAGTGGATAGTAATTCCTGATAACCCAGCTATGTTGTGAAGGAAAACAGTCTCTCTATAGTGCAGATGTCTCTCTGCTTTGTGGAGCCCTCCTCATCCCCCCCTCCCCTCTCCATAGAGTTTTATTGTAGAGATTTGATCAGTGACAGAAGGAGGCAAATAAATGATACTTTTCTTATATAAAGTATATTACAGTATTTTTCATCTTCACCTGTACTATGGATTTATTACACTTTATTTATTTAGTTACACTTTAATTCAACGCTAGAATCACAATCATACTACAGAACATAAGCAATCAGCTTAATTGGAAATGAGATGGTGACATCATCAAACTTTACGAGATCACCCTTTGCTTTGTATTTGCAGCCTAACATCTACTCCTGGTCAAGGTCAGTGTGACAGCAGCCTAATAAAGTTAGTTTTAATTGTAGGCAGTAAAATAAGTCTGAAGTTTTTCCTTTTCTGCTGAAAATATAAATATAAACTCAATGTTATATCTAGTGCAGGCTCCTCAGGGGAGGGGCATGACACAGAACACCAATGAGAGAAGCTCTATGCCATGCTCCGCCCACCAGGGCCTGCACTAAGCATACAGTGCAGGACTCACCTTACACTCCTCATCCAGAAGGTCCAGAATTCCAAGTTTGGCCTCAATCAGGTCAATGCAGGGCTGATTATCATAGAAATCAATGAGGGTCCATGGGATTTGTTCCTTCATGTACTCCTCCTGCTCCAGTTTAAACACATGCTGCAAGGAAAAGATCGATATTTACCAATATGACACATTATGGCAAATTTAAAGGGGTGATACTGGAGTATAATATAGATAACCTACTGTATTCTTACAATAGGTCATCAATTCAGATTGGTGGGGGGGCCCATACCCGACACCCCCACAGATCAGCTGTTTGAAGAGGTCACAGCATTCACAAAAGCGCTGCAGCGTCTTCACTGTTTACCAAGTACAGCACCACACACTGTATAGTGGCTGTGCTTAGTATTGCAGCTCAGTCCCATTCACTTGAACTGGACTGATCTGAAAACAGGCCATGTGACCCATGAAAGGGACATCACTGGCATGTGAAGTGCAGCTCACCGGAGAAGCGAAGTGTTGTGGGTGCTGCTCTTTTATCCCAACTGATCTTCTAATATTGATGACCTACCCCGAGGATAGGTTATCAATATAAGTCCTGGAAACCATCTTTAAGGAAAACCTTTTAGCGTTTCTGACATACCTGTTCCACTAAGTACTTCTATTACTCAAAAAAATAAAAATTCTAAAACAATTTTTCCTAGAACTCTGCCTAACTCTGTTCCTCTGTTATTCCTCCTGGAAATATATAAACAAACTGACAATTACTTTTTCTCTTGTCTATGGGCCATGTCTCTACAATGTCTTACTCTGCGTAGAGACATGCCATAATGACAGGAAGTAATTTATTCATAAATTTTCAGGAGGAGTAACAGAGGGGCAACACAATTTAGAATTCTGAGAAGAGATTCTCCAGAATTGTGATTTAGGAGGTTCAGTTTGGCTGCCATACCGAGTTGAACTGCTGCTGGAGCTTCTCATTGGCATAGTTGATGCAGAACTGCTCGAAGCTGTTAATTTCAAAGGTTTCGAACCTGCAAATAAAAAGATGGAGAACCAATTCAGACATATCTACCTCTGGGAAAGCTGAGTGAAAACAAACAGTGAGGCACTACAATTTATATAGGGTTTGTAAGCTTTCCCTGACCCCTGATAGACAGCAATATGACAAAGAGGGATGTATCACTGCATAACTAGCCAGTTTTGCCTTTCAGGTGTCTGGGAAAGCTGGATGATGAAGCTATAATGGTGGCCATTGACACAAGAGGACAACTTTAGGATATGTAATGGATTGTTGACGGGTGAAACATCTTGTAGATTTTTATGTTTGCAGGTAAATCTGAGACTTGACGTATTCCATGTCAGCCTGGAGGAAGCAGAAAGGTTAATCATACTGAATCATTCTGCGAAATGACAAGCGTGTACTGGATGGGTCGAGGCCGCGATGACTGGGAAGTGAGTTATATACTGTATTCCACAAGTCAAAATTGTCAAAGTAAAGCAATGGAGTGCACAGCAGTCAATAAGGAAAAACGGAGGGGACCTAGAAACCAATCAGGTCGCCCACACTGGACAGCACCCCGATTTTTTTTTTTTTTATTCATGTCACCCGGATTTCCAAATGCCCTGACCTGCATAGTTATTTCATATATAACGAAAAATTTTGAAACTTTTTAATATAGTTACTATTTTAGTTCTTCTCTATCTTAAGACCTCTGCTTGATGTCAATACATGGAACCCTTGTGTCATTTTTTTAAGTTTTAAAGTGTGCCTCATATGATAAAATAACTTTTCATAAATGAATAGTACAGGTGAATAGAAGAAACTTTGTAATATATCTTATTAAAGAAATCTGTTTCCTTCTCCACTTATCAGACTGAGATACATTTTACATAGTGGTCTATGGAGAGGAGGCTGCTGGAGAAGACACACAAATAACTGCAGCTGCTACAGTCTGCTTCTTTGTCAGGGAGCTCTTCTAGCACTGCTGTATTCTTAAGTTAAGGCTCTACCACTGCACAGAATGAAGCAATAAATCAATTAAATCAATAACGGCCTCCTCATCCCCCTCCCTCTCCATAGACTTCTGTATATGAGGCTAAAGACATAAACAGTGTGAGTGAATATAAGGAGGAGGAGGCAGGCTAATAAGTGGAGAAGGAAACAGATTTCTTTAATAAGATATATTACAAAGTTTCTTATATTCACCTGTACTGTTCATTTTTCAAAATAGGTTTTATAATTGGAGGTTCACTTTAAGTCAATAAACCTTAAAGGGGTTCTCCGGGGAGTCTTTTTAGACTTACTTCCTCCAGGGGTTTTCAGGTGCTGATCCTAGTGGTTCTGGGCTGGTTCCGGCCCTGGATCAGAACGAACACCCTGCCCACCCTAACTGCACAACAGTAAAGCCAGCACCACAGCAGAGGTAACTACAGGGAGAGGAGGCAGAGTGACCCGGGGCTTAGTTCCAATCACGTCACAGGGGTCAGAACCAGTCTTGGATCCCTAAATACAGCATCTAAAACCCCCCAGTTCTACAACTTTCTAATATACTTTGCGTTTATTTTCAAGATCTCTGCTTGCTGTCAGTGAATGAGGAGACTGTTGATCACATCCAGAGACTGTAACCCTGTACCAGTCCTGCTCTCTGTTATATCCAGTCTAGACAATGCTCTGTGAGCTCAACATATCAGCAACAGTTGGACACATCTCTTTGCTACAATGTATCACTCTGCAGTCCCAGCTGCTGATCTCACAGAGCATTGATTAGAGTGGATACAACTGTATCAGGTGAGAGCAGGACTGGCTATGTACAGGGTTACTGCCTTCAGATGTACCCAAGGGTGTCTCCATCCACTGACATCAATCAGAGATCTTGAAAATATTAAGAAATAGAAAGACAAACTGGGCTCTGCGCCGCTTGCACTTCCTGGCCCAGCAGCGCTCCAGCTGAGCATTATGAAGCATATAAATCATGTATAATGCTCTCGCTCTCCTGTGGGGACATTTTAAGCAGCTTTTACTTTATTCCTAGTTTTTAAACCAACAAAAAAAAAGTTTTAATTGTGTGAAATGAGCTCAGGCGATGTCCGCGCTCCGCGCCCGAGATACTAATTGTCCTATTATAAGTGAGAGGAAAGCGTCCATTCATCTTTTCCGAGACTCCAGAATCTCGGAGGACAATTAAGGAGACGCAGTGCGCCTGTCAGAGGCTTCTCGGAGCAGCGCCGCGCCATAGTACAGAAGATTTACATTAGCCGCTAATTTACAACCCGAAGCAACACAGCAGTGAAATAAACAATTATACCGCACCCCTACAAGACAGCATATATCATCACATTACTGTGCACAAGAAGGCGCCATGACGCTGCAAGACGGAAGAAACCGCCATAACCTGGTTTTATGCCACAACCTCTCCCTACATGTAGGATCGAAATTTCTCCTGGTTGGTCAAATTTCCCTGAATCAATTTAAAAGGGTTAAAAGTCAAATTGGAAAACCCCAGGGGGCGGAGTTGGGGTAAAATAAAAAAGAAGAAGGGATAATAACCCATTCCATCCAATGCCCACACAGATTGGGCAGGAAGCGAAAGTGCTCCGATAACCAATCATTGATCTCAGTGGTTACACGTCATGTTACCAGTAACGCATCAGCAGTGACATCACTAGTACCCAACATGTGACCACTGAGGCTAGTGAGAGGCTGCAGCGGTCACTTACTCCCCTTTACTTACTTACCATTGTGGACCCAATGCCACATGGAGAGCAAAGAATATGCAAATATTCCATCTTTTTTACTTTATACCCCGCCCCTGGGGTTTCCCAGTTTGACCCTGGGAAGGTCAGTAAATGTTTCCTTTACTGCTCCAATACATCAAAGACACAAAGTGAAGCGACTCTGCAAAAAGTCTTGCATAAAAAAGTGTAACGTTTGGTTTATACAGCTCTTTTGTAAACCTGTGTGTCTCCATGGTTACAGACTACAAAGAAACCCTGTGTGTAGTCTGACCCTGCAGTCATGTACAGTATTACCCCATTTATCTGCCCTCTTTGATTCATAACATACAGACAGTAGAAAAGCGGCTGCAGGATCAGACTACACAGGGTGTGTTTGTAGTCTGTTACTATGGAAACAGAGAGGTCTGCGTAGGAGCTGTAGACGCAAAAAGGTTGGATATTTTGAATCAAAACTATTTGCAAAGTTGATTCTTTCTTTTTTTCATGCACCTGAGGAATAAAAAAGACAAGTTGCAAAAGTGGACACACCCCTGTAATGATAATGCATAAAAGATGACCCTTAACAATGGTTGATATGTGCAACATGACATAAAAAAATTATTGTGACTGAAGGAGAACACTTAGACCTTTTACAGCTGAGGTTTTGCTACAGTTGTATCCAGTCTAGATAATGCTCTGTGAGCTAAATGCAGCAGCATTAACCAATCTCTTTACTGTCTTGATAATTTGCTACAATGTATCAGTGCAGGTAAAATGTATCAACTTGGAATCTAACAAGAGGTATGAGGTCTACACAGGTTATCTCTGGATGTAAAGAAGAACGTGATCCGGGTACTGACAGCAAGCAGAGATCTTGAAAATGTGGAGAAATAGAATCACAAAGTATATTACAAAGTTGCAAACCTTTTCATTCTACAAATTTTCCATAAAACTGAAACTCTGACAGTCAGGAATGTCTCTGCTTCTGGTTCACTGTTTGAAGCCGCTCCTGCAAAATGTCTGCACGACCCCTTACCCGTATATATCCAGCACGCCGATGAAGGAGTGCTGCTTGATGGTGGTGTGTAGAGCCTTGTTCACATGTTGCACTATCCAGTTGAATAACTGAGCGTAGATGTGCTTGGCCAGAGCGTTCCTGGCATTGATGGCTTGTTGGTTTGACATACTCTTCACGTAAGTCTCCGACGTGGTGACGAGTTTCCGGTGGCACAGCCAGTGCTCCATCTGATCGTGCTCCACCCCGAGCAACGTGCAGAAGTGGTTAAGATGCTCGTCTCCTTTCTAGGGGAAAGAACCGGACACATGAAGGACATGGAGAGGACTGAGATATGTGACGCAGTGGAATGATCATAGGAGGGGGCAGAGAATAACCTGCAACTTTTTTTAAGGCTCCTTTAAATAATCTTTTTTTCAATGAACTTTTTAAATTTTGCATTATTTTTTTTTACTTTATTTAAAGGGGTGAACATTATGCCCTATCTACAGGGTATGGTGGGGGGGTCCAACTACTGGGATCCTCACTGATCGCAGGAGGTTCCAAGTACCCCTTCATGAATGGATCGGCGGTCGTGCCTGCTCACTGCCGACACAGCTGGCTATCTACAGGGGTCCCATTCAATTGAATGGTCTGGCAGTGGGTATGGGCGGATGCTGTTCCATTGCATTATAAATGAGGACTCGGGACCTCCTGATCATGTGGGTCCCTCTGGTCGGCCACCAATGTTCAGACCTTTATCTCCTATTCTCTTAAAATAGTTTTCCTGCCCCAAAAGATCTTATCCTACTGAGGACCTATCCGGATCCCACACAGATCAGCTATTCCATTTGCCTCCATGTGCCCAAGGCTGCTAGTGGACAGGGGCATCGGGCTCTCCAATTCCAATAATAGGAGCAGAGCAGATGTGCAACGCCGCTCCTATTACTTGAATAGGAGCAAAATTACATGCTCCACGTCCACTACAACAGCTTCTGGCACCTGGAGGATGCCAGAACAGCTGATCTGTGTGGGGTCTGGGAGTCGGACGCCCACAAATCACATACTTACGACCTATCCTGTAGATAGGCCACCAGTATGTAAAATTATTTTGGTGGCGGAAAACCCCTTTAAGTAACAGTAGTTATCAGTCTTCTGATGTGAAAAACTGATTTTGGCCATTGCAGGTAAAACGCTGCACTTTACAGTCCCAGCACCGTGAATGTGCTTTTATTTAATTCATTCCCATATTGCGGATAGAAAATACAGAGGAAAACACCCATAATTCTCCTGGAAATATATGCGGGGAGGCAAAATGAATTTTTTTTTAAATTACGGGTTACCCTGGGACGATTATATCTCTCATGCTAATGTGTGTGTGCAGTAGTATAATGTTGTACCGTGTTAGCCATTGAAAGTAGTGGAAGAGTGAAGAAATCAGGCGATACCTTTTAGAGGCTAACTGAGTATATTTATAAGTAAGCTTTCAGGAGTACTCGCTCCCTTCATCAGACATGGTGTGATACAAGAACTGAAAATTCACAGATTTTTATACACATGGTTTTCAAAGCATTTTAGATTCTTTAAAAAAAATGCAATCTAAGTAGAGAAGTTATTTACAACAGGTCAAAAAAACAGTCTGGAGACTTGTGGTGCGTGACGGAGGGATCAGTAATTCTTGCTGTTATCTGTTTGCTATCAGGAGGTGATTTGTGTCCCTCACAGTTCATACATAGTGTGATTTGAAGCTGGCATGAATATTGAGTTCAGTTCATGGTTCATGCATAGTGTGACATGAAGCTGGCATGAATATTAAGTCCAAATTGCAGAGTTTGAAATTTTTGCATAAATTTATACTCCCATTCTTTCCTTTTCTCCTGCGTCTTAAAATGTCCCATTAAAACCACAACCCGCAAATCTTCAATAGAGTGGTTTTCTCCGGAGAAATGTGCGGCCTCTGGGAGATCGGTTCTGCTGTTATTAATGGTGGATCTGTGTGAGTTCATTCGCTGACTGAGTCTCTGCCCTGTTTCCCCCACATAGAGGCCTGTGGTGGGACATTGCACACACATTATGAGATACACCACATTGGAAGACCTGCAGGAAAATGTCCCCCTAATTCTGTGCACCTGTTGTGACTGTGGGATAGGTACACTGTCAGCGGTGTGGATGTGCTTGCAGGTCATGCACCTTTTATGTAGGCAAGGTGAGGTGCCATTTTCAGTTGGGGCCTTCAGGGCACTCCGGACGATAATGCGCCTCAGGTTTGGTGGTTGTCGAAAGGAAAGGAGAGGGGGGACTGGAAATATGTCCTTGAGCCTGTTGTCCCTATGTAGCACAGGTTGGAGCTCCTTGGCAATCCTTCGTAGGATCTCCAGCTGTGGGTTGTAGGTGACAACTAGGGGCACTCGGGCATCTTTCTGGGTCTCTCTATATGTGAGCAGACTGTCTCTGTTAATGGCTGCCGCTTTGTTCAATTGGTTGTCTGTTACTTTTGGTTTGTATCCCAGTCTGAGAAATTTCATCCTCAGATCCAGGAGGTGCTTGTCCAGGTCTGCTTTGTCGGAGCAAATACGATTGTATCGTATAGCCTGGCTGTAGATAATAGATTGTCTTGTGTGCTTGGGGTGGAAGCTGTCGTTTCTCAGGTAGGCCGTTCTGTCTGTGGGTTTGTGGTATATTGATGTGAGTAGCCGGTGGTCTTTGATGTATATTGTGGTATCCAGAAAGTGAATTTCACTCCCTGAATAGCTAAGTTTAAGGTTGATGGTCAGGTGAAAGTCATTGAAGTCATTATGGAATTGAAGTAGGGCCTCCTCACCTGCAGTCCAGATGACAAGGATATCATCGATATAACGAAGGTAAATCATAGGTTTGGTGGCGCATGTTGATAAATATGTTCCTTCCATTTCTGCCATAAAGAGATTTGCATATTGGGGTGCACTCCTGAAAGCTTACTTATAAATATACTCAGTTAGCCTCTAAAAGGTATCGCCTGATTTCTTCACTCTTCCAATGTGTGTGTGCATCACTGAGGCAATGCCACTAGGTGGCAGCACAGGATGTCCATAGCTGCTCTACCTTCTCTTGTATACCGCCATCCACACAACATGGGACCGGAGTGTCTACAAGTCATCAGAACTGCGGCAATTCATCGACCGACTCTGACAGCTCAATCCTGTGATGTCTACAGCCTGCCAGGTGGATGTGATGTGGAGCCATTCATGAATTAACCTAGGTGTATCTGCATCAATGTACGTACCACAGGCTGGAGACAATATACTTCTATATACGTATTTTATACATTACTTGGGTACTTTATGGGGTGTAGCCACGCTCATAGGGACGTGACCTCTGCCATAAATATTTGCGACGTGCTTCCTGTACCATTCTCCTTGACATCCTTTACCAAATATTGCTAAGTACGTGTTACTATTACGCAGCATACAGTGCTAATATTGTGCACTGTATGGCACCGTAAATATTAAGCACTGTGCGGCAATATAATTCAGACACACTGTATGGCACTATTATTATTAAGAATTGTGCAGCAATATTATTTAGACACTGTATCACACTGCTATTACTAAGCATTGTGTAGCACTATTATTTAGACACTGTATTGCACTATTATTTGGACACTGTATGGCACTATTATTTAGACACTGTATGGCACTATTATTTGGACACTGTATTGCACTATTATTTGGACACTGTATGGCACTATTATTTAGACACTGCATGGCACTATTATTTGGACACTGTATGGCACTATTATTTGGACATGGTATAGCATTATTATTTAGACACTGTATGGCACTATTATTTAGACACTGTATGGCACTAATATTCAGACACTATGTGGTACTATTATTATTATTATTATTATTATTACGCAGCACTTTTTTTTTACTTTATTTAAAGGGGTGAAACTTATGCCCTATGTAAGGGAGGAGGATAAGTGTTAGGATGGTGGGGGTCCAACTATTGGGATCCCCACTGATCGCAGGAGGTTCTAAGTACCCCTGCATGAATGGATCGCTGATCATGCCTGCTCACTGCTTACACAGCTGGCTACCTTGGACACTGTATGGCACTATTAGAATGACACTGTATGGCAATATTACTAACCCTAGAACACAGACGGTGTTGAGCAATAGTATTTAATGCTCAGCACCAGCTATGTGAGCAGCAGGTGTTAAATGTAACATCAGATGTATAATGGTGCCATTATTTAGAGACTATTATTCCACATTATATGGCGCCATTATTTAGACATTATATGGCACTGCTATTACTGAACACCATACAGAACTGATATACTTGGGCACAAAAAAACAGTATTATTTGCATAGTGTATGGCGGTGTTGTAAGGGTTATTTTTCTGATTCTGAGTTTCTCTCTGTTCCCCTTCTAGTGTTTTGCCCTGGGGCTTCCACAGATCACGATCAAGCCCTGATTCTCACTGTGATATCAATGCCTATATGGATCCCCTTACCTTCTTGTTTATTACATAAGTACATGCTATATGGCTACTATATATAAGCACTAATTCCCTAAAAGAAGCAGATATAGATTTCTTACCGAAATGCTGCTGGATTCCCCGTCCCGCTCTGAGATGATCTCTATGTTCCCCAAGTGTAAAATGGAAGCGATGATCTTAAAAATGCTCATCTGATGGGACTCCTTCACTCCTGGTAAGGCACAAACACGACAAGGTCATGACACTGCATAGACGGGAAGACAATTCTGATGTCATCAAGTGAGGTTGTCACGGCTCCGCCCATTTTATTATAAATATACCCACCTTTCACTCATCCACAATGATGCCTGCCCTCCCCCTCCAGTATATGACACTATTACAACCTGACAGCCTGTGCCTGCCTTAGTCGTATTCATCGGTGCACAATGTAGAATTTTCTTAACTTCTTACTTCTTTTCCTCTGCTTTTTCTTAGTTATTCCTGTAAGGTTCAGCCCAGACATTCACTGCAAAATCTACAGGTGTAAGGTATGGGATTTTCTGCAGATTTGGCAGTGATTTTTAACCCCTGCTACAACGAAAGGGGTCAAATGTATGGTGAAAATCTGCAACAGAAAATTCCATTGTGGGGGTTCTGAAGAGTATAAAAGTCTCTGTCTAAGCAAAAATTAGCAAATTGAGGAACCGGAGACTGATGAAAATGTCTGAGTGCGACCGATGTGTTCAGGCTCAAGCACACAGTGTCAGACGCCCGCAGCGTTTCGACACAAATGCATCTTTGCTCCAGCCATCTGTTCTGTAATTTCTGTCTCATAAATGCCCTATGGCTTGTGGCTTCATGTGCCGCTTAGATACAAGGTGACAGGGTCATTTAAGAAGTGACATGTGAGAATACCCAAGACATAATGTGAGCTGAAATCTACATAAAAAGTTCAGCAATTTGTAAAAACTTAAAGTATCAGTATGTATTGTGCTCTATTCACCCCCAAAGCTTTCCTGTAAAATCTTGCTTTAGTCATGCAAATTAAATAATGTGTTGCAAATTTGTTTTTATTAATTTATTAAGCCCAGATCATGAAATTTATCACTTTTTTTTTCTAATCTGTCTTTATTATCTGATTATAGATTTTTTTATTCTATTTCCTATACATGATTATGGGGGCGGCCATCTTGCCTGGGCTTCTCCTCTATTCTGTTAACAGCATTTAGTGATCTGCTTTACAGCATAGTCATGGATATCTAGGCAGCAATAGTCTGGAACTGACTCATTGGGATCTATGGGAGAAGGTACAGGGAGGAGGAGGAGATAAGATGTGACATCATCTATTGTCAGTAGTGATGTAATGATGGTTCAGGGGTGTTATCTATAGAAGTTTTATCTTCAGTGGTAATCCTGCCTATGATATAAATGCAAAGAAAACTGCTGCAAAAAAACTCCAACAAAACTGGCAAGTTGCAGCCTATTATTAGGCTTAGTGGCCGGAGTGAAAATTGCAGGATATAATACCTTTTTAAAAATACAGATAGTGACATGGAAAATAATAAATAAAAATATCTTTAACATAAAAACTATTAAAAAAAAAGGTCATTTTCTGGTGACACACTCCCTTTAAGTGCCGTTACTGAGTATCCCCTGCTGGGAAGCATTGTCAGAAATCTCACATTTACATGTAGATCTTGTACTAGCCTGCGATGCACCACTTTGTGAGCTATTACGTTTATCATACACATAACATGGATGCCACCCAAACGTCCCGATCCCTTTTGTTTTCAGATACGCTGCCACCAGAGGAGTATACACAAAACTCCTATTGTTATGTGTATACAGCTCCTATGCAGACCTATGCGTTGCTCTCTTCCATCTTCCCCTTTTCTGCAGACCACACTACAGTTTTATGTAGTCTGTAACATTGGAGACACAATAGATCTACATGGGATCTGTATACATAAAACGACAGTATATTTTGTTTTCAGGATTACAAACTTGCTTCAATGTCTACTGTACAGGCACAGGAGCAATACAAAAATGGGTGCAAAAGTCTACACGCCCTATAAGAAAGTAACACTAAAAAGCGTATGTTTTACTAAGGCTTAGATAGAAAGGATTAGGCCTGGAGCAGAAACATCAGACTGGAGCAAAGTGTATATTGAGGAATTGATTATAACATAAGCTTCCCATCCATGCAACAGCATCTTCCATCATTGCTGACAGTTTCCAATCAGCACTCGGTGGTAATGCACAATGGTAAGATGAACGGTTTGCTGAACGTTGTGTAATTAACAGTCACCATTATACGGTTATAAATTTTCTTAAGAAGAAAGATTAAAGTCTACAGACTATAATGTAACAAACTGCAACCCTTTAAGGAGAAGAGGAGGGCAACCAGCGGCAAGTGCCACCCCCCTCCCCAGTAGAGGACTTTTAGTATTATATGACGGCAGGTCTAATGAATGGCTGATCAAGTAATACATAGACGGCTGAATGCTCACTCAGCTGACAGATGTCCAGCTTCCCCATACACATGCATGCTCGTCCGAGGAATGCAGGTGTAGTAAATAGGAAAGGGGAGAACATGGCTATCACACAGCTCGAGCAGTTTGACATTATACACATTAGAAGGTCATACAGCCATATATTTATTGTATGGGCTTCTTAAAGGAGGTTTTCTGGGACTTATTTATTGATGATCTATCCTTAGGATTGGTCATTCTGACACCCGAAACCGTCCTTGGATTAGGTCCCTGAGTCCTGATTGGTCACATGGCCTGATTTCAGCTCAGTCACATTCAAGTGAATGGGGTTGAGCTGCTATACCAAGCACAGCCACTATATAATGTGTGGCGCTGTGCTTGGTAAGTCATGTAGAGGCTGCAGTGATCACATGAACACTGCATCCTCTTCAAACAGCTGATCGTTCGGGGTCCCGGGTATCAGACCCCTGCCGATCTTTGATGACTTATCCTAATAATAGGTAATCAATTATTTAGCCAAAAAACCCCTTTAAAGAGGACCTTTCATGTCCTCAGGCACATGCGGTTTTATATACCGCTAGAAAGCCGATAGTGCGCTGAATTCCTGTTATATATCCGGGGGCTGCAGATATTGATGCCGTTAGTTTTCTGCCCATCGTCAGAAGAGCGGTCCTGATAGTTTAGCTGGGCAGTGACGAACTCCTCCCCCCAGTATAAGTCTATGGACGAATACAGATAGTACCACTGTGTGGTAAGGAACGCCCCCTCTGACAGTACAGGGCTACGGACAAGTACAGTCGGGGGGGGGGGGGCATTCCTCACAGCCCAGCTAGACTGTCAGGAACGCCCTCCTGACGACGGGCAGAAAACTAACGGCACCGATATCTTCAGCCCCAGATTACATAACGGGAAAGCCGACAGTGCGCTGAATTCAACGCACTGTCGGCTTTCTAGCAGTATATAAAACCGCATGTGCCTGAGGACATTAAAGGGACTTTTCTAATTAAAATTTTATGGTGTCTTTATCAATATTGCAGCTGAGATACATGGAAGGTTTGGATACGGCTTGCCAAACAAGACACTGGGTTACTGCTGTCAGAAGCCTTTGAGATACAATCCTTACCCACAAGTGTAAAAGCCTGCCTGGTCTTCTCAAAGTCGTCAGCGTCGTCCACTCCATCAATGGCAGTGTCACCTCCCTGCGAGGTGTAAAAAAAAATCCTCGGCTTGAGCTGAAGAACATAAAAAAACAAGAAGAAAATGTTAAATGATAAAAACATAATGCGGAGCGTAGTACATACCACCATCCATTACTGTATCAGGTAATGAAACACAGAAGGAATATTTCATTGAAGGGAATTTGGATACTGGATTTGTAATAATCCGCAAGAGAAAAGAGAGACTAAATTTTCGACTTTAGGTGGAGTTCTCCAAATGGAAAGTACAAGTGGCTGTCCCATAAAGTGGCCCTCCAGCCTTACCCGGTAATGTTTATAAGGAGTCTGTCAGGTCCATAACACTTCTCAAACCAATAAAAGTGCTATGTAGGTGCCATTACTGCGATACAGACAGAGGCTGAAAATATCAATCACAGCTAAAGGGGCAGAACTGGGAGGCAATTCCAAAGGACAGGCAAAGTACTTGCAGCTGTCGGTAGGCAGTTCTGGAAAATCAAGTCTATCCCCGATGTACCTGCAGGCTGATTTGTATAGTCATAAAAAGGTATGCTTCTGCTCCTATACAGAACTATTATTGGTCTGGGATTTGCTAAACTTAAATGACTGTACAATGGAATATTTTGCAACATTCCAAATAAAACTCTAAAAACTATAATACTGTCTACTAAGACTATAACTACTATAATACTGCTCCTATGTACAAGAATATAACTACTATAATACTGCTCCTATGTACAAGAATATAACTACTATAATACTGCTCCTATGTACAAGAATATAACCACTATAATACTGCTCCTATGTACAAGAATATAACTACTATAATACTGCCCCCTATGTACAAGAATATATCTACTATAATACTGCCTCCTATGTACAAGAATATAACTACTATAATACTTCCCCTATGTACAAGAATATAACTACTATAATACAGCTCCTATGTACAAGAATATAACTACTATAATACTGCTCCTATGTACAAGAATATAACTACTATAATACTGCTCCTATGTACAAGAATATAACTACTATAATACTGCTCCTATGTACAAGAATATAACTACTATAATACTGCTCCTATGTACAAGAATATAACTACTATAATACTGCTCCTATGTACAAGAATATAACTACTATAATACTGCTCCTATGTACAAGAATATAACTACTATAATACTGCTCCTATGTACAAGAATATAACCACTATAATACTGCTCCTATGTACAAGAATATAACTACTATAATACAGCTCCTATGTACAAGAATATAACTACTATAATACTGCTCCTATGTACAAGAATATAACTACTGTAATACTGCTCCTATGTACAAGAATATAACTACTGTAATACTGCTCCTATGTACAAGAATATAACTACTATAATACTGCTCCTATATACAAGAATATAACTACTATAATACTGCCCCTATGTACAAGAATATAACTACTATAATACTGCTCCTATGTACAAGAATATAACTACTATAATACTGCTCCTATGTACAAGAATATAACTACTATAATACTGTCTCCTATGTACAAGAATATAACTACTATAATACTGTCTCCTTTGTACAAGAATATAACTACTATAATACTGCTCCTATGTACAAGAATATAACTACTATAATACTGCTCCTATGTACAAGAATATAACTACTATAATACTGCTCCTATGTACAAGAATATAACTACTATAATACTGCTCCTATGTACAAGAATATAACTACTATAATACTGTCTCCTATGTACAAGAATATAACTACTATAATACTGTCTCCTTTGTACAAGAATATAACTACTATAATACTGCTCCTATGTACAAGAATATAACTACTATAATACTGCCTCTTACATACAACAATATTACTGCTATAATACTAATGATATACTAATATATAATAATGATACAATACGTTGTAAAGACAGTACTAAGGTAATATTTTTCAAGGTAACATATAACATTGCAATGTCTGCAGAGGCTCCAGATCTCTGCTCCATGCTGTGGAGACAGACTCCTCCAGAAGTTTCTATTTCTTTTCAGGGCCACTTGAGACGAGATTTAATTGACTTAGCTAGAGATGAATAATTGTCGGTTTTTATTCTATGCTCTTCTTCGCTCTTATCTTTTATGTAATTACAGCATTTATCTCATATTGCCAGTATTAGTGTAGAGAGTAGGTGCGAAACTGAGAAAAAGCTGAACATAAATGGGGATACAGATAGAGAGAACAATAACGTACAATTTTATAGTTACAAAGTTACTAGGGGTGTTCAGACGTTACAAAGGTCAAAGTAGTATACTATAAGTTTCAAGGGGAACCCTGTGCTATGCCATAGGATATCCTGCCCCCTGGGGTAAGTGCCGCAAAATATAACCTTCAAGGTTTTCTACCTCTGTAAGACTCTTTTCACACTAGGTTAAATAGCAATATGCTGCTTAGCCTTTACTTTATTCATGGAGTAACGAGGGCTCAGATTTCTGTTGCAGCAAGCTCCCTCCCAGCCCATGCCCCACCCTCTTTTCTACAGATTTCCTGTTTCACCTTTAGTAGTAGAGTAATGGTGCTAAAACTCTTATATATTTAGTACCCTCCCAGCCTAAGCCCCACCTTCTCTCCTACAGACATCCTCTTTCACTTGCAGTAGTAATGGGTTAAGATTTCTGTTCCAGCAAGCTCTCTCCCAGCCTATGCCCACCTTCTTGTCTAGAGACTTCCTGTTTCACCTGCAGTAGTAATGGGGTTAAAACTCTTATACAGGAAACTCCCTCCCAGCCTATGCACCACCCTCTTTTCTATAGGCTTCCTGTTTCACCTATATAGAGTAATTGGGTTAAAACTCTTATATAGGAAGCCCCCTCCCAGCCTATGTCCCACCCTCTTTTCTACAGACACCTGAAGTAGTAATGGGTTTAGATTTCTGCTGCAGCAAGCTACTTCCCAGCCTATGCACCACCCTCTTTTCCACAGACTTCCTTTTTCACCTGCGGTAGTAATAGGTTTAGATTTCTATTGCAGCAAGCTACCTCCCAGCCTATGCACCACGCTCTTTTCCACAGACTTCCTGTTTCACCCACAATAGTAATAGGTTTAGATTTCTGTTGCAGCAAGCTCCCTCCCAGTCTATCCACCAATCTCTTTTCTATAGGCTTCCTTTTTCACCTAAAGTAATAGAGTAATTGGGTTAAAACTCTTATATAGGAAGCCCCCTCCCAGCCTATGCCCCACCCTCTTTTCTACAGACACCTGCAGTAGTTATGGGTTTAGATTTCTGTTGAAGCAAGCTCCCTCCCAGCCTATGTCCTACCCTGCTTTCTACAGACTTCCTGTTTCACGTACAGTAGTAAAGGGTTTAGATTTCTGTTGCAGCATGTATTTAGAAGTCATATATGAACATATTAGACATAAAGAGATCAAGGAAGTGAAGCTCATGCTCATTAGGGGTCCTCAATGATGTTTTACAGACGGTGCAATGAGAACAAAATCGGGGCCCCTCCAGTCAACCCTAATCTTTATATCACAGCCGGCGTACATACTGCTGAAAGGGTTGATAATTTACAACAAGTGCTTAGCGTCTCCCGGTGAACCATTAAAATGTTTTATTTGATAAACTTTATTGATAGGGTAATTATGCACATTCTCACATAATTACATCTAAGCTCACATCTGTGGGTTCTAATTATTCATTACGACAATCTGATGGATTTTACTGATTTTGTTTTTGTATCTAACAGGACATTATGAGCGCGGAAAAGCTGAGCTGTGAAGAATGACTTACATAGTGATAAGTCGGCAAATTCAGGCAAACCGGCAGAGGCGCAGAGCTGGTAGAAGATATGGTAGTTCCTCTCTTCTTCCGCCTGGTAACATTAAAGAAATGTTAGGATCCAATAAACAGCACTTGATACAGTGTACCTTTCACCGCCTCCACCTTTTTGCATCCTTTAATAGCTGTCTCTCCCCTGATTTCGGCACTGCTGGAATTTTTTCTCTAGTCTGCACCGTTTCCGAACTATTAGTGCAGTCAGTTTTGGTGCCTGATATGTTAACTAGACTCCCTAATGCCAAATGGGTGGTGTCAGACAGGAGCAGACAAGGGCTTTCATTCTAAGCTCTGACACTTCCTGCCACTGAATGGAGATCTGAATTACGTCCCTCTAGCCTGACATCGCCCATTTAACATTACAGAGCCTAAATATCCTAAATCCGATATGCTAACTAAACTCCCTTATGTTAAGTGGGTGGTGTCAGGCAGGAGCAGACAAGAGGGTGTAACTAGGCTCTGACAGTCTCTGCCACTGACTGGAGCTCTTAGTCACGTCCCCTTGCCTGCGTCTGTCTGACACCACCCACTTGACATAAAGGAGTTTAGTTAGGATATCGCCCACCAACAGCACAGAACCATATTACGGGATATGGGTTCTAGATTCTGTTAAGGACAAATTGATCCAGGGTTTTATACTGATTGCCAGATTGGAATCGGGAAGGAATTTTCCCCCCGAAATGGGGCAATTGGCATAAGCCTCATGGGTTTTTTGCCTTACTCTGGATCAACACTGTAGGGTTATAGGTTTGACTTGATGGACTGGTGTCTTCATCCAACCTCATCTACTATGTAACCAAAATTAACTGCACGGATTGCTCAGGAATGGTGTGGGCTAGAGAAAATATTCCAACTGCGCCGGATTCAGTGGAGTGGCACCTACTAAAGGATGGAAAGAACTTGGAGTTGGTGAAAGATCCCTTTTAAAAGGTGACTTTACCCACAATTGCTCACTATACGTCTAGCGGCAAACAATAAAACTATTTATTTTTATGTTATTTCAGTTTCCTTAAATTTTACAAAAACAGGGAAACTCCAATTTGACTGCAACAGGTGAATAGACTCTTACTGACTATACTGTCCCTGGATGCCAATAACCAATAGCCATAATGTAAGAGTGAGCGCTGTAAGAAGGTCTCGCTCCAGAGAGTCGGCCTTGCGTATAAAGCAATGACTGCCCACTCCTTCCATGTCCTTGTTCTGAGTTTATAGAATAAGAAAAAAAAAAAATCAATCTGGCAGAAAACGGAAGACAGACTATCCCGGGCAGCAGAGAGTGAAGGGACATTTGTCATTCACGAGGGAACAGACTTCAATCTCCAAATGTTTCTTTTTAGCAGAGATCCAGTCTTCTCATTCTATCACTTTGGCAGAAGAGAACAAATCTGATTCAATTACTTCTATTTTTAAAGAAAACTTTCTTAAAGTTTATGCCGGGGATAAGAAAATTGAATTGAGAGTCCTTCAGATGACAGGGACTGACGTGGTCAAAACATACTCTGTGCACAGCGCTGCAGAATATGTCGCCTTAATAACTTTCCAAAGAAACATAGATATTAGATAGATAGATAAAAAAAAAATACAAATATAGAGCAGCACCAGAATAAAACCTTACTAGGTTTATGGGTGCAATTTCCTTCAGATCCGGCACATGATCTCTAGCAAACAATACAAAAATGGACAGCACTCCAATATTGAAAATCAAAAAGGTGAAGATTTACTCCAGTGCAACGTTTCGGTCCCAAATACAGAGGCTTGAGAAAGGTCCGCTGTATTTGGGACCGAAAGGTTGCACTGGAATAAATCTTCACCTTTTTGATTTTCCATATTGGAGTGCTGTCCATTTTTGTATTGTTAGGTAGATAGATAGATAGATAGATAGATAGATATGAGATAGACAGATTGATAAATACAGAGAAAGAGAGAGAGAAGGAATGAAAGGAACAGAAAAGGAAAGGAGTGGATAAACTTATTTGACCCCCTTTCTGATTTCCTTTAATGGCTGGCAGTCTGTGTGTCATATATTTATTCCCCCTGCCCTCTGGTGCACTGGAGGGAGATGATTTATGATGCACAGCCTTCCACTGTCTGAAAGGGGAGAATTAACTCTTTCAATGCAGAACACAGAAGTTGGTCAGCAGCATATAGTCATGGAGAGAATCTGTGGGAGAGACTGTGGCACAAAATAGGGCACGATTACTATGTGGGGGGCACTGACATTGGATGGGAATGATGGGAAGTTTGTGTGCACAGACATGTTGTGAAGAAGTCTTCATGGCGGTCTGTACCTAGATAGAGAAGGAAAGGGAAAGGTAAATTCTGCTAAAATGTTCGTATGGGATGCGGCTGATAATCGTGAGGATATGTTGAGCAGGGGAGCCCCAGCTGAGGTCTTGCACCAGGGCCTGTGCGCCTTTAGTTACGTCCCTGCCCCCTACTAATCCAACTGTACAAAGCATGTGGGGCATTATGTGTGATGTAGCATGTACACCAGGCGACATATAAGAGTCTGATGTACTGTAGAAAAGAAAATTATATCATGTACAATTATGGTGATGGTTGTGTGTCTGAAAGCACAACTTTGGGTGTGAATGGAGTATAAGTCATGATGTAACTCAAAAATAGTGCAAACATTATTACTCAAACGCAGCTTTACAGAGGATTATTGTGGTGAGCCTGATCATACAGAACCACCAGACACAGCCTCTTAGGTAAAGGTTACATCCATTGAGGAAATACTACGACAGACACAAACCTGGAACACAACGCGAGACTTCTCCAGCAGGTACGTCCTCATATTGGCACCGATAATGTGATATCTCTTGTCAAATCCTATCTGGATGTATTTCCCGAACCTGCTGCTGTTGTCATTCCGAGTGGTTTTGGCATTTCCAATGGCCTGTGAGAGTGAAAATACAATTATAGCAGAGGTGAGATTCAATGTATGGCCAACGTAATATAGAGGATATTATAGATTAGATAGATAGATAGATAGACCACAATGAATATTTATGACCATGCTATGCCACCATTGCACTCCTCCTACACCCCGGGCTCCTCCATACAATGCTGCGCCTGTTCCAGACCTTCATTCAGATCCCGGTAACCTGAGACCTGCAGCGTCTATCTTTCATCTTTCCTGTGTGTGACCTAATAACAGACCAGATGAATGTACCCCAGACCAGAACTATCCGTATACAGGCTGACAATACAGGTGCCGCCTCTAGTTGTTCCCCTCAGGCCGCACTCGCACAGGGAGTCTGTTCGCTTTGTCCACCATACTGCAGCAGCCAGATGTTACATGGAGTATGGTCAATACCAGTCACACAAGGCTATAATAAGTAGTGATACGCCCCAACAGCACTTATCCGGGGTATCCAAGATGGCGGATAGACTGAACTGCAAATATCAGAGTGTTACAAAGAGCGTCTCATCTCTGGAGGACCCGCCCTGTCGTCCATTACACAGACAACCCATTGATTTGAATGGACATTTGTAATACTTAATTTCTCCTGCAGGGAAAATACACCCTTATTTCTAGGTACCCCACAGACTACAGATCTAGGGATCCCTGAAGAAGGACACTTTATGAAGAGCATACTATAAGCTGGCCCTTATAAGAAATAGCAGACAACCCCTTTAAGGATGGCAATATTGGAAAAAAAATAAAAACCATAAAATCAATAAAAGTTAAAAAAAAAAAAAAAAAACACGATAGAACAGGCAGCTAGTTGAAAATTAATCAGAGCAAAAATTTCAATAAATTCACGGCCTGTGGTTACGACGAGCTCAGGATGGCGATTTTTATGATTCTTTAGTTACATTCGCTCACACATTTTCTTGCTGAGTCAGACAGGCCCCGGGTAATCTCAGCGACGCGTCACAATTACTTCATATAATAAGAAGCGCTTGGTTTATGGACACATGTCTGCCGCCAGTAAAACACTAAACCAAAATGATCTGGAAAACTTGACTTTTGTGGACTGTATGGGGAAAGTGTTGTGGGCATGCTCTGTAGCAAGTCCAGAGATTACTGAGAGGTGAGGACAATTAAATGGTAACATGTCTGAAGGGCACCTGCCACCAGGGCTGTGAAATTTGAGCCTCAGAGTCGGGACCACAATTGAGCGGCGCCAGAAAAAAAAAAAAAGTTACCGACTCTTACTTCAAAATAAAAACATTCATTATTTTAAATCATAAATAGAGGAGTCGTAGTCGAAGTCAGACCTATTGACTCCACTACCCTACTTGCCAAAAAATAGTTTATGGGGTTTTCAGAGGCTAGGAACAATCCTTAGGATAGGTCCTCATTATCAGATCAGGTCCAACACCCAACACCCCCAGTGGCCATCTGTTTGAAGACACCGTAGCGGCCTCTTCACTACTTACCAAGCACAGTGCCCTACATCGTATAGTGACTGTGCTTGGTATTACAGCTCAGCCCCATTCACCTGAACATGACATGACCTGTGCCATGAAGCGGCGCTCACTCGAGGACCGCTGCCACTTTGATCAGCTGATCATTATACTGTATTTTGCAAGCATTGCATCATTTCTATTAAAGCTTAAAATTTTAATAAGTTTGGTCCTTGTACACCCTAAAAGAACAATTGCTACTGTAACAGTGTTTTAAAACTTTGTCTGCTGGAGAGCAGGGTGACTTTTTGGATACTCATCGCCATTTTTACGTATCTGGGGTGTGTGATTTGTGCAGATTGCAGCCCATGTGGAAGGAGTGAAATGCGAGATTAGGCATTTGGGACTAGATTAACCCCTTGCAGTCTGCTGGGACAGGGCATACGTGGCAGCCAGTTGTACCCAGTGAAGGATCACAACAGAATTTCAGAGAAAGAATGACAGACATGTCACACAGAGTACTCTATAATGGAATCTGTCATTTAGTAATGAGTCCAGCTATCATTTAGTAATGAATCCATTATCAAAGCTGCCGGCCTCTGTCATCTTCAAAATACCACACCTATAATAACGGTAAATGGTGCCAGGGCAAAGCATTCCAGGTAACCTAATTATCTATTTCTGGAATGGAACGTCATCCGTGCTGACATGCACGTGCCACTCTCTCAGTAAACTAGAATATACAGCGTACACCTTGCACCCAGTCACACCTATGGGCTTGTGATTATTGTAAACCCTAAGTGAGACCACCAGGAATAAATGTGAACACGCTCCAAAGGTTTACAGACAGCGCATCCTCAAGTCTCACCTCCATAATGGGACTGGATGCCAGGACTTTCTCCTCCACGTTAGTTTCGCTGGCAGAACCCCCAACAGTGGCAAAGTATCTCATGGCATACTTGGCAGACACAGTTTTCCCAGCTCCAGACTCTCCGCTTACAATGATGGACTGGTTCTTCTCATCCCTAGCAAAATAGGAAAAGTATCAACAGCTGCGGAGATCATGGAAGGCTGAGATTATACAATAAGATCATGCAACGGCCAAAGTTTGTATTATCCCTGTACTGTGACATCACTGTGTGTATTATCCCTGTACTGTGACATCACTGTGTGTATTATCCCTGTACTGTGACATCACTGTGTGTATTATCCCTGTACTGTGACATCACTTTGTGTATTATCCCTGTACTGTGACATCACTGTGTGTATTATCCCTGTACTGTGACATCACTGTGTGTATTATCTCTGTACTGTGACATCACTGTGTGTATTATCCCTGTACTGTGACATCACTGTGTGTATTATCCCTGTACTGTGACATCACTGTGTGTATTATCCCTGTACTGTGACATCACTTTGTGTATTATCCCTGTACTGTGACATCACTGTGTGTATTATCCCTGTACTGTGACATCACTGTGTGTATTATCTCTGTACTGTGACATCACTGTGTGTATTATCCCTGTACTGTGACATCACTGTGTATATTATCTTTGTACGGTGACATCACTGTGTTTAGTATCCGTGAACTATGACATCCCTGTGTTTATTATCTCTCTACTGTGACATCACTGTGTTTATTAACCCTCTACTGTGACATCACTGTCTGTTACTGTATATTAGGTTCAAGTCCCTAAACACTGTTTCCAGTAAGTCCATTTACTCCCACACTGGTGCTCTGCATGGTCCATGCTATGACACAGTAACGGGTTAATGATCCCTGAACATTTATCCACCTCTTATACTGAGTAGCTGGAACCGACACATCAGCAGAAAGTGTGGAGAAAACATTAACAAAATCCAATAAAAATTAACAGGTCTGTGTGAGATTCAGCTCTATTCAGGGCAGGAGTCTTTTGAATGCTGAGTACTAAAATAAACTTCTGTAGTTAGTGAAATGCATCCATTTTTATATTTGGAGACAGAAAGTTGAAACCATAGTCAGCCATTTTGAAACTATGGCACCTAGTCACCTGGTCACCCGCCTACAAATACACAAATCCTCTACGCCCTCCTCATGTTGACCAGTCTTGTGTAGGGCACACCTATAGTCAATACTTATGTATAAGATAATAGGTTGCGTATGCTGAAGAATTTCAATGCAGCTCTGGTTGTGACTAGAGTATAAGAAGCAATACAAGTACAGAAAACAGCTCCACATGATTTCCACATCTATGAATGGATCAGGTTCACTTTAACTATGACTAACCAAGCACTTCTGACTAATTTCCATACACATTTGCCTGTGTCTGATCTTATTGTCCACCAGCCCAGTAATTTTTGGTGAATTCCTGAATATATTCCACATCCCTCCTTCCATCTTGTAGGTCATAAGATCTTCCTCATTAACAGAGAAATACCGAGAGTCATCAGAAATGCATTTTTAGCTGCTGTCTCGGGGGATCGGGCCGGTAATTTACATTTACACCTTCACTTCTCAGTAATTATCAGGCTACCTGGCAAGTGAAGCTGCTGCAGAACCTCCAGGGAGGCACGGCTGTCAATCACAGCAATGAGCTGCTATATGGATGCGTATCTGAGCAGTCTCCAGTTATTTCTGAAGACAAAGGACACCAGTTCAGACTTACTTGGGCCAAGGTCGTCATATGCTTCACCGATCAGAGCAGTCTGTAATTTACTGGCTTAGGTTTCGTTAGATTAATTAAAGATGACGTGATGTAATGGCCTGACAAGTTTAATGTACTAAATACTGGCAATCCCAATAAAGCAAACATTCTAGGGCATCCTTTCTTTCAACTTTGATTTGTGAAGTTCCTCTGTTATTATTCCTGGAAACATATAACTAAAATGACATATGGTCATCAGATCACCTTCCTGGAAGGTCTGAGGTATATTCCTTACCATTTTATGCAGAATAGTGAGTGCAGCTCTGGAGTATAATACAGGATGTAACTCAGGATCAGTACAGGATAAGTAATGTAATGTATGTACACAGTGACTGCACCAGCAGAATAGTGAGTGCAGCTCTGGAGTATAATACAGGATGTAACTCAGGATCAGTACAGGATAAGTAATGTAATGTATGTACACAGTGACTGTACCAGCAGAATAGTGAGTGCAGCTCTGGAGTATAATACAGGATGTAACTCAGGATCAGTACAGGATAAGTAATGTAATGTATGTACACAGTGACTGCACCAGCAGAATAGTGAGTACAGCTCTGGAGTATAATACAGGATGTAACTCAGGATCAGTACAGGATAAGTAATGTAATGTATGTACACAGTGACTGCACCAGCAGAATAGTGAGTGCAGCTCTGGAGTATAATACAGGATGTAACTCAGGATCAGTACAGGATAAGTAATGTAATGTATGTACACAGTGACTGTACCAGCAGAATAGTGAGTGAAGTCTGGAGTATAATACAGGATGTAACTCAGGATCAGTAATGTATGTACACAGTGACACCACTTTTTGTATAGAATATTATTATTAGTAGTAATATTATTTCTAGACTCGCACATAGACACTGTGTATTATTGTCTACAGTATTTGCTCCGCACCCTTAGTAAACACACCTGTAAACAATATGATCCTCTCTCCAGGGCCTTTTCATTAACAAGTACAGAATTTCTGTGAATGTTCAGGTAATCACAAAATGACTATACAGCAAAATCCAGACACATCAGAATAAGAATGTATTTTTTTGTGTATTTTATTTATTTGCTTTTGCAGATTGTATGTGATGGGCGCCCTCCTGTTCCAGCTGGGAATCCCTGATCTATTGTTCCGCTTGTTGCAGTTACTGAGAGATAAACAGGTTGCACAGGGGAGCGCTGCACTGAGGCTTGTTTACTAAAAGGACACGTTACCGACAGTAACAGTAATATGGCAACAAGATCTGAAGTGTCAGAGTAATCACAAGGCATTCCGCTACATCCATCAGTCCCATAGAAGTAAATGGAGAGACTGTCTCAGGGTTATCCATTCCTGTGATCGGTGGGGTCCCAGTAGGGACAATAGGGATAAGTACTGGTCATGGGAAAACCTCTTTAAAGGGTTATAACACAAAATATACTGTAGTTATCCTCTATTTATAAGATAGAGGATAAATTGCTGATGGGGGTGTCTGACTGCTGAGACCCCACCAATTGTTGGTGTTTTACCCCCTCTCTGAATGCAGCTGAACCTCTAGTGGACGTCGATGCACCCCTGCTCCCTTTTATTTCAATGGGAGAGCTACAGACAGCCGAGTGTTGTTCGAGTGGCGGCTCCATTTAAATGAATGAGAGCGGGGATTTGTCGGCGTCCATTAGGGGTTCGCCATCTTCACAGCTAGAGTAAAACAACCCCTGCCCTCCCCCCACACTTTATCAGGATCAGACCCCCACTGATCACCAATTTATCCTCTATCCTATAAATAGAGGATATATATTTTTCATGCTTTAAGAAGTTTGGGCACCTTACTGAGTCTAACAACCCTATTTTGAGCACCTTACTAAGCCTAATGGCACCCTCATTCCATATACTGTGATAGTCCTAGTTGAAGGACACCCAATTATTGTTATGGCCTATCAGAAAAAGATGAATTTCTTATATTTTTGTTTCTTTAACCCTGCGTTTGGAGGATGGATTAGGGGAAATCTGCAGCAGTCCAAGAGGGGGGCTGTAAATTAATTTTTGTTTGTGTATATCTTAAACAAGTCCAATCAAGTTTCTAAAAAAAATTAAAAACAAACACATTTAATGATTTTTGTGAAGATTAATAATGTGTTTTTTTCCGCTAGCAGATAAAAGTCTCATTACGGAGAGAACAGCATTGTCTGGTATGCGGCCATTGAAGTGCAATGGGGCAAAATAATTACAACCATCTGTATTCGCGTTTAATTGGAGCGTCTGCATATCTGAATATTTCTATGTAATAACTATCAAGCACAGCTACCCGACCGCAATGTGGATTGTCACCAAGGGCTGTCCCTGACCTGAACACACAGTCTGCATTTTAAGGGTATGTTCACACTTGGAGCAATTTTTGAGGTGTTTTCCTCAAACTCTGCCTCCTATGCATTTTTATTTGCATTTTGCCCATTCTTCAGGCTAATTCCACCTTAAAGCTTCCATTGAAATGAATGGAACAGTTTTTTAGAACTTTTTTCTTTTTAATGCATTAAAATCTGCAGCCACATGTGAACATACCCTTAAAGTGTGTACAGGGAAAAAAGTGAGGTTAAAGGGCAACTCTCCCACTAAAAAAGTACATCTCAAAATGTTATCTTTATGTGATGCTTGGAAAGATGGAGTGGCTCTACAGCAGCATGAACCAACCATGGGAAAGGGGGAGTGTCTCAGACTACCTTAGACTCACTGTAGGCACTGTAACTAATCTGTAGTCACAAATCACAGCTCAGCCCTGGATCTGATCTAAAAAACAGTCAAGGAACAAGATGTGTCAGAAAGACAGCGGAAGTGATCCCCTGGTTTTCACCCTTTAACCCCTGTACAGGGATTTGGTCTTCACTGCAGGGAACCACCAGGTTGATGCCTCAAGGAACAGTCCTGATATAGGTAACAGGTGACCTGGACAGGCTGTCAACAGTGTGTGAGGGATCAGGCAAGAGCGAGTAGTCAAGGCACAGACAGAGGTCAGGGCTAGCAAAGTATGTGCAGAATCTGAAGTCCAGGTAAGAGGTCAGGTCAGGCAGCGCAGGTTCAGAGATCAGGATCAGACCCGGATGACCAGAAATAGGTCAAGCAGCCAATAAACGATTCACATAAGAAGCCAGGGTCAAATACGAATAAACGTTCGGGACACAAGTAAGGCAGGAAATGACAGTATGTGACGGTTTTCAAGATGTTGTTAAGGTGCATTTCCTTTCCAATGCCAAGAAGACCAAAGTGAATTTTAAAAAATGTATAAATAAGTGCCCCCCTCCATTCAATCTGCAGCAAATGTCAAAACCAAGAATTGAAAAAAGCCAAAATCTGTGTGTGAGTCGCGTTTCGCGGCCGGGCTCATAACACCTCACGGTGTGATACAAGCTCAGTGGACGTGAAGTTCCCAACAACGAGAATAACACCTTTCATCTCTGTCCTACATGTCAGTATATATAGTGTGACAAGTATAAAATGAATCTGTGGCCTATATGGTCGTGGATTTAGATGGGACCAGGCATGAAAGAGCAAATTGCTTAAAGGCACAGTAAGTTCAAAGTATATAGATGCATTATAAGAAGACACATGGCTACCCTGTGCCAGTTATACTGTAGATGTTCTTGAGCCATATTCACATGATCATGGTTACAAACTGCTGTGAAAAATGGATGAAACGGTCCATTTTCCATCTGTGGAGCTGTTGTTTTCATGGATCCCTCAGTCTATTGACGGATCCATGAAAATGGACGAAAATAAGATATGTCTTCATATTTTTGGACAGTCCATTAAAATGAACCACTGAAAAAAAACGGATGTGTAAATAGCCCCAGTGAAGTCAATGGGGCAGATTTATCAAAACAGTCTTCATTAAAAACTATTTTAGTTGCCCATAGCAACCAATCACAGCGCGGCTTTCATTTTTCAAAAGCACTTTAAGAAATTAACGCTGCGCTGTGATTGGTTACCACATGCAATCTTCAGATCTGTTAATCCCATAGACTTTGAATAATGCTGTAGTGCCCATGTGTGATCACTGCTCCATTTAAAGGGGTTCTCTGGTATCCTCGTTCATGTGACTAATGGGGGTAGGAGGGCTGACCGCTCTAAGGTCACCTGTGGTGTCCTGCCTACTCTTTAGATTTCCTAGAAATTCACTTGAGAAGCACCCTGTTCCCCAACTCCCGTCTAAAATGACTACGTTCCTACACAATACATTCACATTGCGCCGGAGTCCGTTTGTGCAGAGTCCATTTGACATTGAGGACAAAAAGACCTGCAAGCCCGACTCGTCCGGTGATGTCGGTGAGAAAACAACGGAAACGCCATAGACACCATTATAGTCAATGGTGTCCCTTGGGATCCGTTGTCGTCTGTCATTAGAATGTCTTCATAGCTTAATACGGTCTTCCATGCACTCTTACTCTGTAATACCACACCCCAATTCCACCTGATGTTCATTATACCGTATAACCCCCTGGTCTGTTTGACAAAGTCCCTGACTACCCCATAGTACTGTATAGTATCACCCTGCTCTGCTCACTAGTCTGACCCCATCTTCCCTGCTCATTCTGCTACCCCCAATGGTATGTTTTTCACTAAAAGACAAAAAAAACCCTGATTTTCCAATGGTAATGGACAACTCCTTTAAAAGGAACGATTCACCAATTTTTTAAAGTTATTTATTAAATCTGTTTTTATTTTCTGTAGATTTTTTTATTCTCTTTTCTGTACATGATTATGGGGCGGCCATCTTGCCTGAGCTTCTCCGCTGCTCTGTTAACAGCATTTAGTGACATGCTTGACAGCATAGTCATAGGCAGCAATAGACTGCAGCCATCTCATTGGGGTTTATGGGAGAGTTTTCTAGACATGCTCTGTGCAGGGAGGGAGAAGAGATAAGATATGACATCACCTATTGTCTGTAGCGGATGACATGAAGGCTCAGTGGTGTTATCTTCTATGGCAACTCTGTGATGTAAATGAGGTTACTGCTGCAAAGAAAACCCCTACCAAAATTGGTAAGTTTCAATCTATTATTAGACTTAAAGGGGTTGTCCAGGATAATTTTATTTATTTATTTATTTATTGATATTAGATAAAAATTTAAAAAAAAACAAACATACTCACTTGTCCCCGGTGTCACTTGTGCTCCGGTGTCTCCCAGCGCGGTCCTGCTACTCCGGTGTTTTCTTACGGTGAAAGTCCCCGCTGCACTGTCACATCCGTGGTCCCTTTCCTTAGGCCGCTGATTGGCCTCAGTAGTCACATGACCACTGAAGCCAATCAGCAGCCTAAGGAAAGGACACAGGTAGTGACGTCCCGTGTCCTTTGCCGTGGCCGCTGTTGGCTTCAGCGGTCATTTGCGGCAGGGACTTCTGCTGGGAAAAAAAAACATCGGAGCAGCAGAGCTGGACCGCGGAACACCGGTGACAGGTGAGTATGTTTTTTTTTGTTTCTTTTTTCACCTACCCTGGCCTAATATATATTAAAAAGGGTTATCCTGGACAACTCCTTTAATAGAGAAAATTGCAGGCTACAATGAAAACTAAAAAAAAAAAAAAAATGATCAAAAATTCCTATCAAAATATATGTTGGTTTAAAAAGTAGGTCATATTTGGTGACACATTCCCTTTAAGCTCGAAAACAGCGCTTAACCTTTAAGTCCCATTACCATGATATATGCAGGGATAATGTGATGATTAGGATCACGGTACAATGTATCCAGCCTGATAGCAGTTACATAAGGACAGAAGGCCGGGGATGATAACACGTGGAGAGATGAGTAACAATACCTGTCACTGGCAAATGACTCTGATAAACCAGTCGCATACACAAAAGCCTCCTTTAATAATTCATATCTTTGTCCTGATTTTTAAAGGTTAGGCTCCGGACAGCTGCTGCCGCTCATTCCCTTTGTCATCCATGCAAATGTACTTTCAGATCTGCTCCGCACACGTTTCATATCCAGGACGCCACGCGGGACTCTAACTGGATTTACTCAGCGCTATAAATCTTGCAGAGTTTTTTGACGCCTCTGAATATTAATGTCAAAATGCAATTAAAAGATCTTTTTGGGAAAGCGGCCAAAGTGCTTAATTGTCAGCGCCGCTTCTATGGAAAGTTAGCGGCAGAAGGGACCGAAGTGACAATATGGAGACGGTTTATGTAATCAAGGAGGAGGGTGATGCCCAACACAGCTCAAAGCCAGCATGAAATAATGAAAAAACAGAAAAACAAAAACTTTTTAATACACTTTCAGTGTTTCAGTTTTTTACCAAAATCTCTGCTTGCTGTCAGTGAATGAGAAGATTTCTGGAGGAAGCAACCCATAGCTAGTCTCAACTGACGCTAGGTTCACACTAGCATTCAGGTGTCCGCCCTTTGGGTCCCCGAAAAATGGAAACTCTATCCACTTAAAAATCAGTTACCCATGGAAACATTATAGTCTATGGGGTCCTCCGGGTTTCCGCCTGAAATCAGCAGAGAGAAAAGTCCTGCAAGTGGAATGGGGGACGGAATCCTCAAACACTAGTATGAACCATCCCTGAGAATTGTATCCTGTCTAGACAATGCTCTGTGAGCTCAACAGCCTGGAATCCAGAGCGATACATTGTAGCAAACTAGCCAAGAGAATTGTGCAGCTGCTGCTCTCTTTGGCTCACAGAGCATTGCTAGACTGAGTATACTTGTATATAGCTGCCACCATATACCAATGTATCAGTCTGGAGTCTAGGTTGTTGATCTCACAGAGCATTGTCTACACCGGATACTGAGCTGAAAGCAGGACTAGAAACTTCTTTACAGTTCAGAAGGCGGTAGTTGAAGAGGAATTGAGGTGAACTTCCTTCTCCGATCCCTCCAGCTTTCAATTGAAGCTTTCACTTGCTGGTCAGCCCCAGATGAAGGGGGATGATCAGTTTTTTCAATGCCCTGCTTCAATCTACCTCCTATTGAGGGAGGCAGATTCAGGGCGGAATTTGGCAGTGATTTTGAGGAGGAATCAGACTCATAATCAGCACCAAATTCCATCTTGTGAACATCTACAGTGTACATTGTACAGTAGAATAACCTAAAAAATTTCCATTAAAGAGTCTGGGAAGGCTGAGTAGCATGCCAACAGAACCTGTAACAACTGCTACATTAGTTGTCGCCCAGCTTTCTTAGAATCAGATATAGTTAGGAAATAGCCAAGTAGAATTTACATCTACTTGACAACTGGGTAGTATGTTTACACTATAAAGGTAAATGCACAGATACAGACATACCTGGCCATCTGCTTATAGGCTTCTTCTGCCACGGCAAAGATATGTGGGTCCATATCGCCCATGTTTTGCCCGCTGTAGGCGTAAATGACATCTTCACCGTAGATTGGCAACTGCTCGTAAGGGTTTATGGCAACTAGCACAATGCCTATGGAGAAAACAGGAGTCCGTATTAAAGAATCAGTCTGTAACAGCTCACAATTTTCCTCAGTCACTAAAAAACTCCAAACCAGTATACATGGAGGGGGAAGGGGGAGCTGAAGCTGCATTTTCTCTCTATTTTTGTGTTTCATAAAAAAACAACATGTAATAATAGATAATGCACCTTTCACTGACTCTTTACATCCATCAATAAGTGCTGCTCCATTGACTCTGTCATAGTTGGAATTTTTTCTCTAGCCCTACCATTCCCAAGCAATCGTTTCTGTGAGCTTCAGCACAGTTCTGCTCTCTACTGTGAGGTGGGCAGTTCTTGGGTAAAGCAGAAAGACAGGAACCACCCACTTGACAGTTTCAGCACAGTTTTGCTCTCTACTAATAGCACTGATTGCTCAGGAACGGTGGGGGCTAGAGAAAAAATTCCAACCCATTCAGAATCAGTGGAGCGGCAGCTATCAAAGGATGCAAAGAGTTGGAGTTGGTGGGGATGGTGAAAGGTCCTCTTTAAGGTTGCATGAAGGTATACATATAATGCAGCCACAACATGACTTTTACAGGTAATTCAACAGGAAAACGGAGGGGGAAGAAGCTGTTATTTTTCACAATTTTTTGTTTCATTGAAACAACATGTAACAATAGTTAAGGTTGCATAAAATGTAATGAACCTGCAACAACACTATTAAATGCAATTCAATAGAGTGTAGGAAAAGGGGGAGGTTGGAGATGCAGCTGCAGTTTGTCACTATTATTATGTTCCACTGAAATAATATGTAACATTAGGGCTGCATGAAGGTATACATGTAGCTCAGAAGGAGTATTATGTCTTATTAGGGAGGTGTACAAGGGCTTATTAGATCATGCATGTCCTACTACGAATTCCGGGTAAGGAATATGCATATAAATCTTCCCTGCTGAAAAACAGTGACGTGCTCTAGCGCCACCTTTTGGAAGGCCTGATTTTTCATAAAACCTTTCTGCATAATCTTGGAATAAAGCCAAGACAGAATATCTCCTCCGAAATGAAGAGGGACCCATCCCCAGACAGCTGTGTCGAGGGTAACGCCTCTCATCAGTGCAGAGCAGGGTACGGACTGTGTGAGAGGTCAAAGACGGGGGTCAGAAGGGGTACTATGTAATGAACCTGCAACATGACCAGTACAGGTAATTCATCAGTCGTATAATGGTTAATGGTGGCTCTTCAGTCTTAAATGGCAGAATACCGCAAAGGTTCTGAGTAATAACAAGAAACTATAACCTCTTAAAGACAAGTGTCATCTATCTCCTAAAATCAGCGTCAATCTCCGAGCTCCCGATGGCGAGTATTGGCGTAAAGTTCACTTACCGCAGTATGTATAGATGTGGTTGGACTCTAAGAAGCGGACTTTGAGATTATGGAGCACGGCTGGTTCATGGAGGTAACTCAGAGCCGTCAGGTCATTTTCTCCCACCAAGATGTCCGGATTACGTAAGTGAGGTAAAGAGGCCGGAGACACGGGGTAGTCCAGAACCTGGGGGCATATCAGAAGGACATGGATAAAACCATCGCCTGTTGTCAAAAGTGGAAAGGCCTGAAGTGTTATGTGGCTCTCTGAGACAGCATCAAACAGATAGGCTTAGATACACTAGCTCTGAAGACAGCATCACACATAATAGGTTTGTATACATTGGTTCAACAGACAATATCACACAGGATAGGCTTAGATACCCTAGGCCTAGCACATAAGACCGTGTCACACATTATAGGCTTAAGTGCACTAGCGTGCAGACAGTATCACACAGGATAGGCTTAGATACCCTAGCACAGAAGACAATGTCATACATCATAGGCTTAAGTGCACTAGCGTGCAGATGGTATCACACAGGATAGGCTTAGATACCCTAGCACAGAAGACAATGTCATACATCATAGGCTTAAGTGCACTAGCGTGCAGATGGTATCACACAGGATAGGCTTAGATACACTGGCTCAGCAGTCATTATCACATACATGATAGCATTAGATACAATATATATACATTATATACAATATCATACAATATAGACTTAGATACACTAGCATAGCGGACAGTATTACACATAACAGGCTTAGATGCGTCAGCTCAAAAGACAGTAACACACATGACAGGGATACACACAGGCTCAGATTCACTGGTTCAGAAGACATTATAGACTTAGATACACTAGCACAGCAGACAGTATCACACGTAACAGGCTTAGATGCAATGACTCACCATTGAGTATCACACAGGATAGGCTTAGATACACAGTTAAGCACTGGTACGTTATTACACAACGACACATTGGACACATCAAGTGGTTTACATAAAATAAAGATGAAATTTGCGCCTAATTTCATCCGTAATAACCGTCGGCCATATTCATCATCATTTTATGCCATTTTCTGACAAATCTGCACCTGTCTAGTATTGTTTGCGATAGTAAAAAAGTGGGCGTGGCCTGAACAGCGCTGACAAATTAGTCAAATTCAACAATTGCTCCTAATACAAAAGCTGCATTTTTAGGTTCAAAATCACTTAACCCTGACGTAACCCTCAATGCTACAGGAGTTGCGTCAAATAATAGCCAGTTTTCAAAAGATAGCGTTTTTTTAAAAAAATTGCACCAAATTCAAAACTTCTGATTTATTCCCTGCAGTTTATTTCCAGGATAGGACGTGACGGAGAGTTTGACACCGGCCATGTATCACTAAGTCAGGTCCTCCGACTGACAGCCCTCCAGGTCTCTTCTGCTGATCCACTGGTTTTAAGAAAATACAATCCCCCTCAAGGGCATGCGGAGACATCCTGACAATCCTATTAATGAAGTATGATATACAGAGCGTGCACTGGAGCGCTGTGATATCGCAGTCGCCGTTTATCACCGTATTGTCACTTATAGACTCATAATGGTGTTTTATTTGTAAGGTGTCTCTTACTTACACAACTCAGGATAATGGCTGTCATGGAGATGGTTTACAGAGAACCTCAGCAAGGGAGGTCACTTACGTTTTAACCGTCACTTATGTCGGTTAAATTTAAAATCTCCCGATTTCCTTCACACAATACCTGCAGCCACCCCTAGAGGGGGCCTCTTGATGAAGGGTTTATCTAGCCTACATTAATGGGTTGTCCCACTATAGACACTTATCCCACTGACCTAATATTTGGCTCTCTCTGTTAGTCCCATAAAAGATGACTGGAACACCTTGGACACATGCAGAGAGGAACAGGACTCCAGTTCTTGTGATCGTTGGGGGTAACTCCTTTAAAGGGATATGCTGCTAATAGCTCTTCTAAAGATAATTGCAATACTTATAGTATAAAAATACCTTATTTTTCCATTTTTTTTTCTATTCACAGCTACACTGCAACCTACTGCAGAGGCTGTGCCCCTTCCTGACAAGTAGGGAAGAAAGCTATTTTGAGGATCACTGATTAACTGAGCATGTGCGTCCACCAGCACTCAGCTTATTAGGTGGACGTGAATAGCACAAGTCAGGGCTGAATAGCTATACTCATGGCTTACATCATTTTGCTAAGCTGACGTCACGCTGCCATGTTGGACGGTTGCTATAAATACTGGGCTTAACTATGACTGTTTCTGTCTTTCAGGAGGTTACAAGTACAATTTTTTGTGAGTATTTTTGTAGAAATCATAAAATACATAAATATATACATAAAAACATAAAATATATAAATTAGTTTCTTCCTAACTCCTTCCATTTTCATCTGGCAGACATATAAAATGAGTGCAACGTCACAAGGAGGCAGGAATAGCATATCTGGACTTTTGAAGTAGACGGAGCAGTGGGGTAGAGCTCCTGCAGTAGCCAGTAGCCTTACAGTTAGAGGGAGCGTTGTGAGAACTAGAAAGAAATGGCTTATCAACTGGGACACATATACTGTATATATTTCCCTGTTTTTATGGCTAAATTGGAACAGAAGAGTAGATAGAATTAAGTTGTGAGCTGCTGAGACATTTTTGTATCTTTTATACATGTATACATGTTGCTTTAAGTGGAAGCAATTTGGGTTATAGAGAAAAGGGGCCATAAGACTATCAGATTAACCCCCAATTTCCACAGCTTCAAGCGTAAACTAAAGAGATATCTTTTAAGACAGGCCTATCACAACTCCTAAGGTAAACCCTGCCGTAGTTAGAATCCCTAAAACGTACCCTCCTCTGTTTATGCTTCAACATTACCTCACAGGATATGATGCCGTATCAGACTAGCTTTATATGTCCAGGCACCATCTGCATGGTAAAGGACACGACTGGTGACGGCTCATACAGCTTTATATATGTGTAATGACAGTAACCTCTATTACAGAATTGTCTGACCATTGTATAAGCAATGCTACCTCCGATGCCGCTCCTGCTACCTCCTGTGTCACCCCCTCTACCTCATAGATTGTAAGCTCTTGTGAGCAGGGCCCTCAGTCCCAGTGTGTGAATTGACTATCACTCTGTAACGTACCTTTTTTGTCAGTAATTGAACCCTACAAGTTGTACAGTGCTGCGGAATATGTTGGCGCTATATAAATAAAATGTATTATTATTATTATTATAAGGAATTCACATAATCCACTGCTGCTCCAAATCCATTAATGTTGCCTATTTCAGCAGTGGTGAGAGGTGAGTGGCAAAGGTGACGGTGGTAAACAACATAGAAGGACCATTACAGTAATAACGTTAATCCACTTACAGATTCATCTTCAAGTTTGAGATGCAGAACTTTATCTCCTTCTTTATAATCCTTGATGATTTCGGCCGATCTCCAAACCTCCTCCTGGTCAGGGATCCACACCCGGGTGTACTACAGAACAAATGTAAACAGGATTTAGATGACTGATATTCATACAGAAAGTGAGATAAATTATGGTGAGTAAAATATTATTTATTTTTACCACTAATAATGCATAAAAAATACCACTATATAGTCCAAACAATAAAACATACTGTAATACACGAGTGCCAAGTAGTGCTCAAATAATGCTATCCATTTCTAAATAAAACCACCATATAATCCAAGTAATATTACACATAGTGAGTACAAGTAGCAGGCTCAAATAATAATGCTATACAATTCTAAATAATACCACCATGTAGTCCAAATAAAAAAATATGCAGTGAGTGTGAGTGCCATATAGGGCTTGAATAATAGTGCTATATATTCCTAAATAATGGCACCATATAGTCCAAACAATAAAACATACAGTGATACACAAGTAATAATTATAAACATTCCTATATAATAAAACCATATAGTACAAATAATGTAACTTACAGTGATAAATGAGCACCGTCAAGTAATAAAGCTAAACATTCCTAAATAATATCACCATATAGCTTAAATAATATAACACGCAGTTAGTGAAAGAGTGCCTTGTAGTGCTCAAATAATAATCCTAAACACTCCTAAAAAACCACCATACAGTCCAAAATTATAAAACATATAGTGAGTATATGACTGACATACATTGCTCACATAATAATGTTAGACAATCTTAAAAAATACCACTACATAGTCCATAAAATAAAACATATAGAGTTAGATGAATGTCATGAGGTGCTCAAATAATAATGCCATATATTCCTAAATAATACAGCCATATAGACCAAACAATAAAACATACACTAAGTGCATAAATGCCAAGCAGAGCACTAATAATAATGTTATATTCGTAAATAATACCACCATATAGTTCTAATAATATTACATACAGTGAAACATGCATGACATGTAATGATCAAATATTAATGTTATACATTACTAAATATCACCAAATACCACCATATAGTCCAAAAAGAAAAATATACTCAAGTATGCTCAAATAATATTGCTATACATTCATAAATAATACCACAATACAGGTCAAACAATAAACCATACAGTGGTAGATGAATACATTGTAGTACTCAAATAATAACGCTATACAATCCAAATACTATAATATGAGTGCCATGCCGTGCACAAATAATAATGCTATATATTACAAACTAATGCCAACATATAGTCCAAATAATAAAACATACCCAAGTACAAGTGCCACATAGTGCTGAAATAATAATGCTATACACCCCTAAATAACACCAGAATGGCCTCAATAACTTATGGAATGATTACATTAATTTATTACACAGCCTATAGTTATGAACACTGTGAAGATCCTGAAGAAATAGGAATTATCCTGCGTGGCTTCTTCTCTAGTATCCTCAGACAGTGCAGATGAGGGAGAGACACAATGGCAGAAATCCCATAGTAAGATCTGAGCAAGTTCAAGAACTTCTATAGGACTCCTATAAAGTGAGTGACGCCATATATCGCCTGGAGCTAAACATACAGAACAAAAGCCACACCACAAATACTTTTTCAAGAACTGGAAGAACAATAAGAAGCAGCTCGGACATTGGGAGGGGGGTGTTTAGATATTTTTCAATAAGGTAATTAAGTTTTTCAAGATCTCAATAAAATCATCTCATCAAAAGGAAGAAAAGCCTTATAATCCCCAGTCAAAATCCAAAGACTGAAGGATCCTTGATGTACGGTCGCATCATAAAACATGACATCTCGATTTTAATGTGAACTTCACTACATGGAAAAGCTACTATTGGAGAGTACAGTACCCCAACCTGACCTGAGAGTGTGAGGAGGCGCTGATGTTACCACAGCACAAGAAAAAGCCATGAGATGGCTAACATGGAGAAAACTCATATACCGCATGATGTCCCATCAAATACAACTTACACTCTAAATTCTACTACATGGATAGTGATAGCTCATAACCTGCAACATGATGTAAAACCTCTATCATGTATGCCCAGAAACCAAACATCATTCTTACACATTTAGCAGTATTATAGTAGTTATATTCTTGTACATAGGAGCGGTATTAAGTAGTGGGGGTTATTTCTTGTACATAGGAGCGTATTATAGTAGTTATATTCTTGTACATAGGAGCGTATTATAGTAGTTATATTCTTGTACATAGGAGCAGTATTATAGTAGTTATATTCTTGTACATAGGAGCAGTATTATAGTAGTTATATTCTTGTACATAGGAGCAGTATTATAGTAGTTATATTCTTGTACATAGGAGCAGTATTATAGTAGTTACAGTCATATGAAAAAGTTTGGGCACCCCTATTAATCTTAATCATTTTTAGTTCTAAATATTTGGGTGTTTGCAACAGCCATTTCAATTTGATATATCTAATAACTGATGGACACAGTAATATTTCAGGATTGAAATGAGGTTTATTGTACTAACAGAAAATGTGCAATATGCATTAAACCAAAATTTGACCGGTGCAAAAGTATGGGCACCTCAACAGAAAAGTGACATTAATATTTAGTAGATCCTCCTTTCGCAAAAATAACAGCCTCTAGTCGCTTCCTGTAGCTTTTAATCAGTTCCTGGATCCTGGATGAAGGTATTTTTGACCATTCCTCTTTACAAAACAATTCCAGTTCAGTTAAGTTTGATGGTCGCCGAGCATGGACAGCCCGCTTCAAGTTATCCCACAGATGTTCAATGATATTCAGGTCTGGGGACTGGGATGGCCATTCCAGAACATTGTAATTGCTCCTCTGCATGAATGCCTGAGTAGATTTGGAGCTGTGTTTTGGATCATTGTCTTGCTGAAATATCCATCCCCAACGTAACTTCAAATTCGTCACTGATTCTTGTACATTATTCTCAAGAATCTGCTGATACGGAGTTGAATCCATGCGACCCTCAACTTTAACAAGATTCCCCGTGCCGGCATTGGCCACACAGCCCCAAAGCATGATGGAACCTCCACCAAATTTTACAGTGGGTAGCAAGTGTTTTTCTTGGAATGCTGTGTTTTTTTGATGCCATGCATAACGCCTTTTTGTATGACCAAACAACTCAATCTTTGTTTCATCAGTCCACAGGACCTTCTTCCAAAATAAAGCTGGCTTGTCCAAATGTGCTTTTGCATACCTCAGGCGACTCTGTTTGTGGCGTGCTTTCAGAAATGGCTTCTTTCGCATCACTCTCCCATACAGCTTCTCCTTGTGCAAAGTGTGCTGTATTGTTGACCGATGCACAGTGACACCATCTGCAGCAAGATGATGCTGCAGCTCTTTGGAGGTGGTCTGTGGATTGTCCTTGACTGTTCTCACCATTCTTCTTCTCTGCCTTTCTGATATTTTTCTTGGCCTGCCACTTCTGGGCTTAACAAGAACTGTCCCTGTGGTCTTCCATTTCCTTACTATGTTCCTCACAGTGGAAACTGACAGGTTAAATCTCTGAGACAACTTTTTGTATCCTTCCCCTGAACAACTATGTTGAACAATCTTTGTTTTCAGATCATTTGAGAGTTGTTTTGAGGAGCCCATGATGCCACTCTTCAGAGGAGATTCAAATAGGAGAACAACTTGCAATTGACCACCTTAAATACCTTTTCTCATGATTGGATACACCTGGCTATGAGGTTACAAAACTAATTTTGTGCTTCAGTAAGTCAGTAAAAAGTAGTTAGGAGTATTCAAATCAATAAAATGAAAAGGGTACCCACAATTTTGCATCGGTCAAATTTTGGTTTAATGCATATTGCACATTTTCTGTTAGTACAATAAACCTCATTTCAATCCTGAAATATTACTGTGTCCATCAGTTATTAGATATATCAAATTGAAATGGCTGTTGCAAACACCCAAATATTTAGAACTAAAAATGATTAAGATTAATAGGGGTGCCCACACTTTTTTATATGACTGTATATTCTTGTACATAGGAGCAGTATTATAGTAGTTATATTCTTGTACATAGGAGCAGTATTATAGTAGTTATATTCTTGTACATAAGGGGCAGTATTATAGTAGTTATATTCTTGTACATAGGAGCAGTATTATAGTAGTTATATTCTTGCACATAGGAGCAGTATTATAGTAGTTATATTCTTGTACATAGGAGCAGTATTATAGTAGTTATATTCTTGTACATAGGAGGCAGTATTATAGTAGTTATATTCTTGTACATAGGAGCAGTATTATAGTAGTTATATTCTTGTACATAGGAGCAGTATTATAGTAGTTATATTCTTGTACATAGGAGTAGTATTATAGTAGTTATATTCTTGTACATAGTAGTATTATAGTAGTTATATTCTTTTACATAGGAGGCAGTATTATAGTAGTTATATTCTTGTACATAGGAGTAGTATTATAGTAGTTATATTCTTGTACATAGGAGCAGTATTATAGTAGTTATATTCTTGTACATAGGAGCAGTATTATAGTAGTTATATTCTTGTACATAGTAGTATTATAGTAGTTATATTCTTGTACATAGGAGGCAGTATTATAGTAGTTATATTCTTGTACATAGGAGGCAGTATTATAGTAGTTATATTCTTGTACATAGGAGCAGTATTATAGTAGTTATATTCTTGTACATAGGAGCAGTATTATAGTAGTTATATTCTTGTACATAGGAGCAGTATTATAGTAGTTATATTCTTGTACATAGGAGGTAGTATTATAGTAGTTATATTCTTGTACATAGGAGCAGTATTATAGTAGTTATATTCTTGTACATAGGTGCAGTATTATAGTAGTTATATTCTTGTACATAGGAGCAGTATTATAGTAGTTATATTCTTGTACATAGGAGCAGTATTATAGTAGTTATATTCTTGTACATAGGAGGTAGTATTATAGTAGTTATATTCTTGTACATAGGGGGCAGTATTATAGTAGTTATATTCTTGTACATAGGAGCAGTATTATAGTAGTTATATTCTTGTACATTGAAGGCAGCATTATTGTAGTCATATTCTTGTACATAGGAGGTAGTATTATAGTAGTTATATTCTTGAACGTAGAGGCAGTATTAGGGTGTGTTCACATGGCGGAAAATGATTTTCATGTTCATCAGCATTCCGTCGCGGCATCCCGCTCCCTAATTAGGTCTGGATAAATGGGCCTAATCAGGAAAACGTTGCCGCGGACACCATGAGTGGAATCCGTGGCAAGATAGCAGCAGGACGCGGGAGAAAAAAAGCATCCTGCTCTATCTCCATCTCCCATTGAAAACAATGGGAGGTGGATTCGGGAGGAATATGCTCCGATTCTGGGGTGGAATCCGCCCCCAAATCCAGCGGCTAATTCCTCCATGTGAACACACCCTTATAGTAGTCATACTTTCAAACATACAGCTGCATCTCAATAAATTAGAATATCTTTGAAACTTTTATTTATTTCAGTAATTAAATTAAAAAAGTGACCTCCTATATTTTCTAGATTCTTTACACACAGAGTGTTCTATTTCAAGTGTTTTATTTCTGTAAATGTTGATTATGGATTACAGGTAATGAAAACCCAAATCTAAGAAAATTAGAATATTGTAAAATAGTTCAGTATTGTAAATTTAGTGTGTCAGTCTGGTTCAGTGAAGAAATCAGGCGATACCTTTTAGAGGCTAACTGAGTATATTTGATAAGGTTTTTTAAGTAAGCTTTCAAGAGTCTAGCTCTCTTCTTCAGACATGGTGTTATAACACCATGTCTTAAGATGAGAGATAGACTCTTGAAAGCTTACTTATCAAATATACTCAGTTAGCCTCTAAAAGGGGTTGCCCTGATTTCTTCATTCTTCCACTACTTTCAATGGCTAACACGGTACAACATTATACTACAATCAGTCTGGTTCAGTAGGACACACAATCATGGAAGACGCTAATTATGAATCGTATTACTGAATTACTGAAATGAATGAACGTTTCAAAAATATTCTAATTTATTGAGATGCGCCTGTAAGGGAAATATATGATATATATTATGGCACGGTTTTAATAGATATACAAATAGATTATTAGTCTCCCACAGGCTCTTATATGATGCCATGCAGACGAAAGCTGTGTTCACACACATTGCATAAAATTGATATTAACTGAATATTTTACGAAGTGAATAAAAGTAATGGAGCAGTTAGTTCTCCCATAGGATCACATAAAACAGGTTAACTAATAAGTTCGACATAGAAAGAGAGATCTAACAAAATGCTCCAAGTGCCAGGACTGCCAACATTAATAATGTACATTGTATCCAGAAGCTGGCATCTGCCCAGAGACTTCAATATATTTGTAACAACAAAAAGATAAACTTGCCAGAGAGGAGACGCAAAAACTATTGTATGACAAACCAAAGTGAATAGCATTCCTAATCTGTGTCGTACCCACTATCATGCACTATCCTACATACACATGCTAGGGGAGCAGTATTATACTAGTAAAATTCTTGTAAATAGAAAAAAGTATTATAGTAGTTATATTCTTGTACATGGGGGCGTATTATAGTAGTTATTTCTTGTCATAGGAGGCAGTATTATAGTAGTTATATTCTTGTACATAGGAGCAGCATTATAGTAGTTATATTCTTGTACATAGGGGCAGTATTATAGTAGTTATATTCTTGTACATAGGAGCAGTATTATAGTAGTTATATTCTTGTACATAGGAGCAGTATTATAGTAGTTATATTCTTGTACATAGGAGTAGTATTATAGTAGTTATATTCTTGTACATAGGGGCAGTATTATAGTAGTTATATTCTTGTACATAGGAGCAGTATTATAGTAGTTATATTCTTGTACATAGGAGCAGTATTATAGTAGTTATATTCTTGTACATAGGGGGCAGTATTATAGTAGTTATTGCACATAGGAGTAGTATTATAGTAGTTATATTCTTGTACATGGGGGCAGTATTATAGTAGTTATTGCACATAGGAGTAGTATTATAGTAGTTATATTCTTGTACATGGGGGCAGTATTATAGTAGTTATATTCTTGTACATAGGAGCAGTATTATAGTAGTTATATTCTTGTACATAGGAGCAGTATTATAGTAGTTATATTCTTGTACATAGGAGTAGTATTATAGTAGTTATATTCTTGTACATAGGAGCAGTATTATAGTAGTTATATTCTTGTACATAGGAGCAGTATTATAGTAGTTATATTCTTGTACATAGGAGCAGTATTTTAGTAGTTATATTCTTGTACATAGGGGGCAGTATTATAGTAGTTATTGCACATAGGAGTAGTATTATAGTAGTAACTGACGGGGGTAGTTATAGTTTTTGTACACAGGGCAGTATTATAGTAGTTATATTCTTGTACATGGGGGCAGTATTATAGTAGTTATATTCTTGTACATAGGAGCAGTATTATAGTAGTTATATTCTTGTACATAGGAGATAGTATTATAGTAGTTATATTCTTGTACATAGGAGACAGTATTATAGTAGTTATATTCTTGTACATAGGGGGCAGTATTATAGTAGTTATATTCTTGCACATAGGAGTAGTATTATAGTAGTTATATTCTTGTACATGGGGGCAGTATTATAGTAGTTATATTCTTGTACATAGGAGGCAGTATTATAGTAGTTATATTCTTGTACATAGGAACAGTATTATAGTAGTTATATTCTTGTACATAGGAGCAGTATTATAGTAATTATATTCTTGTACATAGGAGCAGTATTATAGTAGTTATATTCTTGTACATAGGAGCAGTATTATAGTAGTTATATTCTTGTACATAGGAGCAGTATTATAGTAGTTATATTCTTGTACATAGGAGCAGTATTATAGTAGTTATATTCTTGTACATAGGGGGCAGTATTATAGTAGTTATTGCACATAGGAGTAGTATTATAGTACGGTAGTTATATTTTTGTACACAGTGCAGTATTATAGTAGTTATATTCTTGTACATAGGAGCAGTATTATAGTAGTTATATTCTTGTACATAGGAGCAGTATTATAGTAGTTATATTCTTGTACATAGGAGATAGTATTATAGTAGTTATATTCTTGTACATAGGAGACAGTATTATAGTAGTTATATTCTTGTACATAGGGGCAGTATTATAGTAGTTATATTCTTGTACATAGGAGGTAGTATTATAGTAGTTATATTCTTGTACATAGGAGCAGTATTATAGTAGTTATATTCTTGTACATAGGAGCAGTATTATAGTAGTTATATTCTTGTACATAGGAGACAGTATTATAGTAGTTATATTCTTGTACATAGGAGACAGTATTATAGTAGTAGACAACTATATGAAAAGAAGACTGGGCAAGCCAAACATGAAACTGAAATCTGTGCTCTCTCCTGAATTAGAATATACCGGCCCTGGAGTTTAGCCTATACAAATCAATAGAGGATTAACCCTTTAAGGCCTCAGCATACATTGTGATACCAGTAAGTGACCATAACCAAGCAGCTGCTTCCACCCTGCACTACCCATAACAAACTGCAGTAAGCCTGGCACTGTAATTACCCATCTCTGAATTATCCGCTGTTACTAAGTGCTTTATTTAGCTGCATTGTCATGGACATGTAAGCGAGCAGCACACAATTAGTACGGGATTTTATACCGACTCACAAACACTGGCGTAATGAGCGGCTGCTTCCTCCCCAATACAATATTTATTATTTAAAGGGATACTCCGCAATAGACATGTGTTGAAACCTTGTGGTACAGATTATATGTTAATTCATTAAGCCCTGACCTAGGAATCTACTGAAGACTGGGGCAGGGGCAGGTAAGCATTATATGTACTATATAGGGTGCCAAATAAGGATTATTTATGCCTATGTCATGAAATCGGAAAGATGTATCAATGGTCAGGAATAATGTATGTGAAAATTGCATTATCAAAAATCAGTAAAAAAGTAAAAGTTTTTTTTTTTTTTTAATTTTTAAAGACTTTTTGGCGATTTTTTTTTTTTTTTTAAATCTTAATCCTAATATCGTGCAATTTTCACTCTGAGCCTCATAATAGGCTTCCTGTTCTGTAGAGATCACTTCTCAGCAGTCGTCTTAATATTATCACAGACAGGATTACAATGATAGCTCACACCTATTCAAAGATCCAACACAGGGTCCAAAATTCACAATAGGTGTTATCACAGCTCCTTCCCTTCCGCACAGTGACCTCAGCACAGGTCATCGAGCATGCCCACAACACTCTCTCATAGAAGTCAATGACAATCTCCAGTTTATTTTATTCTTTGGTTAATGTGGCTGCTGTAAAGCATGTCTCCAAATGTTGTAAACAGGTTAGGCAAGATGGCTGCCTACCAAAATAATATACAGAATATAGAAGGAAAAAAATTAAATTAAATTATGGATTATTTATCAGTATCTGATTTTGATTAATAAAAGAAATGGGGCACATGTTGATATCAGTAGGATATGACATTAAAGGAGTTTTCCAACCTTTTGACCTACCCTTAGGATAGGTCATAAATATCACATAAGGCGGATATCCGACCCCCTTAACCCTCACCGATCAGCCATTCACAGAAGCCATCAGAATTACATAGTAGACTGAGGCAGAAACAAATGGCTCCTTCACTGTGTAGTGGTCATGCTGGGTTACTGCAGGTCATTGCCCATTCTAGTGAATGGGAGCCCAGTGCAGGCATCCTTGGCCAACAGTAGACTTTGCAAGAGCAAGCCGGGCATTTCCGCTTATGCCACTGCACAGTAGGTGTGTTTAGATGTATGGCCAAGTAATACAACGTAGGCTCAAATCAGCCAGAATAGAAGCTGCTTGTATAGAAAGGCTCTGACTTCTGACTAATAGAAGGGGGTCCCACTCAGGTCCCATAGGGAATATAGACAATTGTCCTCATGAGACTACCCTATTAATGCTGAAGGTGGAGCATACCATTATTTCCACATAGAAAACAAGGTACACTTTAAGACTGAACCAGTTTCTGAAGCCAACAATGACCTTTGGACATTACATCTGGTGTCTGACATTTGTTGGTTGCTTCCTAGTGATCGCTAAAAAATCATAAAGTCAGACTAGATCAATATTCTTACAGTACTTTGCCCATTAGGGGCAGATTTACAACCCACTACAACCTTCTAGTAATGGCATATTCATGATTAGACAGAATGTAGGCACAAATGGGGGGTCTATGGACAAGCCTGCCGACTGTTCATAACACAGCAGAATAGTGAGTGCAGCTCTGGAGTATAATACAGGATGTAACTCCGGATCAGTATAGGATAAGTAATGTAATGTATGTACACAGTGACTGTACCAGCAGAATAGTGAGTGCAGCTCTGGAGTATAATACAGGATGTAACTCAGGATCAGTACAGGATAAGTAATGTAATGTATGTACACAGTGACTGCACCAGCAGAATAGTGAGTGCAGCTCTGGAGTATAATACAGGATGTAACTCAGGATCAGTACAGGATAAGTAATGTAATGTATGTACACAGTGACTGCACCAGCAGAATAGTGAGTGCAGCTCTGGAGTATAATACAGGATGTAACTCAGGATCAGTACAGGATAAGTAATGTAATGTATGTACACAGTGACTGCACCAGCAGAATAGTGAGTGCAGCTCTGAAGTATAATACAGGATATAACTCAGGATCAGTACAGGATAAGTAATGTAATGTATGTACACAGTGACTACACCAGCAGAATAGTGAGTGCAGCTCTGGAGTATAATACAGGATGTAACTCAGGATCAGTACAGGATAAGTAATGTAATGTATGTACACAGTGACTGCACCAGCAGAATAGTGAGTATAATACTTTTGTATACTAATTAAATCTAAATATAACCTGAACATGCAAGTGAATTGTGAAAGTTGCATGTGAAGACACTTGGATCCTTAGTAGAAGAGAACCCTGTAATATGTTGGCGCTAAATATGTATATCATTAGTCTTGTAGAGAGAAAATTCTATAAATTATTCAGGACAAGATGTACAGTAGTGGTTGTCACTCAGACAGGAAGTAAAATGGTTGCAAGGCAACTTGAATCACAAGCTTGTAGAACATACTAAAAGTGAGCTTGAAATAAATTCTAAATAGTACATATAGTGAATATGTGCAGAGAGTGAACGAGGCTGGATGATTCTGATGTAAACCCGTGATGTAAACCCGTAGATGATGCCGCAAGCAGGAATGTAGTAAAGAGCGAGGTCATGTCTGGCCTCCGATGACAGCCTTTTATTAACACAATGTATATTGGTAAGGATGCCTTTAGAAGTTTGCTGACGCCTGCATGCTAATAAACTCATCTACTAGTCCCTTCTTGCCACTATGAATGGATATTACTGTATATAAAAGCTCCCATATATCGGATGTGATGGTTATAGCGCTGCGCCATTTAAGTTTCGTGAAGCGCTTGAAGTGAAATGATCATAGATGGGTAAGAAACATTAATAAGATATAATTACATTGGGTTATACAGCTCCGGTCTGAACAGGCGGTTATATGTTTTTAGGTAATATCTCGGGCTGACTGTGAGAATAGCCCTTGGTCTAAACGACAATCGGATCACAATGAAAGTGAGACATCACCCAACACATATGTCACCTCCATGGAAAAAGTCACTGCAAGAATCCTGGGACTATTTCCTCCCTGAAATGCAATTTTACTACGATTTGCAATCAACCAAATGTTGCCGTTGATCCCAACCTAATATGGTTTACATATAGAGTTAATATACATATTAGATATTCCTCCTAACGCACTTTAACCTCACATGCACACTGGGCTTGGCTGAGCATGGACGTGTGGCAGCAGCTCTGGAGGACTCTACCCATGTAATACCACACTTCGCCTGTAGTGGCCACTGCAGAAGAAATAAGCAGCTGCACAGTGAGCACACATAAGCAATCACAGTTGATCAACTGATTTTTGAGGCCCCATGCAAACGGACTGGAAAATCCAGTCTGTACAACGGCCATATTTCCCGGCCTGAACCCATACAGGGGACCAGGACTCCTTGCATCACAGTGGTCTATGACAGTGGTAGTCACTGTCTGCCCATAACTTCAATATCCATACTCTATACAGTCAGAATAGTGATGCCACAGACAGGCAGGGACTCCCAAGATCAGTGATCACTATGATGATAAGAGTCCCGGACTCCTGTCATCATGGGCTGTGAAATCTGGTTGATATATGGACTGGATATACTGGTCAAGATTGCCTGGTGTGCATGGAGCCTGAAAAGCCCCCCACTGCTGAGATTTCCAAGGCTGCTTTAAGAAGGACAATCCCTTTAAATTGAAGGGTCTAGCCTTGGTAGGCAACAATTTAACTTTTACGTAGTCTGTCCATCATACCCCATTCTATCCCACGCAGATAGATAGGGGCGTGGCTTCCAGTGACATCACCATCTAATTATTGCCACTCTTTTGTATGAATATGCATGCAGAGATCACTGTCAATCACTTGATTAGGACAACCCACTGGACTCCTCAGCATAGAAAGAGCAGAGATTTCAGTCACTAAGTTAAGTTTCATGATTTTTTTCCCTATAGTACTATATATCAATCTGCTCAGCTACTCCTCCCCTCTAACATAACCAGACTGTATGTTCTATGTGACATGTTCCCTTTAATATCACCACATAGGGTTAATATGTAATTGTGCTCCGTAGGCCGCAGTCCTCATTTCCTCCAGAATTAGATTTTTAATAGAAGCAATTCAGAGAGAACAGACGAAGAATATTCCGGAGCTAATGTAAGGAACAAAAAAATTTGAGCTTTCCGTGTAGATTGTATCGCTCGATCGCGTCTTAAAAGCCGCTACATAATGACTTCAAGTACAAACATTTAATTCAGATGGGTTTAATGTGCGGCGTCTGAGAAGGTAAAAGTAATGTGATTAAACATCGCAGAGCCGTGACCACGGGAGAGAGAACGGAAGACAAAGGAACGACACCCCCCCAATACTGATACAGAAGTTTTGTGGAGGATCTGTCAGCTGTAGTCATGAGTCTATTTTAGTAAATTTCCTATAATATTACAGATCTGATGCATATTTTTGTAAAACTCTGCATTATGCAGTTCCTCTGTTACTCATCCTGGATACAAATTGAGAATATGGCATCCTGTCAATGTCACAAGGTCCAAACTAAGGCTAGGTTCACACCTGCGCCCCGGTCTCTGCTTGGGGATTACGTCCCCCATTCCGCTTTAAAAATGCGGAGAAAAAAGTCCTGCTAGCAGGACTTTTCTCTCCACATTTTTCAGGCGGAAATCGGCTGGAAACCCAGCAGACCCCATTATAGTCTATGGCAGGGGTCGACAAACCCCGGCACACGTGCCAAGAGTGGCACACGAGGCTTATTTCCCTAGCACGGTTAGCAGAGTCCTCACCCAGCAGTTTCGATCGGACCAAACACGGCCGAAACGAAACTGCTATTATTATACCGTGGGGTCTCTGCAGACCCCAGAGTATAAGTGGGGCTCCCGGGGAGATGATCAAACATAAAAAACAATGTTAACTCACCTTCCCTGGATCAGCAGCCGCTGTGTGCTCTGCAGGCGCTTCTGCCTGATGTAAGAGACAGCTGGCAGGGCCTCAGGGGTCACGTCCAATGTCATTACGCATAATTACGCGACGTGACCCCAGAGACCCAATCAGCGGTCGCTGACTACAGGCAGAAGCGCCCGAAGAGCATAGAGCGGCTGCGAATCCAGGGAAGGTGAGTTAACATTGTTTTTTATGTTTGTCACCTCTCGAGGCCCTGCACTTATTATACTCTGGGGTCTGAAGAGACCCCACAGTATAATAATAGCTAGTGAGTGGCGAAAATTGGAATATTATAAAAGTTAGAATATTATACTGTGTGCAGGGGCCGCTATGGGACATAATATCGTGTGCAGGGGCCATTATGAGACAAAATATTGTGTGCAGGGGCCGTTATGGGACAAAATACTATGTGCATGGGCCACTATGGGATATAATGCCGTGTGCAGGGGCCGTTATGAGACATATACCTTGTGCAGGGACGGCTATGGGACATAATAACGTATGCAGGGGCCACTAAGAAACATAATACCATGTGCAGGAGCCGCTATGGGACATAATACCGTGTGCAGGGGCCGTTATGGGACATAATGCCGTGTGCAGGAGCCACTAAGAAACATAATACCGTGTGTAGGGGCCGCTATGGGACATAATACCGTGTGCAGGGGTCGTCAGACTTACATTTATTGACCGGCACTCCGAGTACCTCAACTTTGATTTTTTAATCGAAATCGGCACATCAATCAAATGTGGGGATCCACAAGTAACCGCTTTTTTAAGCGGATCAGGTTTTTTTTCATGGGGTCCCCAAGCGGACCCTACGAATGGAAACCCGAACGCAGGTGTGAAAATAGCGTTACTTAGGCTATGTTCACATTTGTACCGGACTCCATCACAATGTCTGCCAGAAAATCTGCGGAGGAAAAAGTCCTGCCAGAGGACGTAACTACTGACAATAGAGGATGTCACATCTTATCTCCTCCCCCCCCCCTGCACTGAGCAAGTCTAGAAAACTCTCCCATAGACCTCAATGAGTCGGCTCCAGTTTATTGCTGCCTATGGCCATGAGACTGCTGTAAAGCATATCACCAAATGCTTTTAACAGAGCAGAGGAGAAGCTCAGGCAAGATGGCCGCCCCCATAATCCTGTACAGAAAATAGAATTAAAAAAAAAATCTATACAATCAGAAAATAAAAACAGATTAGAAAAAAGTGATAAGCCTCATGCACACGGCCGAGTGTGCAGGTTGATTTTTTTAATGGAAGGCACTGGAATGCTACTCTGATCCGTGTTCCTTCCATTAAAAAAATCGGCCTGCACATATCATCTTTTTTAGCAGCCATTGGGTGTAAGAAGCTCTAGTGGGCAGTAATGGGAGCGGCTCAGCAGCCCCATCCACTGCATAGTGGTAGTTCCAGTGTACTGCAGCGCCATTCCTATAACTTATATAGGAGAGGCGCTGCATACACTCCTCGTCCACTAGCAGCTCCCGGCACCCAGACGCTGCTAGAACAGATGATCTGTGCGGGGGGCCAAGTGTTGGACCCTGACAGATCACATACTGATGACCTATCCTGTGGATAGATCATCAGTATGGAAATTCAATTTGGGGCTGAACAACCCCTTTAAGGCCACTGCCCTCTGCCATGTCTGCATTCGATAGGTTTTCATTTTCAAAGTGAAGCGTACAAAGACCTTAAAATGCCCAGAATCTCAGTGTGCGGTATCATGGGTCATCCATTATTCACCATAACGTCTTATTCCTCCAAGACGTCGCCTCATCCAGCTTTAATGCCGACTCAAGTCAAGAATATAAAAAATATATGAAAAGTTTGTATTGTACAAGACAACATACCCGACTTCACAGTATGGAGATGAAAAGGAGGAATTCTGGTATTCATATTCTCTCCTACTATTGGGGAATCAAAACATTCCTCTCCTGAAATACTCTGTGCTACTGTAACTATAAATCTCAGTCTGTAATCTGCCACTTGTCTCCATTCCTCACATACAATCGTGACATTGCCCTGTCACATGCAGCCTTGTACTTGCCATCAGTGGAGATATTATCACCTCCTAAAGGATCATTATACTTGTTTCCTGAAATACTCTGTGCTGCTGTATAGCTCTATAATGCTCAGTGTGTAATCTGCCACTAGTCTCCATTCCTCACTTTCTATCACGACATTGCCCTGTCACATGCAGCCTTGTACTTGCTATCAGTGGACAAGGGCGTAACTACAGGAGTTGCAGCTACCGGGCCCTGGAGCCTCAGGGGGCCCAAAGGCCTCTCTACAACATAAGAAGATACCAGTATTATAGATAACACATAGTAAGTAGGGGCCCCATTACATATTTTGCATTGGGGCCCAGGAACTTTACGTTAGGCCTCTGAACGGCCCCCCCAGGGATCATCATACTCAGGTCCTGAAATCCTCTGTGCTGCTGGGGAATCTGCCCTCTCCACTATATAAGCTTCAATCTATGATCTGCCACTTTTCTCCATTCCTTAATGGTTACAAGCCTTGTCCTGACTGATAAACCTCACAAGGTGACCAGTGAATCTGTGTGAGAGGCTGCTATTTGTATTCAACGCTACGGAATATGGTGGCGCTATATATTAAGAAATGAATGAATGAAAAGCCACTGCTTGGAATAATGTCTAGTAAATCATCTCTTACCCACAGCCAGATTTCATAGTCACCCTCTGGAGCGCGCTACCTTGGCACGTCCACCGGTTGGTGCCAGGTGACTGTGACTTGGTGCTTGTCATGCTGGCGCTTAAAACACGACTTGACAGAATGACAAGATCTGGCACAGGTTACATATTAAATCCGCTGTCAGCGTCTTTTGTTCCTAATTCCAGGGAGAACAGGATAATGCCCCAGTATAGGTGAGAGGAACTGGGCAGAGCTACAATGTTATGGCAGCTGGCTGGACGCCGGCCACCGGTATAATTTATCTAAATGTTCATCGCTCTGCGGGGTGTTATATCATTATATGGACAAGGTCAATATGTGTAACGTGTACTGAGGGAGTATCAATGACTGATACTCGACGTCCCATTATCCACGTCATAACTTAAAGGGACCATTGTGGCCTATCTGTACTGATCCTGAGTTACATCCTGTATTATACTCCAGAGCTGCACTCACTATTCTGCTGGTGCAGTCACTGTGTACATACATTACATTACTTATCCTGTACTGATCCTGAGTTACATCCTGTATTATACTCCAGAGCTGCACTCACTATTCTGCTGGTGCAGTCACTGTGTACATACATTACATTACTTATCCTGTACTGATCCTGAGTTATATCCTGTATTATACTCCAGAGCTGCGCTCACTATTCTGCTGGTGCAGTCACTGTGTACATACATTACATTACTTATCCTGTTCTGATCCTGAGTTACATCCTGTATTATACTCCAGAGTTGCACTCACTATTCTGCTGGTGCAGTCACTGTGTACATACATTACATTACTTATCCTGTACTGCTCCTGAGTTACATCCTGTATTATACTCCAGAGCTGCACTCACTATTCTGCTGGTACAGTCACTGTGTACATACATTACATTACTTATCCTGTACTGATCCTGAGTTACATCCTGTATTATACTCCAGAGCTGCACTCACTATTCTACTGGTGCAGTCACTGTGTACATACATTACATTACTTATCCTGTACTGCTCCTGAGTTACATCCTGTATTATACTCCAGAGCTGCACTCACTATTCTGCTGGTGCAGTGACTGTGTACATACATTACATTACTTATCCTGTACTGATCCTGAGTTACATCCTGTATTATACTCCAGAGCTGCGCTCACTATTCTGCTGGTGCAGTCACTGTGTATATACATTACATTACTTATCCTGTACTGATCCTGAGTTACATCCTGTATTATACTCCAGAGCTGCACTCACTATTCTGCTGGTACAGTCACTGTGTGCATACATTACATTACTTAGCCTGTACTGATCCTGAGTTACATCCTGTATTATACTCCAGAGCTGCACTCACTATTCTGGTATAGTCACTGTGTTTATACATTACATTACTTATCCTGTACTGATCCTGAGTTACATCCTGTATTATACTCCAGAGCTGCACTCACTATTCTGCTGGTGCAGTCACTGTGTACATACATTACATTACTTATCCTGTACTGATCCTGAGTTACATCCTGTATTATACTCCAGAGCTGCGCTCACTATTCTGCTGGTACAGTCACTGTGTACATACATTACATTACTTATCCTGTACTGATCCTGAGTTACATCCTGTATTATACTCCAGAGCTGCACTCACTATTCTGCTGGGTGTTGATGGAAACAATCAGCCAACTGGTTGTCAGACATCCCCGGACAGCTTAAATAAGCTCCTATGATGCAGGAGAACAGTTAGTTTTGCCACATTATTGTATAATAGCTGATATATAACACGATAGTTCCCAGGATACAGACCACCACTATAACAACCAGCTCTGTGGAATCAGGGAATGCTGGGAAATTTCAGCTGTAACGTGTACAGAATATCACCAAGACTGCAGCTAAATAGCGAGTGACAGAGGGGAGACTCCGCATTACCACCTGCATGTAGCATCAGTGTCCCAAACGTATCTAAGATATTCCATAAGAAACAAAAAAAAATAAGGAAAAAAATATTCACTTTGACATTTGAAGGATCAACAATTATAGTGAGTAGCCGGATTTATACCATCTCACCAATATTTGTGTATAGAGGGATTTTGATTTTATTTCTTTTCGTATTTTCTATACACCGCAGTTACCTGTTGTCTGAGCTGCAGTGTAAAGCATGGTGATAGCAAAGAGGAGTAGTCTGGGCTTCTAATAAGAGGTGAGTAGATTTTAGACTACCGCAGACAACCATCAGACACTGCAGTAATGCAGTAGTCACCAGTCATCGGAGTGATTTCATCCAATTGTTTATAACGTATGTCGCCCCGATGGGACTATCCCTTTAAGACCTCAGTGAGAGCAGGCCGCTGCGGTGGGAACGGTCAGGGGTCTTGCTGGGAGTTATGATACTTTATCCCAACCAGTACAACCAGATCTACAAGTCACATTCTTGTGGAATCTCATCCCAGTGACCGGCCTGTCCTCCGCTGACCTGCACTCATTCTATTGTGTACGATCACCATGGAAACCAGGTTACTATGCAGCCATGGCTAACCGGGTCTGACAGTCTGCTGGGAACCCTGGACTGACACCGTCATGCAAATTTACACAGGTGTGAAAGAATAGTGAGCTGAGCTGGTCAGGTGAAGCCGTTCTAAGTTGGCAGGTAACACAGTCTATTAGATGCAGCAGAGCCGAACTGTTTAGATATAGCAGAGGCGAGACTGAAATAGACAAGAGCCTAGTTTGTCATATGCAGCAGAGCTGGTCATTTATAGCAAAGCTGAGCCAGTCAGATATACATAGGAGAATTCAGTCTCTCAGGTAGAGCACAGCTGGGTTTGATAGATACAGGAGAGTGGAGTCAGATATAGGCAAGCCAAGGTTGTCAGATGCTGCAGACCAAGGTCTTTCACATGTAGCAGAGCCGGGCTTGTCACTTAACGCACAGCTGGACCTGTCAGATATAATGTAGATAGGAGAACTAAGTCCGTCAGATATAGTAGAGCCTAGTGCGTTACACTACATTCACATCTGTGTTTTGATTTCCATTTTTTTGGTCAGTCGGAGGACCAGAACAACGGAAAAAAGGACAAAAACAGATCCCAACAATGATGGACACGAGCAGAGCACAAGGGTCCCCTTCACTTTAATGGACACAGATGTGATCATAGCCTTAGTTATAGGAGAGCCCAATCCATCCGACGCAGCAGATCTAGATTTATCGTAAGGCTACATTCATATTTGCGTCAGAGTCTCCCGTAACAGACACCATTATAGTCAATGGGCTCCTTCAGCCTCCATATGTAACTGCTATTCTAGCGATCTGCCTCCCATGGACCAGAACAATGGACTGGCAACGCTGGTTGATTCTGTCCAACACAGCAGAACACATTTCGTTTAACGCAACAGAGCACAGTCCGTCCGACGCAGCAGAGCACAGTCCGTCCGACGCAGCAGAGCACAGTCCGTCCGACGCAGCAGAGCACAGTCCGTCCGACGCAGCAGAGCACAAACCTTCCGACGCAGCAGTGCACAGACCCTCCGATGCTACATTTCTACATTCATAAACAAGGGCTGACGCTAAGTTCACAATAGCATTGGCTCTACATTGTTCTGGTCTGTCAGAGGACCAGAACAATGAGCAGGCGGACCACTGTAATATCGGTTACATACGGAGATTGACGGACCCCATTGACTATTGTTTTTTTTTATATGGAACGCTTCACGAATTTGCGTGTCATCCTTGCGCAGGGGCCATGCTAATCTTCTCTGTATTGTTCCAATTTTAGTATATGTGCTGCTGAAGCGAGCACGACCCCATTGACTATTGTGTGCAGGACTTTTTCACCTGCCGATTTCAGGCAGACATTGTGGTAGGGTATCCAATGGAGACCCAATCGGAAATGTGAACTGTGAACTTAGCCCGAGTCTGTCAGATATAGCACAGATGAGTCTGTCATATAAAGCAGGGCCAGGTCTGCTGTAGTATAGGCTGATATGACAGATGTAGCAGTGCCAAGATTGTTAGATGTAGCAGAGCTGAATGTGCTGGTTTTATCATTTGCTAACATGCAAAGTGATCACGGTATGCGGTCTATGACTTTACAGAGAACTGTACTTCAGCTCTGCTATACCTGCCACAGAGCACATATTTAGAGAACAGCCTCCCACTCTGTTCACTCTGTTGTAATCTGTTGAGACTATATGCATGGTCAAGTGTCTGGCAGAATTAGACTCAGTCATCACCAAATCTCTCCTTCTCATATAGTCAGAGATGGGGCAGACGGCGACTCCTCGTTTCAAGTGCAAATGAAACCTGTCTCATAGGAACAGAAGGCAGCAAAACATTACTCAGAGCCCGTCCTGACTCCTCACTTCTAATCTTTCTTAGTCACTTTCTTATTATGCAGAGGACATTTCATCAACTTTCTTACAAAACTACATGTTTCTATTCCTCCCCATGTGTAAGATCTCACAGCTGAGGGTTTGTTACAATTGTTTTATAATCTAGACAATCCTCAGTGTGCTGAACAGTCAGGACTCCCAGTTTATACATTTTACTAGCAGGGATACATTGTAGCAAACTAACAGGAAAGGCAAGAGGTTTGTGTTCAAATGATGGTCTACACTGGATACAATTGTAAATAATCATCAGCAATGAGAGAAGACCCCGGAGTATAATAGTAATTTGTGGGTGGCAAACCCCAAAAATTTCATGTCTAGCTGAACCCAAAATTTTTAGAAAATTTGTAGTTCAGTTGACCCTATGTATGTCCCACTATGGGACATTATACTGTGTGCAGGGGCCACTATGGGACATTATACTATGTGGAGGGGCCACTATGGGACATTATACTGTGTGGAGGGGCCACTATTGGGCATTATACTACTTGGAGGGGTCACTATTGGACATTATACTGCTTGGAGGGGCTACTATGGGACATTATACTGTATGGAGTAGCCATTAGAGGACATTATACTGCATGAAAGGCCGCTATAAGGCATTATACTGTAGGGAGGGCCACTATGGGTCATTATACTGCTTGGAGGGGCCAATAGGGGACATTATACTGCATGAAAGGCCGCTATGAGGCATTATACTGTAGGGAGGGTCACTATGGGACATTATACTGTATGGGGGCCACAATGGAGCATTATATTGCGTGAAGGGCTGTTATGGCACATTATTCTGTCACAGGCGTCTCTGGCGTGGATGGAAAGGGGGGGGGATCCTGAGCTTTCTGAACTTTCGTCACATACTAAGCCGTATAACTTTTTAAAAAATTTTCCATCAATGTTACTGTACGAGGGATTGTTTTTTTGTGGGACAAGTAGCAGTGTCTAATGGTGCTATTTTGGGGTAAATACATCTTATATCTTATATTAACTCTTTCTGGGAAGGAATCGAAAAGTTTTGCCACTACTTTTTATGCTGATCTGATCTTCAATTGATCGATACGCTTAAATGGAAACCAAATTTGTATAGTCTTAACTATTTTTGGAAAGTAAAAATCCTTTATTTTTCTCCCATAACTTAATTATTTTTTTTTGTCAATGGAATTTTGCAAGAAGACCTGATGTTTTTATTGATGTCATTTTGACCAACGCATTTTAGCATTTTTTTTTGGTCGCGGACAAATAAAAAACGGTTCTGATGAGGGCATGTTCTTTTATTATTGTCAATCTGTACAAGTCCGGACAGCATGGAGCGAGTCACGAGGCAAAAACTAACTGGAATTGCTCTAAGAATAGAGCAGTCGGATGTATTTACATAACAGGCCAAAAAGCAGACGGACCACTTAGCGAGCGCCTGCCCTACCATCGCTCTCTAGTGACGCGCCTCAATTTAAAAACACCAAAATTATTTTATGTGTTTTTTTAAGCATCTGAAAAACAAGCACCGCCACGCCTCGTGACATCATCACCAGGAATCCTGGCGGCCGTCCAAGTCTAACTCAGCAAGTATTATCGGAAGCAGTCTGCTGAATAATACACAGGCCCCATCAGGAGCCTCTATGGCAACATCTCAATAAAGTTTTTAAAAGTAATTGGAAAGATTTATGAAACCTGTCTCTGCGTCCCCTAGCAACCAATCACCACACAGCTTTCATTTCTCAAACTGCTCTGCAAAAATTAAAACTGCGCTGTGATTGGTTGCTATGGGCAACAAAGAGTGTTTTACTTTACACAATGAAGCCTAGTGTAGGGATTGGGAATGTCAGGATTAAGAACCTGAGACCTGCAACATAAAGACATGGTGGTGGTTTAGTGGCCCCAAAACTGGTGATAGGTTCCTTTTCAGAGGGTTTACAGGGATATCAGATTGACGGGGGTCTGGCAGAGGAAGCACTGCTTCCTTTTCACAGGCCTTATGACATCACATTCATTTTTTACGAGGCTTGTTTACAGCTTAGTCCCATTCAAGTGAGAGGAACTGAGCTGCAATACCAAGCACAGTCACTATATGGTGTACGGCGCTGTGCTTGGAGAGCAGTGACGAGGCTGCAAGGCTTACCCAAACATTGGGGGGAAATTTATCAAACCCTGCACTACAGAATTTTGGTGTAAAGAAGTCACAAAGCAAGCATTTGCAACTTTTAGGACAGGACCCCACATGGCCCTGTCCTAAATGCTGTGGTTTGCCCGCGGCGGAAACGTTGCAGAAAAAAACGCAGTGTTTTACAGTTACTGTGTAGTGGATGGGTTTCTAGCGAATCCCATCCCCAGAGTGCGGGAAAATACAAATTGCAGTTTTGGAAATCGCAGCATGTCAATTATATCTACAGAAACGCCGGGGGTTTTCCTATAGGTATAATGGAAGCAGAACGTCCACAGAGGAAACCTCTGCGGACTTTCTGTGAAAAGCACTGCAAGAAAAACCATGATGCGTTGCCATCACGCAGCGCTTTTTTGCTGCGGGACACTACGTGTCGCCCCATTTATGAGGAAGCGCACGTCTCTTCATAAATGTGGCGGCTCCTCTGCTTGTGCTCATATCTACACCAGGCTACTGCTAGTATAGATTTCAGTGATCACTGATGCCAGTAAACTGGCACAAATTATATTGAATGTAGTGTAACTCTCACCCTACTTTCACGAAAGTGGCATGGGAGGCGCAAAAACGCCAGCTGTGACAATTATAGTCAGGACATGACTTCATTCTCCCCAGTACCGGGCAGTGATTCATGGTTATATATACACTTATAAAGCTGCCGCCATAAAACTGAAAACCCAAGTAATATGTCATCTAGTCTTCTCCTTCTGCGCTCACACCCCAGCGCTCACGTGTAAAAAGTCCACGAAAGAAGAGATAATATATAACCAAGGAGGATACAGAAGAAGGGAGCCTCATGTCAAAGATTAACTGAGCCCCCATTATAGTACTGACTAAGGGGCCTAGTGCTTGCGCAATAATCAACAGCCTAACCAGTGATGGGCCCCTATTTGCAAGGGCTCATAGGCTTTTTATAGGGAGTAAATTCCCTTAACATAAAACAAGGTATAACTGGTCTAGTGGCCCTGCTACATCCAGGTGTGTAGGGAAAGCTGGGTGCCAACCCTTGTGGGTGCTATACTGGAGGCCTTACTGATTTTCATCCAGCTTTCCAAAATAACGTTTAAGAAACATTAGTTACTAAAATTTATATTTATCAGATTCTAGGAAAGCAGGGTGACAACCAACACTGCTTCTATAGGCAGGTTACACACAGCAAAAGGCCTGTAAGAAATCAGGGTGACAACCCTTAACGACGCTATAATGGAGGTCATATTTGTTGCCGCCCCAACTTTTTAAAAATAATGGAATTCATAAATGTACTAGAATTTCAATTCACCTATATCTTTCCCTGGAAAAGCTGGATAATAGACAATATGGCCTCCACTACAAGTCCCAGATGGATCATTAACAAGCTTTCCTGATCTCCTGAAAAGCAAGTCTAGAAAAGCAGGTCAATTTAGCAAGGTTTGCCTTTCAGATGTGTGGGAAAGCTGGGTAAGAATTTGAATCGTACTGCTGCCCATATAAATTGTCTTTCAGCTTTTTATGAACAGACATAGACAAAAGGGAGCTGACTAATATTTCTAAAAACTAGTCAGAGGATATACACTGAAATGCAGATAATCCGTCATCCCATAATCCAGAATATTTGATAATCCGGCAATAATACAATTGAATAAATCTGTGAATCCAAGGGCGTAGATAACATACCGGAGCTGACGCCACATCCATCGCTCCCCACATCACTGCTGCCTCCTCCATTAGACATGCCCGCTGCTGCCTTCTGCACTGGCATCGCTGCTAATTGCCCATTAATTAGGTTTTCTGCACAGTCTATGGGATGACGCTATTTATACACTGAGTGGCGCAGACCCCAGGTGCCTGCTTGTGGGCGGCAAGGATTGCTGTCTCTGCTCCATCTGCGGACAACCACAGGGTCAGAAGCTGTCCCATTCAGACTATGCAGGACAGACAGTTATGTACGGACCATAGAGGCAAATCGCATAGCTGCAGAGCGGGCCCCTGGAAAGAGGGGGGCCCAGCACTGAGCAGCTTTATCTCACATCCAATACTGATCATGATGCAACCCGTTTAATTTTTATTAAAAAATTAATTGTAAATTTGGTGGGGCCCTTCTGAGTTTTATCATGGGGTCCTATGATTTTGGAGTACCGTAAGGACAGGCCTTCATTGTAGTGTGTTGGATTCTTCTAATGATCAGTGACTCCAGTTTAGCTACATAGTCTATGGGAGTCTACGGTAGTCTAAAATTTACTCCTGCTGCTTTACCCTGTAGTTCTACTTGCTTATTATAAGCTATTGCATCAATGTTTTACAAATCAATAAGATAATATATGAACCCAATAGAAATTTCTTAACTTGTCATCGTATCACATTTTATGACAATTTATGAGTATTTCCCCTTTTTTCTGATTCCAGGAAGGGTTTGGTACAATTCAGTCTAATCTTCACTATTTATAGACATGTCCAGTCTTGTCATATTATGTTAATATTTGCAATATGGCCCCTCCTGCATGGGTCCTCATCCAGCTTTCCTAAGCTAAAAAAGCTGGATGATTTTATATATATATATATATATATATATATATATATATATAGATGTCACTCAGCTTTCCTAGAATCATCTACATAAAGTGCTACTGTTACTCTTTATAGGAAGAGCAAATATTCCCTGTCATTACATTTATAGGGAGAGAACAAGCCTATCTGTGTCAGACAGGAAGGGCCGCGGGCTAACCTGTTCTCCCAGATACATCTAACCTTGGCCCTGGTGCCTTCTCTACGTAATTGTCCTTTGATCTCTTTATGAGGCGTGTTGCGTTTAGGAATGCGGCTTCCTGATTGTTCTGGGTCAGTTCTGAATCCCATTACATTTAACTGCCTCTAGGTTATCACTACTGCCTCCTGTAGGCCATAGGGATATTGCACTGGAGAAAAATGGTGCCCCCAGAGGCCGGGAGGAGCTACAATTATACAGTCTTTTTGCAATGTGCCACTCTGTATTAATTAGGAAAAGTCATGGGGAGCATAAGGAAGATAACTAAGGCCAACTTCATCATTAAAGAAGATCTTTCACCACTTCCACCACTTTGTGTCTTTAATTAGGTGGTGCTTCACTGTTTCCAGCACACTTGGAATTTTTTTCTCTAGCCCCCACCACTCCTGGGAAATTAGTGTAGGCTCTCTACTGTCAGGTGGGTGGTCCTAGACTATCTGCTCTAGCACAGGACCGCCCACCTGACAGTAGTGAGCATAATTTGCATGCTGGAGGGTGAAACTAACAAAGATGATTGCTCGTGAATGGAGAGGGCTAGAGAAAAAATTCCAGCTGTGTCGCAATCCGTGGAGCGGGGACTATTGAAGGATGTAAAGTGTTGGAGATGGTAGAGGTGGCGAACGGTCCTCTTTAAGGCTCCATGCACATGAACATGTGCTTTGTCAGCATGCTATACGTTTTTAACGGCTAGCGCACTGACCCATTATTATTATCACGGGTCCATGTAGGGGCTGTAAACCTGGGGGCAAAACTCAAGACAGGTCCTATTTCTGACCGTTTTGCAACCGGACTCACTACATGAAATGAATGGGTCCATGGAGCTCATGGTGGTTCCCCGGATCTGTACATACCCAAATACGTGTGCATGTAGCCTAAAGGAGTTTTCCAGGATTAGAAAAACATGGCTTTTTTACCAAAAATACTGCCACACCAGGTTGAGTATGGTATTGCAGCTTTGGTCTGCTAAATGGCACCCTCGGATCACACAGTGACGGTCTATTAAAATCAGATCATAATAAAATCCATCAACAGCAGCATGCTCACTGTTTCCATGTTGCCGCAGGGATTCTATTCTACCAGACACACGTGAACTGATAACCAGAAATATCAAAACGGCAACGGAGAAACATTACATAGATGGTGGAGCTTAGATTTAGTCACGTGAGACAGATTATGTGAATCAATGGGCAAAAGCAACAGATGATTGTCATGAGAGCCGCCGGGATGTCATGATAATGGAACCAGAAGTCACGGAGTTAAGGGATGAGATCAGATCACAGACGATCAATGGAGACCCATCCTGTATTGTATCTCTTATCGACCAGACACTTATATGGATCTTTGGGAAGCTGCAGAGATTTCAGCTCCTGTAGAGAACTTCAGCTTCTCATTCTTCTGCGCTAAAGGTCAATTCTTATGTCACCTCGGAAGGATTGAACGAGAGGCGAGGATGGGGAAGGTTCTTTATGTAAAGACTATTTATAGTGGTGTAGACACAGTCCATGCAAACATACCAGAAGGTGAAGGAATGTATAATAGTAGCATATACAATATATATAGTACAAGTCCAGTAATCCACAACTCCCATCCCAAAGCTACGGCGGCAACCGTAGTGACACAAACCATCAGAGGGCTTTTTCAGCAGCCTGTGTGGCCTAAACCATAACCTGCAGCGTCTCAGGACTTCTCTCCCAACAATCGCACAGGGACCTGCCAGCGGCCAATCTTGATGATTTGTGTGCCCAAGTGCATTCATCGTGGCATAACCTTCCCCGGACAACCATTAATAACCTCACTGATAACATGCCAAGGTGTGTAAGTGCGGGGATTTCTGCACTGGATACTGAATAAATCTAGATGTTTTCAATATTTTGTCTATTTTTTATCACTTATATATCATTATCATGTCTATCCATCCTGGGATTTCCAGAATTCCAAGACTTTTGCTTCTTGGTGTTACAATTTTAAAATTGTGGAGTGAACATTGGTTGACATCCAACTTTCCCAACAGCAGATAAATCAGCAACTTAGGATACGTTCAGATCTGTGTTGGAGGGCCGATGCAGATCTATCACACAGTCCGTCTAAAACTGTGGGCTTTTTCATCCAACAAAGTTACGTTTACCATAACGAAACGAATGGACCGCAATATAGTTGAGGGGATTTGTCAGATTAGACAGATCCGTCTTTCTCATTCTTCTTATGTGAACCTTCCCTTAAACAGCACTGGACATCTACCCGATCCTATCCGGCCTAAATAATAAAATAACCACTGTGCGGTTTATATACATTGTGTTGTCCTGTTATTCCTCCTGGAAATACATTGATAAATTAACAACTGAGCATTACTATTGCTCTTGTCAATAAGGTGCTGACACTGGCAGCACAGATTGGATAGTGCCAGGCTGTGCCACACTGCAAGGGGGGGAACCGTTAACACCTAGTTGTCAATTTATTTACACACGTGGACAAAATTGTTGGTCCCCTCTTTTAATGAAAGAAAAAATCTGACAAAAGTAATAATATATAAAAATTCTATGAAAATGAACAAATGAAAATCAAACATTGCTTTCCAACCAGGCTTCAACAGAATTTAAAAAAAAATAAAACTCATGAAACAGGCCTGGACAGAAATGATGGTTCCCTTAACCCCTTCAAGACCGAGCCCAAAAATGAGTTAAGGACCAGGCCTCGTTTTTCAAAACTGACATGTGTCACTTTATATGCAATAACTTTGAGACGACTTAATTTACACAAGTGATTTTGAGATTGTTTTTTCGTGACACATTGTACTTCGTGTTAGTGGTAAACACTAATGAATATTTTTGTATTTATTTATAAAAAAATAGGAAATTTGATGGAAATTTGGAAAAAAAAATCGCAATTTTCAAAATGTGAAATGCTCTGCTTTTCAGACAGATAGTCATACCACCCAAATACACTAATACATATTATCTACCATATCTCTGCTATATATCGGCATCAACTTTTAATCGTCCTGTAATTTATTTTGGACGTTAGAAGGCTTACAAGTGTAACAGCGATTTTGCAGATTTACAAGAAAATTTCCCAAACTAATTTTTTAAGGGACCACTTCAGTTCTGAAGAGGATTATAATGGCCTATATATTAGAAACCCCCATAAATGACCCCATTTTCAAAACTGCACCCCTCAAATAATTCAAAATAACATTTGGGAAGTTTGTTAACCCTTTAAGCATTTCACTGGAATTAAAACAATATGGAGGTGAAATTTAGACATTTAATTTTTTCCCACTAATTCCTTAATTTAGCCCTAAAATTAACACATTCACAAAGGGTTAAAGGAGAAAATGCATCTCACAGTTTGTTATGCAATTTCTCCCGAGCACGGAAATACCCCACAAGTGGGTGTAAACTGATGTTTGGGCGAATGGCAGTGCACAGGAAGGGAAGGAGCGACACTTGGCATCTGAAAAGCAGATTTTGCTGGAATAGTTTTCAGGTGCCATGTCTCATTTGCAAAGCCCCTAGAGTACCAATACAAAGGAAAACCCCAAAAAGTGACCCCATTTTGGAAACTACACCCCTCACAGAATTCATCAAGGGGTATAGTGAGTATTTTGACATTACAGCCACTTCACAGATTTTGCTAACACTGGGATGTATAAATGAAACATTACTAAAATGTCACTTTATCCCCAAAGTTTTAATTTTCACAAGGGGTTAAAGGAGAAAAAGCACCCCACAGTTTGCAAAACAATTGCTCCTGAACACGGCAATACCCCATATGTGGTCGTAATCTGCTGTACGGGTACATGGTGGGGCTCAGAATGGAAAGAGAGCTATTTGGCTTTTGGAGAGCAGATTTTGCTGGAATAGTTTTCAGGTGCCATGTCGCATTTGCAGAGCCCCCAAAGTACCAATACATTGGAAGCCCCCTAAAAGTGACCCCATTTTGAAAACTACACCCCTCACAGAACATATCAAGGGGTATAGTGAGCATTTTGACCCTACAGCTGTTTCACAAATTTTATTAACATTGGGACTTTAAAATGAAAAATTACTTTTTTTTTCCAATAAACCGCCAATTTAGCCCCAAATTTTTCATTTTCACAAGAGGACAAAGGAGAAAAAGCTCCCCAAAGTTCGTTACACAATTTCTCCTGAACACAGAAATGCCCCATATGTGGTTGTAATCTGCTGTATGGGTACATGGTGGGGCTTAGAATGGAAAGAGCGCTATTTAGCTTTTGTAGGGCAGATTTTGCTGGAATAGTTTTCGGGTGCCATGTCGCATTTGCAGAGCCCCTAAAGTACCAATACAATGGAAACCCCTCAAAAGGGACCCCATTTTGGAAATTACACCCCTCATAGAATTTATCTAGGGGTATAGTGAGCATTTTGACCTCACAGCTGTTTCACAGATTTTATTGACTTAGGGACGTAAAAATGTAAAATTACTTTTTTCCAATAAACCGTACATTTAGCGACATATTTTTAATTTTTGCAAGTGGTTAAAGAAGAAAAAAACACCCCACAGTTTGTTACACAATTTCTTCTGAACACAGAAATGCCCCATATGTGGTCGCAAACTGCTGTAGGGATACATGGTGGGGCTCAGAATGGAAAGAGCGCTGTTTGGCTTTTGGAGGGCAGATGTGGCTGGAATAGTTTTCAGGTGCCATGTCGCATTTGCAGAGCCCCTAAAGTACCAATACATTGGAAACCCCCTAAAAGTGACCCCATTTTAGAAACTACACCCTTCAAGGAATGTATCAAGGGATATTATGATTTTGAGCCTAAAAATGCTTCCCAAAAATTAATGAACAAAGTGAAAATTAAAGTTTTTAAAGAAATATCCAATTTCAGTGCCTAATATGTTGCGGCCACTTTGTGGCATCAGAGACATGCACTCCTAAAACTATTAAGTGGGTTATCCCGGGGAAAAAAAAATTATATATGTGGGTGTAACCTGCTGCTTGGGCACACAGCAGGGCTCAGAAGGGAAGGAGCACTGTGTTTTTTTTAGCTTTTGGAGTACAGATTTAGAGGGACTTTCTGGTCGCCATGTTGTTTTTGCAGAGCCCTGGAGATGCCAGTAAACTGGAATTCCCCAAGAAGTGACCCCCATTTTGTAGGGGCGATTTTAGGGTCTCTGCAAATGTGACACGGCGTCCAAAAAAACAACAATCTAAATCTGCGCTCCAAAAGCACATAGCGCTCCTTCACATCTGCGTCCTGCTGTGTGCCCAAATGACAGTTTATGCCCCCACGTATGACACTGGTGTACCCAGGATAACGTACTTAACAATGCCATATGTGGGTATAAACTGCTGTTTGGGAACAGCCGGGCACAGAAGGGAAGGAGCGCTATTTTGGTTTTTGGAGCACAGTTTGCTTTTTGGACACCATGCCACTGCTGCAGAGCCCATGAATTGCCAGTAAAGTGGAATCCGCAGACATGTCACCCCATTTTGGAAACTATACCCTTCAAGGGATTTATCAAGTGGTATAGCGAGCATTATTAACCCTTAAGTGTTGCATTCTTTTAATTTCCAGAAATGAATGCGCAGCTGATAATGAAAAGTTAAAAATGAAGTTTTTCTATAGATACGCCATTTCAGTGCCCGATATGTTGTGCCCAGTTTATGTCTGCACAGACACACTCCAAAAACTGGTGAGCGGGGATCCCGGGAACAACAGCTTTTGGAGCGTTCATCTCTGATACAATCCGGGCACAACATATTACGCACTGAAATGTCGTATTCCTGGATAAATTGTAATTTTCACCTTTCACCATCAGCTGCGTATTCATTTATGGATAATAAATTATAGCAACACTTGGGGGTTAAAAATGCTCACTGTACCCCAGGATAAATTCCTTCAGGGGTGCAGTTTCCAAAATGGGGTAACATGTCAGGGGATTCCACTGTACTGGCATTTCAGCTCTGCAAAAGTGCAATGGCGTCCAAAAACCAAATAGCGCTCCTTCCCTTCTGTGCTCGGCTGTGCCCAAACAGCAGTTTATACCCACATATGACATTAAGTACATTATCCTGGGTACACCAGTGTCATACATGTGGGTATAAACTGCGGTTTGGGCACACAGTACGGCACAGAAGGGAAGGAGCGCTATGTGGCTTTTGGAGCGCAGATTCAGATGTTTGGGATCTGGATGCCAAAAGTCTCTAAAGTACCAGTAAAGTGGAATCCCCTAGGGAATGACCCATTTTGAAAACTGCACCCCTCAAAGAATTTATCAAGGGGTGTAGCGAGCATTAGTATCCCAAACGTGACTGCACAGCGGATGGGGAAAAGTGAATATGTAAGCTGTGCGTAGTACATTGGGTACACTAAATTCACTACTATTTCCCCAGTAGTTCCTATTATTGGGGCGGTCACTCTGGGGGTCACTTCTGGTTTATTTTCCCTCATAAACTCTAAATCTGGTCTGTCCCCTAATATACGCTCGCACAGCTTATACATTCCCTTCCTGCCGCAGCCAGTTATGTTCTAATGATTTGGCGATTTTTGGGGGTTTTTGTCTTCATATTGTACGAGCTATATTTTCTTTATTTCTCTGGTGATGTAGCCATATGAGGGCTTGTTGTTTGCAGTATGAGATGTATTTTTTAATGACATCATTTTTAGGTGCTTACAACTTATTAAATAAAATTTTATTAACTTTTTCTTGGTGGATTAAAAAACAACCCCATCAATTCTGGCACTGCGTTTTACCTTTAAAATTTTTCACCATGCAGCGTAGAGCGTAAGTAACATGTTATCTTTATGCTGCGGGTCGGTACGATTACAGCGATACCTCATTTATACTGTTTTTTTTATGCAATACCAATTTTGCAGAGCAAAAACCCATTTGGGGACATAAATCAATTTATTTTGCATCTCCATCTTCTAAGATGCATAGCATTTTTATTTTTCAGTTTAGAGAGTTGGTTTAGGGCGTATCTTTTGCGGGAAAACCTGTGCTTTTTATTGGTACTGTTTTGGGGTACATATGACTTTTTGATCACTTTTTATGGCATATTTTGTAAGGTGAGATGGCAAAAAATCATTACTTTTGGCGTTTTTTTTTCCCCGACGTTCACCATGTACATTAAATATGGTTTAAGTTTTATTGTACAGGTTGTTACGGACGCGGCAATACCAAATATGTATTGTTTTTATTAATTTTTAGGTTTATTTTTTATATAATTCATTTTATATAGGAAAAGGGAATTTTTGGGGCTTTATTCTTTTATTAATTTTTTTTTCACATACTTTATTTATTTATTTTTTCACTTTTTTTACTTTTTCAATTGTCCATCAGGACACCTGAGCCAGAGATGCTTTGATCTCTGGCTCAGTACTATAGACTGCAAGACACGAGCATACTCGTGTCTTGCAGCCTATACAGGAAGTCAGCGCTATGGAAACACAGCGCTGACTTCCTGAGGTCTCGGCAGGATCAACCAGGTACTGGGGGCTCCAGGCAGCCTGGGGTCACTTGGCAGACCCCAGGCTGCAGATTAGAGATATCGGCACCCCCCGATCTCGCCACGGGGGGTGCCGGGGGGCGGCAAGATGGCGGAACCCCTTGGATGCAGCGGTCGCTATTGACCACGGCATCTTAAGGGTTTAACAGCGGGGATCGGTGTTATCACTGGTCCCCGCTGTTGCAGCGGGAGTCTGGCTGTCAAATACAGCCGGGCTCCCGCGGTGATCGCACGGGCTCTGCTTCTGAGCCCGCTCGATCACCGTCACGTACCTGTACGTGGGGATGCGGTAACTAACCACATTCTCCCACGTACATGTACGTGAGAATGCGTGAAGGGGTTAACTTAATATTTTGTTGCACAACCTTTTGAGGCAATCCCTGCAATCAAACGATTCCTGTAACTGTCAATGAGACTTCTGCACCTCTCAGCAGGTATTTTGGCCACTCCTCATGAGCAAACTGCTCCAGTTGTCTCGGGTTTGAAGGGTGCCTTCTCCAGACGCCATGTTTCAGCTACTTCCAAAGATGCTCAATAGGATTTAGGTCAGGGCTCATAGAAGGCCACTTCAGAATAGTCCAATGTTTTCTTCTTAGCCATTCTTGGGTGTTTTTAGCTGTGTGTTTTGGGTCATTATCCTGTTGCAAGACCCATAACCTGCGACTGAGACCAAGCTTTCTGACACTGGGCAGCACATTTCTCTCTAGAATCCCTTGATAGTCTTGAGATTTCATTGTACCCTGCACAGATTCAAGACACCCTGTGCCAGATGCAGCAAAGCAGCCCCAGAACATAACAGAGCCTCCTCCATGTCTCACAGTAGGGACAGTGTTCTTTTCAAGATATGCTTCATTTTTCCGTCTGTGAACATAGAGCTGATGTTCCTTGCCAAAAATTTAGATTTTTGTCTCATCTGTCCATAGGACATTCTCACAGAAGCTTTGTGGCTTGTCAACATGTAGTTTGGCAAATTCCAATCTGGCTTTTTTAAGTTATTTCTGTGACCATTGTGGGTACCAACAATTTTGTCCACGTGTGTACATATTTCCAGCAGGCGCAACAGAGGAACAAGGGAGAACACGCATTCAAAGGAAAGATGCTTGTTATTTCATGGCAAGTAGTTACTAAAACAGACATGTCAGGACAGGTGAAAGGTCATCTTTAAAGCATTCTTTAATAAATCAGTAGCACATGTGAATGCATGATCCTTTGTAATATACCATATCTTATTAAGGGACCTTCCAGCTCCTGCAGTCCCTCTTTCTTTCTCTGTATGTCCTCCTCAGTCAGCAACAGATCTGCAGCTGCATCCCCCTCCATTTCTGCTATATACTGTGTTACCTTACAGTTGTTTAGCGAACAACTTTCTCCCCTGTCCTATTCAGTACACATGCACTGCCCAGCCAAGCAGAGTGTGCATGTGTAGTGGGAGCATCGAGCATAGAGTGTACAGTATTTATTTATTGATTGATTTCTCTTACTTATATAGTGCCAACATTTTTCGCAGACAGATACTGTCTTCACCATCCCATATAGGGCTGACAATTTCCAATCAGTATGTCTTTAGAGTGTGGGACGAATCCGGAGTACCTGGAGGAAACCCACGCAAACACGAGGAGAACATACAATCTCCACGCAGATGTTGCTCTTGGTCGGATTTGAACCCAGGACTCCAGTGCTGCAAGGCAACAGTGCTAACCACTGATGGAAGAAAGGAGGAGGAAAAAGGGGGCATGCAGCTGCAGTGAGGGAAGAGGTGGGATGCAGCTGCAGGACAGGAGGAAATGGATGCAGCTGCAGCAAGGGAAGAGGAGGATGCAATTGTAGCTTTAGAGAGGAGGGGCATGAAGCCACAGCGAGAGAGCAGGGGGATGCAGCTGCAGTGAGGGAGCATGGGGATCGAAGCCTCAGGAAGGGAGAGAAGCTGCAGCAAGGGAGGAGGGGGATGCAGCTACAGATAGTGAGGAAGATGCAGTGAGGGAGGAGGAGAATGCATCTGCAGCGAGGGAAGAGGGGGATGCATCTGCAGTGAGGGAAGAGGGGGATGCATTTACAGTGAAGGAGGAGGGAGATGCATCTGCAGCTTCTGTAAAACAGCAAGAGTGTGAGAAGGACACATTGTGGATCACTACATCTACTACACATCTGGAGCTTCCTACATAATGTGAGCTTCACTTGAAGAGCATCTCAAGGGCATTTTTGTAATTTTTTTTTTTTTTACAAAAAAATAACACAGCACGGACATTAGATTTATGCAGATTCATTTATTCCTCTGTCTTATTTTCACACAAGCGATAAATGACGTGACGCGCTCAGGAGAAGCCATTTATTTACTACAAATAACCAGCGGTGCCGCCTGATCCCCAGAATCCATTAGATTCTGTCACACTCGCTCAGAGATTCTGCCCGTCTCATGGGGCACTCATGACAACAACGCTCTGTGTGCAGTATAGAGACGACAAAGGCACAGATAACACAGCGGCCGCACCTAAACCAACAGCCCAGTTATCTTATATACTATATACACATGATTTATTGTATCCAGTCTAGGCAATGCTCTGTGAGCTACACACATCAGCTGCTGCACCAAATTCTCTGGTAGTTTGTTACAATGTATCAGTCTGGAGTAACCAGCTCAGTTTTTTCATTCACTGACAGGAAACACTTGAAAACGGCAAAGAACTGAAACACAAAGTATATTGGAAAGCTGCAGAAATATGTACAGTGAATGAAGGAGTTTTCCGGGTCTTAACTATGAGATTAGTGGGGGGCTACGACACTCAGGACACCCCACCGATTAGCTGGTTGAAGCAACCGCAGAGTTCAAGTGAGCACTCTTCAATGAATATCAGTACAGCGCCATTTATATCGTAGTGGCTGTGCCTGGTACTGCAGCTCTACCCCATTCACTGGAACGGGATTGAGCTGCTGCTGTATCATGTGACCAACGAACGTGATGTCATCGGTACAGGGAAGAGGCCGCAACCTCTTCAAACAGCTGATCAGTGGGGGTCCTATGGATATATCACCAATATATTAGTTTCAAAAACCCCTTTATGCTTTATTAACATAAAAATGGGGAAACCACTACAGGCTGGGTGACACAGGGCATACTAGGGAGTGTTGTCTGCGGCATAAGATCCCAGCCTTAAAGGGAAAGAGTCGTCAATTTTTTAAAATGATGTAATAAAAAGATATAGAGAAAATTATCACTTTTTTTTCTAATCTGTTTTTATTTTCTGATTTTTTTATTCTACTTTCTGTACATTACTATAAGTGCAGTCATCTCCTTTGCTCTGTTAACAGCAATTAGTGATATGCTTTACAGCACAGTCATGGCCATAGCAGCAATAGTCAGGACCCGAGTCATTGAGGTTTATGGGAGAGTTTTCTAGACATGCTCTGTGCACGGAGGGGGAGGAGATAAGATGTGACATCATCTATTGTCAGTAGTGAATGTAGTGATGGGTCAGTGGTGTTATCTATAGGGGTGCTATCTTCTATCGTGAATCTGCCTGTGATGTAAATGAGGTGGGTGCTGCAAAGAAAGCCCATACAAAATTGGCTTTTGTCTGTCTTTTATTAGGCTTAGTGGCTTGAATGAAAATTGCTCGACATAGTACTTTATTAAAAAAAAAAAAAAAAAAAAAAACCACACAATGGAAAATTTTTTTAAATGTCATGAAAAATTGGTTAAAAAAAATAAAAGTTATTTTCTGGAGAAACAATCCCTTTAAGCCCCGTAAAATGTGATACGGGCACAGGCCCAACATGTACACATCTTCTCCGCCGGCAGCTGCATGTCCTCAGGTATTCAAATGTCTGTCGCTAAGAACATATTATGCAAACTGACTGCAAGGATCATCGTAAACCCATTTAGTCCCAAGACAAGCTCAGTGCAAAGTCCAGGGCTATAGAAATGAGCAGTATCGGCCCAGATCACTGACGTGACCAAGAAGGACTCCGTCCTGTACACAAATGTACCTGGAAACACCTTGTCAGCCACACGTTCGGGTTACTATAAATGGAATGTCAGCTCTATGGGGAGATGTAATGGCAGGGCAGAAACCGTAATTTATCACCAGGGCTGATGAAGAATAGGATGGGTGGAGACTCCATGTGTGGTGACACCACACCCGCCCCAATGACAGCATGTCCTGGGTGCTATTAATATGACAAAACAGGAGGAGAGGTGCTCAGTGTGACTCAGGTGCAGACCTGTGACACCCAGCACAACCTGCAGCTCTATACAGCACTGCGCAGGTATGAGGTAATGTATAATCAGGAACCTTTGTACCGATGTCAGGCAGGAGGACTATGATAAGTGCAACTCTCATCATTTCTTATAAAACATTATATAGAATATCCAGGGAGATTAAGGCTTGTCAATGTCATCTTCTTCAGGTTACCAATGCTGGATGTAAATGGGATGGTCAAATAGTGATTTAAAGGGGATCGTTCATCACCTCCGCCAACTACAACTCTTTGCATCATTCAATAGGTGCTTCTCCACTGATTCCGGAACAGTTGGAATTTTTTCTCTAGCCCCCACCATTCCTGAGCAATCATTTCTGTTAGTTTTGGCGCAATTATGCTCTCTGCTGTCTGGTGGGCGGTTCTTGACTATCTGCTAGATCCAAGGACCGCCCACCTTACAATAGGGAGCTTAGTTAGCATTTTGGGTTCTAAAACTAACGGCACTGATTGCTCGGGAATGGTGGGGGCTAGACAAACAATTCCAACTCTGCCAGAATCAGTGGAGTGGCATCTATTGAAGAATGCAGAGCTGGAGTTGGTGATGGTCCTCTTTAAAAGGGGGATTCCAGTTTTACACAGGCAAAAACTGCCACAACAGTCAGCAGAAATCCTGCATATTTCTGACAATTGTTGAGCTACATTGCAAGCCGCAACAAAACCACAATCACTTTCCATACCTGCAAAGCAGGCAGAGGTAATAAAGTTAAAAAAAGAACACCTATAGAGAACACATATAATATATGGAAGAACAAGACGGTTCATGGTCCTGCTAGAAAGTATTCTGCCTATGGAGATAGTTTAGCCATGGGAAGTAAAAGGGGAGGGGCAGTGACACCTGTCAGGTATGTATGAGACATATTTCATAACATGTCCAGCCTTGCAAAACACAGGTAGAAAGTTATACAGTGTGAAATGTACCAAGATTCATAGCAATTCTTATCACACGTCTGACTGGTTGTGTGCATGTATAGCTTCTCTCCCTGCCTTTCCACATCAATCCTATAACCCTATATATCACAGAGCTCAGCTTCTCTCATCTATCATATAACCCTATATATCACAGAGCTCAGCTTCTCTCCTCTATCATATAACCTACAGTGCCTTGCGAAAGTATTCGGCCCCCTTGAACTTTTCAACCTTTTGCCACATTTCAGGCTTCAAACATAAGGATATAAAATTAAAATTTTTTTGGTGAAGAATCAACAACAAGTGGGACACAATCGTGAAGTGGAATGAAATTTATTGGTTATTTTAAACTTTTGTAAAAAATAAAAAACTGAAAAGTGGGGCGTGCAATGTTATTCGGCCCCTTTACTTTCAGTGCAGCAAACTCACTCCAGAAGTTCAGTGAGGATCTCTGAATGATCCAATGTTGTCCTAAATGACTGATGATGATAAATATAATCCACCTGTGTGTAATCAAGTCTCTGTATAAATGCACCTGCTCTGTGATAGTCTCAGGGTTCTGTTTAAAGCGCAGAGAGCATCATGAAGACCAAGGAACACACCAGGCAGGTCCGTGATACTGTTGTGGAGAAGTTTAAAGCCGGATTTGGATACAAAAAGATTTCCCAAACTTTAAACATCCCAAGGAGCACTGTGCAAGCGATCATATTGAAATGGAAGGAGTATCAGACCACTGCAAATCTACCAAGACCCGGCCGTCCCTCTAAACTTTCATCACAAACAAGGAGAAGACTGATCAGAGATGCAGCCAAGAGGCCCATGATCACTCTGGATGAACTGCAGAGATCTACAGCTGAGGTGGGAGAATCTGTCCATAGGACAACAATCAGTCGTACACTGCACAAATCTGGCCTTTATGGAAGAGTGGCAAGAAGAAAGCCATTTCTCAAAGATATCCATAAAAAGTCTGGTTTAAAGTTTGCCACAAGCCACCTGGGAGACACACCAAACATGTGGAAGAAGGTGCTCTGGTCAGATGAAACCAAAATCCAACTTTTTGGCCACAATGCAAAACGATATGTTTGGGGTAAAAGCAACACAGCTCATCACCCTGAACACACCATCCCCACTGTCACACATGGTGGTGGCAGCATCATGGTTTGGGCCTGCTTTTCTTCAGCAGGGACAGGGAAGATGGTTAAAATTGATGGGAAGATGGAAGGAGCCAAATACAGGACCATTCTGGAAGAAAACCTGTTGGAGTCTGCAAAAGACCTGAGACTGGGATGGAGATTTATCTTCCAACAAGACAATGATCCCAAACATAAAGCAAAATCTACAATGGAATGGTTCACAAATAAACGTATCCAGGTGTTAGAATGGCCAAGTCAAAGTCCAGACCTGAATCCAATCGAGAATCTGTGGAAAGAGCTGAAAACTGCTGTTCACAAACGCTCTCCATCCAACCTCACTGAGCTCCAGCTGTTTTCCAAGGAAGAATGGGCAAGAATTTCAGTCTCTCCATGTGCAAAACTGATAGAGACATACCCCAAGCGACTTGCAGCTGTAATCGCAGCAAAAGGTGGCGTTACAAAGTATTAACTTAAGGGGGGCCGAATAATATTGCACGCCCCACTTTTCAGTTTTTTATTTTTTGCAAAAGTTTAAAATATCCAATAAATTTTGTTCCACTTCACGATTGTGTCCCACTTGTTGATTCTTCACCAAAAAATTAAAATTCTATATCCTTATGTTTGAAGCCTGAAATGTGGCAAAAGGTTGAAAAGTTCAAGGGGGCCGAATACTTTCACAAGGCACTGTATATATCACAGAGCTCAGCTTCTCTCCTCTATCATATAACCCTATATATCACAGAACTCAGCTTCTCTCCTCTATCATATAACCCTATATATCACAGAGCTCAGCTTCTCTCCTCTATCATATAACCTATATATCACAGAGCTCAGCTTCTCTCCTCTATCATATAACCCTATATATCACAGAGCTCAGCTTCTCTACTATATTATATAAACCTATATATCACAGAGTTCAGCTTCTCTACTATATTATATAACCTATATATCACAGAGTTCAGCTTCTCTCCTATCATATAACCCTATATATCACAGAGCTCAGCTTCTCTCCTATCATATAACCCTATATATCACAGAGCTCAGCTTCTCTCCTCTATCATATAACCCTATATATCACAGAGCTCAGCTTCTCTCCTCTATCATATAACCCTATATATCACAGAGCTCAGCTTCTCTACTATATTATATAAACCTATATATCACAGAGTTCAGCTTCTCTACTATATTATATAACCTATATATCACAGAGTTCAGCTTCTCTCCTATCATATAACCCTATATATCACAGAGCTCAGCTTCTCTCCCCCTACCATATAAAACAGCACTCCCATTTTGATGACTGGGGCTCTCTGACCACCATGCACACTCTAGAACATTCAGATCAGGGAACAAAAATTCCCCATTCTCCTGATCTCCGGGGGTCTGCGGATGGTTCAGACCCCCATCGATCTGCAACTTTCCCAGAAGGAGATTCTTAACCCCAGAAATGGTTCACCCCCATCTTATACATTTAGAAAATATGAATATAACATGACATGGATCTGGATAAAACACATTTTGCAGCCAATATGGGATTCACAGTGTATAATTAAATTGTCTCATTGCAGAATATAATATTAGATGTGTGAGGCATTGCTTTACAAGGACGTGGGAACATGTGTAGGCAAAAAAGATCCAAACTCCAGGGGGACGTACTGACATCATGACACATTTCTGAAAAAAAAAGGCACTGTCTTTGCCATATGTGGTTTGGATGTTTTTTTTTTGTATCCATTGAAGGAATAGGAACCAAAGTCGTCCTTACCATAGGTCATCAGCAGTAGATTGGTGGGGTCCGACTCTCTGTACCCCCAGTGATCAGCTATCTGCAGAGCCTGGCACAAAGCTCAGTACACAATGTATCGGTCATGTCCAGTTATTGAATTTTATAACTGACTATGCAGAGGATTTGGAGCAATGTATCAGGAAAACAGAGATCAGATCGCTATAAAGATATGTTAAATTATTCAACACAGAATTTCAGAGCTGACAACTTGGAGTTGGAGATTCATTTTAAGGGGAAAATTCCTGACAAGTAAATTTCAGAGCCGGCAAATTGTAATTGCTGTAAATCTACGTCACGTTACAATCTGCTCGGAATTTATCGGACTGGTGCGTGTTATTTGTTAAATGGAAAGAGTTATTCTGCTCCATTTATCTGGAGGCTGCGGTGACAGCTGTGTTATCAGCATCTTGGGCCTTTGCCAAATCCACATGTTTCTTAACCAGTACTAGAAATTCCTCTCCCGGCCCTGATATCCTGAGACGATACAGCTAAATTACCTTATTAATGGTTCAGTACTCCTCCAGTGCACCGTACTGCTCTAGTGATCCATACTACTACTCCAGCATACTGTACTGCTCTAGTGATCCATACAACTACTCCAGTATACTGTACTGTTATAGTGATCCATACTACTACTCCAGTGCACTGTACTGCTATAGTGATCCATACTACTACTCCAGTTCACCGTACTGCTATAGAAATTAGTGGAAGAGTGACAAAATCAGGCGATAACTTTTAGAGGCTAACTGAGTATATTTGGTGGTAAGCTTTCGAGAGTACTAGCTCTCTTCTTCAGACATAGTGTTATACAAGAAACTGAAAACACACAGACTTTATATAGACAAAAGACATGGACCTACAAAGGATCTTAAGAGCTAATACTCTCGAAAGCTTACCATCAAATATACTCAGTTAGCCTCTAAAAGGTAGCACCTGATTTCTTCACTCTTCCACTACTTACCCCAACACCGCAACTTTATACTACTGTACTGCTATAGTGATCCATACATTATACTCCTGCTACTGTACTGCTATATTGATCCATACTAATACTCCAGTGCACCATACTGCTATAGTGATCCATACTACTATTCCAGTGCATTGTACTGCTATAGTGATCCATACTACTACTCCAGTATACTGTACTGCTATAGTGAGCCATACTACTACTCCAGTATACTGTACTGCCATAGTGATCCATACTACTACCCCAGTGCCCTTTGTGTGTCCATACTACTCCTCCAGTGCACTGTACTGCTATAGTGATGCATACAACTCCTCCAGTGCACCATACTGCTATAGTGATCCATACTACTACTCCAGCATACTGTACTAATATAGTGATCCATACTACTCCTCCAGTGCACTGTACTGCTATAGTGATCCATACTACTCCTCCAGTGCACTGTACTGCTATAGTGATCCATACTTCTACTCCAGTGCACTGTACTGCTATAGTGAGCCATAAAACTCCTCCAGTGCACCATACTGCTAGCTATAGTGATCCATACTGATTTGGCAAAGTCCATATTACTTCTCTAGTACAGTGTACTGCTACAGTGATCCATACTACTCCTCCAGTATACTGTACTGATATAGTAGCTCATACTGCTATAGTGGTTTATACTGCTACAGTCTATCATATTGCTACTGTGCATCAAACTTCTATAGTGCTCTATACTGCTATAGAGACCCATACCGCTTTAAAGCATTATATTGCTATAGTGCTCCATACAGCTACAGTCTCCCATACTGCAACAGTACATCAAAAAGCGATATTGCTCCATACTGCTGCAGTGCATCACAATGCTATATTGCTCCAAACTGCTATAGTGCTCCCTGTAGGTGCATCACAATGCTAAAGTGTTCAATACTGCTACTTCTGTTTTTTTCTTGTTTTCGGTTTTCTTTTATCAAGCAATTTCCCTGCTATCCTTCCCTCTGCTAAACTGACTTTCACTCTGAAAATCTCTGCTATATCTGTCTAAAGAATCAGAGGCTTAGTTCGATGCTGGAGTGAAACAGCCGAAGTACTTTAGTCACATCAGTACAAGTCAGTACTCTTTATCTGTCCAGCATGCTCCTAGGGCGCCTGGGGAGACACAGTTATGGTGCAGATTCCCCTCTGCTTACTGTGTGTAGTGTATGGAAGTTAGTCTATACCCACCAGCTCAGGGAGAACTGCAAACTACAGACAGAGCCTGCAGAGGGGGAAACTGCAGAAAGCATATAATGGCCAGATATAGTGTTACTCCTCACACATGGCAGCTTATTCTGAACAAAATAAAAATCAGCACCGCATATAAATGTCCATGAAGATTTTTTTCCGCAGTGTGTTATTACAATGCACTCTGGATTTCCCACCTGCACTTCCAGTGGCCCCATGCGGTGATGTGGTTGCTCTCGGCCCCCCACCGATCAGATATTTATGGGCTATCCATAAAATCCTAACCTCTTTACATTCAACCGCACCCTCTGCACCCCCCCCCCCTTCATGTGTTATACCTCATTGCCCCCGCTGTCGCAATGCCGGATGGAAGGCTCAATGCTAAAATATAGCAAAAAATTCACAAAAACAACTTCTTTCTTTCAAAATTCAGCAAAAAAGTTATTAACAATAAACCGCAAGTCGTCTTCTTATCAGTTCTTTCCCTTTTTGTGCCAACTTCTCACTTCATCCCTTTGGAGGGGCGGCTGCTCAGCTCAGCAGTAACAGGACGGAGCTTATTGCAGGTAGAGGCACAACAAACGCCTGACTCGCGTTGGCTTTATTACAGAGCCATCCATCCTTAGAAGAGCATAATAAGCATAAGCAAGTGCGAGATGAAGCCGCGGCGCCGGGGGCAGGACGCTGGGCTGGAACGCTCTGCTACACAGTCATAGCACTTCACATTGGATAATTCCCTTTACACTCCTCGTACACTTGTAGTCTATAATGTGCTGCAATCAGCAGAGCACAGGATGGCGGCACGCTATCCTGCTTATACATAGCCTTCAGGTGACGGCCGTGCCAAGTACCTGATCATTAGCGAAGTGCTGAAAAAAAATTTTTTTACGCTTTAGCAGCGTCGAGGTTTTTATTTTATCTACAGAAGAACTTGCTTAGCAGAAGAACGACTGCAATGTCCCTGAAGAGCAGTCACCGCTGACTACTGCCCGTCTCCAGCCAACGCAGCGCTATATACTAAGAACCAACATGGCTGTCCAACATAAACGTATTCGCTTTACCAAACCGTAAACCATTTTAGTATAATGTACTTTGTGTATTGATTCCTGATTGCTGTTAGTGAATGGAAACCTTCCCAATCCAATGGCTACACAGGTGCAATGTTCAGTACACTTGAATGGGGGCTGAGCTGCAATACCAATGCGTGGTCACTAAATGGTGTATGGATAGTCCATACACTGTGCTGATCAGTGGGGGTGCCAGGTATCAGTCTCTCGTCAATCCAATATTAATAACCAATCCTAAGGATAGACCATCAATATCAAGACTTGGAGAAACCCTTTAAAGGGGTTTTTTGGACCCAAATGGAATAGGTCATCAGTATGAGATCTGTCTGGGTACAACACCCGGAGCGTGCACAGATCAGCTGTTACAGCAGCTTCCTAGTACACGGTCAGTGCCTGCAGCATTGCTCCTATTGAAGTAACAGGAAGCTGCGGCCCCATCCTCTGCACTGTGCAGCTCCCATTACTTGTATAAAAGTGGTGCTGCCCACGCTGCGCGTCATTAGCAGTGCCTGGCACGTGGAGGCCCCTTCAACAGCTCATCTGTGTAGCATGCAGGTGACGGACCCTATAGATCACATACGATTTGGGTCTGGAAAACACCTTTAAAAGGGAGTCTGTCATCAGGGTGAAGCATAGTAAACCACCAGTACAGATAAGTCACGCTCACCTGAATATACAGTAAAGCTTTTTCAACCACGGAAAATCCATGCGTCTGTTGCAGAGATATTCATTTATTTCACGTTAAAGAGGACCTTTCACGTCCCCTGAAATATACTTTGTTAACCTATCTAACTTCCTTTCTAATAGAAAACAGGTTGCAACATTCTCCTTCGCAATCCTCTAACTGAATCGTTACTAAGGAAAGTCCGTACACAGTTGTATTGTGAATATGCAGAGCTGAAGCATTTACTTGAGGGGGGATGGTCAATTCACATGGCTGTATCTCCAGTTTGACACCACCTAGAAAAATGGTTCTGGTATCACAAGAAAGCTGAAATTCTCAGCTTTCATATGCTTCCAAGATTGACAGGAATATGTTTTTTTATGTTCAGCTGTTGACGTTTAAGTTCAAACTCCCAACTGTGTTATTATTACTAGAGTGATATCTCTAGCTATAACAGAACATGAGATTTCGTTGCGAGCGTCCAATGCGTTGTGTAATGCACCTTTAATACTAGAAACCTTATCTAAGACCATGGTGACTTTATCTGCGCACCATCTGCAGGCCTCCTGCCTGTGAGGAGCAGATGATATCACTCGCTGGAGTCTTCCACAGTCTATGATAAATTTCATGGTATCTTCTGAAAATAAGAATGCAAGAGAGCAGCCGTGTGCGAGACTGTGTCACTGGGATGACAGCAGTGACAGCTACTAAACAGCACGTGTGACGCTATCAACAGCAGGTATGTCCGCCCAGAGACATGGAGGCCCCTCAAATGTTGGGATGAGAATTACACTACAGCGGAGGATGAGGATGGAGAAGGTTCTCACAAGGTTCAGTATAACATTAAGATGGCCATTCACATTAGACGAAGGTTACTCGAACCAACTGTGATCCCATGGTGTATGGTGGGGTCTTGACTGTCTCCTTATGGAAAGGAAGATCAGGTATGGTGAATGTCAACATGTCTGATTCCATTAGTCCTCTGGAGATATAAGTTAGTCTGGGTTCACATCTGCGTTGGTGTCGCCATCAAAAGATTATAAAAACTGCTTAGAACGGGATGTTTAATAAATCCTTAATTTCAATGACTTTATAGAACCATCCGCCACTATCATAGTGGTTGTACTTGGTATTGCAGTTCAGCCCTATTCACTAGAATGGGACTGAGCTGCTGCTGTACCATGTGGCTGATGAACGTAACATCATCGGCACAGGGAAGAGGAGTGCTGCGCCTCTTCAAACAGCTGATTGGCAAGGGTCCTGGGTGTTGGACCCCCCACCAATCAGATATTAATGACCTGTCCTAAGGATATGTCATCAATACGAAAGTTCTGGAAAACCCCTTTAAGTGCCAATTTTGCAGCAGCCATTTTGTTCCCCCATGTTTGAGTGGATTTCCTCTGGGTACTTTGGCTACTGCTCACAGACAGATTTGGCAGGTTCATTTGACACTGGCCCTAATGTACGTGACCGCCACTGGGGGGGGGGGCGAGAACTGCTCTGAATGCTGAAAACCTTTGTACATCGCTGTGGAATATGTCAGCGCTATAAAAGCAAAGAGGAAATAAAAAACTGTTATAGGCTACATGACTCCTGAGGTAAAATACGAGGACAAAGAACTGGGGGTCAATAGCTTACAACAGGTGTATAATATACCGCCATATGCAGCAGCTCTATCCCCATGTCACCGCTCAGGGGTTTGTTATTTTCCCCCAGCGCTGTGAGATGTGTGGGTTAAATAATAGCTTTGGTCTTTGTAGTCAATGACTCAGAGTTAATAACATCCACTATACCACGTGTGGAATTTTCCTGCTGCTTAATTATAAAGGAACTGCAGCAAACACCCGCAGAGCTGAACTCCACACTGCCAGCCACTGACACCGGCCTGCGGGGAGACAGAAAGCCTTACATTGACCGATGAAACAATCCCAGACAAGACCGCGCTCTCACCCGCAAACACTACTGCTCCATCCATCTTATCAATCTTATTGATCCCCCCACCATAGGGAGATGCAAAGATCTGCGTAGACAGGATGTAAATGCTGGCACACTTTAAAGGGACATAACGCCAAAAATATTAGGAAAAAGCTGAAGGAGTCCTTGTTTATACACAATGGGAACAGGGATTACTCTGCAAGGGTTCCTGTTAAGGTAAATGGATCGATTTGTTTGTAGAAGACGTGGTGACCAAGAGCGCAGGACTGTGACAAAATATCATTAAATAGAAGAAAAATCATGTATGTAACATTCTACATATAAGCTACTGGTCATGTCTGAACACCATGTAATAAGGTATAAATAGGTGTAACTCAGGATCAGTACAGGATAAGTAATGTAATGTATGTACACAGTGACTGCACCAGCAGAATAGTGAGTGCAGCTCTGGAGTATAATACAGGATGTAACTCAGGATCAGTACAGGATAAGTAATGTAATGTGTGTACACAGTGACTGCACCAGCAGAATAGTGAGTGCAGCTCTGGAGTATAATACAGGATGTAACTCAGGATCAGTACAGGATAAGTAATGTAATGTATGTACACAGTGACTGCACCAGCAGAATAGTGAGTGCAGCTCTGGAGTATAATACAGGATATAACTCAGGATCAGTACAGGATAAGTAATGTAATGTATATACACAGTGACTGTACCAGCAGAATAGTGAGTGCAGCTCTGGAGTATAATACAGGATGTAACTCAGGATCAGTACAGGATAAGTAATGTAATGTATGTACACAGTGACTGCACCAGCAGAATAGTGAGTGCAGCTCTGGAGTATAATACAGGATGTAACTCAGTACAGGATAAGTAATGTAATGTATGTACACAGTGACTGCACCAGCAGAATAGTGAGTGCAGCTCTGGGGTATAATACAGGATGTAACTCAGGATCAGTACAGGATAAGTAATGTAATGTATATACACAGTGACTGTACCAGCAGAATAGTGAGCGCAGCTCTGGAGTATAATACAGGATATAACTCAGGATCAGTACAGGATAAGTAATGTAATGTATGTACACAGTGACTGTACCAGCAGAATAGTGAGCGCAGCTCTGGAGTATAATACAGGATGTAACTCAGGATCAGTACAGGATAAGTAATGTAATGTATGTACACAGTGACTGCACCAGCAGAATAGTGAGTGCAGCTCTGGAGTATAATACAGGCTGTAACTCAGGATCAGTACAGGATAAGTAATGTAATGTATGTACACAGTGACTGCACCAGCAGAATAGTGAGTGCAGCTCTGGAGTATAATACAGGAGGTAACTCAGGAGCAGTACAGGATAAGTAATGTAATGTATGTACACAGTGACTGCACCAGCAGAATAGTGAGTGCAGCTCTGGAGTATAATAAAGGATGTAACTCAGGATCAGTACAGGATAAGTAATGTAATGTATGCACACAGTGACTGTACCAGCAGAATAGTGAGTGCAGCTCTGGAGTATAATACAGGATGTAACTCAGGATCAGTACAGGATAAGTAATGTAATGTATGTACACAGTGACTGCACCAGCAGAATAGTGAGTGCAGCTCTGGAGTATAATACAGAATGCTTGATCAAGCGATTGGTGCAGACTCTGTGTGTTGGACCCCAATTAATCGAAAACTGACACCTACTCTCTGGATAGGTCATCAGTATAAAAAAACAAAACAAAACACCTGGCGGCTGGAAAACCTCTTTGCAGATGGACATGTCCTTTAAGATGCTGCTGACATTGTACACGTGGTCTGATTGGCCACTGGTTTTTCTCCTTATTCTCCTCCTCCATCCTGACACTGCCCTGTCCTCACTAGTATCTTCACATGAGTGGACAGGCCTTCCACAAAGTCAGTACACTCCTCTCCTAAAACACTCTGCGCTGCTGTGATAATTCATTTGCCACCTTTGATAAAATCTATGTGCTTGATGAATCAGACCAAAAGCGACTGAAAAAAAATCTAACGTGAGCACAACAATCCCAGACGACGACCACATCTCTCCTGCCAGATAAAAAGAGGAACCAGTAACACCCAAAATTAGAACTACAGAGTCAGAGCCCAAACTATTGATCATCGGAATAAATGTGTATTTTCTCCGCAGCCGGTCTGCTCTGCACCTCCGCACTTTGATGTTTCTTTAGATACGGTTCGCCTCGGTGCTCCGGTGGCTGACACGCAGAGTTCAGAAGGAACACTTTCATCTCGAACATACTGATCAATAATGGAAATAATATTTTAATGCAGAGTAACATCAAACATGAAGACGTGTGTCTGGAATCTGAAGGTATTAATAAACATATTCTCAAGACGGGACGATCGTCATTAGACATCAGAGATCAATAGCGTCACTCGTACGGAGCAATGGCGTCCATACACTTCAGAGAGTTACGTGACGCAGCTCCATTTCTTCATTACATAAAAATGGGGGATCAGATTGACAAAGCATGAGACAAAGACTATACCCCCTTGGAATGATAAGGGGTGTAGTTCCATACTAAAATGGCCACAGGCCTATTCCCTAACCTTTCCGTGGCAGTGGACCAGTGAACATACAGACGTGGACAAAATTGTTGGTACCCCTCGTTTAATTAAAGAAAAACCCACAATATTCACAGAAATAACTTTGAATCTGACAAAACTGGAATTTGCCAAACTACATGTTGACAAGCCACAAAGCTTCTGGGAGAATGTCCTATGGACAGATGAGACAAAAATAAATATTTTTGGCAAGGCACATCAGCTCTATGTTCACAGATGGAAAAATGAAGCATATCTTGAAAAGAACACTGTCCCTACTGTGAGACATGGAGGAGGCTCTGTTATGTTCTGAGGCTGCTTTGCTGCATCTGGCACAGGGTGTCTTGAATCTGTGCAGGGTACAATGAAATCTCAAGACTACCAAGGGATTCTAGTGAGAAATGTGCTGCCCAGTGTCAGAAAGCTTGGTCTCAGTCGCAGGTCATGGGTCTTGCAACAGGATAATGACCCAAAACACACAGCTAAAAACCCCCAAGAATGGCTAAGAGGAAAACATTGGACTATTCTGAAGTGGCCTTCTATGAGCCCTGACCTAAATCCTATTGAGCATCTTTGGAAGGAGCTGAAACATGGCGTCTGGAGAAGGCACCCTTCAAACCCGAGACAACTGGAGCAGTTTGCTCATGAGGAGTGGCCAAAATACCTGCTGAGAGGTGCAGAAGTCTCATTGACAGTTACAGGAATAGTTTGATTGCAGCGATTGCCTCAAAAGGTTGTGCAACAAAATATTAAGTTAAGGGAACCATCATTTCTGTCCAGGCCTGTTTCATGAGTTTTCTTTTTAAAAAAAATTCTGTTGAAGCCTGGTTGGAAAGCAATGTCTGATTGTCATTTGTTCATTTTCATAGAATTTTTATATATTATTACTTTTGTTAGATTCAAGTTATTTCTGAGACCATTGTGGGGTTTTCTTTCATTAAACAAGGGGTACCAACAATTTTGTCCATGTGTGTAAATCACGGCCAAGTGGGCACTCATCTTGGTATGGTTACCCAAAAGTGGGCTTAAAGGGGTTTTCCAGTCTTAGGATAGGTCAGGGAGGCGGGGTCTGACATGCAGCACCCCCACTGATCAGCTCTTTTCAGCAAAAACTATACAGTGGACAGAGCCAGAAACAGATGTCTCCACATCGGTGTAGTGACCATTCCTGATTACTACAGATCAGCTCCCATTCACATGGATGAAACCTGAGCTGCAGTGTCCAGACACTGCCACTACACAGTGGACGGAGTCATCTGCCTCTGGCTCAATCCACTGTATAGTTCTGGTGCTGGAGGCTGCTGAGAAGAGCTGATCGGGAGCTGAGAGTGCTGGCTATGAGACCCCCACCAATCTGATACTGATGACATATCCTATGAACATCGTCAGGTTGGAAAATAAATGTTATTCTTTGTGAAATAAAATATTGGACATTTGCATATATTTCCGTTATCGGAGCCGCGTACCAGCTGTGCGCCCATCACATGACCATGACAGATTCTTACGCACTAGGAGAAAGTAATGTAGATCCTTTTAAAGAAGACCTCCAGTAGACACACAACTTTCCATCACCCCCAGCAACTGGCTGTCTATCATACTCTGCACTTTCTTGCAGTGCAGTCTCCTCTCGACTCTGATCAGACTCCATCTTGATTTTTGGATTTCCTCTGTATCCTGCTATCAATCCCATGATGCCTTGGCACATCATAACATGGTCAGCTAGAGACAGTACCATCTCGGCCTGCTGGGAGGACAGTGTGATTATCATTCTTTGTGTATTCTACTAAATAATCTAAGGGTCTGTTCACACGGTAGAAAATGAAGAGGAATTCCTCTTCATTTTCCACCACCGTATATATTCGTCCGTGGTCTAGCCACGATGGGATGCCGATGCAGGGCATCATGGCTAGACCGTGGACGAATATACGACGGTGTAAAAATCGGATGACGCAAGATATACAATGCTGCAAGATCGAGCAGGACGCTTATTTTTTCAGTGTCCTGCTGCGATCTCTGCCTTCCATTTAAAACAATGAGAGGCAGATTCTGGTTGGAATCTGCCATGGATTCGGGGGCAGAATCCGCCCCCCAAATCATTGCAAATTCCGCCATGTGAACATACCCTTAGAGACCCTAAGTATACAACAGGAAGGTTGCACTGTCAGTTTCTGTGTTATAACTGTGTGACAGGAGCCGGTCTAGTCATCAGCAGTCATTTTGATAGCAGTTTCTGTCCTGTTTCCTGTGATAAAATTATGGTAAGTCCATGCAGTTTTATCATACAGAGTGTTCTGGTGCCTGTAGGAGTGAAACATAGATGCCCAGAGACTCAACTTTAGTTTCTGGTGGAGTGTCCCTTTAAATGACAAGGGGAATCTTAAAAACTGAAGAATTGATACAAAACCACATTCCCCTATAACATGATCTGTACTAAAATACTATGGCCATACTGTGACAGATGACCTCATATCTATGAACTAACCAGAGCAGGGAAACCCTGATGACATCACTGTCAGGTGAAGCAGCCTTATTTTCATATGCAAAACCTATTGACTACTGCTGATGCATTTTCTAAATACTGAAGATGAAGAATGTTCCAGCTCTGCACAAGACTTGGGAGTGTCCAGGGTTAAAGACATATTCTCAGCAGACAGGAATGTCTCAAGGAACCTTTATACATTCAGCACAAGCCTCCGGCAACCTGACCCCACTGAGAAGACTCTAGATTGTGCAGTGACATTTGATGCAGACGCTTGTCAAAGTCCTGCAATGGATGAAGTGGCACTTATAGATCTGAGGAACCCGGAAATATCCTTATAGAAGGAGGAGGCCAGAGCTGCACTAGGGGTGCTTATACTTTTTTGCTTTCACACTATGTATAGGAAAAAAATTGTAATGCACATACAGTAACTGCACGACCAGAATAGTGAGTGCAGCTCTGGAGCGTAATACAGGATGTAACTCAGGATCAGTACAGGATAAGTAATGTAATGTATGTACACAGTGACTGCACCAGCAGAATAGTGAGTGCAGCTCTGGAGTATAATACAGGATGTAACTCAGGATCAGTACAGGATAAGTAATGTAATGTATGCACATAGTGACTGCACCAGCAGAATAGTGAGTGCAGCTCTGGAGTATAATACAGGATGTAACTCCGGATCAGTACAGGATAAGTAATGTAATGTATGTGCACAGTGACTGTACCAGCAGAATAGTGAGCGCAGCTCTGGAGTATAATACAGGATGTAACTCAGGAGCAGTACAGGATAAGTAATGTAATGTATGTACACAGTGATTCCTCCAGCAGAATAGTGAGTGCAGCTCTGGAGTATAATACAGGATGTAACTCAGGATCAGTACAGGATAAGTAATGTAATGTATGTACACAGTGACTGCACCAGCAGAATAGTGAGCGCAGCTCTGGAGTATAATACAGGATGTAACTCAGGATCAGTACAGGATAAGTAATGTAATGTATGTACACAGTGACTGTACCAGCAGAATAGTGAGTGCAGCTCTGGAGTATAATACAGGATGTAACTCCGGATCAGTACAGGATAAGTAATGTAATGTATGTACACAGTGACTGCACCAGCAGAATAGTGAGTGCAGCTCTGGAGTATAATACAGGATGTAACTCAGGATCAGTACAGGATAAGTAATGTAATGTATGCACATAGTGACTGCACCAGCAGAATAGTGAGTGCAGCTCTGGAGTATAATACAGGATGTAACTCCGGATCAGTACAGGATAAGTAATGTAATGTATGTGCACAGTGACTGTACCAGCAGAATAGTGAGCGCAGCTCTGGAGTATAATACAGGATGTAACTCAGGAGCAGTACAGGATAAGTAATGTAATGTATGTACACAGTGATTCCTCCAGCAGAATAGTGAGTGCAGCTCTGGAGTATAATACAGGATGTAACTCAGGAGCAGTACAGGATAAGTAATGTAATGTATGTACACAGTGACTGCACCAGCAGAATAGTGAGTGCAGCTCTGGAGTATAATACAGGATGTAACTCAGGATCAGTACAGGATAAGTAATGTAATGTATGTACACAGTGACTGCACCAGCAGAATAGTGAGTGCAGCTCTGGAGTATAATACAGGATGTAACTCAGGATCAGTACAGGATAAGTAATGTAATGTATGTACACAGTGACTGTACCAGCAGAATAGTGAGTGCAGCTCTGGAGTATAATACAGGATGTAACTCAGGATCAGTACAGGATAAGTAATGTAATGTATGTACACAGTGACTGCACCAGCAGAATAGTGAGTGCAGCTCTGGAGTATAATACAGGATGTAACTCAGGATCAGTACAGGATAAGTAATGTAATGTATGTACACAGTGACTGTACCAGCAGAATAGTGAGTGCAGCTCTGGAGTATAATACAGGATGTAACTCAGGATCAGTACAGGATAAGTAATGTAATGTATGTACACAGTGATTCCTCCAGCAGAATAGTGAGTGCAGCTCTGGAGTATAATAGAGGTTCAGTGCAGAAAGTATCTATATACAGTTACTAAACTTACTGTATAGATTAATGCTATATGTATAGACTGTAGAACTATATGAAGAGGTGGAGGCACCCTTTAAATGAAGTCAGAACACTTTATTAAGCCACCAATACGTCTGGAGTACGGTCTCTGGAGTGACGCCCGGGGGAACGTCAGCATAATCAGTTTTCTATTTAGGAATGCCAGCTGCACACAAGTGAGTAGATGGGAATAATGGCTTATGTCATTGTCAGGGACCAGCCTGGCTCGGGGCCCTAGGAAGAAGCATAGAGAACCACCATATTACCATACAATCTGCTCAATGAATCATGCTGAAGGCTGACCCACTTACAGTTACCGTGAAATTCCGGTGCCCGCTGAAAACTGCCAAGTGTTGTGAAACATGACATTCTTCAATGTGTCTGAGAAAAGGGAAAGAAACAGAAGCAGCATGGTGTGTCGGCAAGAATAACACTCCATCTGCATCATCGACATGGCTCATGGTGATGCCAGAATGGCAGATTTAGAGAGTCTGAAAGAAGTTAGATTTGTACCATATAGGACAAGGGTCGTCCTCTATGTATATGGATGTTCTACAGGGTGGTCTCCCACTTATGACCCTCAGAATTTCCCACACTGACAGACTTGGCATGTCCAAACAATACATGGACGTCCAACACCCTACTGATCAGCTGTTTTCAACGCAGTGTATGGAAATGGCTCGGATGGCTCTGTACACTGTGTAGTCACCTGTAATAGCAAAGGACAACCACTACACCGAGCCAACAGCTTCTGCCACAGCTGACTGCTGGTGGTGCCCGGTGTCAGAACCCCAGTGGTCTGAGCTCTAAGGATAGGCCATCAACATCGAGAAATGGAGAAACCTTTTAATGAAAGATAAATTGCCCACTGAGGCCAGGACCTACCAATCGGCCATATTTGGCTACCGTCACAGCTTTATCATACGGTATTTAGTGAAACCTCAAGTCTATATAAACCATACAGATTACAATGATTTCGTCACAGATGAGGTCAGACAAGGTGGATATTCTCTGGCACGGACATGCAGCACTATATATTTCTGTAATGAATCCATGTGCATTTTGCTGCGGATTTCACCCTATGCATTGCTAAAAGTGAAGCCCTAACAAAGCCCCACAAAGCCGAGATGTGTGTTGTGATGTTCTGCAGCAGCTGAGGTGTTTAATAGGATTTTCTGCAGTACCTGGGGTGTGTACTATGATGCTCTGCAGCATCTGAGGTGTGTACTATGATGTTCAGCAGCAGCTGAGGTGTGTATTATGATGTTCTGCAGCAGCAGCTGAGATATGTATTATGATGTTCTGCAGCAGCTGAGGTGTGTATTATGATGTTCTGCAGCAGCTGAGGTGTGTATTATGATGTTCTGCAGCAGCTCGGGTGTGTATTACGATGATCTGCAGCAGCTGAGGTGTGTACTATGATGTTCTGCAGCAGCTGAGGTGTGTATTATGATGTTCTGCAGCAGCAGCTGAGATATGTATTATGATGTTCTGCAGCAGCTCGGGTGTGTATTATGATGTTCTGCAGCAGCTGAGATGTGTATTATGATGTTCTGCAGCAGCTGAGGTGTGTATTATGATGTTCTGCAGCATCTGTGGTGTTTAATAGGATTTTCTGCAGTACCTGGGGTGCGTATTATGATGTTCTGCATTAGCTGAAGTGTGTATAATGAAGTTCTGCAGCAGCTGAGTTGTGTACTATGATTCTCTGCAGCATCTGAGGTGTGTATTATAATGTTCCGCACCAGCTTAAGTGTGTATAATGAAGTTCTGCAGCAGCTGAGGTGTGTATTATGATGTTCTGCACTAGGTGAGGTGTGTATTATGATGTTCTGCAGCAGCTGAGGTGTGTATGATGATGTTCTGCAGCAGCTGAGGTGTGTATTATGATGCTCTGCAGCAGCTGGGGTGTGTATGATGATGTTCTGCAGCAGCTGAGGTGTGTATGATGATGTTCTGCAGCAGTAGAGGTGTGTATTATTATGTTCTGCAGCAGTTGAGGTGTGTATTATAATGTTCTGCAGCAGCTGAGGTGTGTATTATAATGTTCTGCAGTAGCTGAGGTGTGTATTATGATGTTCTGCAGCAGCTGAGGTGTGTATTATGATGCTCTGCAGCAGCTGAGGTGTGTATTATGATGCTCTGCAGCAGCTGGGGTGTGTATTATAATGTTCTGCAGCAGCTGGGGTGTGTATTATAATGTTCTGCAGCAGCTGGGGTGTGTATTATAATGTTCTGCAGCAGCTGAGGTGTGTATTATGATGTTCTGCAGCAGCTGAGGTGTGTATTATAATGTTCTGCAGCAGCTGAGGGGTGTGTTACGATGTTCTGCAGCAGCTGAGGTGTGTATTATGATGTTCTGCAGCAGCTGAGGTGTGTATTATGATGTTCTGCAGCAGCTGAGGTGTGTATTATGATGTTCTGCAGCAGCTGAGGTGTGTATAATGAAGTTCTGCAGCAGCTGAAGTGTGTATGATGATGTTCTGCAGCAGCTGAAGTGTGTATGATGATGTTCTGCAGCAGCTGAGATATGTATTATGTTGTTCCACATCTAAAGAACAACTTTTTTTTTTTGGAGAATCGGAGCATTATAAGTCATCTAATAAGTGGTGAGCACATGACAAGGATCTTCCTGTAAAGTAATCTATGGCCGATCAGGCAGCCATTAGTCGAGTCCATACACCACCGCTCATCTCTATATAATCGTCATGCCCTGACACAATGTGACGGCACGTATTATAGAAAAATGACCCCCAGTGTAACTGCTGCACTCAGAGAGATGTCTCGCAGGGATTTTATCTGTAGGATTTTGGCAGGCCGTGGTGAGAGCGCTGCCAGTAAAGCTGCCGCTTCTGTAATAGAGATCAGTTAATGATATTGCTATTTTACTGCTCATATCCGCCGCTCTGTGCTAATATCAGCGCTTTCTGCAAAGACTGCGGCGAACAATGGATGAGCGGGGACATAAATTTACCTCTGCCTGTATTAAAAGAAAGTATCATTAAAGGGGATCTCTGATATTAATCACCTAGCCTTAAGGATTCCAATCTCATATTCTGCCAATCTGCCAGGCACAGTGCCACACATTATATAGTGGTTGTGCCAAGTATTGCAGCTCAATCCCATTCACTTTAATGGGACACCGTAACAATACCCACAACCGCCGTTACTAAAGCATAGGCTTTTAATATTAGATCTGTGGGGGTCTGACACCTGGGACCCCTGCAGATCAGGTGTACCAGGACTCTTATCAGCGCTTCTCTCTTGCTGTAGAAACTGCGGCAGGTGAAAGCACTGCACCACTGTCCCATAGACTTCAATAGGGGCAGTGCTGCAGTTCCAAAACCCATCGCTACAGATTGTACGGCCATCTCGGTAGAGCTGATCTGCTGGGATCCCAGATGTCAGACCCCCACAGATCTAATATCGATGGCCTATCATAAGCATAGGTCATCAATAATAGGAACTGGATAATGTCTTTAAGGATAGGTCAACCATTTTTAAAGGCTGGGAATCCCCTTGTTTGGGTACCCTACTGCCGCTAGTCGTACCCGATCTGGTGATCGGTGGAGATCACAGTACTCACACCCCCTTTCCACCATTGATCTCCTATCCAGTGGGTACGTGATCAATACTTCAGGCTGGAATACCCCTTTAACCTCCACGTGTGATGCACATAGGTCTGCATTACTCTCACTTTCACAATTTCGCCCTTGTTTACTGATGAATCCTAATGATCACTTTCACAATTTACACGGGTCCATTTGATCCAGTGTTAAGCCCACACAATGTCTATGTCATCATCCTGGGAGTGGACTCCATGGATACAGCTACATACACAGACACTGCTATGGCCCCAGTTGTCTCAGAGGAACTTCCCCTTTAATTAAAGGAGAACTCTACTTATAAACAAAACAACATTGTGAATCTGCAAGTTTCTGGTTACCAGAGAATAGTGCATGGTGCAAACTCACGCGACAGATACGGAGATAGTGATAAAGGTGGCCATACACTTTAGGTAGCTCATCCCAACACCACCCCTTCTCCCTTCTCTATACACATGTATACTGGACACAGCTAAGAATGCATGTGTCCTGAATGGGAAGAGGGGAGTAGGCCACTGCCAGATATCTCTGTCATCCCAGACAGCTTAGGGAAGACATATGCCCCTGAGAACAAAAGACGTGGGTATGTTGAAATTCAACATGTCTGATCGATAGGAGGGGGCATCCCCAAAATCAGCTCCCAAGTCAGTGAAAGCTGAGCTGCAATAGTGCAGCATGATCACTACACAGTGTACAGCGCTGTACACTTCCTGTTCTGTACACTGAGGCCGCCAATATCTAAGTCTTGGACAACCCCTTTAACTTGTTATGCCACGAAGCTGACAGCAGGGTAGAGCAAAACTGCTGTCTGTTTCCAAGGGAAACAAGTAAAATTTTGTAAGCAGCTACAAATATGGAGAAAACAACATGAAATTAATGAAAATAAAGCGGATATTCCAGAGGTCTCAAACATGCAGCCCCTGAGACTGTCATCTGTGGACTGTGGTCTTGTCCCCGGTTCTGCCGATCCTGCTGGATTGGCAAAGCAGGGAAGAATCCCAGACCCAGTTCCAAAGCTTCCCAATTTTGTAGGCCGCAGGTCCCTCTGCTCCCCGGGTGTGTAGCTACTTACCTCTCCGATCCCCGGGTGTGTACCTACTTACCTCTCTGCTCCCCAGGTGTGTAGCTACTTTCCTCTCTGCTCCCCGGGTGTGTAGATACTTACCTCTCCGATCCCTGGGTGTGTAGATACTTACCTCTTCACTCCCCGCACCTCCCGCTCTCAGTGCAGGCCTGGGAGCAGTGAGGTAAATACTGTCTGAGGGCCACTGGTGGGGGACAATAAAGGGGTTGTCCACGATATTTTAGCATTGCGGCAGGAGACGTTCCCTCAAACTAAAAAATGTATACCACTGTCCACCCATGACTGCCACAGCCAGGTAGGATGTAAATATCACAGGGATTTGTATTCACACGAGGTTTCTATGACAACCTAAAATATTGTCATCAGAATCTCTCATTAGTGCAGCCTCAGGCTTTGGGCCTGTATCTTCAAGTGATAATATTTCAGCATAGAAGTAAAATATTACAAAATGGTTTTCACATTTTAATGTACATAAAATGGACTTTAATAATTTTCTATGGGCCGTTTGCATATTTGCTACCAAAACGGGTGACCCGATTCTGTATTTACCTATAGCAGCCCTGTATAATGATTTTTTTCAGTGACCCCTCTGTGATATCAAGCGATCTTCTCGTCACACCATAGTCCAACACTGAACCAGTAAGACCTTCTTGAGGTAAATGGTAAAATGTCAGACCATTAAGTGAGGTGGACGGTAATGAAGGACGACAGCTACACCTTAATTAACCTTAGTGTCTGAGACGTCTTAATAACTAATGAGATACAAGACAGTAACAGATGTCGCAGCAGCGGGCATCCCCACATGGCGGCGGTCTGCACCCTGCTGGACCTGCACGGAGGTAATGTCATATAATGGACGACGTGAGAATGAGACGGACTGTCATACTGGCTCTAAAGATTTACAGGAGAGCCAGCTAGATGAAAATTTTTGCATAGAGGTGCAATGGTTCACTACTCTCAAACGACAGAAAAATGGCGCAAGTCATGAGTTACACATGAATGATATACACGACCATCTTTTTTTTTTTTTTTCATTGCAACACGTTTAGGGTAAGTTCACACAGAGTCTTTTGCAGGCAGATTTTTTGAGGTGGAATCCACCTCAAAATACGCTTTACAATTTTCCCATTCATTTCAATGGAGGTCAGCAGATTTTGTTCTGATTTTTTCAGCAAGATGAAAAAAAAAAAAAACAGAAGCGCGAAGACCTGGCTTCAGGCGGATTCTGCTTCACAAACCCGACTGAATGAATGGGAGGCAGAAAAACCTGGTAGCATTTTTTTAAAGCAATTTTTGCAAAAAAAAAAAAAAAAAAAAAAACTTAGCTTTTTTTTTCTGCTTCCCATTCATTTCATTGGGGCTTGCAAATCAAAATCCACCTGAAGATAGGTCCTGACACTTCTTTTTTTCCTCTACCAGATTTTCTGGGGTAACATAAGGATATATATGTATATCATAATATATGTTTATCATAAGGGTATATATATAATGTATACATACGTATAACAAAAGGGTATATAAAAATATATATTGCTCGTCTGGACCAAAACTGCTATTATTATACTCTGGGGTTACTTACAGTGCGTTGCAAAAGTATTCGGCCCCCTTGAACTTTTCAACCTTTTGCCACATTTCAGGCTTCAAACATAAAGATATTAAATTTTCATTTTTTTGGTGAAGAATCAATAACAAGTGGGAAACAATTGTGAAGTGGAACGAAATTTATTGGATATTTTAAACTTTTGTAAAAAATAAAAAACTGAAAAGTGGGGTGTGCCATATTATTCGGCCCCCTTAAGTTAATACTTTGTAGCGCCACCTTTTGCTGCGATTACAGCTGCAAGTCGCTTGGGGTATGTCTCTATCAGTTTTGCACATGGAGAGACTGAAATTCTTGCCCATTCTTCCTTGGAAAACAGCTGGAGCTCAGTGAGGTTGGATGGAGAGCGTTTGTGAACAGCAGTTTTCAGCTCTTTCCACAGATTCTCGACTGGATTCAGGTCTGGACTTTGACTTGGCCATTCTAACACCTGGATACGTTTATTTGTGAACCATTCCATTGTAGATTTTGCTTTATATTTGGGATCATTGTCTTGTTGGAAGATAAATCTCCGTCCCACTCTCAGGTCTTTTGCAGACTCCAACAGGTTTTCTTCCAGAATGGTCCTGTATTTGGCTCCATCCATCTTCCCATCAATTTTAACCATCTTCCCTGTCCCTGCTGAAGAAAAGCAGGCCCAAACCATGATGCTGCCACCACCATGTGTGACAGTGGGGATGGTGTGTTCAGGGTGATGAGCTGTGTTGCTTTTACGCCAAACATATCGTTTTGCATTGTGGTCAAAAAGTTGGATTTTGGTTTCATCTGACCAGAGCACCTTCTTCCACATGTTTGGTGTCTCCCAGGTGGCTTGTGGCAAACTTTAAACGAGATTTTTTATGGATATCTTTGAGAAATGGCTTTCTTCTTGCCACTCTTCCATAAAGGCCAGATTTGTGCAGTGTACGACTGATTGTTGTCCTATGGAAAGACTCTCCCACCTCAGCTGTAGATCTCTGCAGTTCATCCAGAGTGATCATGGGCCTCTTGGCTGCATCTCTGATCAGTCTTCTCCTTGTTTGAGATGAAAGTTTAGAGGGACGGCCGGGTCTTGGTAGATTTGCAGTGGTCTGATACTCCTTCCATTTCAATATGATGGCTTGCACAGTGCTCCTTGGGATGTTTAAAGTTTGGGAAATCTTTTCGTATCCAAATCCGACTTTAAACTTCTCCACAACAGTATCACGGACCTGCCTGGTGTGTTCCTTGGTCTTCATGATGCTCTCTGCGCTTTAAACAGAACCCTGAGACTATCAAAGAGCAGGTGCATTTATACGGAGACTTGATTACACACAGGTGGATTATATTTATCATCATCAGTCATTTAGGACAACATTGGATCATTCAGAGATCCTCACTGAACTTCTGGACTGAGTTTGCTGCACTGAAAGTAAAGGGGCCGAATAATATTGCACGCCCCACTTTTCAGTTTTTAATTTTTTACAAAAGTTTAAAATAACCAATAAATTTCGTTCCACTTCACAATTAAGTCCCACTTGTTGTTGATTCTTCACTAAAAAATGAAAATTTTATATCTTTATGTTTGAAGCCTGAAATGTGGCAAAAGGTTGAAAAGTTCAAGGGGGCCGAATACTTTCGCAAGGCACTGTACCTCTCCTGCGCTTCGGGGCGACTCCCTGCTATCTTCAGTGCTTCTGGCAGACGTCAGGGGCAGCTGATTGGGCCTCAGCGTCAAGTGGTGTTGTGATGCATAGAGGTGAGTGTCCATCATGATGTCACGTGACATCAGCCTGAAGTGCCAAAGACAGCAGGAAGTCGCTCCGGAGCACAGTAGAGGTAAGTAACACTGATTTTTATGTTCTCACCTCCCCTGGGCCTCTGCTTTTTACACTCTGGGTTCTGAGGAGAACTCACAGTACAATAATAGCAGTTTCAGTTTGGTCCAAATATTGTAATAACCGAACCAAAATAATCTAAGTGACCAAAATCATGTCGGTTATCCTGGTTGATGTTCCGTTTTGGTTATTGTTCGATTAATCACCAAGCCCTAATACATACATAATATATGTATAACATAAGGATATACAGTACAGACCAAAAGTTTGGACACGCCTTCTAATTCCAAGAGTTTTCTGTATTTTCATGACTATAAAAATTGTAGATTCACACTGAAGGCATCGAAACTATGAATTAACACATGTGGAATTATATACTTAACAAAAAAGTGTGAAACAACTGAAAATATGTCTTATATTCTAGGTTCTTCAAAGTAGCCACCTTTTGCTTTGATTACTGCTTTGCACACTCTTGGCATTCTCTTGATGAGCTTCAAGAGGTAGTCACCTGAAATGGTCTTCCAACAGTCTTGAAGGAGTTCCCAGAGATGCTTAGCACTTGTTGGCCCTTGTGCCTTCACTTTGCGGTCCAGCTCACCCCAAACCATCTCGATTGGGTTCAGGTCTTGTGACTGTGGAGGCCAGGTCATCTGGCGTAGCACCCCATCACTCTCCTTCTTGGTCAAATAGCCCTTACACAGTCTGGAGGTGTGTTTGGGGTCATTGTCCTGTTGAAAAATAAATGATGGTCCAACTAAACGCAAACCGGATGGAATAGCATGCCGCTGCAAGATGCTGTGGTAACCATGCTGGTTCAGTATTCCTTCAATTTTGAATAAATCCCCAACAGTGTCAGCAGCAAAGCACCCCCACACCATCACACCTCCTCCTCCATGCTTCACGGTGGGAACCAGGCATGTAGAGTCCATTCGTTCACCTTTTCTGCGTCGCACAAAGACACGGTGGTTGGAACCAAAGATCTCAAATTTGGACTCATCAGACCAAAGCACAGATTTCCACAGGTCTAATGTCCATTCCGTGTGTTCTTTAGCCCAAACGAGTCTCTTCTGCTTGTTGCCTGTAATTAGCAGTGGTTTCCTAGCAGCTATTTTACCATGAACGCCTGCTGCACACAGTCTCCTCTTAACAGTTGTTGTAGAGATGTGTCTGCTGCTAGAACTCTGTGTGGCATTGACCTGGTCTCTAATCTGAGCTGCTGTTAACCTGCGATTTCTGAGGCTTGTGACTCGGATGAACTTATCCTCCACAGCAGAGGGGACTCTTGGTCTTCCTTTCCTGGGGCGGTCCTCATGTGAGCCAGTTTCTTTGTAGCGCTTGATGGTTTTGGCCACTGCACTTGGGGACACTTTCAAAGTTTTCCCAATTTTTCGGACTGACTGACCTTTATTTCTTAAAGTAATGATGACCACTCGTTTTTCTTTACTTAGCTGCTTTTTTCTTGCCATAATACAAATTCTAACACTCCATTCAGTAGGACTATCAGCTGTGTATCCACCTGACTTCTGAACAACACAACTGATGGTCCCAACCCCATTTATAAGGCAAGAAATCCCACTTATTAAACCTGACAGGGCACACCTGTGAAGTGAAAACCATTTCAGGTGACTACCTCTTGAAGCTCATCAAGAGAATGCCAAGATTGTGTAAAGCAGTAATCAAAGCAAAAGGTGGCTACTTTGAAGAACCTAGAATATAAGACATATTTTCAGTTGTTTCACACTTTTTTGTTAAGTTTTTAATTCCACATGTGCTAATTCATAGTTTTGATGCCTTCAGTGTGAATCTACAATTTTTATAGTCATGAAAATACAGAAAACTCTTGGAATGAGAAGGTGTGTCCAAACTTTTGGTCTGTACTGTATATCGATAACATAATATAATATATACACACACATACACACGTGGACAAAATTGTTGGTACCCCTCGTTTAATTAAAGAAAAACCCACAATGGTCACAGAAATAACTTGAATTTAACAAAAGTAATAATATATAAAAATTCTATGAAAATGAACAAATGAAAGTCAGACATTGCTTTCCAACCAGGCTTCAACAGAATTTTTTAAAAAAGAAAACTCATGAAACAGGCCTGGACAGAAATGATGGTTCCCTTAACTTAGTATTTTGTTGCACAACCTTTTGAGGCAATCCCTGCAATCAAACGATTCCTGTAACTGTCAATGAGACTTCTGCACCTCTCAGCAGGTATTTTGGCCACTCCTCATGAGCAAACTGCTCCAGTTGTCTCGGGTTTGAAGGGTGCCTTTTCCAGATGGCATGTTTCAGCTCCTTCCAAAGATGCTCAATAGGATTTAGGTTAGGGCTCATAGAAGGCCACTTCAGAATAGTCCAATGTTTTCTTCTTAGCCATTCTTGGGTGTTTTTAGCTGTGTGTTTTGGGTCATTATCCTGTTGCAAGACCCATGACCTGCGACTGAGACCAAGCTTTCTGACACTGGGCAGCACATTTCTCTCTAGAATCCCTTGATAGTCTTGAGATTTCATTGTACCCTGCACAGATTCAAGACACCCTGTGCCAGATGCAGCAAAGCAGCCCCAGAACATAATAGAGCCTCCTCCATGTCTCACAGTAGGGACAGTGTTCTTTTCAAGATATGCTTCATTTTTCCGTCTGTGAACATAGAGCTGATGTGCCTTGCCAAAAATTTTGATTTTTGTCTCATCTGTCCATAGGACATTCTCCCAGAAGCTTTGTGGCTTGTCAACATGTAGTTATATATTATTACTTTTGTCAAATTCAAGTTATTTCTGTGACCATTGTGGGTTTTTCTTTCATTAAACGAGGGGTACCAACAATTTTGTCCACGTGTGTATGTGTAACATAAGGATATATATCTATAACATAATATAATATATACATAATATATGTATACCATAAGGATATATAATATAATATATACATAATATATGTGTAACATAAGGGTATGTACACACTGCAGAATTTGAACATGCTGAAAAATTCAGCTTCAGGAATTTGAAGCTGAATTTTTCTGCTTGACCAAATTCCACAGCAGAATCTACCGCAGAATTTGCACATTCCACACCAGCCAGGTAGTAATTTTCTGCCATTCCTTCACCTCACTGGGAGTTATCAGACAGAATCCGAGTAAAGAGCGAAGGTGGTGCGAAAAAATCAGCGTCTGCCTCCCACTGAAATGAACGGACTCTGCCTCAAATTCAGCCCCCAAAGTCCACTGTGTGAACATACCCTAAACAGTCCCCAAGCGATATACAGCAGCTGCAGATGGCTTTATAAAATATATAATGGGAAAGTATGAACGCCTGTTTTCTGGCACAGATATGTGATAAAGTTGTGCGTCTATAGTGCAAGGCTCTTTCTTGCACCAAAATGCAACATATCCCCCACTTTGCACTTCGTTCATCACTTTCCATGAATGTGGCTGGATCGGGGCAGGGACGTCTTGGCCCGACATATTTATTATAACGCACACCATTTTTCTAGCAAGAATTATACCGGATTCTACATCAGTCCCTGACCAGCGTAGACCTCCATTACGGCGCACAGGCGCCAGTTGAGGCCGTCATTAAGACTGGTATACGGAACGCCAGTCTTAATAAATCTGCCCCATTGTATGGTATAAAAAAAAGCATTCACCCCTGTATAGGGATAATGAGTCGGTTTTAAAGGGCCAATAACCCTAAAGTCAGCGGCTTATAACAGTGCTGAGGAGATGGAGACATCAAGCAGTGGTCATGGGGGAGGCTATTCCTGGACTATCCGTCATCTGCTATGGCCATCTTCCCTCCAGCCTGAAAGAGCTGATAACAGGAAACAATAGATTGCATTCAACTGCATAGTAAATGAGCAGATTTCAGGTGTCCTGTCTCTTTAAAATCAATGAGGGACACTCAGCAGTAAAAGTCTGATCAGAGTCCCGGCTACCAGGTAGTAAATTACCCAGCAGCTTAGCAACACCGGCCCCTGAGGCAAATCCACCGCTCGGAAGGGACAGTCACACAAGCTACACTGTTTTGTGTAAACGTCTAATCAATTGTCGCCTGTCACCGGGGCATAACACAGCGACTAAACCTGTCCTACAGCAAACGGACGGTCCCGACATGAGCACCAGATCGTCTCCATATCATAAACCAGAAGGAAGAGAGTACAATGCCTCCTATGAGGCGCAGGATACATCATCCAGGATCCCTTGGCACTTTTATCGAAACTACTTCACTACTTCCGCTTTCACCAAGGATACCTGTCACTGAGTCCCATCTGATCCCCGCAGCCTCTGTTGTCACAAGTATTCACAGTCACCCAAGCACATTACCCAGTGATAGCACTAAGGAGGCGTTCACACCTGTAACTTACAGAGGCAGCGGAGTTAACCCAAACGTCTGCAATTGATGAAACTGCTACAGCATGAGATCTTATCACAGAAAACAATAAAAAGTCATAGAAAAATCTTTATTCAATGACTTTTCATTGTTTTTTGCTGTCTTCTGTGATAAGATATCACTCTGTAGGAGTTTAACCAATTGCAGAAGCTCAGGTTAACTGCTATATCTGTATATTCTTGTACATAGGAGCAGTATTATAGTAGTTATATTCTTGTACATAGGGCCAGTATTATAGTAGTTATATTCTTGTACATAGGAGTAGTATTATAGTAGTTATATTCTTGTACATAGGGGCAGTATTATAGTAGTTATATTCTTGTACATAGGAGCAGTATTATAGTAGTTATATTCTTGTACATAGGAGGCAGTATTATAGTAGTTATATTCTTGTACATAGGAGCAGTATTATAGTAGTTATATTCTTGTTCATAGGAGCAGTATTATAGTAGTTATATTCTTGTTCATAGGAGCAGTATTATAGTAGTTATATTCTTGTACATAGGAGCAGTATTATAGTAGTTATATTCTTGTACATAGGGGCAGTATTATAGTAGTTATATTCTTGTACATAGGAGCAGTATTATAGTAGTTATATTCTTGTACATAGGAGCAGTATTATAGTAGTTATATTCTTGTACATAGGAGCAGTATTATAGTAGTTATATTCTTGTACATAGGAGCAGTATTATAGTAGTTATATTCTTGTACATAGGGGGCAGTATTATAGTAGTTATATTCTTGTACATAGGAGCAGTATTATAGTAGTTATATTCTTGTACATAGGAGCAGTATTATAGTAGTTATATTCTTGTACATAGGAGCAGTATTATAGTAGTTATATTCTTGTACATAGGGGGCAGTATTATAGTAGTTATATTCTTGTACATAGGGGGCAGTATTATAGTAGCTATATTCTTGTACATAGGAGCAGTATTATAGTAGTTATATTCTTGTACATAGGAGCAGTATTATAGTAGTTATATTCTTGTACATCGGGTAGCATTATTGTAGTGATGAATTGTGAGATCAATACTGGAATGAGCTTGAACAATGACAACATGTATGGGACGGATTATCTACAAATCTCCCCTGAGTGACCATAACCCAAAAGTCATGTGTATTAACCCACAATGATTTGTTTGTGTCTGTCGCTAGAAGGAAGTATTACAAGAGCAGGAGGTTTCGAGGCCAGTCTACGTTCTAATCCCTAAACTACCCCGCCATATATCAGCTACTGAGGACGGAGCTCAAACACGATCTGAGTCAGCAGCACTTTGGAAAGTGCAGAAACGAAGGAGCTCATTACACTGAATACTAAATCGAAGCTCCTGGGAAAAAAGCTTAACTAGCAATTCCCTACTGGAAAGATATTCTTGGAATAAAATTTCCCAAAATCTTTTAATAGACGATTTCTAGCTGCGCAGGCGATTTTTTTTATCCTCTAATACGAACACACTAGAGCGAATGTGTAAAGCTATGAGACAGGTGATGGTCAGTCCTGCAATCGTGCTCCTGTTTAACTAAAATAGCTCAATAGTCCAATTCAGTTTGTCGTTGCGTAAACCGTTGCGGTTTCGCCATTATTAGGAATGACTGTAATAATGGATTACGTTTTATGGAAATAACATTCTTCACATTTGTATTCCACCGGTTTCAAGATCTTTTCTTGTGGTCAGTGAATGGATATCGCCTGAGGCCTGCGCAGGTTTTCCGCCTCTGGATACAAAGCGTGAACATTTCCATTCACTTACAGCAAGCAGAGATCTTAATAATGTTAAAATTTCTTGATATCTTCCAAAAACCTACTCCATACCGGAGTTGTACAGACACTTGTGATGCCCACACGTGAATCCGAACCTACCACCCTAAAGTATTGACACCCATAATAGTAAGCTATTTTGTAATCTCACTTCCAAGAACAACATGGGGCAATCTATGATTACGGGGAAGACGCGATTAAAAGGGAAATTAGAATAAAAACAGGAAAAAAAATCTCTTATAAAATAGAACCACGTGGAGACTTCTTAAACCTAACATGAAGGGAAGATGGTGGCGTTGCCCATAGCAACCAATCAGGTCGCTACTCTCCTAGGATTATATGAAGGCCTAAATTCAGAGAGGCCTAGCGTCATGATACAGGAGCCAACGTATAGCACAATCCTGCACAGTACACTGGCCATGTCAGGCTCCATAGTCACTCCAAAATGGCAGGCCACAACCAAAAAACAGGGGTAAAGACAAACGTTGCCATGTAGAGGAGCTGGCAAAACCCAAAAAGAAAGGAACCACATGCCACTGCAACTGTATGAGCGGACATAAATGGCACAACTTCCAGCTGTGGTGAGACTACAACTCCCAGGCAGGCCCAGCTAGGAGTTATAGTTATAGACTGGCAAGTTATATATCTCCGGTCTAGACAGAAAGGTGACGGCAGGATACATGTATTCAAATCAATGCAAGTTACTTCCCGGGCGCCATAAACAGGACGAGGTTCAGTCATGTGACACGCTCAAGTGACCACGGTATACATAGGTGAGTCTGCCAGATATAGAGGGGTGACATAGGTGATGGACCTTAATACCAGTGACAGGTACCAGTGACCCTATAGAGAGATGATATATGTGACCTAAATAGTCAAGTGACGTATGTGAAGGACCTCAATAGAGACACCTGACATGCACCAGTGACCCAATATATAAAAGGTGCAAATAACAGTGACCCAAATATAGATAAGCGACACATCCTAGTCCCCCAATATAGAGAAGTGACATGTGACAGACCTTAATACAGAGAGCCGACACTTATAAATAGCCCTAATATGTAAAGGTGACACATTACAGTGACCCCAATATAATGACCCAAATACAACCAGGCGACACATCCGCAATATGGACAGGTGACAAGTAAGACTGACCCAAATACAGAAAAGTGACATTTAAGTGTGAACCTAACACAGATAGAAACATATGAGTGACCCCAGTATAAAAATGTCACACATATGAGTGACCCCATTATATGTTGGTGACATATGTGAGTGAACCCAGTTTAGACAGATGAAAAACCCCAACGCATGCATGTGACCCCAAGTGAGACAGGTGACATGTGTGTGTGACCCCAGTATATACAGGTGATACATGAGACACAGAAATATATATTGACTCATTACTGTACGTCATATAATCACATCAGTATAGATAGGTGACACGTACGGCAAGACAGTATGCTCACCACTATATTACCAGTACAGCCCATTGCTCAATACTGTATTACCAGTAACACCAGTGAAGCCAGTACTACATAACCAGTCCATCCAGTGTCCCAACACGAGATCATCAATAGTGTATATCACCAGTCCATCCAGTGTACCCAGCACTAGATCACCAGTCCATCCAGTGTACCCAGCACTAGATCACCAATAACCCAGTGTATATCACCAGTCCATCCAGTGTACCCAGCACTAGATCACCAATAACCCAGTGTATATCACCAGTTCATCCAGTGTACCCAGCACTAGATCACCAATAACCCAGTGTATATCACCAGTCCATCCAGTGTACCCAGCACTAGATCACCAATAACCCAGTGTATATCACCAGTCCATCCAGTGTACCCAGCACTAGATCACCAGTCCATCCAGTGTACCCAGCACTAGATCACCAATAACCCAGTGTATATCACCAGTCCATCCAGTGTACCCAGCACTAGATCACCAATAACCCAGTGTATATCACCAGTTCATCCAGTGTACCCAGCACTAGATCACCAATAACCCAGTGTATATCACCAGTCCATCCAGTGTACCCAGCACTAGATCACCAATAACCCAGTGTATATCACCAGTCCATCCAGTGTACCCAGCACTAGATCACCAGTCCATCCAGTGTACCCAGCACTAGATCACCAATAACCCAGTGTATATCACCAGTCCATCCAGTGTACCCAGCACTACATCACCAATAACCCAGTGTATTTCACCAGTCCATCCAGTGTACCCAGCACTAGATCACCAGTCCATCCAGTTTACCCAGCACTAGATCACCAGTCCATCCAGTGTACCCAGCACTAGATCACCAATAACCCAGTGTATATCACCAGTCCATCCAGTGTACCCAGCACTAGATCACCAATAACCCAGTGTATATCACCAGTCCATCCAGTGTACCCAGCACTAGATCACCAATAACCCAGTGTATATCACCAGTCCATCCAGTGTACCCAGCACTAGATCACCAGTCCATCCAGTGTACCCAGCACTAGATCACCAATAACCCAGTGTATATCACCAGTCCATCCAGTGTACCCAGCACTAGATCACCAATAACCCAGTGTATTTCACCAGTCCATCCAGTGTACCCAGCACTAGATCACCAGTCCATCCAGTGTACCCAGCACTAGATCACCAGTCCATCCAGTGTACCCAGCACTAGATCACCAGTCCATCAGACTACCCAGCACTAGCTCACCAGTACAAACAGAGTCCCCAGCGCTCCCTCCCCAGTGCAGCCAGTATGACACCAGTAAGGCCAGTATAACAGCCGGCGCTGTCACCTGGACATAAGTTGCAGCAGTCCGGACTCACCCGGGAATAGAGCTCGTACACAGACATGGTAAATCCGGGCGCAGATCACAGGGCGATCTCCATGGGGTGATCCGGGCTCCCGCCGCTGCCGGCGACCTTTACCTCCCAGCCCCGGCAGTGAGTAATCCCAGTGCCCGGGCTCCTGCCGCCTCCTCCAGCCACTGGCTCCACCTCACGCCGCTCCCTGCACAGGTGTGGGAGGAGAGCACAGTGTACACTGCACACACTGTAACGACACTGCACACACTGTACCCCCCCTCCCACACTGTAACGACACTGCACACACTGCTACGAGTGGATGCACACACTGTAACGACACTGCACACACTGCTACTGAATGCACACACTGCTACTGAATGCACACACTGCTACTGAATGCACACACTGCTACTGAATGCACACACTGCTACTGAATGCACACACTGTAACGACACTGCACACACTGCTACTGAATGCACCCTGCACAACGGTGCATTCACACAGGGCGTTCAGACGCCGGTAAAACTGCATCAAAACGGCATTTAAAAACAAAATGCATGCTGTTTCCATGCGGTTTTTGTTGCAGCTTCTTAGGTTTCCGGGTGAAACACATTTATGTAACATGTTCCAACTGTAAAATTAACAAACTGCACCAAAAACTGCATGAATTTTTTTCCATGCAGTTTTGATGCAATTTTAACCGCACCGTGTGAATGCGCCCTTATACGAATCCCGCTGCGCTGCACTTTAGGCTAGGGTTATACAGCGATGTCACCTCGTCCCCTTCACTAGTGGAAGTATATAAAGTTGCGTTGCGACCTAGCGGATGATGCGACACGACTTCTTGTGAAAAAACCGAAACTACCGTAATATCGCTGCAAAAATGCAGGAAATCACATTGTGCGGCATTAACCCCAACATGACCGCACTGTTTGAATAGACCCTACCTGGTTTCAATCCCTTTGCGGAAATTCTCAGCTTGTTGCGCCCTCTAGTGTCCTGTTTGCTAAATTACCACTATGCCTAAAAAAATCTGTTTTTTAAAGTTCAGCTGCTTTAGGCTTTATCCACACAACAATTTTTTAACCACTTCAGTACCGGGCCAATGTTACATTTTTATCATATGCATTATTCAACTCATTTCTGCGTCTTTTTTCGTTGACACATAGGGCTTTATTTTTATGTTGTTTTTATTTTTGCATGTGTTTTAATTTTTTTTATATCCGGGAAAATATAAACAAAAGAGGAAGGAAAACGGGTCTGTTTTTCACTTTTCATTTTTTTTTTTTTAATTAATAACACAAAGTTCTACTAAAAAACTTTATAAAATAGTTTTTCCTCTCCGTTACGGTAATTTTAATTTTTTTATGGTGTCGTCGGTGGTGGGGCTAGAACCTGTAATAAGGGCATTTTATTGGCATATTATTTTTTTATTTTTTTAAAATTTTCTATTACATTTTTTTTTATTTTTATTTTTTTTTACATTGTGTCCCCATAAGGTCATAATAGACCTTTGTGGACATCTGATGACTTTTTTTTTTTTTTTTGGGGGGGAGGCTGATTTCCCCTGTAACTGGGGCTGGTACATTTAGCGCCAGTTGCAGGAGGAATACAGACTGCTGCACCTTGCTTGCACATTACTATAGTGCTGATCTGAGTCCTGTAGGACCCAGCAGCTCTTGCAGACGCTGATCCCGGTGGATCATGTGACTGCCGGGTCAGAGGGGAGCCGCAAGATGGCGGCGCCCATAGCGTTGTATACACAGCGATAGGGAAGGCAGGGAAGGTAATAAACCTTCGCTGTTTTCTCTCTGGGAGCTCCGGCTGAAGTTACGTACCGTTACGTCCTTGTAGAACAAGGCAACCACCCCTTGGACGTATATAGTCTATGGGCTATACGGAAGTGGTTAATGGCAGTCAAATGGCGGTTTTAATAACAATGAGAGTGAATGAACGTATTCACATGTCCGTTTTGTGACAGAAAAAAACAGTCCGCTAAAGAAAAAACTGACATGTTCTATCTTTCTGCATTTTGATGGTTACAAAAATGGACATGTGACTACACCCATAGATTGTCATGGGTTTTAAAATGGCAATTCAAAAAACGGACGGCACATGTCATGTGAATAAGGCCAACAATGAATTGATCATCAGTTTTTAGGAAAAAATGCTGATTTTGCTACTGTTTTTTTTTTTGAGCCAAAGCCAGGAATGGATTTAACAGCAGGAAGATCTGTTAGGCCTCATGCACACTGGGGGGCAGGCCAAGGGGGTTCTGATTTTTTAATGGACATCCAAATGTCACCCAAGTGCCTTCCTTGCTCCATTAAGCCCTTCCCATAGCACTCCCCGCCATCCAAGCCCCATTACAAAGAGAGCCATAGGAGGGCTTAATGTTTGCGGGACAAATTGTACTTCGTAATGGCGCCATTTAATATTCTGTACAATGTACTGGGAAGCTGGAAAAAAACTCAGAATGGGGTGGAATTGGAGAAAAACTGAGTTTGTGCGACTTCCTTACAGGCTTTGTTTTTACAGCATTCACTTTGCAGCCAAAATGTCATGTCACCTGTATTCTATGGGTCAGTACGATTCCGGGGATACCAAATTTATATAGTTTTTTTACATTTTAACCCCTTAAAAAAATCCAAAAATTAACAAAAAAAAATCTGACACCTATAACTTTTTTATATTTCCATGTACAGGGATGCCTAAGGCCTTTTTTGGGGGGGGGATGTCCCCTGACGGACCCGAACAACAGGGATGCAACACTAGTGTGAACCTAGCGGTAGGCTGCACACCCAGTTGTGTACATGAGGCCTAAGAGCTCCCTTTATTTCCCCCATTCCATGTTGAAGCCATTCTTGGCTTTGGCTCAAAAACTGCAACAAAAATTGCAGCTTTTCCACAATGTGTGGCCTCAGGCCAAAGGGGTTCTCTCATCTCATCGCATATTGGTGGGGGTCCACCTACTGGGAGCTCCGCCGATCACAAGAACAGGGGTGTTCTTCTCCCCGCTCTGAATTGGGCCCATATGCCAATCCCAATCTGCTGGCCACCATTGTCCCCCGCTGCTTCATGTCGTCATGGTCACCACCGCGATCAGCTCCCACTAGTGAGAAACTGGTGACCCTGAGCGACTCAGCTCACCAATTTTAAGAGCCCATTGACCCCATTAAGGTTCTTGCTACATCTATAGCAAGTTGTCCACGGCTCTCTGTAAATTTTCATCCACTGAAAAATAAAAGGAATGTGTCGCCATTTTTTTTTTTCTTTTTATTAAAACCAGATATTGAAATCTATCACTTTTCTAATCTGTTTTTATTTTCCGATTTTGGAATATATTTATTCTATTTTCTGTATATGATTATGGGGGCAGCCATCTTGCCTGAACATCTCCTCTGCTCTGTTGACAGCATTTAGTGATCTGCTTTACAGCACTCTCATAGCCATAGGCAACAATAAACTGGAACCGATTCATGTTGGGGCAGTAGTGTTATCTATAGAGATGTTATCTTCTATTGTAATCCTGCCGGTGATGTAAATAAGTTGACTGCTGCAGAGTTGGCGAGTGTCAACATATTCTTAGGTTTATTGGCCAGAGTGGAAATTTTAAAAAAATTATCAAAAATTATTCAAAATATGTTGGTGTGAAATATCATGCACATGACCGTAGATTTTATCTGTGATTGTGGAAAAATTTTAGATAAAATTACGGTCCCATTAATTTGTATGGGCCAAGATATATCACCACTATTTTTATGGCCATGTGTCGGTACCATATTCAAGGACCGCCAATTATGAAGCATGTCCTATTTTTGGCCACATTTGCGGCACAGACCAGTGTAGGGGATCATATAAGATCTGGGATTGTGGATGACATACTGATGCAATGAGGACATGTTTTTTTACGGATTGCGGGTCAGTATTCGCAGACAGTAAATCCACTACATTTGTGTGCATGAGGCCTAATAAATAGGTCCAGTAGACACGTGACACAATGGCTTTAGTACTCTATGCATAATAGTCACGTGAACAAGAGACATTACACAAGTGACAATTTTAAGGTAAAGTTTACACATTTTGTTCTCAAAAAAATTATGTGCATTTGCAGTATAATCTGCAGCAGAATATTGGATTTCTGCAGCAGATTTGCAGTTTAAAGTGTCACTTTTAAAAGATTGGAAAAACAGTGATGCTTTCTTCCAGAAACAGCGCCACTCTTGTCCATGGCTATGTCTGGTATTTCAGTACAGAAACAATCACTTGAGTACAACATACAGCCCATGAAGAGGAGTGGCGCTGTTTCTGCCCTCCATATTGCTGTCAGTATCTATAATGTCCATAAACTAAATGTACTGTTATATATTTCATATATGTTATTCTGTACTATAATCTGGTCACCCCCATAAGATGGTGGCGCTATTGTCCAAGGTTTCATATTGGCAGCCCTTCATCTGTACTTGTAACGCTAGTATAACAGACAGATATGGACCAGCGCTCCATTCACTTCCATGGGACTGTAGTCTCTGGCAGCTCCCACAGTCCCGAAGAAGTAAATGGAGCGCCGGTCACGCAAGCACGTTGGCGCTCCATTCACAAGGCGGCCTTAGGGGGACTTTTAGTCCCCTGTCCTCTGGAACAGGCAATCGGGCCCCCAGCGATCGGACACTGTGGATAGGGGATAAGTCTCCATAATGGCACAACCCCTTTAAAGATAGGTCATCCATATTAAACGCCTTTAGGCCAGGGCCCCACGTGGTGTAAACGCTGCAGTTTGGCCAGGGTGGAAACGCCGCAGAAAAAAACGCAGGGTTGTACAGTCCCTGCAAGGTGGACTAGCAAATCCTATCCACACATTGCGGAAAAATATGCGCAGCGGGCACACTGCGATTTCCTTGTGGTTTTGGAAATCGCAGCATGTCAATTATACCTACGGAAACGCCAGCGGTTTCCCTATAGGTATAATGGAAGCAGAAAGTGCGGGGAGGAAACCTCTGCAGACTTTCTGTGAAAAGCAGGTAGAACCGCAATGCGTTGCCGCCATGTTATTTTCCACAGAGCTTCTTTGCTGCTGCCTGCTACATGGGGCCTTAGCCATAAGCAGTAGGCCGCATTGCTCAAAAGTTTAACAGGCCTTGTTGCCCATAGCAACCAATCAGAGTTCAGCTTTCATTTTTCAAACTGCACTGAAAAAATAAAAGCTGCGCTGTGATTGGTTGCTATGGATTTGAGGCCAGTTTTTCTTTTTGACAACAGAGACCCACAAAAATGATGGTGGACTCTTGTATTTATGGTGGGACAGACGTGAACATATCATATGACAAGGATCAGATCGGCACAGCCGATTAGTGTTTTTTTTAACTTTTTTATTTGTAACCTTTTCATGATCAGTTTCAGAAATGAACCTACAACCAGTCATGTGACTTCTTATTATTACGTGTGATTAACAATCGCTTCCTAATAAATTAGATCTCTCTCTTATTTAGGGTATGTGGGATCTTCTGCTGGCTCTGGACAATGGTGGGGTCACTGTGGTAACCAGTCTTTGGGGCTGGAGATCCGTGTCCTCCTCAGGGGGTGAACGTGCTCCTGCCGGACGTAAGGCCTGGAGAGGATATCCCGCAGCTTCTGCTGGTAGGACTTCTCGGTTAGTAATCCGGCTTCGTACTCCCTCCGCTCCTCCTCTTTCTCAGCCCCACGCTGGAGCTGTTGATAAGCGACCTGAGAGAGAAGCTGCTGCTGATACTGTTTGGCGTTCTTCAAATGTCTGTAGAAAAAGCCATAAAGTCAGTAAATAAGGAAAAAACAATAGGATATTTCAGGAGCCAATCAGCACTCAGGACTGTATTCAATACTACTGGAGGCTATGTTCACAACCCAGTCCCTAATGCTGCAGGACCTTGTAGTCCCTTTGCCTGTGCACCCATTGACAAAAAAAAATACCTCACCCAGATCAAAATGGCGCATTGCTGCAAAATTGGTCCTGCAGTGATGCCTCAGGCAGATATGTAAATGATTAGAGGTGTGGTCTGACTAGACACTGGGTCCTACCACAAGAGGGCATAAAAGTGCTTTCTCCTTTGCCCTATAAAAATGCTTTCAGAGGCTACTTTTGGGTAGTGTACCTCTGAGTACATGAGACATTGACATTTTGCCAGTTAATGGACTTTAGGGTGCATCACTGGAATGAGAGAAGCAAGATGGTTGTCATGATGTCCACCGTCTAGGCCGTTCTGACCCAGCTTTTAGGTGATGGCAGCAGTAGATATGTGAGGGCACGTATACATGGAGAAAAGGCTCAAGAAAGCCCAGACGGGGCCCAGCAGGGTCCTAAAGCCTCCACTCAATTGTACAGTTTCCCCAATAACCTTTTCCTCTATTGTAATCCTTTACATAGATCATCATTACATCACACTGAGAAAACTTCAGGACAGGACAACCAATTCTTAGTGCAGGATTTTTTTTCAATGAGTATACATGATACGTATCAAGATTACTGCATAATGATGTCATCCGATTAGATAGTGCATCTCATTTTATAGTGTTTATACTTGTTCAATGTGATATTATCATATATGGAAGAATATGTTATCAACGCCAACCTGGTTTTGGCTAAGGCGTAACTTTCACATCGAGAACTAGAAGCAGATGTCCTGCTTATGGAGGGTAATTTCTAAAGCAGGAATCACACATGAAGTTTTTTTTTATGGCAGTTTTTGATGCAGATTCTTCTAACCTTATTTATTTATTATGCTTACTTATATAGCACCATCATATGCCGCAGCGCTTTAAAGACATTGACAGTCACTGTCCCATATAGGCCTCACAATCTATATTCTCTATCAGTGTGTCTTTGGAGTGTGGGAGGAAACCGGAGTACCCGGAGGAAACCCACGCAAACACAGGGAGAACATACAAACTCCTTGCAGAGGATTCAAACCCAGGACTCCAGCACTGCAAGGCTACAGTGCTAACCACTGAGCCACCATGCTGCCAAACTTTTACACTGACTGAAAATCAGTAGCAGAGTTGTTAGTAGACCGGGCCTAAAAGGGATTTCTTTTAGGACAGGCCCATGAGTAGCTGATTTGTGGAAAACTTAGGCCTAGCAATCCAGCTGATCACCTAAATGAAGGGGTTGTAGTTGTGCCTGGTACTGAAGCTTAGGATGGGATCACACTACCGTAATTCAATGTCCGTTGCTCTCCTCTGTCACAGGATGAGAGCAATGGACATTAAAGGGAGTCTGTCAGCACAAAATTGAGATATAAACTAATCACAGTACATTGTAGGGCTGTCAGCACAGTTTACATGTATGTATTTCTTATACAGGTCCAATGCAAATGAGCAGAAAAGGGCTTTAAGTGCGTGGCTTTCCATTAATGGGTTTTACTATCTGCTGCTGCTAACTGCTGCTCAGCTCTGCCCACTACCCGTACTGAGCATGTCTGATGATAACATACTTGGCCCCATCTGAAGCCAGCTTCTTTCACTTCCGGGTGCAGTGTGACATCATCAGACATGCACAGTACAGTTAGCCTGGAAGCCGCTAGTGGACATGGAGCATGTGCAGCACCTCTGCTATACAAGTAATAGAAGTAGCACTGCAATTCCCAAGAACCACTGCTATGTAGTGGATGGGGCCGCTACGCCACTTCTATTACTTGTACAGGAGAGGTGCTGCACATGTTCCCCGTCCACAGCTTCCGGCACCAGAAGGCTGCTAGAACAGATGATCTGTGCAGGGTCTGGGCGTCGGACTCCCACAGATCACATACTGTGGATAGTTCATCAATATGAAAAATCGATTTGGGGCTGGAAAACCTCTTTAATGGCCTATCCTAGGGTTAGGCAGCCTTGAGCATTCTAGCTCCCAGCATGCATACTTGTTTACTGTTCCTAGAACTCCCATGTAAGTGAATGGAGCATGCTGGGAGCCATATGGAATAGCATGGTGGAACAACCAAGCAGTAGGCTGGTGGATAAAATCAGAAGGGATAGGGGAATGGTCTGAAATAATACAATGAGCGATAAGAACTGTACGTTTTTGATGCATAGTGTGAATATGGAATTTTAAAGCCCATACAACATTTTACTACAGCACTCAGATATTACAGATATGGCATCACAGTCATCTCTTCCCAAGGCCCTTACCTTGCATTTCTTTCTATTTCAAGCTGTTTGTGTTCCGCAATCGCCTTTTCCAGAAGTTCTTTATCACGTGCAAGTTCTTCCTGTTCTTTGGCATTTCGCTCCACTAGAAAAACAGAAGTATAGAAGAAGCGCTCAGTGTACCGCGGGGTTTCGAAATACCCCAACAAAACCTGTTCTGTCCCCGGAAATACAATGCCATAGTCTAATGCCAAGAGAAATACCATATGAGGAAAATGAACTTATTGATGTCACCAGTGCAGTGTCGTAAATGTCACCTGGATCACATCAGTCACTATATATCATCTATATGGGGTATACGGCTGCAATCGGGGGGACCTATGTGGCTGGTTAAGTATATATGGGGCAGGTATGAGGTGCTGCAGCTTGGACCTTATTTGCACTAACACCTATTCTCTGTCTAAGCTTTTTAGCTAGTGGGCGGGCAAATATGTACCTGGCATTATTTCCTCTGAGCTGGTGATATAAAACCGCATCAAATAAATATTAATGTACAGCTATATAGCAGCCAGATATACAGAGTCACATGGCATCGAGGCAAGTGACATACACCGGTATTCAGGTATTAGTATACTAAAGCTTACTGTCTGCATCCCTGGTGGTCTAGGGCACCCAAGTTATGAATTATAGTATATATAGAATAAGATTAAAGAAAGAATTTATTCTCACCTGTCTGTCCCCCAGTGATCCAGCACTGGCTCTCTGACAGTCCTCGCCTCTGTGTATATGCAATGGCATGTGACTGCAGCTGACAGGCACCATATCACTGGCATCACAGACTCCATCACTGAGCCAAAACGCCAGTAATAAGGCACATGACCGCGGTGACCATTGATTGACTGCAGTGGTCACATGTCATCTGTATGTACACAGAGATAAGGAGGACCGTCGGACAGTCAGCCCTGGAACACCAGGGTAATGGGCAGGTGAGGACCCATACTTTTTATTGTATGCTATTTGCAGCTAGTTGTAAACTGTTTCCATAATCTGGATAACTCCATTAATGTCTGTATGTCCAGTGGCCTATGTCAGTAAAGGTGTCAGCATCCCTGGTGGTCTAGGGTAATAAGGGTTAATGTTAATATTCCTGTTAGTAGTATAATGTTTTACTGTGTTAGCCATAGAAAGTAGTGGAAGAATGAAGAAATCAGGCGATACCTTTTAGAGGCTAACTGAGTATATTCCTGGTGATGTAGGGTAGTCAGTGGATAATGTCAGTATACCTGGTGATCTAGGGCAGTGAGAGGAGTTAATTGCAGTATCCTTCATGGTATAATGTGGTTAATGTAAAGATCCCTATTAATCTAGTCCAGAGAGAGGGTTAATGTAAGAATTCCTGGTGGTCTAGGGTAGTGAAGAAATTCTTCTAAATATCTCTGGTGGTCCAAGGCAGTCACATGGTTAACGTCTAGATTCCTAGAGGGATGGCAAAAGCAGCTGAAAAGACTGGCACCACGTTTTGTGCTAGTGTGCTTAAAGGGGTTGTGCCATTAAAGACACTTATCCCATATCCACAGGACAAGGAATAAGTGTCCGATCACTGGGGCGTCTCCCAGCAATCTGAAGAGGGGAGTGAAAATGAACGGAGCACCAGTACGCTTGCCTGAGATTACAGTCCCAGCAGACCCATAGCAGTGAATGGAGAGCTGATCCTATAGTTCTTATGGCACTACCCCTTTAAGTACAGTCAATTCCAGAATTACTATAATAGAAAGTGATAGCTTGTATAAGACTACCTGCCCGTCACCTGCAGCCCCATAATATGGCGTGTTGTGATCTCTACCAGGAATGAATACTCCTTACACTTCTCTTGAATCTGCAGTCTTCTAGTCTCCATGACGTCTTTCATCAGGCGGTTCCTGGCCTCCTTCTCCAGCCTCAGCTGTTCTGCTCGCTTTGCCCATGATTTTTCCAGCTCGGCCTCAATCAGTTTGTCCATTTCCCTCTCTTGCCTCTTCTCCTCCTCCAGCTGCTGTGCCAGGTACTGCCGGTATATCTGCTGCTCCCTCTGAAGCTCCAGCTAGGGAGAAAGAGCAGGCGTCATGTTAACGGACAGTGGGGCGCAGGACCTTGACTAAGCTGGCCATACACATTAGTTTTTTATGCGGGTGAAAATCGGCCATGTAAATGTCATAAACGTTTGTCAGATGGCAGACTTTAGTTTGCCAGAAGAAAAACTTGGCCGTGCTGGATACGTTCAGGCGGCTGAAAATGCCAATGTTTGGCATCGAATAGGCAACTTCATGACAACCTAAAATCTGCTGTCTAAAGCCGTCTGAGTGCAGCATCCAATAGTCTGATCTCATTCATTTTATAATATATCTTTACAAGGGCAGAGATCGATTTTTCTGGATTTCTCTACATCCACTGGGTAAACGATAAGGATTTCTATAGTGTTCAGTGTTAACAGCATAAATACATATGTAGTGAGCACCCTCTAGTGGTGACTGCAGGCAACCAGAATTCTATAATTGAAAGGTTTTTTTAGGACTTTGATATTGATGGCTTATACTTATATTGATAACCTAGCACCCCTGCTGATCAGCTGCATATATTTTGCAGGGTCTGCGCTTGGTTTTACATCTCAGTCCCATTCATTTACATGGGACTAAGCTGCAGTGTGCTGTAGTAGGAAGCACAGTCACTGCAGAATCTAAGAATTGGTGCCTAGTAAACAACAGAGGTGATACAATGCTTGCTAAAGCTCCCTGACCCCTTCAGTCAGCTGCTGGGTAGGGGTGCAACGAGTCAGATCTTAATGGTCCATGGCAAGGATTTTGTGTTTTCTCCCCGTGTTTGCGTGGGTTTCCTCCGGATACTCCGGTTTCCTCCCACACTCCAAAGACATACTGATAAGGAATGTAGATTGTGAGCCCTATATGGGACAGTGACTGACAATGTCTGTAAAGTGCTGCGGACTGTCAGAAGGGCGCTCTCCATAGCTCAACGTCATCGCTAGGCTGTGAGGAATGCCCTCCCCCAATACTCATCCATAGATTTGTACTGGGGGGAGAGTGTTCCTCACAGCTCAGCTATGGTGAACGCCCTTCTGACAGTGGGGAGATATCGGTGCCGAAACTAACGGCACCGATATATCCATCACCGGGGCACATACTGGGAAAGCCGACAGTGCGCTGAATTGAGCGCACTGTCGGCTTTCTAGCGGTATATACGGTAAAACTGCACTTTCATGAGGACATGAAGGTCCTCTTTAATGCTATAGCTGTTTGACAGTAGCAGGGGATTTGGTGCAGTGTAACAGACCTCTGACTGCTCTAAAGATAAATGATAAAAATATTCAGCACAGAATTTTGGACTTTTTTTCAATTAAAAAAATAAAATGTGTTTCAGTTCGTCACTAGTTTCTACTTGTCTGACCGCTGACCCTGACTTAGTCATAGGATATGTCATCACTTCAGACATCTAGGACCCATACAATCCTGAGAATGAAGCGAAGGCGGCGCTGGTCTATCACTTTGCCCCTTCACTGTTTTTGTTCTGCATGGGGGTGCCCGAATCACTCGCCGTGCAGGTAACTGCAGTCTGGTCCCATTCAAGTGAATGAATCTGACTGTAATTATCTACATTGCCAGATGTCTGGGGGGACGACAATGTGGGGAAAGCACTTCCCTAGCACTATGGCACTCTCAGGATCAATGGGTTTCACAGAGGTCAGACCCTATGATGTCATATCCTAGTCATAGGCTATAAAAAGTAAACTTGAGCCTCATTGTCCAGATTCCCCAGGAAGCTCATCTTGTACCTTGCGCAGGCGCTTCTCCTCTGTATCATCATGGCTGTCCTGCATGATCTGCTCCATGATCTTCATGTCCAGCGCCAGCTCCTCCTGCTGTTCTTGGGCCAGACGTTTCATCTTCAGGCGGACGGACAGATTCAGCATATTCCTGACCTGTGACTGTTTCTGCTGCTTCTCCCGCAGAGCGCGTTCATCCTCCAGCTTCATCAGTTTGCGCTGCTCCACCTGCAGGTGATATAATTTTATTATTACTGATCCTCTACTGGTTTCCACCAGCACACAACTTGGCAGTAGACAATGTTACCAGTAAGTGAGCCTCCTCCTCTTTCAGCCTCTTCTCCTCCATCCTCTGAGCCTCAGCAGCGGCCGTCTGGGCCTGCAGAACATCTAACATTTCTCGGTTCAGCTCCATCTGCCGCTGGGTCTTCTTCTCCTCATGTTCTACTTTGGCCAAACGATCCTTCTCCCAGAGCTCAGCGAACAGCATGTCTTCCTCCTTCCTCTGCCTCTCCAGTTGTTCCTTCAGTACCAGCTGTGCCATCCTCTCCGAACACACTTCATCCTGATGCATCTTGGACTTCAGAGCTCGCAATTCCTCACACTGCTCCCTGCACAGCAATTTTATAGAACATGGTGAGTTCACCAGATCAAGGAAAACTGTCTTTCTAGTGCTATTTATAAGTAGCTGCCAAGTGGTAGCCACCTATAGATGGCACTAGAGAGGCGGATTTCTTCCTTCTGGAGGAGATCTAACAGGCAGCATTGCCTAAGACAGTGCTTCACAACCAGGGGATACACCATGTAGTCTCAGGGGGTACGCACCATGGCTAAGAACTAGTGATCTGGAAATGACAGATTTTGCAAGTGCTCAAGTTCTGAGGCTCCTAGTGATGCCTGATCCACCCACTACCTTCAAATACTGAGACACAATAGTTGCCTGCCACAAATGCCCCCATACACTAAAGGATTTGCTTGCCACTCTACAGGTATACGTGCCAGTTTGTGTTCCCCATTTGAGATTGGGAGCAGGATCTGTCACATGACCGACACCACAGTGTCCATGGGGGTACTTGGTTGGAGCTTGGTTTGAAAAGGTTGGGAAACACTGACCTTAGACCAGCCAAAGATATTGTTACTGGAAATACTTTGTTATATTTATCTGGTACTGACCATGAATTATATCTTGTATTATACTCTAGTCACATCCAAAGCTGGTTTCAACGGTCAACATCAGAGAGACATAGGGAGAGATTTATGAGGGCTGGTGTATTCAATGCCAGTCTTCATATCCCCTGCACAGGTGAAGGGTGCACCTCATAAATCGGGTGCACCCACCACCAGGGCATACGTCAGCTTGTAGATTTCAGTAGACTGGTGTGAATGATAATAAATCTGGCATGCCATCCATACCAAGCCGCCGTCAATGAAAGTGGCATGAGGGGTGCATATCAAACCGTCATACACTAGATTGTCAGGGTGCCAAGAGTCGGACCCCTGCCAGTCTAATATCGGTGGGCTGTACTAAGGTGTGAAGAGCAGGAAAACCCTTTAATGGTGTCCAGTTCTGCAACTTTGTGATACACTTTGGGTGGAAAATGACTATAAGTATGCCAGAAAACTGGGGTAGAAGTGGCACATCTTTAGCTCACAGCCCCCAATTTGCGCCTCTTTGTAGCTTTCTGCCCCATTTGCCACTGAGGGTGGGGCAGGGAAACCTCGGCCTGTCAGGTTTACTATCATTTGTACCAGATACCCACCACCAGTAATAGCTGAAATCTACGCCATTTCATGACTGGCCCTGATTTCAGCTCTGGAGCACAGGACCACCTGATAGACCGGCTAATTCAGTCTTAATGAATCCCCCCCCTAAATGTATTAGAAATAGATCAGCTCCATAGATATAAAACTAAGAGACCCCTCTGAGGACGTCGTCCACTGCTGGAGGCACCTGAACTGCTGGTCGCGCTTCTCGGCCACCACGGCCAGTCTCTCTCTCTCCCTCCTCTCTCTCAGACTCTTGGCTCGCTCTCTCATCTTGGCCTGTCTCTCCAGGGTGGTCTCCTCCATAGACTCCATCTCCTTGATGTGCTCCAGTTCTTCTGTCTCCAGTAAAGCCTTCAGTCTGAAAGAGATGTGTAATATAATAGATGACAGTGCAGGAAGAGGGCGCTGGTGAGCCAGGAATCAGGCAGGAGGGCCTGTGACTCGTGTTATCTGGTGCTCTATGGCTGTATGTATGTGCTCTGGTCATATACACCAGCGTATAGTTTCCATGTACACGTATATGACATAGCTAAGCTCTGACATAAACCTCACTCCTAATTTTTACCATTGAAGATGTATTGGCAAACAATATAGCACTGAGCGTCCCACACACAGAGGTATTGTGCGTTACATGAAATAATTAGACCTAACAATGAACGTCAGTAAATATGGAATCATTACTGGTTTAACCCTTTAATATCTGCCCACTGTCTTCTGACCGCAGGCAGTTGAAGTTCACATTCTGCAGCGACATCTAGTGGTGTCAATGTCTGATTGCAGAGGAGTGTGTCAGCACTGCTGCTCTGGGGGTAATCTGTTACCCGGGGTGTTGTGGTTCATACTAACACAGAGATGCTGGGGCTGACACTGGCACGGGGATAATGAGGCTGACACTGTTGTGGGAACACTGAGGCTGACACTGTTATGGGGGCACTATGTCTGATCCTGTTATGGGGGCACTGTGGCTGATCCTGTTATGGGGGCACTGTGGCTGATCCTGTTATGGGGGCACTATGGCTGACTTTGTTATGGGGGCACTGTGGCTGATCCTGTTATGGGGCATTGTGACTGATACTGTTATGGGGGCACTGTGGCTGATCCTGTTATGGGGGCACTATGGCTGACTTTGTTATGGGGGCACTGTGGCTGATCCTGTTATGGGGCATTGTGACTGATACTGTTATGGGGGCACTGTGGCTGATCCTGTTATGGGGGCACTGTGGCTGATCCTGTTGTGGGGGCACTGTGGCTGATCCTGTTATGGGGGCACTATGTCTGATCCTGTTATGGGGGCACTGTGGCTGATCCTGTTATGGGGGCACTGTGGTCAACACTGTTATGGGGGCACTATGTCTGATCCTGTTATGGGGGCACTGTGGCTGATCCTGTTATGGGGGCACTGTGGCCAACACTGTTATGGGGGCACTATGTCTGATCCTGTTATGGGGCATTGTGACTGATACTGTTATGGGGGCACTCTGGCTGATCCTGTTATGGGGGCACTGTGGCTGATCCTGTTATGGGGCATTGTGACTGATACTGTTATGGGGGCACTGTGGCTGGTCCTGTTATGGGGGCACTGTGGCTGATCCTGTTATGGGGGCACTGTGGCTGATCCTGTTATGGGGGCACTGTGGCTGATCCTGTTATGGGGGCACTGTGGCTGATCCTGTTATGGGGCATTGTGACTGATACTGTTATGGGGGCACTGTGGCTGATCCTGTTATGGGGGCACTGTGGCTGATCCTGTTATGGGGGCACTATGGCTGACTTTGTTATGGGGGCACTGTGGCTGATCCTGTTATGGGGGCACTATGGCTGACTTTGTTATGGGGGCACTGTGGCTGATCCTGTTATGGGGCATTGTGACTGATACTGTTATGGGGGCACTGTGGCTGGTCCTGTTATGGGGGCACTGTGGCTGATCCTGTTATGGGGGCACTGTGGCTGATCCTGTTATGGGGGCACTGTGGCTGATCCTGTTATGGGGCATTGTGACTGATACTGTTATGGGGGCACTGTGGCTGATCCTGTTATGGGGGCACTGTGGCTGATCCTGTTATGGGGGCACTATGGCTGATCCTGTTATGGGGCACTATGTCTGATCCTGTTATAGGGGCATCATGGCTAACAATGTTATGGGGTTGCTGTGCCTATTTTCTTATATTGCCGCCCCTCTCTTGCACCACAATAGTAATGTGGCCCTCACCTGTCCCTCCGCTCTTCTATGTGCATCCTGTACTCCTCCATGGTCTCACAGACCTTCCTCTGTACCCTGTTGTGCAGGATCTTGTGCTCTGTGAGCCTCTCCCATCTGCTCTTCATGTCTGTTAGGTCTATCTCTTTGGTGAAGGCCTGCATCTGCTCCCGCAGGTCATCCTGACGTCTTCTCTCCAGGATAATGTAGTCACGAGGTCGGCTGGAAGGAAATTTGGCTTTCTGTACAAAAAAGAACATTTTTTGTAAGGTAAACCACAGCATAATCCTTCTACAGCGCATCCCTGGGACTGATCTGTTTTCAGTGGGGCCTATATAAATATCTGTTGACATAGAGTATGCAATAACAATTCCAAACTGTGGCCAAATACAACCACATCACACTGATGAAACCAAAATGTCATCATCTGTCCAGATACTATTATGACAAAGTGAGCAAATAATACTGCCATAAAGTGCCCAAACATCATTCTTGTAGTGTGCCCAAATAATACCGCCATAAAGTGCATAAATAATAATCCTATATAATGCCCAAACCAAATTGGGATAAACTCTCCAAAGATCTCTGATATAAGTTGTGCAAATAATACCTCCATACTGTACCCGAATAATAGTCATAGGTTGTACAAAAAAAGTTACTATAAAGTGCCGAAATAATAACACTAAACACTGCTTAAACCAACTGCTCGTAGACTGACCAAATATCACTGCCATAAATTGTGCGAATAATACCTCCATACTGTGGACATATATTATGGCCATGATGTGCCAAACAATATAGTCAGAGTATCCAAATAACACTGCCTCGATGACAACACTATATACTGCCCAAACCAATTCCTAATAGATTTCCCAAATATCACCGCCATAGCACAGTGCCCAAATAATAAGGTCATATACAGGCGTTATCCCATAAACATAGACTACCTGTGTCGAGCCAAGGGAGGGATAGACAGGCACAGGCTGACATCCAGATTGTAAAAATACACCCATGGCTTATTCTGTTTATATAATATCGAAACAATACCACTACACAATGCCAAAAATACTGCCACACAGTGCCAAAAATAGCGCCACACAGTGTGAAACAATACCGCTACACAATGCCAAAAATACTGCCACACAGTGTGAAACAATACCGCCACACAGTGCCAAAAATACTGCCACACAGTGTGAAACAATACCGCCACACAGTGCCAAAAATACTGCCACACAGTGTGAAACAATACCGCCACACAGTGCCAAAAATACTGCCACACAGTGTGAAACAATACCGCCACACAGTGCCAAAAATACTGCCACACAGTGTGAAACAATACCGCCACACAGTGCCAAAAATACTGCCACACAGTGTGAAACAATACCGCCACACAGTGCCAAAAATACTGCCACACAGTGTGAAACAATACCGCCACACAGTGCCAAAAATACTGCCACACAGTGTGAAACAATACCGCCACACAGTGTGAAACAATACCGCCACACAGTGCCAAAAAATACTGCCACACAGTGTGAAACAATATCGTTACACAGTGCCAAAAATACTGCCACACAGTGTGAAACAATACCTCCACACAGTGCCAAAAAATACTGCCACACAGTGACAAATAATACCACCATACAGTGCTAAACAATTTCGCCATACAGTGGGCACATAATACCACCATACACTGCTCATGTAACATTACCGTACCACGTCCCAATCTGGCGAGCACTTGTCCTGCTTACTTCCCCTGTATGGGTTTATCTGTAAGTCTATGTACAAGCAGTATTTGGGGGTCACTTACCACCGCCACATTGTGTGGGGCCGGCCCGGTCACCTCCCTGCAGCGGGGCCTCGTCCTCTGACTCAGTAACATGGCGTCTCCCCTCCTGTGGGATGTCTATGGAGGAAACAGAGAAGATGAGTGGGAGGGCTGGAGAGGGGCGGCAGGATCACCCGTCTTAGGACATGACACCCACAAATAGACGGTATGCGATATTTATTGGGGCTAAATATGGACATAACATGTGCAGGCCATGACCCGGCATAAGGAAGGGAAACCATCCAAAATATAGCGAGAGGCAGCAAATTTCTCATCCCTCGTGTGTTATTTTGATAAAATTTGTGCCATTTTTGTCGCCTCGTAAAATTGTACATTTTACGACACCATTGATCAATCTCCCAACATGGTTGTCACCTCCCCTCACTAATAATAATAATTCTAGGAGGCTATGTAGAACTACAAATCCCAGCATGTATGAACAGAACCGCATGCTGGGGGTTGTAGTGCAACCACAGTTATTTTTACCGTCACTACCGGGCACCGATTCTCTCCTCAGTCCATCCAAGCCGGACAATCAGCATTCGGTTGCCCGGTAACACCGACTCCGGAAGTGATGTAGCAGGTATCCTAGCAACCGAGTGTAAACAAGTGGACGTTACGGCGAATGTACCTCTAATCTACCGGCAGAGGGCGCGCGTGTAGCGCGGAGTTATATAGGCGGCCTCTACTAGGACTTGTATATAGTATTAGGACTCTGCACTGTATATACCGGTGTGTCTTGTATATAGTATTAGGACTCTGTACTGTATATACCGGTGTGTCTTGTATATAGTATTAGGACTCTGTACTGTATATACCGGTGCGTCTTGTATATAGTATTAGGACTCTGTACTGTATATACCGGTGTGTCTTGTATATAGTATTAGGACTCTGTACTGTATATACCGGTGTGTGTATTGTATATAGTATTAGGACTCTGTACTGTATATACCAGTGTGTGTCATGTATATAGTATTAGGACTCTGTACTGTATATACCAGTGTGTGCATGTATATAGTATTAGGACTCTGTACTGTATATACCAGTGTGTCATGTATATAGTATTAGGACTCTGCACTGTATATACCGGTGTGTCTTGTATATAGTATTAGGACTCTGCACTGTATATACCGGTGCGTCTTGTATATAGTATTAGGACTCTGTACTGTATATACCGGTGTGTCTTGTATATAGTATTAGGACTCTGTACTGTATATACCGGTGTGTCTTGTATATAGTATTAGGACTCTGCACTGTATATACCGGTGTGTCTTGTATATAGTATTAGGACTCTGTACTGTATATACCGGTGTGTCATATATATAGTATTAGGACTCTGCACTGTATATACCAGTGTGTGTCATGCATATAGTATTAGGACTCTGCACTGTATATACCGGTGTGTCTTGTATATAGTATTAGGACTCTGTACTGTATATACTGGTGTGTCATATATATAGTATTAGGACTCTGCACTGTATATACCAGTGTGTGTCATGCATATAGTATTAGGACTCTGTACTGTATATACCGGTGTGTCTTGTATATAGTATTAGGACTCTGTACTGTATATACCGGTGTGTCTTGTATATAGTATTAGGACTCTGCACTGTATATACCAGTGTGTCATGTATATAGTATTAGGACTCTGCACTGTATATACCAGTGTGTGTCTTGTATATAGTATTAGGACTCTGCACTGTATATACCAGTGTGTGTCTTGTATATAGTATTAGGACTCTGTACTGTATATACCGGTGTGTCTTGTATATAGTATTAGGACTCTGCACTGTATATACCGGTGTGTCTTGTATATAGTATTAGGACTCTGCACTGTATATACCGGTGCGTCTTGTATATAGTATTAGGACTCTGCACTGTATATACCGGTGTGTCATGTATATAGTATTAGGACTTTGCACTGTATATACCGGTGTGTCTTGTATATAGTATTAGGACTCTTCACTGTATATACCAGTGTGTCATGTATATAGTATTAGGACTCTGCACTGTATATACCGGTGTGTCATGTATATAGTATTAGGACTCTGTACTGTATATACCGGTGTGTCTTGTATATAGTATTAGGACTCTGCACTGTATATACCGGTGTGTCATGTATATAGTATTAGGACTCTGCACTGTATATACCGGTGTGTCTTGTATATAGTATTAGGACTCTGCACTGTATATACCAGTGTGTGTCATGTATATAGTATTAGGACTCTGTACTGTATATACCGGTGTGTCATGTATATAGTATTAGGACTCTGTACTGTATATACCGGTGTGTCTTGTATATAGTATTAGGACTCTGTACTGTATATACCGGTGTGTCTTGTATATAGTATTAGGATTCTGTACTGTATATACCAGTGTGTCATGTATATAGTATTAGGACTCTGTACTGTATATACCAGTGTGTGTCATGTATATAGTATTAGGACTCTGTACTGTATATACCAGTGTGTCTTGTATATAGTATTAGGACTCTGTACTGTATATACCGGTGTGTCTTGTATATAGTATTAGGACTCTGTACTGTATATACCGGTGTGTCTTGTATATAGTATTAGGACTCTGTACTGTATATACCGGTGTGTCTTGTATATAGTATTAGGACTCTGCACTGTATATACCGGTGTGTCATGTATATAGTATTAGGACTCTGCACTGTATATACTGGTGTGTCTTGTATATAGTATTAGGACTCTTCACTGTATATACCGGTGTGTCCTGTATATAGTATTAGGACTCTGCACTGTATATACCGGTGTGTCATGTATATAGTATTAGGACTCTGCACTGTATATACCGGTGCGTCTTGTATATAGTATTAGGACTCTGCACTGTATATACCGGTGTGTCATGTATATAGTATTAGGACTCTGCACTGTATATACCGGTGTGTCTTGTATATAGTATTAGGACTCTGTACTGTATATACCGGTGTGTCTTGTATATAGTATTAGGACTCTGCACTGTGTATACCGGTGTGTCATGTATATAGTATTAGGACTCTGCACTGTATATACCGGTGTGTCTTGTATATAGTATTAGGACTCTTCACTGTATATACCGGTGTGTCTTGTATATAGTATTAGGACTCTGCACTGTATATACCGGTGTGTCATGTATATAGTATTAGGACTCTGTACTGTATATACCGGTGTGTCATGTATATAGTATTAGGACTCTGTACTGTATATACCAGTGTGTCATATATATAGTATTAGGACTCTGCACTGTATATACCAGTGTGTGTCATGTATATAGTATTAGGACTCTGCACTGTATATACCGGTGTGTCTTGTATATAGTATTAGGACTCTGCACTGTATATACCGGTGTGTCTTGTATATAGTATTAGGACTCTGTACTGTATATACCGGTGCGTCTTGTATATAGTATTAGGACTCTGTACTGTATATACCGGTGTGTCTTGTATATAGTATTAGGACTCTGCACTGTATATACCGGTGTGTCTTGTATATAGTATTAGGACTCTGCACTGTATATACCAGTGTGTGTCATGTATATAGTATTAGGACTCTGCACTGTATATACCGGTGTGTCTTGTATATAGTATTAGGACTCTGCACTGTATATACCGGTGTGTCATGTATATAGTATTAGGACTCTGCACTGTATATACCGGTGTGTCTTGTATATAGTATTAGGACTCTGCACTGTATATACCGGTGTGTCTTGTATATAGTATTAGGACTCTGTACTGTATATACCGGTGCGTCTTGTATATAGTATTAGGACTCTGTACTGTATATACCGGTGTGTCTTGTATATAGTATTAGGACTCTGCACTGTATTTACCGGTGTGTCTTGTATATAGTATTAGGACTCTGCACTGTATATACCAGTGTGTGTCTTGTATATAGTATTAGGACTCTGTACTGTATATACCGGTGTGTCTTGTATATAGTATTAGGACTCTGCACTGTATATACCAGTGTGTGTCATGTATATAGTATTAGGACTCTGTACTGTATATACCGGTGTGTCTTGTATATAGTATTAGGACTCTTCACTGTATATACCGGTGTGTCTTGTATATAGTATTAGGACTTTGCACTGTATATACCGGTGTGTCTTGTATATAGTATTAGGACTCTTCACTGTATATACCAGTGTGTCTTGTATATAGTATTAGGACTCTGCACTGTATATACCGGTGTGTCATGTATATAGTATTAGGACTCTGCACTGTATATACCGGTGCGTCTTGTATATAGTATTAGGACTCTGCACTGTATATACCGGTGTGTCATGTATATAGTATTAGGACTCTGTACTGTATATACCGGTGTGTCTTGTATATAGTATTAGGACTCTGTACTGTATATACCGGTGTGTCTTGTATATAGTATTAGGACTCTGTACTGTATATACCGGTGTGTCTTGTATATAGTATTAGGACTCTGCACTGTATATACCGGTGTGTCTTGTATATAGTATTAGGACTCTTCACTGTATATACCGGTGTGTCTTGTATATAGTATTAGGACTCTGCACTGTATATACCGGTGTGTCTTGTATATAGTATTAGGACTCTGTACTGTATATACCGGTGTGTCTTGTATATAGTATTAGGACTCTGTCCTGTATATACTGGTGTGTCTTGTATATAGTATTAGGACTCTGCACTGTATATACCGGTGTGTCATGTATATAGTATTAGGACTCTGCACTGTATATACCGGTGTGTCTTGTATATAGTATTAGGACTCTGCACTGTATATACCAGTGTGTGTCTTGTATATAGTATTAGGACTCTGCACTGTATATACCAGTGTGTCATGTATATAGTATTAGGACTCTGCACTGTATATACCGGTGTGTCTTGTATATAGTATTAGGACTCTGTACTGTATATACCGGTGTGTCTTGTATATAGTATTAGGATTCTGTACTCTATATACCAGTGTGTCATGTATATAGTATTAGGACTCTGTCCTGTATATACTGGTGTGTCTTATATATAGTATTAGGACTCTCTACTGTATATACCGGTGTGTCTTGTATATAATATTAGGACTCTGCACTGTATATACCGGTGTGTCATGTATATAGTATTAGGACTCTGCACTGTATATACCGGTGTGTCTTGTATATAGTATTAGGACTCTGTACTGTATATACCGGTGTGTCATGTATATAGTATTAGGACTCTGCACTGTATATACCGGTGCGTCTTGTATATAGTATTAGGACTCTGTACTGTATATACCGGTGTGTCTTGTATATAGTATTAGGACTCTGTACTGTATATACCGGTGTGTGTCTTGTATATAGTATTAGGACTCTGCACTGTATATACCGGTGTGTCTTGTATATAGTATTAGGACTCTGCACTGTATATACCGGTGTGTCTTGTATATAATATTAGGACTCTGCACTGTATATACCGGTGTGTCATGTATATAGTATTAGGACTCTGCACTGTATATACCGGTGTGTCTTGTATATAGTATTAGGACTCTGCACTGTATATACCGGTGTGTCATGTATATAGTATTAGGACTCTGCACTGTATATACCGGTGTGTCTTGTATATAGTATTAGGACTCTGCACTGTATATACCAGTGTGTGTCTTGTATATAGTATTAGGACTCTGCACTGTATATACCGGTGTGTCTTGTATATAGTATTAGGACTCTGCACTGTATATACCAGTGTGTCATGTATATAGTATTAGGACTCTGTACTGTACATACCAGTGTGTGTCATGTATATAGTATTAGGACTCTGTACTGTATATACCAGTGTATCATGTATATAGTATTAGGACTCTGTACTGTATATACCAGTGTGTGTCTTGTATATAGTATTAGGACTCTGTCCTGTATATACTGGTGTGTCTTATATATAGTATTAGGACTCTCTACTGTATATACCGGTGTGTCTTGTATATAATATTAGGACTCTGCACTGTATATACCGGTGTGTCATGTATATAGTATTAGGACTCTGCACTGTATATACCGGTGTGTCTTGTATATAGTATTAGGACTCTGTACTGTATATACCGGTGTGTCATGTATATAGTATTAGGACTCTGCACTGTATATACCGGTGCGTCTTGTATATAGTATTAGGACTCTGTACTGTATATAGCCGGTGTGTCTTGTATATAGTATTAGGACTCTGTACTGTATATACCGGTGTGTGTCTTGTATATAGTATTAGGACTCTGCACTGTATATACCGGTGTGTCTTGTATATAGTATTAGGACTCTGCACTGTATATACCGGTGTGTCATGTATATAGTATTAGGACTCTGCACTGTATATACCGGTGTGTCTTGTATATAGTATTAGGACTCTGCACTGTATATACCGGTGTGTCATGTATATAGTATTAGGACTCTGCACTGTATATACCGGTGTGTCTTGTATATAGTATTAGGACTCTGCACTGTATATACCAGTGTGTGTCTTGTATATAGTATTAGGACTCTGCACTGTATATACCGGTGTGTCTTGTATATAGTATTAGGACTCTGCACTGTATATACCAGTGTGTCATGTATATAGTATTAGGACTCTGTACTGTACATACCAGTGTGTGTCATGTATATAGTATTAGGACTCTGTACTGTATATACCAGTGTATCATGTATATAGTATTAGGACTCTGTACTGTATATACCAGTGTGTGTCTTGTATATAGTATTAGGACTCTGCACTGTATATACCGGTGTGTGTCATGTATATACCAGTGTGTGTCATGTATATAGTATTAGGACTCTGTACTGTATATACCGGTGTGTCTTGTATATAGTATTAGGACTCTGCACTGTATATACCGGTGTGTCTTGTATATAGTATTAGGACTCTGCACTGTATATACCAGTGTGTGTCTTGTATATAGTATTAGGACTCTGCACTGTATATACCGGTGCGTCTTGTATACAGTATTAGGACTCTGCACTGTATATACCAGTGTGTGTCTTGTATATAGTATTAGGACTCTGCACTGTATATACCGGTGCGTCTTGTATATAGTATTAGGACTCTGCACTGTATATACCAGTGTGTGTCTTGTATATAGTATTAGGACTCTGCACTGTATATACCGGTGTGTGTCATGTATATACCAGTGTGTGTCATGTATATAGTATTAGGACGCTGTACTGTATATACCGGTGTGCGTCTTGTATATAGTATTAGGACTCTGTACTGTATATACCGGTGTGTCTTGTATATAGTATTAGGACTCTGTACTGTATATACTGGTGTGCGTCTTGTATATAGTATTAGGACTCTGTACTGTATATACCGGTGTGTCTTGTATATAGTATTAGGACTCTGTACTGTATATACCGGTGCGTCTTGTATATAGTATTAGGACTCTGCACTGTATATACCAGTGTGTGTCTTGTATATAGTATTAGGACTCTGTACTGTATATACCGGTGTGTCTTGTATATAGTATTAGGACTCTGTACTGTATATACCAGTGTGTCTTGTATATAGTATTAGGACTCTGTACTGTATATACCAGTGTGTGTCTTGTATATAGTATTAGGACTCTGTACTGTATATACCGGTGTGTCTTGTATATAGTATTAGGACTCTGTACTGTATATACCAGTGTGTCTTGTATATACAGTCATGGCCAAAAGTTTTGAGAATGATACAAATATTAATTTTTACAAAGTCTACTGCTTCAGTTTTTCTAATGGCAATTTGCATATACTCCAGAATGTTATAAAGAGTGATCAGCTTAACAGCAATTACTTGCAAAGTCAATATTTGCCTAGAAAATGAACTTTATCCCCCAAAACACATTTCAACATCATTGCAGCCCTGCCTTAAAAGGACCACCTAACATCGTTTCAGTGATTGCTCCATTAACACAGGTGTGGGTGTTGATGAGGACAGGGCTGGAGATCAATCTGTCATGATTAAGTAAGAATGACACCACTGGACACTTTAAAAGGAGGCTGGCGCTTGCCATCATTGTTTCTCTTCTGTTAACCATGGTTATCTCTAAAGAAACACGTGCAGTCATCATTGCACTGCACAAAAATGGCCTAACTGGGAAGAGTATTGCAGCTAGAAAGATTGCACCTCAGTCAACAATCTATCGCATCATCAAGAACTTCAAGGAGAGAGGTTCCATTGGTGCCAAAAAGGCTCCAGGGCGCCCAAGAAAGACCAGCAAGCGGCAGGACCGTCTCTTAAAAGTGTTTCAGCTGCGGGATCGGGCTACCAGCAGTGCAGAGCTTGCTGAGGAATGGCAGCAGGCAGGTGTGAGTGCATCTGCACGCACTGTGAGGCGGAGACTCTTGGAGCAAGGCCTGGTCTCAAGGAGGGCAGCAAAGAAGCCACTTCTCTCCAGAAAAAACATCAGGGACAGACTGATATTCTGCAAAAAGTACAGGGAGTGGACTGCTGAGGACTGGGGTAAAGTCATTTTCTCTGATGAATCCCCTTTTCGATTGTTTGGAACATCTGGAAAACAGCTTATTCGGAGAAGAAGAGGTGAGCGCTACCACCAGTCTTGTCTCATGCCAACTGTAAAGCATCCTGAAACCACTCATGTGTGGGGTTGCTTCTCAGCCAAGGGAATCGGCTCTCTCACAGTCTTGCCTAAAAACACAGCCATGAATAAAGAATGGTACCAGAATGTCCTCCAAGAGCAACTTCTCCCAACCGTCCAAGAGCAGTTTGGCGCTCAACAATGCCTTATCCAGCATGATGGAGCACCTTGCCATAAAGCAAAGGTGATAACTAAATGGCTCAGGGAACAAAACATAGAGCTTTTGGGTCCATGGCCTGGAAACTCCCCAGATCTTAATCCCATTGAGAACTTGTGGTCAATCATCAAGAGACGGGTGGACAAACAAAAACCAACAAATTCAGACAAAATGAAAGCATTGATTCTGCAAGAATGGACTGCTATCAGTCAGGATTTGGTCCAGAAGTTGATTGAGAGCATGCCAGGGAGAATTGCAGAGGTCCTGAAGAAGAAGGGTCAACACTGCAAATATTGACTTGCTGCATTAACTCATTCTAACTGTCAATATAAGCTTCTGTTACTCATAATATGAATGCAATTCTATTTCTGTATGTGATAAAAACATCTGACAAACACACATAAAAACCAGAGGGCAGCAGATCATGTGAAAATAGAATATTTGTGTCATTCTCAAAACTTTTGGCCATGACTGTAGTATTAGGACTCTGTACTGTATATACCGGTGTGTCTTGTATATAGTATTAGGACTCTGTACTGTATATACCAGTGTGTGTCATGTATATAGTATTAGGACTCTGCACTGTATATACCGGTGTGTCTTGTATATAGTATTAGGACTCTGTACTGTATATACCGGTGTGTGTATTGTATATAGTATTAGGACTCTGCACTGTATATACCGGGGTGTCTTGTATATAGTATTAGGACTCTGTACTGTATATACCAGTGTGTCTTGTATATAGTATTAGGACTCTGCACTGTATATACCGGTGTGTCTTGTATATAGTATTAGGATTCTGTACTGTATATACCAGTGTGAGTCTTGTATATAGTATTAGGACTCTGCACTGTATATACCGGTGTGTCTTGTATATAGTATTAGGACTCTGTACTGTATATACCAGTGTGTGTCATGTATATAGTATTAGGACTCTGCACTGTATATACCAGTGTGTCTTGTATATAGTATTAGGACTCTGCACTGTATATACCGGTGTGTCTTGTATATAGTATTAGGATTCTGTACTGTATATACCAGTGTGAGTCTTGTATATAGTATTAGGACTCTGCACTGTATATACCGGTGTGTCATGTATATAGTATTAGGACTCTGCACTGTATATACCGGTGTGTCATGTATATAGTATTAGGACTCTGCACTGTATATACCGGTGTGTCATGTATATAGTATTAGGACTCTGCACTGTATATACCGGTGTGTCATGTATATAGTATTAGGACTCTGCACTGTATATACCGGTGTGTCATGTATATAGTATTAGGACTCTGTACTGTATATACCGGTGTGTCATGTATATAGTATTAGGACTCTGCACTGTATATACCGGTGTGTCTTGTATATAGTATTAGGACTCTGCACTGTATATACCAGTGTGTGTCATGTATATAGTATTAGGACTCTGTACTGTATATACCAGTGTGTGTCTTGTATATAGTATTAGGACTCTGCACTGTATATACCGGTGTGTCTTGTATATAGTATTAGGACTCTCTACTGTATATACCGGTGTGTCTTGTATATAGTATTAGGACTCTGCACTGTATATACCAGTGTGTGTCTTGTACATAGTATTAGGACTCTGCACTGTATATACCGGTGTGTCTTGTATATAGTATTAGGACTCTGTACTGTATATACCGGTGTGTCTTGTATATAGTATTAGGATTCTGTACTGTATATACCAGTGTGTCATGTATATAGTATTAGGACTCTGTACTGTATATACCGGTGTGTCATGTATATAGTATTAGGACTCTGTACTGTATATACCGGTGTGTCTTGTATATAGTATTAGGACTCTGCACTGTATATACCGGTGTGTCTTGTATATAGTATTAGGACTCTGCACTGTATATACCGGTGTGTCTTGTATATAGTATTAGGACTCTGCACTGTATATACCGGTGTGTCTTGTATATAGTATTAGGACTCTGTACTGTATATACCGGTGCGTCTTGTATATAGTATTAGGACTCTGCACTGTATATACCAGTGTGTGTCTTGTATATAGTATTAGGACTCTGCACTGTATATACCGGTGTGTGTCATGTATATACCAGTGTGTGTCATGTATATAGTATTAGGACTCTGTACTGTATACCGGTGTGTCTTGTATATAGTATTAGGACTCTGCACTGTATATACCGGTGTGTCTTGTATATAGTATTAGGACTCTGTACTGTATATACCGGTGTGCGTCTTGTATATAGTATTAGGACTCTGTACTGTATATACCGGTGTGTCTTGTATATAGTATTAGGACTCTGTACTGTATATACCGGTGTGTGTCTTGTATATAGTATTAGGACTCTGTACTGTATATACCGGTGTGTCATGTATATAGTATTAGGACTCTGTACTGTATATACCGGTGTGTCTTGTATATAGTATTAGGACTCTGCACTGTATATACCGGTGTGTCTTGTATATAGTATTAGGACTCTGCACTGTATATACCGGTGTGTCTTGTATATAGTATTAGGACTCTGTACTGTATATACCGGTGCGTCTTGTATATAGTATTAGGACTCTGCACTGTATATACCAGTGTGTGTCTTGTATATAGTATTAGGACTCTGCACTGTATATACCGGTGTGTGTCATGTATATACCAGTGTGTGTCATGTATATAGTATTAGGACTCTGTACTGTATATACCGGTGTGTCTTGTATATAGTATTAGGACTCTGCACTGTATATACCGGTGTGTCTTGTATATAGTATTAGGACTCTGTACTGTATATACCGGTGTGTCATGTATATAGTATTAGGACTCTGTACTGTATATACCAGTGTGTCATATATATAGTATTAGGACTCTGCACTGTATATACCAGTGTGTGTCATGTATATAGTATTAGGACTCTGCACTGTATATACCAGTGTGTGTCATGTATATAGTATTAGGACTCTGCACTGTATATACCGGTGTGTCTTGTATATAGTATTAGGACTCTGCACTGTATATACCGGTGTGTCTTGTATATAGTATTAGGACTCTGTACTGTATATACCGGTGTGTCATGTATATAGTATTAGGACTCTGTACTGTATATACCAGTGTGTCATATATATAGTATTAGGACTCTGCACTGTATATACCAGTGTGTGTCATGTATATAGTATTAGGACTCTGCACTGTATATACCGGTGTGTCTTGTATATAGTATTAGGACTCTGCACTGTATATACCGGTGTGTCTTGTATATAGTATTAGGACTCTGCACTGTATATACCGATGTGTCTTGTATATAGTATTAGGACTCTGTACTGTATATACCGGTGTGTCTTGTATATAGTATTAGGACTCTGCACTGTATATAGCCGGTGTGTCTTGTATATAGTATTAGGACTCTGCACTGTATATACCAGTGTGTGTCATGTATATAGTATTAGGACTCTGCACTGTATATACCGGTGTGTCTTGTATATAGTATTAGGACTCTGCACTGTATATACCGGTGTGTCATGTATATAGTATTAGGACTCTGCACTGTATATACCGGTGTGTCTTGTATATAGTATTAGGACTCTGCACTGTATATACCGGTGTGTCTTGTATATAGTATTAGGACTCTGTACTGTATATACCGGTGCGTCTTGTATATAGTATTAGGACTCTGTACTGTATATACCGGTGTGTCTTGTATATAGTATTAGGACTCTGCACTGTATATACCGGTGTGTCTTGTATATGGTATTAGGACTCTGCACTGTATATACCAGTGTGTGTCTTGTATATAGTATTAGGACTCTGCACTGTATATACCAGTGTGTGTCATGTATATAGTATTAGGACTCTGTACTGTATATACCGGTGTGTCTTGTATATAGTATTAGGACTCTTCACTGTATATACCGGTGTGTCTTGTATATAGTATTAGGACTTTGCACTGTATATACCGGTGTGTCTTGTATATAGTATTAGGACTCTTCACTGTATATACCAGTGTGTCTTGTATATAGTATTAGGACTCTGCACTGTATATACCGGTGTGTCATGTATATAGTATTAGGACTCTGCACTGTATATACCGGTGCGTCTTGTATATAGTATTAGGACTCTGCACTGTATATACCGGTGTGTCATGTATATAGTATTAGGACTCTGTACTGTATATACCGGTGTGTCTTGTATATAGTATTAGGACTCTGTACTGTATATACCGGTGTGTCTTGTATATAGTATTAGGACTCTGCACTGTATATACCGGTGTGTCTTGTATATAGTATTAGGACTCTTCACTGTATATACCGGTGTGTCTTGTATATAGTATTAGGACTCTGTACTGTATATACCGGTGTGTCTTGTATATAGTATTAGGACTCTGCACTGTATATACCGGTGTGTCATGTATATAGTATTAGGACTCTGTACTGTATATACCGGTGTGTCTTGTATATAGTATTAGGACTCTGTCCTGTATATACTGGTGTGTCTTGTATATAGTATTAGGACTCTGCACTGTATATACCGGTGTGTCATGTATATAGTATTAGGACTCTGCACTGTATATACCGGTGTGTCTTGTATATAGTATTAGGACTCTGCACTGTATATACCAGTGTGTGTCTTGTATATAGTATTAGGACTCTGCACTGTATATACCGGTGTGTCTTGTATATAGTATTAGGACTCTGCACTGTATATACCAGTGTGTCATGTATATAGTATTAGGACTCTGTACTGTACATACCAGTGTGTGTCATGTATATAGTATTAGGACTCTGTACTGTATATACCAGTGTGTCATGTATATAGTATTAGGACTCTGTACTGTATATACCAGTGTGTGTCTTGTATATAGTATTAGGACTCTGCACTGTATATACCGGTGTGTCATGTATATAGTATTAGGACTCTGCACTGTATATACCGGTGTGTCATGTATATAGTATTAGGACTCTGCACTGTATATACCGGTGTGTCATGTATATAGTATTAGGACTCTGTACTGTATATACCGGTGTGTCATGTATATAGTATTAGGACTCTGTACTGTATATACCAGTGTGTGTCTTGTATATAGTATTAGGACTCTGTACTGTATATACCGGTGTGTCTTGTATATAGTATTAGGATTCTGTACTGTATATACCAGTGTGTCATGTATATAGTATTAGGACTCTGTACTGTATATACCGGTGTGTCATGTATATAGTATTAGGACTCTGTACTGTATATACCGGTGTGTCTTGTATATAGTATTAGGACTCTGCACTGTATATACCGGTGTGTCTTGTATATAGTATTAGGACTCTGCACTGTATATACCGGTGTGTCTTGTATATAGTATTAGGACTCTGCACTGTATATACCGGTGTGTCTTGTATATAGTATTAGGACTCTGTACTGTATATACCGGTGCGTCTTGTATATAGTATTAGGACTCTGCACTGTATATACCAGTGTGTGTCTTGTATATAGTATTAGGACTCTGCACTGTATATACCGGTGTGTGTCATGTATATACCAGTGTGTGTCATGTATATAGTATTAGGACTCTGTACTGTATATACCGGTGTGTCTTGTATATAGTATTAGGACTCTGCACTGTATATACCGGTGTGTCTTGTATATAGTATTAGGACTCTGTACTGTATATACCGGTGTGCGTCTTGTATATAGTATTAGGACTCTGTACTGTATATACCGGTGTGTCTTGTATATAGTATTAGGACTCTGTACTGTATATACCGGTGTGCGTCTTGTATATAGTATTAGGACTCTGTACTGTATATACCGGTGTGTCTTGTATATAGTATTAGGACTCTGTACTGTATATACCGGTGTGTCATGTATATAGTATTAGGACTCTGTACTGTATATACCGGTGTGTCTTGTATATAGTATTAGGACTCTGCACTGTATATACCGGTGTGTCTTGTATATAGTATTAGGACTCTGCACTGTATATACCGGTGTGTCTTGTATATAGTATTAGGACTCTGCACTGTATATACCGGTGCGTCTTGTATATAGTATTAGGACTCTGCACTGTATATACCAGTGTGTGTCTTGTATATAGTATTAGGACTCTGCACTGTATATACCGGTGTGTGTCATGTATATACCAGTGTGTGTCATGTATATAGTATTAGGACTCTGTACTGTATATACCGGTGTGTCTTGTATATAGTATTAGGACTCTGCACTGTATATACCGGTGTGTCTTGTATATAGTATTAGGACTCTGTACTGTATATACCGGTGTGCGTCTTGTATATAGTATTAGGACTCTGTACTGTACGGTGTGTATACCGGTGTGTCTTGTATATAGTATTAGGACTCTGTACTGTATATACCGGTGTGCGTCTTGTATATAGTATTAGGACTCTGTACTGTATATACCGGTGTGTCTTGTATATAGTATTAGGACTCTGTACTGTATATACCGGTGCGTCTTGTATATAGTATTAGGACTCTGCACTGTATATACCAGTGTGTGTCTTGTATATAGTATTAGGACTCTGTACTGTATATACCGGTGTGTCTTGTATATAGTATTAGGACTCTGTACTGTATATACCAGTGTGTCTTGTATATACAGTCATGGCCAAAAGTTTTGAGAATGATACAAATATTAATTTTTACAAAGTCTACTGCTTCAGTTTTTCTAATGGCAATTTGCATATACTCCAGAATGTTATAAAGAATGATCAGCTTAACAGCAATTGCTTGCAAAGTCAATATTTGCCTAGAAAATGAACTTTATCCCCCAAAACACATTTCAACATCATTGCAGCCCTGCCTTAAAAGGACCACCTAACATTGTTTCAGTGATTGCTCCATTAACACAGGTGTGGGTGTTGATGAGGACAGGGCTGGAGATCAATCTGTCATGATTAAGTAAGAATGACACCACTGGACACTTTAAAAGGAGGCTGGTGCTTGCCATCATTGTTTCTCTTCTGTTAACCATGGTTATCTCTAAAGAAACACGTGCAGTCATCATTGCACTGCACAAAAATGGCCTAACTGGGAAGAGTATTGCAGCTAGAAAGATTGCACCTCAGTCAACAATCTATCGCATCATCAAGAACTTCAAGGAGAGAGGTTCCATTGGTGCCAAAAAGGCTCCAGGGCGCCCAAGAAAGACCAGCAAGCGGCAGGACCGTCTCTTAAAAGTCTTTCAGCTGCGGGATCGGGCTACCAGCAGTGCAGAGCTTGCTGAGGAATGGCAGCAGGCAGGTGTGAGTGCATCTGCACGCACTGTGAGGCGGAGACTCTTGGAGCAAGGCCTGGTCTCAAGGAGGGCAGCAAAGAAGCCACTTCTCTCCAGAAAAAACATCAGGGACAGACTGATATTCTGCAAAAAGTACAGGGAGTGGACTGCTGAGGACTGGGGGAAAGTCATTTTCTCTGATGAATCCCCTTTTCGATTGTTTGGAATATCTGGAAAACAGCTTATTCGGAGAAGAAGAGGTGAGCGCTACCACCAGTCTTGTCTCATGCCAACTGTAAAGCATCCTGAAACCATTCATGTGTGGGGTTGCTTCTCAGCCAAGGGAATCGGCTCTCTCACAGTCTTGCCTAAAAACACAGCCATGAATAAAGAATGGTACCAGAATGTCCTCCAAGAGCAACTTCTCCCAACCGTCCAAGAGCAGTTTGGCGCTCAACAATGCCTTTTCCAGCATGATGGAGCACCTTGCCATAAAGCAAAGGTGATAACTAAATGGCTCAGGGAACAAAACATAGAGCTTTTGGGTCCATGGCCTGGAAACTCCCCAGATCTTAATCCCATTGAGAACTTGTGGTCAATCATCAAGAGACGGGTGGACAAACAAAAACCAACAAATTCAGACAAAATGAAAGCATTGATTCTGCAAGAATGGACTGCTATCAGTCAGGATTTGGTCCAGAAGTTGATTGAGAGCATGCCAGGGAGAATTGCAGAGGTCCTGAAGAAGAAGGGTCAACACTGCAAATATTGACTTGCTGCATTAACTCATTCTAACTGTCAATATAAGCTTCTGTTACTCATAATATGAATGCAATTCTATTTCTGTATGTGATAAAAACATCTGACAAACACACATAAAAACCAGAGGGCAGCAGATCATGTGAAAATATAATATTTGTGTCATTCTCAAAACTTTTGGCCATGACTGTAGTATTAGGATTCTGTACTGTATATACCGGTGTGTCTTGTATATAGTATTAGGACTCTGTACTGTATATACCGGTGTGTCTTGTATATAGTATTAGGACTCTGTACTGTATATACCGGTGTGTATTGTATATAGTATTAGGACTCTGCACTGTATATACCGGTGTGTATTGTATATAGTATTAGGACTCTGTACTGTATATACCAGTGTGTGTCATGTATATAGTATTAGGACTCTGCACTGTATATACCGGTGTGTCTTGTATATAGTATTAGGACTCTGTACTGTATATACCAGTGTGTCTTGTATATAGTATTAGGACTCTGCACTGTATATACCGGTGTGTCTTGTATATAGTATTAGGATTCTGTACTGTATATACCAGTGTGAGTCTTGTATATAGTATTAGGACTCTGCACTGTATATACAGGTGTGTCTTGTATATAGTATTAGGACTCTGTACTGTATATACCAGTGTGTGTCATGTATATAGTATTAGGACTCTGCACTGTATATACCGGTGTGTCTTGTATATAGTATTAGGACTCTGTACTGTATATACCGATGTGTCTTGTATATAGTATTAGGATTCTGTACTGTATATACCGGTGTGTCTTGTATATAGTATTAGGACTCTGCACTGTATATACCGGTGTGTCATGTATATAGTATTAGGACTCTGCACTGTATATACCGGTGTGTCTTGTATATAGTATTAGGACTCTGCACTGTATATACCGGTGTGTCTTGTATATAGTATTAGGACTCTGCACTGTATATACCGGTGTGTCTTGTATATAGTATTAGGACTCTGCACTGTATATACCGGTGTGTCTTGTATATAGTATTAGGACTCTGTACTGTATATACCGGTGTGTCTTGTATATAGTATTAGGACTCTGTACTGTATATACCGGTGTGTGTATTGTATATAGTATTAGGACTCTGTACTGTATATACCGGTGTGTCTTGTATATAGTATTAGGACTCTGTACTGTATATACCGGTGTGTCTTGTATATAGTATTAGGATTCTGTACTGTATATACCAGTGTGAGTCTTGTATATAGTATTAGGACTCTGCACTGTATATACCGGTGTGTCTTGTATATAGTATTAGGACTCTGTACTGTATATACCGGTGTGTCTTGTATATAGTATTAGGACTCTGCACTGTATATACCGGTGTGTCTTGTATATAGTATTAGGATTCTGTACTATATATACCAGTGTGAGTCTTGTATATAGTATTAGGACTCTGCACTGTATATACCGGTGTGTCTTGTATATAGTATTAGGACTCTGCACTGTATATACCGGTGTGTCATGTATATAGTATTAGGACTCTGCACTGTATATACCGGTGTGTCTTGTATATAGTATTAGGACTCTGCACTGTATATACCGGTGCGTCTTGTATATAGTATTAGGACTCTGCACTGTATATACCGGTGTGTCTTGTATATAGTATTAGGACTCTGCACTGTATATACCGGTGTGTCTTGTATATAGTATTAGGACTCTGTACTGTATATACCGGTGTGTCTTGTATATAGTATTAGGACTCTGTACTGTATATACCGGTGTGTGTATTGTAGATAGTATTAGGACTCTGTACTGTATATACCGGTGTGTCTTGTATATAGTATTAGGACTCTGTACTGTATATACCGGTGTGTCTTGTATATAGTATTAGGATTCTGTACTGTATATACCGGTGTGTGTCTTGTATATAGTATTAGGACTCTGCACTGTATATACCGGTGTGTCTTGTATATAGTATTAGGACTCTGTACTGTATATACCAGTGTGTGTCATGTATATAGTATTAGGACTCTGCACTGTATATACCGGTGTGTCTTGTATATAGTATTAGGACTCTGCACTGTATATACCGGTGTGTCTTGTATATAGTATTAGGATTCTGTACTGTATATACCGGTGTGTCTTGTATATAGTATTAGGACTCTGTACTGTATATACCGGTGTGTCATGTATATAGTATTAGGACTCTGCACTGTATATACCGGTGTGTCTTGTATATAGTATTAGGACTCTGTACTGTATATACCAGTGTGTGTCATGTATATAGTATTAGGACTCTGTACTGTATATACCGGTGTGTCTTGTATATAGTATTAGGACTCTGCACTGTATATACCGGTGTGTCTTGTATATAGTATTAGGACTCTGTACTGTATATACCGGTGTGTCTTGTATATAGTATTAGGACTCTGTACTGTATATACCGGTGTGTGTCTTGTATATAGTATTAGGACTCTGTACTGTATATACCGGTGTGTGTCTTGTATATAGTATTAGGACTCTGTACTGTATATACCGGTGTGTCTTGTATATAGTATTAGGATTCTGTACTGTATATACCAGTGTGAGTCTTGTATATAGTATTAGGACTCTGCACTGTATATACCGGTGTGTCTTGTATATAGTATTAGGACTCTGCACTGTATATACCGGTGTGTCTTGTATATAGTATTAGGATTCTGTACTGTATATACCAGTGTGAGTCTTGTATATAGTATTAGGACTCTGCACTGTATATACCGGTGTGTCTTGTATATAGTATTAGGACTCTACGTATTCCACAATCAATGAGAATAAACTTCATCTGTTGGTCATAGAGAGTTAACTCGTCCTTTGTACCTGTGGGAAGTGGGCGGTGGAGGAAGCATGTGACTGGGGTGATGCAGGATCCAAAGGCTTTATTATTGCTGTGTGAATAGAGGGCTGTAGTCAGAGACTCTCCATTCTACACAGGATTGTGTGCATCACACCATGGGGGTAGGGGTATTTACATCCAAAGCTTTTCTTGTCCTCCTCAGCCTGGTCTTCTTGGTAAGTGGTTCACTATATTTTAATATATGTGTAGTAGAGCTGAGTTTGTCATCTGATGTATCTTACAAAAGTTATAGGATTGTAGCAAAGATTCACTATAGTAAGTTATCCCTGTACACAAGGAACAGTTATGTAACAAAGTCAGCTCTGCTACATCTATATATTGATGTCTGTTGAAAAGGAAATGTGGCGTGTGTATATAAAATCCCTGATGTCAAGTTTAACTAACCCCCACATTATTGTGTTAGGCAATGAGGATCTATGAAAGCTGATGTAAAATGACTGACAAAAAAAAAAAAAAAAATATATATATATATATATATTATAATTTTTTTTTTTTTTCCTTTATGGCCACCAAATGACCATGTAAACAAAGCTTTAGTAGTTACATGGGACTGTGAGTTTTCCCATTACACTCAGTAGTTTTGTAGCGCATAATATTACATGTGTATAGAAATCTATAGTGGAAATGAGTTTTTCTTAATTTCTGCAGTATATGTATATTTCTTGCATTATAGACAGATGTAGAAGTGCTGAGTTTGTTACTGCAGTAAGGCTGAGTATTCTTTGGCTATATGTTGTACTATTAACATAGGTTTGTGATATATACAGCTCTACTATAGCTTTATATACCATCTTAAGTCAGTTCTGTGTTGTGTATTAGGCCTATGGGTCAGATTTATGTATTGGGTTTGGTATTCTTAGAAATCTTGCCAAAATGACCCATGAGGCGACTTTATTGCTGCAATACTTTGTCATCACAACATTGTCTATACTTATTACTTGAGCCTACTGTAAAGTTTTTGGCCCCATAAGTGTAATGGAGAGACTATCCGGTGACTTTGGTTGTGGTCTATGCCGTACACATGATAAAGTTGCATGGCGGTGCAGCATGTGATTTTTCCTAGGCTAGGATTGTGACACAGCTTATCCCTCCACTTACACTGTTCTCTCTGATCATGATGGAGAAAGTTCTTCTTCATTTTTCTGGTCTGTATGACTGGCCTGACCACATGCAAATCCTTACTGTGCTTCACTTTCAGTTCCTGTTATGGACATGTTTTTAGGCCTTTTGCTTTATTTTTGGATTATATTTTATGTATAAATGGTTAAAGGGATTTTGAGGCTTAAATTTTGTTGGTCTATTCTTAATCTGCTCATATACACACAATAACTGGCCTTCTGCCATCATAGTGTTGGGTTGGTCCACCAGAAGATCCTTTCGGAGAGCCCCAGGTCTAACACAATAATGCTCCAGCAGAAGACTCCTAAATGTGAAGGGTACTAGGGTCTATTTTGTAGGGAATGTTGGAGGGTGGGCTCAGTTTCTGGTTTCTGAACCCTAGCCTGACTCTAGCCAACTATCCTCCCTTCCCATACACAGGCTTGGCCAAGTGTGCATGTGTTTTCAATAGGGACAGTGGAATAAACTGCCATATTTCAGGCATCAAACTTTTCTGATTTTCCCCTATTTTCTTAACATCTGCCATCAGGGAGGGTTGGGGAAGTCCCATACACAGTAGATAGTTGGTTGTGCACTGTGGTGTCATATGCCTCAAACCCTAGCCCCTCCTTATGGTCCCATCCTTGTGGCCCCCAGCAGAGAATCCACAACCCCCCTATAAAAGTAACACTCCCTGTTCTTCCCCCCCCCCCCCCTCGGGAATCAATGGGTGCGAAGTAGTGATGTCATTACATTGCCCCCCAGCTACCAGCTGGAAAGATGGGGGCTGAATGGTGAAGCAGGAAGATTATGGCTTCCTGCTTCACCAGTGTACAGATGTGGATAGGGTTATATCTCCCTCTGTCTGGGGCAGAACTTGGAATTGTGACAGTCCTGCTGAATTGGGGCAGTTGTGAGCTATGTGTATAGGCTTCTTTAGGTTAGGCTATCAGTGTTTTGAATGGTGGATATTCTGCACTTTAATCGATGAGCATAACCCAAGAATCTGCATACTTGTCATTGTTTATACAAACACCTATAGTTATATTGACTTCCTATGAACTTGGCCCTAAAGTGTCCAAGACCCTATACTGGTGAGTGTCATGGCTACGACGGCCTACCCAAAGGGATAAACAGGGCAGCCTATTCCCCGCTACTCAGTATTTCTAGAAGTTAGGCCGAAGAAGGCAAACACACAACTCACAGGTCACGTTGTCACCGATGCCTTACTGAGGTGGTCTTCAAGTACAACAGAGGTTAAGGCGCATGCACACAACATTAACGCCCCATGTTAATGGGTACATACACACGGTCTTTAGTTTTTTTCATAGTACAAGTCTAGGGCTTGGTTTTTATTTATTTTTTTGGCTAATACATCATGGCCAGCAAACTGATCTGTGGGTTGGGTTAAAAAGTCCATGTTTTTTTTTTTTTTTTTTGTTTTATGGATGTTGAAAAGGAATGAAAAATGTGACGTGGATGGAAAATAGACATGAAAAAATGGGTTGCTTAAGTACAGTTTCTTGGGAGAATGTAACAGCAACCTTCCAATGGCATGGGAGTTGCAGTCCCGCAGCAACACAGTAGCAGGGGCCACGTTCAGCTCACTGGGTCCTGCTACTCCATGCACAAAGTCAGGTTCGCTCTGTTGGTTTCTGGATAATGAACTGTCTTGAACCCCAAAACCCTAAACACATAGCATTGCGGGGGCTGCAGCAGAACTCTGGACAGAAAACGGAACTCTGACCTCTCTGAAACGCACAGAAAAAGCTGCTTGTAAAGAGATTTTCCCACCCCAGCTTCACAGTGAAATGTAGGCCGCAGCATGTGAAGGCTGTAGGAAGCACAAAAGTCACAGCCAATAGGTTAAAAGATGTTTCATACGTTTGCAGAATGGCAATGGCCATGCCTTGATACATATTACACGCAACCTGCTCCAGTCAACAGGTGAAGTGCGAAAGGGCAACAAGGCCAACAAAAAGACTTGAGTAGCCCAGGAAGGGTCAAGTTATAATCTTCACCTCTGTCTGACGTCAAGACATCTCGCAGAGGGAAACCAGTGGAAAGTGTAGACAGTTACACAATAGGCACCGTGCGTATACCATAAAAAATACATGTAAAGGCAGATGGACAGAAAACAGGTGCAGGCCCAAATGCTCTTGTCTCCATGGACTGAATATAATAATGGGGTCTACAAGAAGAGAAATAAATAGAACTATGCCATATGTATGGGGTTGGATTTTGGAGCCATCGCAATAATTGCTTGAACACAAAGGCCCTTAATGCAGAGGTAGCAACTGGGCCCTGGACCTGAGGTGGCCCATAGCCCTCTCCACAACATAGGAAGTGTTTATAGATCAGATTTTGCATTGGGGCTGCAAGTTGCACCTCTGCCTCTGGAAAGCGCTGCGTACCATAACCAGTAGCAGGGAATGTCTGCTGTGTACACAAGTCATGAGACTCTCTTCACATCACTCCTGAGGGGAACATCTTGACTTTGAGATGTTGCTCCTATCTACACAACCTTGTGATACAAACTGCATGACTAACCGAAGATAACACTTTATTACTGCAATATAATCCCAATGAGGGCTCTGCACTTACTGATAGAAAGGCAGGCTAAAATATCTGCACCCAGCAGGATGCTATATAGGGAAGAGGGCACAGGTCAAGTGCAAAACACTAAGGAACACAGACTACCAGATATTGCTCTTACGTGTTATGGCACCATCTACTGTCCTTGTTCCCTCTGTCCAACTAATGTGTCCAGTGCTGGTGAGAAGAAGCGGCTTCTAGTGCTGAATCTCCACCACCAGTGTACAAGAGGATCAGGGCTGTAAGACTGAGCTATGGAGCGTGTGTGACCACCAGCACTGGATACATTGGGTGGACAGTCTTAGAAAGCATGCAAAAGAACACCAGGGGGAGCCATAACAAGCATGTAATAGCTAGACATGGGAGCGTCACTGTTTACAGGGTTGTGGAGTCGGTAGGTCAAACTACCAACTACAACTCCATTTTACCACAGTCTGACTCTTACGGAGATTAGGTCAGATATGTGTAGAGCGGACAGGTTGTGGATGGTCTTGTATGTCAGTAATCGCTGGGCGATGGGTAAGTCCGTGATGGGCTTTGCAAAGTGAGAGGTGGACGAATAGCAAGGGGAGAGGTGGCTGAACCAGGCAACACAGATAAGGGTGGACTGGAGGGGGAATCAGAGCAATTTCTTGGAAGCCACAGATAAGAATGTTGCAGTAGTTTGAGGGAGACTGAGGGCATTTTTGTAGTTTCAGGGGTGAGGAACAGGCAAATTCAATGTGTACTTGAGTTGGAAACAGTAGAAGGTACAACCTCTTTATCAATCTGTAACTGGTGCCAAAAACTGACTATAGGTACAGTGAAACCTCTTTCAGTTTACCTCCCTCATCCATGTGCTGCCCTGTGTCTGGGGCATGTGCCCTAAGGCCTTGGAGATCTGGGGGTCTTTATCACCCATCCTGCTGGCCATTCAGTGATCCTGGCCAGGCATGTTTGACTTTTTTGGAGTCTAAGGGTGGGAGAAATTGACTGGGCTGTCTCCAGAGACATAACGTGAAGCTCCTGGGCCCCAATGCAAAAAATTTACAAGGCCCTCAGCTATAATGTGTTTTGTAGTACCAGTCTCCTCATATTAGGAAGAGACACCTTTTGGGCTCCTGGGACTGGTTGCGACAAGCACTCTGACCCTCCAAGTTACTCCACTGGCTGGCTCTAACTTCCATAGACCAGTGGAGAGTGACTTGGCCAGAGGGTGGTCTGTGCCAGCTGTCTTTCAATATGCAATCTCCTCAGAGGGCCAATATCCATAAACTCAGTCTTGTTTAGAAAATTCTATTGTGAACATGGTCTCTTGACCGTTTTGGACTGGCCCACCAAAGTACCAGAGGATCCTCCGTTGAGCCCAGGCTTTAACACAATGATTGGAAGAAGACTTCAAAATTTGAAGGCTACTATGGTCTATTTCCTAGGAATTGTTGGAGGGTGGGCCCCCAGCATTATTTTATGTGGTGTATCCAAGAAACCTCAATCTGACACTCTTCTGGTAATATTATACTGTATGTATATTAGTTCCTGTGTCCTTCATAACTTATTAAACATGTCCCTGTTTTCCAGGCGGCTGCGGTGGCACTGAGCTACGTTGGAATAAATATAATTGTCATGTACAAGCAATATGAGAGCTTCCTGACCAATGTCTACATTATGCTCCCCGCCATCATTGTCCTGGCAGTGGCAGTGCTCATATTAATCATTGGGCTGCTGGGATGCATCTCTGTTATAAAGGAGTCCTGCTGGGGCCTTGGATGTGTAAGTATTCCATTATCCAGACACTTGGGAATCTTCTAAACCATGATGCCTTATATTGAACTGTATTCAGATCTGTCCTGCACCACTGCCATTGTGGGCAGGGGAGAGATGGGACAACACCTGCGATATGTATATTGTCCAAGCAGTGGTTTGTGCCTTATAAGCCCTAATACTTGGGGTGAATTGTCAGATCACTAGACGTTCAGATCTATAGAGACTAAATGAGAATGTATAGTTCGTGTGACTACTACAGCATCTACATGGTTGCCACTTTGACTTCCCTGTCTTGTTAAAAAAGGATCTGTCACCACAGCTGAAAATAATCTGAACGGCGTTGTCACACTGAGCATTTTGGTGTTTCGTTTATCCAAATCCGCTCAGCCATTCCAAAGATATAATCCTTTAATTGTTGATGCAAATTGGTGTCTACTAGTCAAGTGGGTGGTAACACAGTGGCTTCTCTGGGGGTGGAGTCTCTTCTGCCATGCAGTGTTACCGCCCACTTGGCTAGTACATCATAATTTGTATTAACAAAAAGGCTTATACCTTGAGAATGACTGAACAGATGTGGATAAACAAAACCACATGATCACATTACCAATCAGATGATGGATGTCACTGGGCTTTTCAGACTTGGTGACAACTCTTTTTAAAGGGATTTCTGGGTTACATTAGGGGATTTCAAGTTAAAAAATTGGGTTCCTATCCTACTTGACAGAGCTGAGACTGGCTAAAATTGTGCTCACTCTGGAGGACTTGGCAATATATGGACAATCCATTGATTTCAATAAGAAATCCATGTAATGCTTGGTTTCTCCTGTGGTGGCGCTGCAGAAAAAATTTAAGATCACACCTGATCACTAGGGGTCTTAGCAATAGGATCAAATTTTTGTTGGAAAGCTTGGCTAAGAAGTGGATAGTGTAAAAAGTGAGGGACCCTCTTTAATGCAATTCAGGAGATGAGGCTGGGAAATTGTGTAAATCTAACAAATTCTAATCTGTAATTTACTGGAATCTCCTGAGCTGTAAATGATATGCCATATAACATTTTATATTTTCTCTTCTCCAGTTCATAACTCTGATCTCCATCATATTTGCTGCTGGAATTGTTACCATGATCTTAGGACTTGTGTACAAGGAAAAGGTGAGATGAAAATCTATAAAAAAAAAAATTTAAGAATTTTTATTAAATTTAAGTTAAAAATTTAGGACAATTCCAGGAATTTAATTTTAAAAATGTCTTGTAAAAAAATCTTACAAAAATCTTGCACTGCTGATTATTGCCTCCTGCTGGTTTCTTGAATGAACACTTAAATTTTTTTTTTTTTTTCCATGTTTCTTTCAGATTGATCCAGAACTTAAGACAAACATGGTTATCTTGTTTCAAAAATATAACGGAGGAAACCTGGAAAGTTCTGCCATTGACTTCATCCAAGAAGAGGTACTGTATAAAATGGGTGTTTATCCCCATAAACTTCTGATTCTTCTGTGCTGTATTTCTATGTGTCATGTAAGACATGTCTATTGTATCATGTCATAGAGATCTACCTGGTGTTGGAATTGCTTCAACACTTATAACTGTTGGGGGTTGTCAGATCTCCAAACTAGTGCACGCCATAATGGGAAATCCACTTGATGCCATATTGAAAGGTAGCAGCCATTGAATACCAAAGGCCTCAAAAAACAACAAAAAAAACTGTATTGAAAGATACTGATTCCCCTTGTGGAAAGTCTTTAGGGCATGAAGACTCTACAAGTTAGACCTTCACAAGAAAACTCTATGATTTTTCCCATCCTTTCGGAAGTTATAATGTTAAGTTTACCTTTTTTCCTCCAGTGGCTCAATGATGCTGGACCCCATGGGGTTCTGACCCTGGGTCATGTGACTGGGTAGCTCCACCCACTCCCTTTTCTCCCAGTTTCACAGGTATTACCTGTGCTATGGGGGGCTGCCTTACTATAATTATCTGTGAAATCAGGAGAGGTGGGAGGGGGCAGAGCGACTCAGGTCGGGTTCTGGTGTCAATCGGTGACCCAGGGTCTGGACCCACCCAGGTCCAGAATGAAGAATCCGCTGAAAGAAGGGAAATTTAACAACCTCTCTAATGCTTCATAGCTGGGATCCATTGGATGCACTAATCTCCAGACTCCAGCGTTGGCCTGGATGTAACAGTAGGTTGAACACTTTTTTTTTTTTTTTTTTTTTTTTTTTTTTTTGTTTTCTTCCTAAACTGATGAGTTGAATACAAGTAAGGGATAGAGAGAACTCTGCAGCTGCATACATCTCTCTATGATCAGACAGAGCATTCTGGAGTGCTCTGTCTGATTATTAAAGGGCTATACCAGGGTTTTTATATTTGTCCTATTCTTATCAGAGGTCATCAATATTAGACTATTGTTAATCAAGAAAAGGGATTAAAGACCCAAAATTGATTTAGTTTGTCTTTAAACCAAAACCTCACCCCTTTTACTTATATGAGGTTAGGGCATGTGGATGCAATAAGGGAATGCAGTCAATGTTCAGACCCAACTTGGGTGTGTACAACATGGTTGACCATTCAATCAACTAATTGGGGAAAGTCTGACACCTGGCACCCCCACTGATCAGCTGACTGGGTGATCATATAATGCATTGACAAGTTGAGTCTGAGCATACAGTGGGGGAAAAAAAGTATTTAGTCAGCTACCAATTGTGCAAGTTCTCCCACTTAAAAAGATGAGGCCGGCCTGTAATTGTCATCATAGGTAGACCTCAACTATGAGAGACAAAATGAGAAAACAAATTCAGACAATCACACTTTTTTTTAAGAATTTATTTGCAAATTATGGTGGAAAATAAGTATTTGGTCACCTACAAACAAGCAGGATTTCTGGCTCTCACAGACCTGTAACTTCTTTAAGAGGCTCCTCTGTCCTCCACTCATTACCTGTAGTAATGGCTCCTGTTTGACATTATCAGTATAAAAGACACCTGTCCACAACCTCAAACAGTCACACTCCAAACTCCACTATGGTGAAGACCAAAGAGCTGTGGAAGGACACCAGAAACAAAATTGTAGACCTGCACCAGGCTGGGAAGACTGAATCTGCAATAGGCAAGCAGCTTGGTGTGAAGAAATCACCTGTGGGAGCAATAATTAGAAAATGGAAGACATACAAGACCACTGATAATCTCCCTCCATCAGGGGCTCCACGCAAGATCTCACCCCATGGGGTCAAAATAATCACAAGAACAGTGAGCAAAAATCCCAGAACCACACGGGGGGACCTAGTGAATGACCTGCAGAAAGCTGGGACTAACGTAACAAAGGCTACCGTCAGTAACACACTACGCCGCCAGGGACTCAGATCCTGCAGTGCCAGACGTGTCCCCCTGCTTAAGCCAGTACATATCCGGGCCCGTCTGAAGTTTGCTAGAGAGCATTTGGATGTTCCAGAAGAGTATTGGGAGAATGTCATATGGTCAGATGAAACCAAAGTAGAACTGTTTGGTAGAAACACAACTCGTCGTGTTTGGAGGAGAGTGAATGCTGAGTTGCATCCAAAGAACACCATACCTACTGTGAAGCATGGGGGGGGGGCAACATCATGTATGGGGCTGTTTCTCTGCAAAGGGACCAGGACGACTGATCCGTGTACATGAAAGAATGAATGGGGCCATGTATCATGAGATTATTAGTGCAAACCTCCTTCCATCAGCAAGGGCATTGAAGATGAAACGTGGCTGGGTCTTTCAGCATGTCAATGATCCCAAGCACACCGCCAGGGCAACGAAGGAGCGGCTTCATAAGAAGCATTTCAAGGTCCTGGAGTGGCCTAGCCAGTCTCCAGATCTCAACCCCATAGAAAACCTTTGGAGGGAGTTGAAAGTCCGTGTTGCCCAGCGACAGCCCCAAAACATCCCTGCTCTAGAGGAGATCTGCATGGAGGAATGGGCCAACATACCAGCAACAGTGTGTGCCAACCTTGTGAAGACTTACAGAAAACGTTTGACCTCTGTCATTGCCAACAAAGGAAATATAACAAAGTAGTGAGATGAACTTTTGTTATTGACCAAATACTTATTTTCCACCATAATTTGCAAATAAATTCTTTAAAAATCAGACCATGTGATTTTCTAGATATGTTTTCTCATTTTGTCTCTCATAGTTGAGGTCTACCTATGATGACAATTACAGGCCGGCCTCATCTTAAGTGGGAGAACTTGCACAATTGGTGGCTGACTACTTTTTTTTTTTTTTTTTTTTTCTCCCCCCCCCCCCCCCACTGTATGACCCCCTTCCTTTATGACTTCAGAATGCCATACATGTGCAGAACAGGAGTTGTGTTCTTGTTCCAACCAAATCATGGATTCTCAAAAATGTAAGACCCCTTTCACGTGTGTTAAGACAAGATTTTGTGTGGGGATTAAACCTAAACTGTCAAGCATAGGATATTTGTTGCGGTTTCTCATGGATGAAGACTGTTCGAGGGGCGACATCTGCAATCAACAAACTTATGTATAAGTCATGTCAGTACCCCAGCCCATGCTCCCTTTGGCCCCCACCTAGTCCAACACTCCCAAAGTGTTTGATGTCCTGCCCCCAATGGCCCTCACACAGTATAATGGCCCCCAAATTAAAATGCATAATAGAAAAAAAAAATGTTTACCTCGCTCAGTTCCCTCAGTCCCCCTCCTGTCCCTATGCTGGCAGCTTCAGGAAGCAGCAGGCACAATGTTGTGACATCGCTAGATCGCCGCTGTCAGGAGCAGACTTCTCCCAGCTCCACCATTGTATTCAACTGCATCTGTGTTGGAGGATGCAGATGAATTGAAGCCAGGATCGGCTTGCCACCACCTGGCACAGCATCCAAAATATGGGACTGGCCCACTTTATCAAAGACTGTTGGGGTGTATGCTTGTTTCCCTGGTTATATAGGAGGATTTGGGAGTCCACTATATTTTAGTCCTGACTTTCTAGCATCTGTCTGTACAGTTGCAATGCTGTGGAATACAGAACTACACCAGCTGGGAAAACACAACATGGTTTCTCGCTAACCGTACCGTGCCGGTGAGCTGCTGTAGGAGGAATGAGACGGACTGCAAGGGCAAACTGGATGCCCTCAACAAGATCTACACGGAGGTAGGACGGTGACTCTCTCCTATGTACTATTAATGACTTCATTCCTTCAAAATGGCGTTAGACCTCATGGGGTCCTGGTTATAAATCATGATGGGGTGCCTTAAATCTGGTCTTGAAAAATGGATAAAGGGCTAATGCAAGTCCAGATGGTGCTACTGCTATTCTCAACAATCAAGTGAGAAAATGTTCTCACTAGTGCCACCTATAGGAGCCACAGGTGTGACTGCTTTCCTACTTTTGGAATAGGGTTAATTTGCATATTTTGGTGCATTTCTAAGCTCCATGCACACTAAGGGAGCCTTAATGAGAATCAAACCAAAATTTGGTTAAAAACCAAAGTACAATATCCTGCAAATTTTACTCTGGCCACAAAGCCTAATAAGACTGACACTTGCCAATTCTGTTGGGGCTTTGATTATAGCAGTCTCCTTAATTATGACAGAAACACAAATGACATTACAATAGAAAATCAAACATGTTATTACATCACTACTGACAATAGATGATGTCACATCTTATCTCCTCCCCCTCCCTTCACAGAGCATGTCTAGAAAACTCTCCCATAGAACTCAATGAGTCGGCTCCAGACTATTGTTGTCTATGGCCATGACTGGGCTGTAAAGTATCACTAAATGCAGAGCAGAGGAGAATGTCAGGCAAGATGGCCGCCTCATAGTCGTACAGAAAATAGAATAAAAAATCTACAAAATACATTTGACTACTCCTTTTTAAATCTAAGATGACTATATTTCTTGTCTATAGGGCTGTGAAGTTAAGCTGGAGGATGTAGTGCACCAAGTACTTGGCATCTCTTTGGTGGTGATATTTGTGATTGCTATCCTTGAGGTAAGTGTAGAAATGCTTTGGGCCCTTGGACCATTACTCATTGGGTGCCATACCGCTCATGAATTGTTAATAAAAAAAAAAAAAAAATATATATATATATATTTATATTTATAATTTTCCATGCGGTCTGTATATTATATACAGTATATATTTTTGCTGCCAAAATTCCACACTGGTATCTAGCTCCCAGTCCTGACCTGTAATGCTGCGATTCTCTAGTCACCTCACGTTTGCATCATGCATTTTCTGTCAAAGTTTTTAAAATCCTGTTACACATAAAGGATTCAATTGTTGGCTACCACTAGGGGGCACTTTCCACATGCGAACTCAATGGGAACAATAAGTCTCCTTATCTGGGTTTTCCCCAGATAGGACACTGACCCATTAATTTGTCAGTGCACACACATTGGTGGGCCCTGTGGAAAGGTTTCACAAGTGAGGGCCTCCTCAAATTCACCACCACTTATAATTTGTGCAAGTCAGGTATTTCTAATGCCTGCTTAGTGGCCCAATATAATGTTCCCCTCCAAGTACACCCACAGTATATCAGCCTCCAGCTGTCCCGGCTATGTGCACCCACATTATAATGTCCCCCCTCCTACCCAAAAAATACTAATATTTGCTTCTCCTTGCTCCCCTGCTGTTCTGGTCTAGATTCTTCAGGGAGCTGCAGGTGAGATGTAAGTGATGTCATCAGATCGCACCTGCAGCTCTCAGGGAAGAGGGGATGAATGGTGAAGCAGGGAGCAGACGCCATCCTGAGGATGCCGATGAGTTTAAGTTCAGGCAGCCCTGACCCACTGCCTGGAAGAGAAGGACAGTAAATGCAGAACTGTCCCAAGGTGGCTCCCGCTACCGTAAACCTGGTGCAAGTGCACCGTTGGCCCTGTGACTGTATTACATGGATCGGTGTACAGGCTGACAGTCCGGATCTTAAAACTCGGGACAGGTCCTATTTGTCTGGTTTTGCAGCCATGCATCCGCAGCCCCTATTCATTGAATGTTCAGTCACAGCTGGTGGCCCGCACATGGTCGTGTGCAATGGGCCTAAGTCTGTATGCAGTGAGCTCCCCCTAGTGGTCATAGATGGCTTTTATAATGGAAAGCAGAAGATTTGGGAAAATAGAGCCATGAGCTGAATAAAGGCCTTTTGCTGCAGTTTTGCGCTAGGTCTCTGTTGCCTGGATGGTCCAGCTGCTGTTGGAATCTTATCAGATGGGATCACTCTGATCTTGGCTGATATTTACACATTAATACTTGCTGTTGCCCAGACCTAACTTTAGTTCAGCGTCCAGAGGGTGTCACATGCTACATCAGGATCAACATCCAGACATATTGTGCGGTGAAGAAGCTGAACCATGCTTGGACAGCAGCAGGGAGCAGTCAGTAAATAGCAGCGTAATGTGCCATTGTGGTGGCAATAAACTGTGGCCAATAAAAGGGAATTTTTCCCAGTAAAGAGGGGCATGCAGGCATCCTTTTGCTTGGGGTCATTGAAATGACAAGTCCTCCCCTGAATGCAATATGGTGACATGTTGACAATCCTTAATGGTCAATAACTTTTCAGACAACTTGGTCTCATTTCATAGAGCATGTGATTCTGGACCAAAATGTAACTAAAAATGGGGCTGCTTTCTGCTTGGAAGACCTCTCTAAAGTTCCTGCCACTAGGTGTCTCTTAGTTAATTTGCAGTTCGCTCCCTGCTAGGCAAGGTCCATCCATAGATACATTAGATAAGCAAGACTGGATCACAGTGAGTGGAGGGGGAGGTTCTTTTCTCTCTTCACACAATGAATGAAGAGGAGGGGTGGATACCATTTAATAGGCTGTAATTCGCAACAAAACCACTAGATGGCCACACAGGCACATATCATGTCACACTGAGAATTTATTGTAAAATCATGTTGTGAAATGTCAAGTGTCACACATACCTGGACAAGTACAGAAGAGGGGGTAAGGGAGGCTCCATCTGTAAGTGCACGGAGTATAAAAAGCGGTGCACTGTGCCAGTATTCTGCAGGGTAGAAGTGCACAATCTGTTCAGAACCTTTTTGGAATGTCTATTACCATTTTTTTTTTTTTTCAGTGCCATTTTCTTAGTGCTCCTTTTTTATCTTTCAGCTCCTTGCTTTGATAAGCCTATGTGTCATCTACCGCAGAAATGCAAGAGAAGGATACCAAGTACTCTAGAGCCGCTCCGGATCCTCTAGAAGAATGTATGGTGATGTATGACTGGAGCTGAACACTAGGATGTAACGCTTAGATCTCTAAAGGTCTTGTGAAACGTTGGATGCTGGACTGTAATAGTGTAATTCTATAATATATGCAGTGCTGATGGTGGTTTTTTTTTTATTACTGTTATGTACATAGAGCGCATGGGATTCTCACTTTTTGAAATAAAAATGATTTTCAAGGGATTGTCTGGTTTGGAAAACAAATGGTCAAGGAAAGATGTTCTAGTATACTACACCGCACAGAAGAGAGAGGACAGATCCTCTATATACTACACCGCACAGGACAGATCCTCTATATACTACACCACACAGGACAGATCCTCTATATACTACACCACACAGGAGAGAGGACAGATCCTCTATATACTACACCGCACAGAAGAGAGAGGACAGATCCTCTATATACTACACCGCACAGGACAGATCCTCTATATACTACACCACACAGGAGGGGACAGATCCTCTATATACTACACCACACAGGAGAGATCCTCTATAACTACACCACACAGGACAGATCCTCTATATACTACACCACACAGGAGAGAGGACAGATCATCTATATACTACACCACACAGGACAGATCCTCTATATACTACACCGCACAGGAGAGAGGACAGATCCTCTATATAGTACACCACACAGGAGAGAGGGACAGATCCTCTATATACTACACCACACAGGAGAGAGGCAGATCCTCTATATACTACACCGCACAGGACAGATCCTCTATATACTACACCACACAGGAGAGAGGACAGATCCTCTATATACTACACCGCACAGAGAGAGGAAGATCCTCTATATCTCCCGCACGGACAGATCCTCTATATACTACACCACACAGGACAGATCCTCTATATACTACACCACACAGGAGAGAGGACAGATCCTCTATATACTACACCACACAGGAGAGAGGACAGATCCTCTATATACTACACCACACAGGAGAGAGGACAGATCCTCTATATACTACAGCACACAGGAGAGAGGACAGATCCTCTATATACTACACCACACAGGAGAGAGGACAGATCCTCTATATACTACACCACACAGGAGAGCATCCTCTTATACTACACCACACAGGACAGATCCTCTATATACTACACCACACAGGAGGGGCAGATCCTCTATATAGTACACCGCACAGGAGAGAGGACAGATCCTCTATATACTACACCACACAGGAGAGAGGACAGATCCTCTATATACTACACCGCACAGGGAGGGACAGATCCTCTATATACTACACCACACAGGACAGATCCTCTATATACTACACCACACAGGAGAGAGAGGACAGATCCTCTATATACTACACCACACAGTTTTTAAAGGAGAGCGGACAGATCCTCTATATACTACACCACACAGGAGAGAGGACAGATCCTGTATATACTACACCACACAGGAGAGAGGACAGATCCTCTATATACTACACCACACAGGAGAGATCAACAGATCCTCTATATACTACACCACACAGGACAGATCCTGTATATACTACACCACACAGGAGAGAGGAGACTTCCTCCCACACAGGAGAGAGAGAGGACAGATCCTCTATATACTACACCACACAGAGAGAGAGGACAGATCCTCTATATACTACACCACACAGGAGAGAGGACAGATCCTCTATATACTACACCACACAGGAGAGAGGACAGATCCTCTATATACTACACCACACAGGAGAGAGAGGACAGATCCTCTATATACTACACCACACAGGACAGATCCTCTATATACTACACCACACAGGACAGATCCTCTATATACTACACCGCACAGGACAGATCCCAGATCCTCTATATACTACACCACACAGGAGAGAGGACAGATCCTCTATATACTACACCACACAGGAGAGAGGACAGATCCTCTATATACTACACCACACAGGACAGATCCTCTATATACTACACCACACAGGAGAGAGAGAGGACAGATCCTCTATATACTACACCACACAGGACAGATCCCAGATCCTCTATATACTACACCACACAGGACAGATCACAGATCCTCTATATACTACACCACACAGGACAGATCCTCTATATACTACACCGCACAGGAGAGAGAGAGGACAGATCCTCTATATACTACACCACACAGGAGAGAGGACAGATCCTCTATATACTACACCACACAGGAGAGAGGACAGATCCTCTATATACTACACCACACAGGACAGATCACAGATCCTCTATATACTACACCACACAGGAGAGAGGACAGATCCTCTATATACTACACCACACAGGAGAGAGGACAGATCCTCTATATACTACACCGCCCAGGAGAGAGGACAGATCCTCTATATACTACACCACACAGGAGAGAGGACAGATCCTCTATATACTACACCACACAGGACAGATCCTCTATATACTACACCACAAGGGAGAGAGGACAGATCCTCTATATACTACACCACACAGGAGAGAGGACAGATCCTCTATATACTACACCGCACAGGACAGATCCTCTATATACTACACTGCACAGGAGAGAGGACAGATCCTCTATATACTACACCGCACAGGAGAGAGGACAGATCCTCTATATACTACACCACACAGGAGAGAGGACAGATCCTCTATATACTACACCACACAGGAGAGAGGACAGATCCTCTATATACTACAACACACAGGACAGATCCTCTATATACTACACCACACAGGAGAGAGGACAGATCCTCTATATACTACACCACACGGGAGAGAGGACAGATCCTCTATATACTACACCACACGGGAGAGAGGACAGATCCTCTATATACTACACCACACAGGAGAGAGGACAGATCCTCTATATACTACACCACACAGGAGAGAGGACAGATCCTCTATATACTACACCACACAGGAGAGAGGACAGATCCTCTATATACTACACCACACAGGACAGATCCTCTATATACTACACCACACAGGAGAGAGGACAGATCCTCTATATACTACACCACATAGGAGAGAGGACAGATCCTCTATATACTACACCGCACAGAAGACTGAGGACAGATCCTCTATATACTACACCACACAGGAGAGAGGACAGATCCTCTATATACTACACCACACAGGAGAGGACACATCCTCTATATACTACACCACACAGGAGAGAGGACAGATCCTCTATATACTACACCACACAGGACAGATCCTCTATATACTACACCGCACAGAAGACTGAGGACAGATCCTCTATATACTACACCGCACAAGACAGATCCTCTGTATACTACACCACACAGGAGAGAGGACAGATCCTCTATATACTACACCACACAGGAGAGGACACATCCTCTATATACTACACCACACAGGAGAGAGGACAGATCCTCTATATACTACACCACACAGGAGAGATCCTCTATATACTACACCACACAGGAGAGAGGACAGATCCTCTATATACTACACCGCACAGGAGAGAGGACAGATCCTCTATATACTACACCACACAGGAGAGAGGACAGATCCTCTATATACTACACCGCACAGGAGAGAGGACAGATCCTCTATATACTACACCGCACAGGAGAGAGAGGACAGATCCTCTATATACTACACCACACAGGAGAGAGGACAGATCCTCTATATACTACACCACACAGGAGAGAGGACAGATCCTCTATATACTACACCACACAGGAGAGAGGACAGATCCTCTATATACTACACCGCACAGGACAGATCCTCTATATACTACACCACACAGGAGAGAGAGGACAGATCCTCTATATACTACACCACACAGGAGAGAGGACAGATCCTCTATATACTACACCGCACAGGAGAGAGGACAGATCCTCTATATACTACACCACACAGGAGAGAGGACAGATCCTCTATATACTACACCGCACAGGAGAGAGGACAGATCCTCTATATACTACACCACACAGGAGAGAGGACAGATCCTCTATATACTACACCACACAGGAGAGAGGACAGATCCTCTATATACTACACCACACAGGAGAGAGGACAGATCCTCTATATACTACACCACACAGGAGCAGATCCTCTATATACTACACCACACAGGAGAGAGGACAGATCCTCTATATACTACACCACACAGGAGAGAGAGGACAGATCCTCTATATACTACACCACACAGGAGAGAGGACAGATCCTCTATATATACTACACCGCACAGGAGAGAGAGGACAGATCCTCTATATACTACACCGCACAGGAGAGAGAGAGGACAGATCCTCTATATACTACACCACACAGGAGAGAGGACAGATCCTCTATATACTACACCACACAGGAGAGAGGACGGATCCTCTATATACTACACCACACAGGACAGATCCTCTATATACTACACCACACAGGAGAGAGGACAGATCCTCTATATACTACACCGCACAGGAGAGAGAGGACAGATCCTCTATATACTACACCGCACAGGACAGATCCTCTATATACTACACCACACAGGAGAGAGGACAGATCCTCTATATACTACACCGCACAGGAGAGAGGACAGATCCTCTATATACTACACCGCACAGGACAGATCCTCTATATACTACACCACATAGGACAGATCCTCTATATACTACACCACACAGGAGAGAGGACAGATCCTCTATATACTACACCACACGAGAGAGAGGACAGATCTTCTATATACTACACAACACAGAGTTGACGGATCCTCTATATACTACACCAAACAAACCTTGTGAGGTTCACATATCTCTGCTAAGGAAGCCACCCAAAGCATTATATTATGGGGGGCGGGGCTGTTTTGGAGTATTATATTGTGGAGCATTTTATACTGTGTGAGGACCCTGGGGAATATTATATATATATATATATATATATATATATATATATATATATACACACACTTATACACTGTGTGGGGGCCACAGGACAGGAAACTGTAAGATACATGGGGAGTGGGGGGGATGCACACAAACTTTGTCAGTATAGGACACCAAACTTTCTGATGGCAGAATAGAATAAAAGGAGGATTAGAAAACCGGCAGGGACATTTATCTTTCAAATACGAGTCCGATAGAGAAGGGTCCATGGCACAATTCTTATCCTACAGTGAGTCCTGCTTCCAAAAAGTTTGGGAACCACAGCTCTATAAACTGCACCACATTTTGCTGACTGCAGATCCAATAATCTCCTTTTTTGGAGGGAGAGCCTACTCTTGTCATTCAGAAGCCCATCACAGACCAAACTAATGAAAAAGTTCAACTGTGGCCAGGGCCGGTTTTAGACAAAGTGGGGCCCTTGGCAAAATTGAAAGTGGGACCCCAAATGCTGATATGCAAACAACACCATCGTCTTGCAGTGGCAACCCCTATAATAACGCCTCCTTTCTGGCAACAAAAATGTAATAACATGCCCCATTTTACCACCCACAATTCAAATGATCACCTTTGTACCGCCTAATTGATTTTTGCACCCAGTCATCAGTTATTATAGCGCCTCCTTATAAATAATAATCCCTGCTTATAAATTATATTACACCCATATCAGTAATAGCACCCTTATAAATGATAAATAGTGCCCTGTATCAGTAATATTCCCCCATATCTGTAACAGTCAACCCATAAAAATAATACTGCTCCCTTTTAAATAATAGCCCCCTCATAAATAATAGTTACCCTTATAAATAATAGTCCCCCTTATCACTAATAGCTCCCTTTATAAATAAGCCCACTTAACAATTATACCCCCTTATAAACATTTCCTCTCTTATAAATAATAGCTTCCCCTTATAATGGATGCCTTATATATAATGGTTCCCCCATTATAAATAATAGCCCGTGTTATAAATAATAGTTCCCCCTTATAATAGCCCCATCATATTGAAGTTTCCCAATTATATATAGTAACCCACCCTTATATATAATTGTTCCTCCTTTATAAATAAGAGCCCCCTTATATATAATAGTTCTCCGTTATACAGTGTCGGACTGAAGGGCCTTAGGCCCACCAGAGGAACTTGTTCTGGGGCCCCACCCAACAGCTTCCTGCTAATAGCCTACACCATGGCTCCTTCACTGAAGTCTTACATATGTGCTACCTGGTGTTACTGAGTATGTTCCCAGTATCATCATCCCCTATAGTACTGTGCAGTCCGCAATAACTCCATGGCCAGTTCATGCACAGTACTGTATGGGGAATGACATGGCTATGGAGCACTACATGTGGGGCAAGATTATAGTGAGGGAGCTGTGATGCAGACATAGCACACAGGGCTGCCAGCAGAAATTTTGAGCCCCCCTTCCCCCACATTATAATGCTCCACACGGTATATAATGCTCCACAGTATAAAATGCTCCCCTGAGTCCTCCACATTTTCCCCACGTGGTATATAATGCTCCACAGTGGACCCACACAGTATAAAATGCTCCCCTGAGCCCCCATAGTGGCCTCACATGGTATAGAAGGCTCCACACAGTATACTACCTCTTAGTGGCCTCAGACAGTACAATATGCTCCCCAGCAGGCCCACACAATATTATATGCTCCATACAGTATAATATGCATCCCACAGTGCCCCCCCATTAGAATTCTCCACATTGGCTTAACATAGTATAACATGCTCCACAATGGCCTCCACACAGTATAATATACTGCTCAGAGGGGGTCCCCCAGTATAATGCTCCACAGTGGTCCCCCACAGTATAATATGCTCCCCACAGTCCCCCCCAGTATAATGCTCTACAATGGCCCCACAGAGTATAATATGTTCCCGAGAAGCCCCACACAATATAATAAACTCCACAGTGGCCCCACATAGTATAACAAGCTCCCCACATTGCCCCTTCCCCCCAGTATAAAGCTCCACAGTGGCCATAGTATAATATGCTCTCCAGAGAGCCCCTGCTAGTATAATGCTCCACAGTGTCCCCCCAGTATTTTGCTCCACAGTGTCCCCACGCAATATATTATGCTCCCCAGAGTGTCCCCCCAGTATAATGCTCCACAGTAGGCCTCATGCAGTATAATATACTCCCCAGAGGGCCCCCTAGTATAAAGCTTCTTAGTTCCCCCCCGAATAAAGCCCCACAATGGCGCCACGCAATATAATATGTTCTGCAGATGGTCCCCCCAGAATAATGCTCCACAGTGACCCAACACAATATAACATGCTCCAGAATGGCCTCCATACAGTATAATATGCTCTCCAGAGGATCCCCCCCACAGTATAATACTCCATGGTGGCCCTACACAGTATAATATGCCCTCCAGAGGGGCCCCCCAGTATAATGCTCCAAAGTGGCCCCAGAGAATATAACATGCTCTCCAGAGCCCCCCACATTATAATGCTCCACAAAGGCCCCATACAGTATAATATGCTATCCAGAGGGCCCCCCCCCCAGTTAAATGCTCCACAATAGCCCCACACAGTATAATATGCTATCCAGAGGGACCCCTCCCTAGTATAATGCTCCACAGGGGCCCCACACAGTATAATATGCTATCCAGAGGGGGCCCCCTCCCCAGTATAATGCTCCACAGTGGCCCTACACAGTATAATATGCTATCCAGAGGCCCCCCAATATAATGCTCCACAGGGGCACCACACAGTATAATATGCTATCCGGAGGGCCCCCTCCCCAGTATAATGCTCCACAGGGGCCCAACACAGTATAATATGCTATCCAGAGGGGGCCCCCAGTATAATGCTCCACAGGGGCCCCACACAGTATAATATGCTATTCAGAGGGGCCCTCCAGTATAATGCTCCAAAGTGGTCCCAGAGAATATAACATGCTCTCCAGAGCCTCCCACATTATAATACTCCACAGAGGCCCCTTACAGTATAATATGCTATCCAGAGGGCCCCCCCAGTTAAATGCTCCACAATAGCCCCACACAGTATAATATGCTATCCAGAGGGCCCCCTCCCCAGTATAATACTCCACAGGGGCCCCACACAGTATAATATGCTATCCAGAGGGGGCCCCCTCCACAGTATAATGCTCCACAGGAGCCCCACACAGTATAATATGCTATCCAGAGGGAACCCCCCCCCCAGTATAATGCTCCACAGGGGCCCTTCACAGTATAATATGCTATCCAGAGGGGCCCTCCAGTATAATGCTCCACAATAGCCCCACACAGTATAATATGCTATCCAGAGGGCCCCCTCCCCAGTATAATACTCCACAGGGGCCCCACACAGTATAATATGCTATCCAGAGGGGACCCCCCCCAGTATAATGCTCCACAGGGGCACCACACAGTATAATATGCTATCCAGAGGGGGCCCCCTCCCCAGTATAATTCTCCACAGGGGCCCCACACAGTATAATATGCTATCCAGAGAGATTGCATTCAGACCGCAGAGTATAATTATCGAAGGCCCGGAGGAAGTAAGGGAAAATAACAAACAGTTATACTTACCTTGCCTTACCTCTGCTGGGCTTCCTCGTGCTGCTCTGCTATGCCCGCCGGCGCCGGCTTCCTCTTCTCTGCGGCTGACGTCATGCGTTGTGGACATAACAACTGAAGCCTGTGATTGGGCCTCAGCGGTTACGTGAGGTACGCCCCACGTGACCGAAACGCCAGAAGATGATGTTGGACGCATGGACAGGTGAGTAAAAATGTTTGTTATTTTTACTCACCTCGGAAATGGGCTCTGCAGCACATGACGCTTGGTCCCTTTCTGTCATCGATACGGCCAGTCCTGACCACAGCCTGATCACTCCGGATCCCGGGAACCCCTTTGGGGTCGGGGCCCTGGGTAATTGCCCAGTTTGCCCCCACCCCTAACGCTGGCCCTGACTGCGACACAAAAGCTGAGAGGTTGCTGTCACATTTAGGGTATGTTCTCCAAGCAGAATCTGAGTGGAATCCATTAGGCCGCACCTCAGACCTCCACTATAGCTTCTCTATGGTCCCTTTTATGGTCTATGTTTGTATTAGGTCAGTGATGGCAAACCTGTGACACGCGTGTCAAAGGTGACATGCCAAGTAATTTTGGGTGACACGTGTCACCTTCCATGAAGCGATGGCCTCAGGCAGTGCCTCATGGAATAAACTGGGGGATGGCTTTTTTTTTAATCAGCCGCTAATTTTCCTGTGACATAAAAGCTGTCTATTACTGTGTATGACATGCCCAGACACTGAGGAACGTCCAGACCGTCATGCCCGATGACATCACCACGCGCGTGTAATGTGATAACATCATCGTGCATAGAAAGAAAGGGACCAGAAAAACCTCGCACGCGTACACGCTGTGGAATAAAGTCCCATTAAAAAGAAATAATAGGGGGAGAGAAATAAAACAATCATTAATAAACTAAATGTGCCATACAGCGTGCACCCAGCAAGAAAAATGTGATTGCATAAAGCACAAATACATTAAAGGCGGAGAAATAGCCGCCAAATAGTGATACCACATAATATGTTAACCACAATATAGTAATATAATACAATGTAGGACAGTAATAATAAACAACTACCCTGTAAAATTACATAATATGTATAATGTGTGCAAAATCCACAATCTTGAATATACAATAACAGTGCAATATATATACAGTGCCTTGCGAAAGTATTCGGCCCCCTTGAACTTTTCAACCTTTTGCCACATTTCAGGTTTCAAACATAAGGATATAAAATTTTAATTTTTTGGTGAAGAATCAACAACAAGTGGGACACAATCGTGAAGTGGAACGAAATTTATTGGATATTTTAAACTTTTGTAAAAAATAAAAAACTGAAAAGTGGGGCGTGCAATATTATTCGGCCCCCTTAAGTTAATACTTTGTAGCACCACCTTTTGCTGCGATTACAGCTGCAAGTCGCTAGGGGTATGTCTCTATCAGTTTTGCACATCGAGAGACTGAAATTCTTGCCCATTCTTCCTTGGAAAACAGCTGGAGCTCAGTGAGGTTGGATGGAGAGCGTTTGTGAACAGCAGTTTTCAGCTCTTTCCACAGATTCTCGATTGGATTCAGGTCTGGACTTCGACTTGGCCATTCTAACACCTGGATACGTTTATTTGTGAACCATTCCATTGTAGATGGAAGAAAAGCAGGCCCAAACCATGATGCTACCACCACCATGTGTGACAGTGGGGATGGTGTGTTCAGGGTGATGAGCTGTGTTGCTTTTACCCCAAACATATCGTTTTGCATTGTGGCCAAAAAGTTGGATTTTGGTTTCATCTGACCAGAGCGCCTTCTTCCACATGTTTGGTGTGTCTCCCAGGTGGCTTGTGGCTAACTTTAAACAAAACTTTTTATGGATATCTTTGAGAAATGGCTTTCTTCTTGCCACTCTTCCATAAAGCCCAGATTTGTGCAGTGTACGACGGATTGTTGTCCTATGGACAGACTCTCCCACCTCAGCTGTAGACAGGGTCGGACTGGCCCACCGGGCAACCGGTGAATCCACCGGTGGGCCCCGAGCCCCGACTATTAGTCCTCATGTCATGGGGGCCCGATCGGGATCCTGACCATCCCGATCGGGCCCCTGACCAGTGGCGTTACGATCGCGGCCGGCAGGGTACAGGGCCCGCGGCCAGCTGAAGGTGGACGGGGCCCCGGACCACTATGATAGCGGTCGGGGAAAGCCTGGTTCCCCGACCGCTATACATACTGTTATTGGAAAGGGACCCTGGCATATTGCAGGCCCCTTTTCCAATAGATGGCAGCCCGGGGGAGGTGACTGTAAATAATAAACTCATATTCTCACCTCTCCTGGGCACAGCCTTCTCTCCGGCGCTCTTCTGTCATGTGACTGAGGCCTGTGATTAGGCCCCGGCGGTCACATGGAGCGCGACTGCGTAATGACGTCAGTGCGCCCCCACGTGACCGCTGAGGCCCAATCACAGGCCTCGGCAGCGACGTCGGAAAAGGTCCTGAAGACGCTGAAGACGGCAGGATGGAGCGAGGATGCCAAGGAAAGGTAAGGCAAGGTGAGTATGAGAGTTTGTTATTTTTAATCACTTCCCTTGGGCCTCCGATTATTATACTCTGGGGTCTGAGGAGACCCCAGAGTATAATAATAGCACTGAAGCGGAGCGGAGGGGGCTATTGGGCGCATATAATACTGGGTGGGGGCCACTGTGGAGCTTATATTACTGGATGGGGGCCCCTGTAGAGAGCATATAATACTGGGTGGGGGCCACTGTGGAACTTATAATACTGGGTGGGGGACATTGTGGAACTTATAATACTGGGTGGGGGCCACTATGGAGCTTATAATACTGGGTGGGGGCCACTATGGAGCTTATAATACTGGGTGGGGGCCACTATGGAGCTTATAATACTGGGTGGGGACCACTGTGGAGCTTATAATACTGGGTGGGGGCCACTGTGGAGCTTATAATACTGGGTGGGGGCCACTGTGGAGCTTATAATACTGGGTGGGGGTCACTGTGGAGTTTATAATACTAGGTGGGGGCCACTGTGGTGCTTATAATACTGGGTGGGGGCCACTTTGGAGCATATAATACTGGGTGGGGGCCACTGTGGAGCTTATAATACTGGGTGGGGGTCACTGTGGAGCTTATAATACTAGGTGGGGGCCACTGTGGAGCTTATAATACTGGGTGGGGGCCACTGTGGAGCTTATAATAGTGGGTGGGGGCCACTGTGGAGCTTATAATACTGGGTGGGGGCCACTGTGGAGCTTATAATACTGGGTGGGGGTCACTGTGGAGCTTATAATACTAGGTGGGGGCCACTGTGGTGCTTATAATACTGGGTGGGGGCCACTTTGGAGCATATAATACTGGGTGGGGGCCACTGTGGAGCTTATAATACTGGGTGGGGGCCACTGTGGAGCTTATAATACAGGGTGGGGGCCACTGTGGAGCTTATAATACTGAGTGGGGGCCACTGTGGAGCTTATAATACTGGGTGGGGGCCACTGTGGAGCTTATAATACAGGGTGGGGGCTACTGTGGAGCTTATACTCCATACAGTGGCTCCTTCATTTTTTTTTTAATTACGCAGGGGCAGGTGAAAAAAACAAAACAAAAAAACCCCCACAAACTTTCTTTCCTGTCCCCAGTGTCTCGCAGAGCAGTTCGGTCCTGCAGTTCTGTTGTTTTCTTCCAGCTGAAGTTCCCCCTGCACATGATTACCTGTGACGTCACGTGACCCCTGAGGCCAATCAGCGGCCTAAGGGAAGGGACCTGGGACGTCACAGCCAGTGAGGAATTCCGGCAAAAAGAAGACAGCGGAGCTGCAGGACCGGACCGTGCTAGGAGGACACCGGAGCACCTGGGACAGGTGAGTATGTTTAGCATGTTTTTTTTTGGGGGGGGGGGGGGGGTAAGGGGGGATTCACCTCCCCCAGACTAATTGTAAAAAAGAAAAAAATTATACTGGACAATCTCTTTAAAGTGTGGTGCATTAGGGGTGTATATTAAAGGGGTTGTCCAGGCATAATTTGTTATGATTTATCCTCAGGATAGGCCATAGATACCTGATCTGTAGGGGGTTGACCCTGGACCGATCAGCTGTATGGAGCCACTTCTGATGCCCATCCTGTACACAATACAGGGCCAGAAGCAGAAAGCTCTGTCCACTGTATATTAGCCGGGCACTTTCACTGTATTTCAGCACTTATTGAAGTCAGTAGGAGCTGAGCTGCAGTGAAGGCGCCGGGCTGCTATACAGCGGATGGAGCTTTCTGCTTCCGGCCCTGTGTTGTGTACAGAACGGGCTCCGGAAGTGGCTCTGAACAGCTGATGGGGCCATGTGTCAGCCCTCTACCGATCAGGTATTTATGACCTATCCAGAGCATAGGCCATAAAAAAGATTAACCCTGGACAACCCCTTTAATATGCCCCACACAGTTTAATGTCCCCCCCACAGGATGTCAGCCCCCATCACTGCTCCCACACAATATAATGACCCCATCACTATTCCCCATACATACGGGGACCAGTGAAGAGGCGACTATGTGGGGGGACCAGTGAAGTGACCATAGAAAAATTTGGCCCAGTCAACCCCTTAAAAGAGGTTGTCCATAAACTGGAGCGACCACTGTGTCGGCCGCCAGGGAGGTGTAAAAATAAGAAAATTTTTAAAAAAGCATACTCACCTGTCCCCAGCACCCCGTTGTCCCCTGCCTGTGTCTGTTCGGTCTCATGGCGGCACCTCATTTCTGGAAATACTGTACCTAATTGGTCTTAGCGATCACATGAGGTGCAGGACTCCCAGCAAGGCGTCGCCGGCATGAGACTGAATGGACACTGGCAGCAGACAACGGAGCGCCGGGGACAGGTGAGTATGCTTTTTAATTTACTTATTTTTTACTTTACACCTCCCGCCAGCTACATGGGTTGCTCCAATTCCTGGACAACCTCTTTAAAGGATTTATCCATCTTCCTAATATTGATGGCCTGTCCTTAGTATAGGCCATCAATATTACATCTACGATGATACAACAGCCAGGACCTCTGCAGATCAGCTTTTCCAGGACAGTGGAGCTACAGGTAAAGGTAACAATTCTAGGAGCCACACTGTTCACTTGCCATACAAGGTGTAGCAGTAGGTTTAGGTAGTGCAGTGGTGCACATGGTATAGTGGGTGAGCAGCATGGCTTCCGGCATGTTATTACCTTTAGCCGCCCTGTCTCGGTACCGCTGATCTGCAGGGGTTCTGATGGTGGGCCCCTAGAAACAATTCCACTGGTGGGCCCTAGACATCCCAGTCCGACACTGGCTGTAGATCTCTGCAGTTCATCCAGAGTGATCATGAGCCTCTTGGCTGCATCTCTGATCAGTCTCCTCCTTGTTTGAGATGAAAGTTTAGAGGGACGGCCGGGTCTTGGTAGATTTGCAGTGGTCTGATACTCCTTCCATTTCAATATGATCGCTTGCACAGTGCTCCTTGGGATGTTTAAAGTTTGGGAAATCTTTTTGTATCCAAATCCGGCTTTAAACTTCACCATAACAGTATCACGGACATGCCTGGTGTGTTCCTTGGTCTTCATGATGCTCTCTGCGCTTTAAACAGAACCCTGAGACTATCACAGAGCAGGTGCATTTATACGGAGACTTGATTACACACAGGTGGATTATATTTATCATCATCAGTCATTTAGGACAACATTGGATCATTCAGAGATCCTCACTGAACTTCTGGAGTGAGTTTGCTGCACTGAAAGTAAAGGGGCCGAATAATATTGCACGTCCCACTTTTCAGTTTTTAATTTTTTACAAAAGTTTAAAATAACCAATAAATTTTGTTCCATTTCACAATTGTGTCCCACTTGTTGTTGATTCTTCACCAAAAAATTAAAATTTTATATCTTTTAAGCCTGAAATGTGGCAAAATGTTGAAAAGTTCAAGGGGGCCGTATACTTTTGCAAGGCACTGTATATATATATAAAAAAAAAGAGCAGTGCCTCATAGAATAAACTGGGGGGGGGGGGTGACATTTTTTTTTTTTTTTTTTTAATCACCCGCTATTATTGTGTTATTGTAATAAGCAGCTGCCGATAATTTTTACTCACCTGTCCACGCTCCTGTCCTGACGGCCTCCGCTGCCTCCTCTAGGCAGCGCTACACTTACCTCACAATGCTGAAGAATGCAGTAACGCTACGTACAGCGGCATGATGTGCTACAGCACACCCTGGAGGCGGCAGTGGAAGGGGGCCAGGAATGGAGCATGGACAGGTGAGTAAAAATTATTAGCCGCTACTCGGTGGGGGTACAAAAGGGGGTCATATAGTGTGTGTGTGTGTGTGGTTAAAAAAAAGGGGAGGTCATAGATCGTGGGAGGGAAGTCATGTACCGTGGGATTGTCCAGAAATACATATAATATAAATATATCAAAAATATAACTTTTTACGAGAGCTTCAAATATCATAAAATTATGGTTATTTCTAGATGTGACACGGCACCTGAGTTAAGCTAGGTTTTTTTAATGAATTTTGACACACTCAGCGCAAAAAGGATAGCCAACACTGTATTAAAAATAAATCTGCTTCAGGAATTAGGAATCTGTTTTTGATTTTTTTTTTTTTTAATATACCAAAGCACTGGGTCTGGAAAATCTGCTTCAAAACAAGCTAGCGATTTGATCATACTTTGTGTCCGAAGTGAACTCAGTTATAGCCTCCTTGGGTATGAGCTCAGCACGTGAGTATGCTGAGGCCTGCAATGCAGTTTTTTTTTTTTTTCTTTCATCTTCCATGCCCAAAACTGACTTTTGTTTTGGAGTCTGAAAAATCCCAAAGCAGAAAGTGAATAGAAATTCGAAGTGGACTTCAACAAGTACTGTGTACGCAGCTATGGGAGCCGCCATGATGCATCAAGTGCTGGGAACAGTGTGAGCTTCTGGGCCCTAGAGGAACCAGATCAGCTCTGCAGTGTAGCTTAGGAGGCCGCATTTCTCCTGTAACTGGGGCTAATGTATCAGCTGCAGTTATAGGGGATATCTATAGGGTCTGTTATGACTAGGAATCTCTTGGAAGAGTGAAGAAATCAGGCGATACCTTTTAGAGGCTAACTGAGTATATTTAGAAGTAAGCTTTCAGGAGTGCTCGCTCCCTTCATCAGACATGGTGTGATACAAGAACTGAAAATTAACAGATTTTTATACACATGGTTTTCAAAGCATTTTAGAGTCCTTAAAAAAAATTGCAATCTAAGTAGAGAAGTTATTTACAACAGGTCAAAAAAACAGTCTGGAAACTTGTGGTGCGTGACGGAGGGATCAGTAATTCTTGCTGTTATCTGTTTGCTATCAGGAGGTGATTTGTGTCCCTCACAGTTCATACATAGTGTGATTTGAAGCTGGCATGAATATTGAGTTCAGTTCATGGTTCAAACATAGTGTGACATGAAGCTGGCATGAATATTAAGTCCAAATTGCAGTTTGAAATTTTTGCATAAATTTGTACTCCATTTCTTTCCTTTTCTCCTGTGTCTTAAAATGTCCCATTAAAACCACAACCCGCAAATCTTCAATAGAGTGGTTTCCCGGAGAGGCGCCACTGGGAGATCTGTTCTGCTGTTATTAATGGTGGATCTGTGTGAGTTCATTCGTTGACTGAGTCTCTGCCCTGTTTCCCCCACATAGAGGCCTGTGGTGGGACATTGCACACACATTATGAGGTACACCACATTGGAAGACCTGCAGGAAAATGTCCCCCTAATTCTGTGCACCTGTTGTGACTGTGGGATAGGTACACTGTCAGCGGTGTGGATGTGCTTGCAGGTCATGCACCTTTTATGTAGGCAAGGTGAGGTGCCATTTTCAGTTGGGGCCTTCAGGGCACTCCGGACGATAATGCGCCTCAGGTTTGGTGGTTGTCGAAAGGAGAGGAGAGGGGGGACTGGAAATATGTCCTTGAGTCTGTTGTCCCTATGTAGCACAGGTTGGAGCTCCTTGGCAATCCTTCGTAGGATCTCCAGCTGTGGGTTGTAGGTGACAACTAGGGGCACTCGGGCATCTTTCTGGGTCTCTCTATATGTGAGCAGACTGTCTCTGTTAATGGCTGCTGCTTTGTTTAATTGGTTGTCTGTCACTTTTGGTTTGTCTAAAAGGTATCGCCTGATTTCTTCACTCTTCCACTACTTTCAATGGCTAACACGGTACAACATTATACTACTATCAACTTGAAAGATACCACAATGTACCGCAAAAGAATGGAACTGAAAAACCGGCTTAAGAAACTTGCACAACTCAACAGCGACATCTTCTTCTTAACAAAATGCAAAAAGGAGAGACTCATCCCAAAAGGCTTCAATTTACGTAACCCAACCCGGAACACCTACAACAGCCGATATGCAGAACAACTATGTATTCGGACATCTGAAAGGCTGCGGAACAATATGATAAAAATTTCCTATAACAACAAAAAAAGAACACAGGAGGAGATACAGGCCCTGAAATCATCATTGGCTAATGACACAGAGGAAATGAAGGCCAAACTCCACACATACTACTGGAAACTTCAGGATATGCTTATTAACAACAAAAAGAAAAAGCTCCACAGACTGAGACAAAAAGGCCTCATTACTACAACCGCAAGTACTAGCCCAGCTCAGCAAAGCTGTGTTGTGAATCTTTCCTCTTATGAGCCAAACAAACACGAAATGTCAGTTCTCTCCAAAGGTCTCTCCTTCTGCCCCTCGGCACACACTGACCATATCCAACTCTGCAATGATATGGAGGAGTTTTTCAGAAAAATGAGATTAAGGGAATATTTTTATGACAAAGAACTTCCATACAGCAGCGACTTTGAGATGGAACAGCCCATAAGGAATCCTACCAAAAAATCTACCTGGACCCCACGCCCTGGAGCTAATGCAGCACTGGATAAATATATTGACTGTTTCAGAAGCAAAGTAAAATCAGAAATCCTGGAGAAACAAGAGAAACAGGCGCATAACCTAACCCTGCAGGAACAGAAGGCTATTACATCACTGAAAGAAAATCAGGATATAATAATAAAACCAGCTGACAAAGGGGGCGCAATAGTCATAATGAACACCTCAGACTATATCCAGGAAGCAAACAGGCAACTGTCAAATCCCATCCATTACTCCAAACTTGGAAGTGATCCCACAGAGGCCTATATGAAAGAACTAAAGAGTATGATCAAGGAGTTTCCAGTCCAGATCCAGAATCAGGTAAAAGGACTTATCCCACAAGATCCCAGGCCGGGCTGCTTCTATATGCTCCCAAAGATACACAAAGATGGCAACCCTGGGAGGCCTATCATTTCTGGCATTGGGACACTGACAGAAAACATCTCAGGTTGGGTGGAAAATCTCCTAAAACCCCTTGTCACGGATACTTCAAGCTATATCCAGGACACCACTGACCTTCTTAACAAACTGAATGCCCTGGGCCCTCTACCTGAGGGTACCATTTTGGCCACCATGGATGTGGAATCCCTGTATACCAACATTCCCCACAAGGATGGAGTTGCAGCATGTCGTGTACACCTGGCAAAACAAAACCTCCCAACAGAACCAGTAACGCAGCTCATACAATTCATCCTTAGCCACAACCATTTTACCTTTGGAGAGGATCTATATCTACAGCGAATGGGAACTTCAATGGGGACCAGATGTGCACCCCAATATACAAATCTCTTTATGGCAGAAATGGAAGGAACATATTTATCAACATGCGCCACCAAACCTATGATTTACCTTCGTTATATCGATGTTAGCCTTGTCATCTGGACTGCAGGTGAGGAGGCCCTACTTCAATTCCATAATGACTTCAATGACTTTCACCCGACCATCAACCTTAAACTTAGCTATTCAGGGAGTGAAATTCATTTTCTGGATACCACAATATACATTAAAGACCACCGGCTACTCACATCGATATACCACAAACCCACAGACAGAACGGCCTACCTGAGAAACGACAGCTTCCACCCCAAGCACACAAGACAATCTATAATCTACAGCCAGGCTATACGATACAATCGTATTTGCTCCGACAAAACAGACCTGGACAAGCACCTCCTGGAGCTGAGGATGAAATTTCTCAGATTGGGATACAAACCAAAAGTGACGGACAACCAATTAAACAAAGCGGCAGCCATTAACAGAGACAGTCTGCTCACATATAGAGAGACCCAGAAAGATGCCCGAGTGCCCCTAGTTGTCACCTACAACCCACAGCTGGAGATCCTACGAAGGATTGCCAAGGAGCTCCAACCTGTGCTACATAGGGACAACAGACTCAAGGACATATTTCCAGTCCCCCCTCTCCTCTCCTTTCGACAACCACCAAACCTGAGGCGCATTATTGTCCGGAGTGCCCTGAAGGCCCCAACTGAAAATGGCACCTCACCTTGCCTACATAAAAGGTGCATGACCTGCAAGCACATCCACACCGCTGACAGTGTACCTATCCCACAGTCACAACAGGTGCACAGAATTAGGGGGACATTTTCCTGCAGGTCTTCCAATGTGGTGTATCTCATAATGTGTGTGCAATGTCCCACCACAGGCCTCTATGTGGGGGAAACAGGGCAGAGACTCAGTCAACGAATGAACTCACACAGATCCACCATTAATAACAGCAGAACAGATCTCCCAGTGGCCGCACATTTCTCCGGAGAAAACCACTCTATTGAAGATTTGCAGGTTGTGGTTTTAATGGGACATTTTAAGACACAGGAGAAAAGGAAAGAAATGGAGTACAAATTTATGCAAAAATTTCAAACTCTGCAATTTGGACTTAATATTCATGCCAGCTTCATGTCACACTATGTTTGAACCATGAACTGAACTCAATATTCATGCCAGCTTCAAATCACACTATGTATGAACTGTGAGGGACACAAATCACCTCCTGATAGCAAACAGATAACAGCAAGAATTACTGATCCCTCCGTCACGCACCACAAGTTTCCAGACTGTTTTTTTGACCTGTTGTAAATAACTTCTCTACTTAGATTGCAATTTTTTTTTTAAGGACTCTAAAATGCTTTGAAAACCATGTGTATAAAAATCTGTTAATTTTCAGTTCTTGTATCACACCATGTCTGATGAAGGGAGCGAGTACTCCTGAAAGCTTACTTCTAAATATACTCAGTTAGCCTCTAAAAGGTATCGCCTGATTTCTTCATTCTTCCACTACTTTCAATGGCTAACACGGTACAACATTATACTACTAGGAATCTCTTGGGCCTCAGCAGTGACCTGGGGTGCTTGATGTCACCAAGAGGCCAGAAGAGGATGCCAGAGGTCCAACAGATGCTGTCAGGAGAGGTGGGGCAAGGTGAGTATATTCTGGAGATGCCAATACTGCGCCGACATCAGATTCCAGCCCAGTGATACAACACTATGTGTCACTTCCATAAAATTTACTGCAACAAAGAGGGAACGCTTGTGTAAGAAATTTTTATTGTTTTTATTTTTATTTCTGTAAAGATGGAGACGTGACCCGTGGAATCGTGTACTATTGGGTCAACTTGCCCTATATTCATGCACAGCCAATGTTTTTTAAGGACAAATTAAATGATAAAAGGAACAAAAGTAAAACTTGTTTACAGCCTAGAAAAGCCTGATAGGATAATAAAGAGCGGCAATTACTGATAATAATTACAGAAAATCTATAATTTATGAGATCGTTTTTTATGGACGCGGCAATAAAGTGTTGTATAGTTACAAATGAGCGCTGACTGCGGTCCAAGACAACCTGGAGGATGTGAGTCACCGACTCGGGAAATACATAACTTGCGTGCAAGGAAAGGTCCGATATCTGCAAAATCATCTATAAAATGATCGATATACAGTATACACAATTACAGGGCAGCCAAGGACATTGATCTCTTAATACTGTACTTGTATCACGTGACGCCCTTAGACCTGCAGGACATAGGCACAGAGAATAGGACACCTGTTCCTAATAGAGGGTAAGAGCAGGGAGAAGAGGCAGAAACACAGGTAAATATATAAGATCCCATATAAGCTATGTAATACATTATATCTATGGAAGCGCCAAAATATTACACAGGACAACTGACAAGAATTACTACTACTGCTACTACTGGCAATATTATTACTACTACTACTGATACTACTGGCATTGTTAGTACTACTACTGGCGTTATTACTACTACTGTTCACCATAGCTTTACTATAGCTACTGATACTCCCAAGTTACTACTACTACTACCATCATCATCATCACCATGAAATGCTGCTGCTACGTTTACATCTACTCCACTACTCTGGTGTCACTTCTACAGCTCTATCTATCTATCTATCTATCTATCTATCTATCTATCTATCTAATATCTATCTATCATCCAAAAACACTCAGTGCTCCAATATCAAAAAACTAGGGAACTGCCTATTTTTCAGATTCTACTATACAGTCATTGGAGCACATTTATCAATACTGTAGAACTTTGCACTACAAATCCTTTTCATAGTTTTAGATATATCTATGAATCAAATGGACCTTCATAAATAGAAGCTTCACCATGACACAAATATTTGGTTCATGCCACTATGCGACATTATACTGTGTGGAGGGGCCACTTTAGGACATAATACTGTGTACAGGGGCCACTATGTGACATTATACTGTGTACAGGGACCACTATGGGACGTTATACTGTGTGGCGGCCGCTATGGGGGGGGGGACATTATACTGTGTGGAGGGGCCGCTATGGGACATTATACTGTGTGCAGGGGCTGCTATGGGACAATATGCTGTATAGAGGGGCTGTTATGAGACAATATACTGTGTGAAGGGAACACTATGGGACTTAATATTGTGTGGAGGGGCCGCTATGGGACAGTATACTGTGTGCAGGGGCCGCTATGGGGCTTAATACTGTGTGGAGGGGCCACTATAGGACATTAAACAGTATGGAGGAGCTGCTATGGGACATTATACTGTGTGGAGGGACCACTATGAGACATTATACTGTGTGGAGGGGCCGTTATAGGACATTATACTGTGTGCAGGGACCGCTATGGGACATAATACTGTGTGTTGGAGTCGCTATGGGACATTATACTGTGTGAAGGGACCACTATGGGACATAATACTGTGTGGAGGTTTTGCTATGGGACATTACAGTATACTGTGTGGAGGGACCACTAAAGGACATTATACTGTGTGGAGGGACTGCTATGGGACATTATACTGTGTGAAGGGACCTCTATGAAACATTATACTGTTTGCAGGGGCCATTATGGGACATTATACTGTGTGGAGGACATTGTACTTTGTGGAGGGGCCGCTATGGGAGATTATGCTGTGTGGAGGGACCCTTGTGGGGGGCCATATGGAACATTATACTATGTGAGGGGCTGCTATGGGACAATATACTGCATAGAGGGGCTGCTATGGGACAATATACTGTATATAGGGGCTGCTATTGGACAATATACTGTGTGGAGGGGCCACTATAGAACATTATACTGTGTGGAGGGGCCACTATGGGACTTAATATTGTGTGGAGGGGCCGCTATGTGACATTATACTGTGTGCAGCAGCCGCTATGGGACTTAATACTGTGTGGAGGGGCCACTATGGGACATTATACTTTATGGAGGAGCCGCTATGGGACATTATACTGTGTTGAGGGGCTGCTATGGGACATAATACCATGTGGAGGCCACTATTGAACATTATACTGTGTGAAGGGACCACTATGAGACATAATACTGTGTGGAGGGGGCTGCTATGGGACATTATACTGTGTGGAGGGACCACTAAAGGACATTATACTGTGTGGAGGGACCGCTATGAGACATTATACTGTGTGGAGGGACCACTAAAGAACATTATACTCTGTGGAGGGACCGCTATGGGACATTATACTGTGTGGAGGGACCCCTATGGAACATTATACTGTTTGCAGAGGCCATTATGGGACATTATACTGTGTGGAGAACATTATACTTTGTGTAGGGACCACTATGGGACATTATACTGTGTGCAGGGGTTGCTATGGAACATTATACAGTGTGGAGGGACCACTATGGAACATTATACTGTTTGCAGGGGCCATTATGGGACATTATACTGTGTGGAGGACATTATACTGTGTAGAGGGACCACTATGGGACATTATTGCATGTGGAGGGACTGCTATGAGACATTTTACTGTGTGGAGGACATTATACTGTGTGGAGGGGCTGCTATAGAACATTATTCCGTGTGGAGGGGACGCTATGAGACATTATACTGTGTGAAGGGGCCGCTATGAGATATTACTCTGTGTGGAAAGGCCATTATGGGACATTATACTGTGTAGAGGACATTATACTGTGTGCAGGAGCCGCTATGGGACATTATACTGTGTGGAGGGGCCGCTATGAGACATAATACTGTGTGAAAAAGCTGTTATGGGACATTATACTGTTGAAAGGGGCCACTATGGGACATTATACTGTGTAAAGGGGCCACTATGTGACATTATACTGTGTGAAGGGGCCGCTATGGGACATTATACTGTGTGGAGGAGCCGCTATGAGACATTATACTTTGTGAAGGGGCAGCTATGGGACATTATACCGTGTGAAGGGGCCACCATACAATGCAACATAACAAATGGTCGTCCACTCATCGAACATCATCGTCAAGTGAAAGGGTCGTAGAACTATGGGCACCTGAGGCACAGGTCCATTAGTGTCCTATTCAGGGCCTCAACAACAGGGAAACAAGAGGAGGAATCCAGGACAAAGGTCCATTAGTGTTCCTAATGCCACTGTGGATAACGGAGCACATGAGGACAGGGGCAGTGTCCAAAGTTCACACTGATATATAAGAAAACGGGGATGCGTCCATCAGTTTGTACTTATGTAACAATGAGGAAAAGGGCTCCTGCCTAACTTGGCAGCTATATATGTCCATAATGGGAGTCACTCCAGGGAGTACCTTGGAGGACAAAGTACTTTAAAGGAATCCTCCAGCCGAATGAACTGGAAGGCACAACACTTGATCTCCCCAGCCAGGTGTTGAATGGAGGGCACAAAAACTTACCTGGTGGCAATCGCAACCCTCAGCCTCCTTGGGTGGTCCAGGAGAAGCTGGTGATTATGGTATTCCCTGCTTCAATGCTGGCAGCAGTGGTGGCTCCTGCAGGTTGGCCATTTCAAGCAACACCCGCTCGGGCCCATTCTGCCTCCATGGCCTGATAGAAGGTAGTTACAGGTGTAATGCTGCTCCTCCACCCCAGGTATAGCCTGCTGCACTGCAGGGGTGGATGTTTGGCCCCCACAGAGATGTGCTCACCTCCAGAGATGATAACTACACTAAACATGGCAGGTGAAGTGCTGACAGCAGATGGGTGTATTGGGGTTGTAGGTGCACCTCTTGAGAGAATTGGACCATAGGTGAATCCAGCTGGTGTTGGATGCAGATGTGGCTGTGGCTGACTTCTCCCACACCTCAGGTCAGAGACCCGGTCTTCATCAACTGCCCAGACTCCCTTGGGGCCAATCTTGAGGATATTCTCCACTTTCTGCCCTGGGTGCAAGTTGTGCAGGTGTTCAGGCAGCCCAGACCTCTTAACTGAACTACACAAATACGTTGAGGTGCTTTCCTACCTCCTCAATGTAGCCACAGCCTGTCACCCGGTCAAAGTCTGTTCAGGCAACTCACCCTCAGCAGGTGGCTCCCGTCCAGCCTGGCGACAAGAGTAGGCCACAGTAACTCCTTCTCTTCCTCCACTTTAATTTATTGGTGCCTGGCAAGGGTAGTAAGTCTCTGGGTGAGGACTTCAACCGGTGGGACAGCAGTAGAGATGGGGAAATCGGTTTGCAAGAAACTGGATTCGTCCTGAATATTCTAAATTGTTTGGTTGTACGAAACCAAACAATTTGGAATTCATCACGGACGAACTACAATAGTCGCTACCAATAAGTATAATAGCTGGGGGCCCAGGGAAGGTGACAAAAATAAAAAAAGTATATACTGATCTTTCGTTACCTCTTCTATGCCTCCTTGTCTCCACCAGTGCTCTGTGTCTTTCTCATGGGCACGTCAAGCGTCATGGCATCACAGAAAAAAGCCAGATGCCGCGAGAAGGAAGACACAGAGCACTGGACGCCCAGAAGAGGTGACGGAAGGTGAGTATACATGTTTTTTTTATTTTTGTCACCTTCCTGAGCCTCCGGCTATTATACTGTGGGATCTGAAGAGACCGAACACAGGACGATACAAATCTTCTGGGGTTCGCCCATCTATAGACAACTGACTTGGTGAGGGATCAAGTCGGAATCACAGGAACAGCTTGCAGGACAAGCTCTACCAACTCCAACACTTCATCATCCAGGCCTCCAGATCCTGGTTCAGGCCCTTAATCATTTGTGGGACGCGACATCTTGCTCAGTAGGGTCAACAACAGGCGCTCGGCTCACAATACTCCTCGATTGTTGCTAGGCAGATTTGGTGTTTTCCCTCCAGAGCGTTGTTTTGGTGGTCGGGCGGGTAACCTCTGCGGAGCTGTACAGAACTTGTGTGACGCAACATCCAAATTGCATTAACCCTTTAGTGGCTGGGTTCTAGTACAAACAAATGTCGCAACAACAAATACACACTCCAGAAAATGGCTGACAGTCTCCAAATATCAAATAATCCACAGAACAGATGCAATAATCCAGGCTGCAAAATCCTCACAATAGCTAGCGACAGTACAATCACACATAATAGAGTTCACAGTTCACTCCGCATGCAGCAGCAAGCAAGTTCAAATAGCAGTTTTAACAAGTTTTTAGTACTCACCAAAACACAGTTCCTCTTGGAAAATACACATCCACCTTTTCTTTTGTCCCCCACTCAGCATATGGCTGCCCTTTTCTATGGACCCTCCTCAGTATATGACCCCATTTCCCCCCCCTTCCAATATGTGACCTTCTTTTTAGGCCCCTCACAGTATACGACCTTCTTTTTGCCCACCCCGCCACAGTATATGGCACCCCTTTTTTACCCCCCCCCCACAGTATATGACCCCATTTCTTTGCCCCTCAACAGTATATGACCTTCTTTTTGTATAGCCCCCCAACAGTATTTAACCCCTTTTTTATGACACCCCACAAACTATATGACCTGGGGGCTGCATTTATTTTTCTAATTGGCAGCTACTTATTTTACTATTGCAATAAGTAGCGACCGATGCCTTTTACTCACCCATCCACGCTCCTGTGCAGGCTGGGTGCACTGTAGCTGACGTTAAAGAATGTCAGGACGCTGAACGTAGTGTCCTGCCTAGAGGCGGCAGTGAAGCCGGCCTGCACAGGAGCGTGGATGGGTGAGTAAAAGGTATCGGCCGCTACTTATTGCAATAGTAAAAATAAGTAGCGGCCAATTAGAAACATAAATGCAGCCCCCCAATTTATTCATCGCCTTACGTTGCCTCATGGAAGATGCTCCCCTGGTTATGCCCCTGGTAACAGCTGTCACATGGTCCTTTATAGAACACTTTGGGGCAAATTTATTAAAACGGTCTAAAGGAAAACTATCTTAGTTACCTATAGCAACCAGTTACAGCGCAGTTACCCATAGCAACCAATCACAACACAGCTTTCACTTTTCAGGAACAGAATACAAAATGAAAGCTGCGCTGTGATTGGTTGCTATGGGCAACTAAGTTTTCCTTTTAGATCGATTTAATAAATCTACCCCATTATGCTTGTACTTCAGTTATTGGACAGACCAGGCATGAAGAAGTCACAAATTTTTTGCACAAAAATTTGCAGCCTTTTTCTGTTTTATGCCATTTTTATGGAAGGGGGTGTGGCTTGGGTGTGCTCTAGATTTATTATCATTTACGCCATTTGGCATAGATTTCAGTGCTGGTGCACAGTTCAATGGAGGGTGCACCTGATTAATGAAGAGGTGTACCCTCTGCCAGTGCAGGTCATATGATGCCACAATAAGCAAATAAGCCTGATGTGGATACAGGGGTTGGCCTGTCACGTGATCTTCTGACATGAGATGGTCCTTACCGAGTCTCGTATTCAGCCACTACCGCAAATATAGCCGAGCAGCCTGAGTATTTCTGCTTATCATAGATCATCTAGCCAATCAGCACAGCGGCTTCTCTGATTGGTCACACCTAGTCATGTGGTCTTTAAAGCCTTCCCCTGCTAGTCTCCTGTCTCTGGTTTTTTATGCTGATACCTCCTTCCCATATGGTGCATTTGCCCAAAGGACCTGATCAGCTACACACGTGGACAAAATTGTTGATACCCCTCGTTTAATGAAAGAAAAACCCACAATAGTCACAGAAATAACTTGAATCTGACAAAAGTAATAATATATAAAAATTCTATGAAAATGAACAAATGAAAGTCAGACATTGCTTTCCAACCATGCTTCAACAGAATTTAAAAAAAAAAGAAAACTCATGAAACAGGCCTGGACAGAAATGATGGTTCCCTTAACTTAATATTTTGTTGCACAACCTTTTGAGGCAATCGCTGCAATCAAACGATTCCTGTAACTGTCACTGAGACTTCTGCACCTCTCAGCAGGTATTTTGGCCACTCCTCATGAGCAAACTGCTCCAGTTGTCTCGGGTTTGAAGGGTGCCTTTTCCAGATGGCATGTTTCAGCTCCTTCCAAAGATGATCAATAGGATTTAGGTCAGGGCTCATAGAAGGCCACTTCAGAATAGTCCAATGTTTTCCTTTTAGCCATTCTTGGGTGTTTTTAGCTGTGTGTTTTGGGTCATTATCCTGTTGCAAGACCCATGACCTCTGACTGAGACCAAGCTTTCTGACACTGGGCAACACATTTCTCTCTAGAATCCCTTGATAGTCTTGAGATTTCACTGTACCCTCCACAGATTCAAGACACCCTGTGCCAGATGCAGCAAAGCAGCCCCAGAACATAACAGAGTCTCCTCCATGTTTCACAGTAGGGACAGTGTTCTTTTCAAGATATGCTTCATTTTTCCGTCTGTGAACATAGAGCTGATGTGCCTTGACAAAAATTTCGATTTTTGTCTCATCTGTCCATAGGATATTCTCCCGGAAGCTTTGTAGTTTTATATATTATTACTTTTGTCAGATTCAAGTTATTTCTGTGACCATTGTTGGTTTTTCTTTCATTAAACGAGGGGTACCAACAATTTTGTCCACGTGTGTATATACCATAGGTGGAAGAGTGAAGAAATCAGGCGATACCTTTTAGAGGCTAACTGAGTATATTTATAAGTAAGCTTTCAGGAGTACTCGCTCCCTTCATCAGACATGGTGTGATACAAGAACTGAAAATTAACAGATTTTTATACACATGGTTTTCAAAGCATTTTAGAGTCCTTAAAAAAAATTGCAATCTAAGTAGAGAAGTTATTTACAACAGGTCAAAAAAACAGTCTGGAAACTTGTGGTGCGTGACAGAGGGATCAGTAATTCTTGCTGTTATCTGTTTGCTATCAGGAGGTGATTTGTGTCCCTCACAGTTCATGCATAGTTTGATTTGAAGCTGGCATGAATATTGAGTTCAGTTCATGGTTCAAACATAGTGTGACATGAAGCTGGCATGAATATTAAGTCCAAATTGCAGAGTTTGAAATTTTTGCATAAATTTGCACTCCATTTCTTTCCTTTTCTCCTGTGTCTTAAAATGTCCCATTAAAACCACAACCCGCAAATCTTCAATAGAGTGGTTTTCTCCGGAGAAATGTGCGGCAACTGGGAGATCGGTTCTGCTGTTATTAATGGTGGATCTGTGTGAGTTCATTCGTTGACTGAGTCTCTGCCCTGTTTCCCCCACATAGAGGCCTGTGGTGGGACATTGCACACACATTATGAGGTACACCACATTGGAAGACCTGCAGGAAAATGTCCCCCTAATTCTGTGCACCTGTTGTGACTGTGGGATAGGTACACTGTCAGCGGTGTGGATGTGCTTGCAGGTCATGCACCTTTTATGTAGGCAAGGTGAGGTGCCATTTTCAGTTGGGGCCTTCAGGGCACTCCGGACGATAATGCTCCTCAGGTTTGGTGGTTGTCGAAAGGAGAGGAGAGGGGGGACTGGAAATATGTCCTTGAGTCTGTTGTCCCTATGTAGCACAAGTTGGAGCTCCTTGGCAATCCTTCGTAGGATCTCCAGCTGTGGGTTGTAGGTGACAACTAGGGGCACTCGGGCATCTTTCTGGGTCTCTCTATATGTGAGCAGACTGTCTCTGTTAATGGCTGCTGCTTTGTTTAATTGGTTGTCTGTCACTTTTGGTTTGTATCCCAATCTGAGAAATTTCATCCTCAGATCCAGGAGGTGCTTGTCCAGGTCTGTTTTGTCGGAGCAAATACGATTGTATCGTATAGCCTGGCTGTAGATTATAGATTGTCTTGTGTGCTTGGGGTGGAAGCTGTCGTTTCTCAGGTAGGCCGTTCTGTCTGTGGGTTTGTGGTATATTGATGTGAGTAGCCGGTGGTCTTTAATGTATATTGTGGTATCCAGAAAGTGAATTTCACTCCCTGAATAGCTAAGTTTAAGGTTGATGGTCGGGTGAAAGTCATTGAAGTCATTATGGAATTGAAGTAGGGCCTCCTCACCTGCAGTCCAGATGACAAGGATATCATCGATATAACAAAGGTAAATTATAGGTTTGGTGGCGCATGTTGATAAATATGTTCCTTCCATTTCTGCCATAAAGAGATTTGCATATTGGGGTGCACATCTGGTCCCCATTGAAGTTCCCATTCGCTGTAGATATAGATCCTCTCCAAAGGTAAAATGGTTGTGGCTAAGGATGAATTGTATGAGCTGCGTTACTGGTTCTGTTGGGAGGTTTTGTTTTGCCAGGTGTACCCGACATGCTGCAACTCCATCCTTGTGGGGAATGTTGGTATACAGGGATTCCACATCCATGGTGGCCAAAATGGTACCCTCAGGTAGAGGGCCCAGGGCATTCAGTTTGTTAAGAAGGTCAGTGGTGTCCTGGATATAGCTTGGAGTATCCCTGACAAGGGGTTTTAGGAGATTTTCCACCCAACCTGAGATGTTTTCTGTCAGTGTCCCAATGCCAGAAATGATAGGCCTCCCAGGGTTGCCATCTTTGTGTATCTTTGGGAGCATATAGAAGCAGCCCGGCCTGGGATCTTGTGGGATAAGTCCTTTTACCTGATTCTGGATCTGGACTGGAAACTCCTTGATCATACTCTTTAGTTCTTTCATATAGGCCTCTGTGGGATCACTTCCAAGTTTGGAGTAATGGATGGGATTTGACAGTTGCCTGTTTGCTTCCTGGATATAGTCTGAGGTGTTCATTATGACTATTGCGCCCCCTTTGTCAGCTGGTTTTATTATTATATCCTGATTTTCTTTCAGTGATGTAATAGCCTTCTGTTCCTGCAGGGTTAGGTTATGCACCTGTTTCTTTTGTTTCTCCAGGATTTCTGATTTTACTTTGCTTCTGAAACAGTCAATATATTTATCCAGTGCTGCATTAGCTCCAGGGCGTGGGGTCCAGGTAGATTTTTTGGTAGGATTCCTTATGGGCTGTTCCATCTCAGAGTCGCTGCTGTATGGAGGGTCTTTGTCATAAAAATATTCCCTTAATCTCATTTTTCTGAAAAACTCCTCCATATCATTGCAGAGTTGGATATGGTCAGTGTGTGCCGAGGGGCAGAAGGAGAGACCTTTGGAGAGAACTGACATTTCGTGTTTGTTTGGCTCATAAGAGGAAAGATTCACAACACAGCTTTGCTGAGCTGGGCTAGTACTTGCGGTTGTAGTAATGAGGCCTTTTTGTCTCAGTCTGTGGAGCTTTTTCTTTTTGTTGTTAATAAGCATATCCTGAAGTTTCCAGTAGTATGTGTGGAGTTTGGCCTTCATTTCCTCTGTGTCATTAGCTAATGATGATTTCAGGGCCTGTATCTCCTCCTGTGTTCTTTTTTTGTTGTTATAGGAAATTTTTATCATATTGTTCCGCAGCCTTTCAGATGTCCGAATACATAGTTGTTCTGCATATCGGCTGTTGTAGGTGTTCCGGGTTGGGTTACGTAAATTGAAGCCTTTTGGGATGAGTCTCTCCTTTTTGCATTTTGTTAAGAAGATGTCGCTGTTGAGTTGTGCACACTCCATGTAGCCCTAGCCTAAAGTCTCAGTTTTACCTGCAACATTGTGCCGCCATTGCCCACCGCAACTATGAGTGCAAAGGTGGGTGTAACGCGTGTCTTTACATGTAACATATAGAAGAATCTGTCTGGCAGCGGTGGGAGGGCATGGTTGGCACTGTGACAAAAAACATTTGTTAGTAAATAGAGCATGCTGTGTCCGGCAGAACTGGAGACATGTAGGCTGACAATAGTGTCTAGCAATAAAAGGGGATTCAGGGCGCATTCACACTATGCAGTTGGGTTCAAAAATATGTATATACACACAAATGTACAGTACTGTGCAAAGGTTTTAGGCAGGTATGGAAAAAATGCTGCAGAGTAAGAATGCTTTCAGAAATAGAAGGGTTAATCGTTTATTTGTGTCAATTCAAAAAATGAAGTGAATGAAGAATATAGAAATGTAAATCCCATCAATATTTGGTGTGACCTTTGCCCTTTGCCTTACATCAGTTCTTTGCGATACTTTCAGACAGTTTTTGGCAGAACTAGGCAGGGAGGTTGTTCCCGCCGCCATCTTGGAGTACTAAGCCCAGATCTTCTGTGGATGTAGGCTTGCTCCAATCCGTCTGTCTCTTCATGTAATCCCAGACAGACTGGATGATGAGATCAGGGCTATATCTATTTATTTTGATTACTTATATATTACATTTATATTACTTAGTCTGTATTCACACCAGCGCTCGGTCTCTGTTCGGGGACTTTTCTCTCCGCATTTTTCGGCAGCACAATGTAGACTAATATAGTTTCCGCGGGTAACCGCTTTTTAAGCAGATTAGGTTTCCATTTTTCAGGTCTCCAAGCAGACCCGAAGAACGGAAAGCCAAACGTTAGTGTGAATCTAGCGTTATATATTACTTATATCATATTCAACTCTTCCAGGACTCCTTGTTCTTCTTTACACTGCAGATAGTTCTTAATAAAAAAAATTTCTCTACTTGAGATGGATGAATAGATTTCATAGATTTCATTTCACCCGAATATTCCCAATTGTTCCATTTTTGACAAAACCAAATACTTTGCAATTTGTTTTGGGTGAATTTAAATGGCCGCCGTGATATACAGTGCGCAGTAAAAATACAGAAGAGAAACGTATGTGACATCCAGGCATCATCCGACAGCCTCTCAGCCATAATGAGTGGTAGGAGGAGACCTTACAATGCTATTGTCACATACACAATATAAGGTGCTGTGGGCAGGAAGAAGAGCCATTTTAGTGATAGTTAAAGGGCCATTAAACTTTCGGGCAACTTCTGATTTTCTGGCAGTATTTGTGTCATTAATACATTTTGTAATTTACTTTGTTAACAAATTTTGTCTCCTTTCTGTGAAATCCTGCATCTGTTTAGTCTTTCCCCTGGCTTCTGTATTGAGAACTGTTCCTGCCTCTTACTGAATGTTACTGTGTATGGAGTAGGGGGCTGTGTAACATGTAGAGAAAATGAGGGTCGGGGTCACTTCATACAGTTATATCTCCAGTGTTATGAAACCTAAAAACTTGCTTTTGGTGTCATATAAAAAAGATTTCCAGAGATATCACTGGCTGATAACACAGTCGGATTATTATTGGGTTCTTTATATTATATATATTATACATCTGCATATAAATATCCTAATCCTGACTGTGTTTTCAACCAGTGATATCTCTGAAAATAATTTAGATAGCAATAGTGTCACATGAAAGTAGAGAATCTCCTCTTTCATATGACACCAAAAGCAAGTTTGTATGTTTTATAATGTCTGAGATATAACTGTTTGACAGCACATTCCAATGTGAACAGGTGCAAGCTGCTATGGCAGTAATACAAAAACTACAGCAACACTTGGTACGGTAACAGCACCAAGACCTATACAAATAGAACTGAAAATGAGCAATTTTTGGGGCATTTTAAATGTTAAATTGTGTCAAAGTAAGTGTCACCGCAGTGTATGGTTAAAGTCGTATTATAACTAAAGTCTGTATTCTGTTTACCATGCGTTTTACCATAGACATATACAGTGGGGGAAAAAAGTGTTTAGTCAGCCACCAATTGTGCAAGTTCTCCCAACTTAAAAAGATGAGGGTGGCCTGTAATTGTCATCATAGGTAGACCTCAACTATGAGAGACAAAATGAGAAAACATATCTAGAAAATCACATTGTCTGATTTTTTAAGAATTTATTTTCAATCAAACAATGTGATTTTCTGGATTTGTTTTCTCATTTTGTCTCTCATAGTTGAGGTCTACCTATGATGACAATTACAGGCCGGCCTCATCTTATTAAGTGGGAGAACTTGCACAATTGGTGCCTGACTAAATACTTTTTTTCCCCACTGTATGTCACATTCACTTTGACATAACTTCAACTGTGTTTGCCTTAGAGAGCTAAAAATTAGAGAGCCCTGACAGTGTTCTACACTATGTTTTATAAATAGGTTCCTAGGAGCCCTGACAGTGTCATACACTATGTGTTTTATAGATAGGTTCCTAGGAGCCCTGACAGTGTCATACACTATGTTTTATTGATCGGTTCCTAGGAGCCCTCACAGTGTCATATGCTATGTTTTAAGTTAATATAGGCCCTGCTTTGTACCAATCAATGAACTGAACCACCCAAATGCAAAAAAAAAAAAAAAAATCTTCAGAGGTTCGCCTAACTCTAGTCTCTATGTTTAAGGTCATTGTGCTGCTGCAGATTAAATTTGGAACCATCAGACACCTCCCTAATGGTATTCCATGATATATTAGTATCTGCCTGTACTTCTCAGCATTCAGTACCATTAATCCCAACCAAATCCCCCAACTTCATTTGCTGAAACACAGCCCCAAACTTACAAGATTCCTCCACCATGCTCCACTGTTTCCTGCAGACACTCATTATTGTCCCGCTCTCCATCCTCCCAGTGAACAAACTGCCTTTTGTTACAGCCAAATATTTCAAATTTTGTCTCATTCTATGTGTCTCAATTGGTTATCAATATCCACATCCACCTTCATGTAACTTTGTGACAAACACAAATAATTTTTTGAAAAAATGCACTAAAACACATATTTGCACCTAAAACTCATATTCAATCTTACATTCACACACAAAATACATTTAAAAGAAAAGATCAAGGTGTACACAATTTATATATACCGCAAACATCAGCTACAAGAGCTCGTACTGTCAAAAACACTGATACAGAAGACAAGCAATTTTGAATAAATCCCCAACAGTGTCACCAGCAAAGCAGCCCCACACCATCACACCTCCTCCTCCATGCTTCACGGTGGGAACCAGGCATGTAGAGTCCATTCGTTCACCTTTTCTGAGTCGCACAAAGACACATTGGAACCAAAGATCTCAAATTTGGACTCATCAGACCAAAGCACAGATTTCCACAGGTCTAATGTCCATTCCTTGTGTTCTTTAGCCCAAACAAGTCTCTTCTGCTTGTTGCCTGTCCTTAGCAGTGGTTTCCTAGCAGCTATTTTACCATGAAGGCCTGCTGCACACAGTCTCCTCTTAACAGTTGTTGTAGAGATGTGTCTGCTGCTAGAACTCTGTGTGGCATTGACCTTGTCTCTAATCTGAGCTGCTGTTAACCTGCGATTTCTGAGGCTGGTGACTCGGATGAACTTATCCTCCGCAGCAGAGGTGACTCTTGGTCTTCCTTTCCTGGGGCGGTCCTCATGTGAGCCAGTTTCTTTGTAGCGCTTGATGGTTTTGGCCACTGCACTTGGGGACACTTTCAAAGTTTTCCCAATTTTTCGGACTGACCGACCTTCATTTCTTAAAGTAATGATGGCCACTCGTTTTTCTTTACTTAGCTGCTTTTTCTTGCCATAATACAAATTCTAACACTCCATTCAGTAGGACTATCAGCTGTGTATCCACCTGACTTCTGAACAACACAACTGATGGTCCCAACCCCATTTATAAGGCAAGAAATCCCACGTATTAAACCTGACAGGGCACACCTGTGAAGTGAAAACCATTTCAGGTGACTACCTCTTGAAGCTCATCAAGAGAATGCCAAGAGTGTGCAAAGCAGTAATCAAAGCAAAAGGTGGAAGAACCTAGAATATAAGACATATTTCCAGTTGTTTCACACTTTTTTGTTAAGTATATAATTCCACATGTGTTAATTCATAGTTTTGTTGCCTTCAGTGTGAATCTACAATTTTTATAGTCATGAAAATACAGAAAACTCTTGGAATGAGAAGGTGTGTCCAAACTTTTGCTCTGTACTGTATATATACAGGTGTGGGTGTTAAAGAAACGCCAAAATCGCAAAAATGCGCCAACCAATTTTGTGCATACAAATTAAATAGGAATTTACATAAAAATATAATTTTCTATCCCCTATCCTGCTATTATTTTAGCATGTAACAGATATCGCTAGAGGTGTCTTTTACTCTAGAAAGATCAGGTATGGACAGGGTGAAACGTAAACTTTATTGGTGACTTTGTGTATGTGTTGTGTAAGTGTTTGTTGCGACTCTTTTGGCGCTGCGACCTGGACAATGGTAAACATCTGGGTCAGAGCGCCAATAAACTTCCTGGTTATGTTCAGAGAGGTATTATATAAGAATATCCCTCTAGTAAGGCTCAGAGGGGTATTACATTATCTCTCTATGTGACAATCAGAGAGCAAAAGTACAGTATGCTCTCTGATTGATAGGAGAGGGGATAACATGGATAGAAGTCCATGCCACCCCCTCACTGGGGTCACATACAGGTTATGCACAGATGATGATGATGATGATTTATCATCTCTGTGCAGTCTTAAGGGCTGCTCCTTCCCCCTCCTTCCTCCTACCATAGCTCTTAAGATGCTACCTGAGGCAGGAGGGGGGGACACTTTAGAGCCCTATATCTCAGGATTGGTTAGGGCTATGAAGATGATTTTAGATTCATTTTAAAGATGAGAATCTCATCTTTAAAATGATACCATGATAGCCCATACAGAATTGGAGCGAATCGCTATTAAAACCACTGTCGGGAATTGAGATCTGCAATGGGATCTCAATGCCGAATAGTGTTTTCAACAGTGAATCACTCAGGATCTGTAAGGGCTATCATTTTATCATTTCAAGGGTATCATTTTAAAGATGAGATTCTCAAAATCATCTTCATAGCCCTAACCAATCCTGAAATATCGGCATTAGTATTAAGGACGTATTAGATACCTCCTTGGCTAGAAAAGTGCCACCGTGGGAGGAGATATAGATGTGGCTGGCAGGGAAAGGGTTAATAATTCTCCCCCATACAGGTAACAGATCTACTCCATCCAGGCTCCCTCACCACACTTCTGCTGCTTTCTACCCACCTGTGTGTCTTCTCCTCCTGGCTCCCCTGTCTCCAGTTCTATGGTCTGCTGGTTCTGAGCGTAGGAGAAGGGGAGCCAGGAGGAGATTAGAAGGGACACACAGCCTGGTGTGGCATTAGCGCTGTGTAGGAAGAGAAGTTAGGTATACGATTCACTAGAGCAGGCAGCAGTAGTGTGGTGAGGCGGCCTGTGGCATCCCAGTCTTAAGGGCCCAGTCGCAAGTGCAAGTCCCTTTTAGATACACTACAAGATGCAATGAAGATATTTTATAGGTATGCAAATCAGCCTGCAAGTGCACTGGGGGCAGGCCCTAAAATGAGAGAGTCGCCTACAGACATCTCTGGCTCAGGCAGAGGCTGAAAATGTCATTCACAGCTACAGGGGTGCCATTAGGTCGTGATTCCAGAGGACAGTTGGAGCATTTGCAGCTGTCTGTAGGCAAATTTAGCAAATCAGGCACAGCCCCCAGTGCACTTGCAGGTTGATTATCCATATCTATAAAATGATGGTTATCTCTGCATTATTTTTGGCCTCAAATACATGTTTCTTTTCATATTAAAGGCCCCTACATGGCTTTATTATCGGTTTGGAAGGCAATTTGGAACTGACAGACTCCCTTTAAGGGTAGTATATTTGCAATATCCCTGGGGGTCTAGATTTATTAAGGTATCTGCTTAAAGCCCCCACTAGCCTGAGCTAATACTTATACAACTCTCATTGAATAGTAAATCCATATGGTGTGAGCTCCCTTTAGTGTTGAGAGGATTTTTATGTTGATTTTTTTTTTCTCTCGAACTGCTTAGAGGGAGCCCCCACCAAAGTTTGTCTGTACTTTTAGACACCCTAATAACCATAAGACACTTGGTGCTAGTAAAAAAACAAAATAGCCTTATAAACTCCTATTAAAGGGGTTGTTGAGAAATTGTGTTTTTGCGGCCAATCCTTAGGATAGCCTATAAATATCTGATCAGTGGGTGGCCCCCTGCACCGATCAGCTGTATGGGGTTGCTTCCAATGCCCATACATTACACACAGCCCCCAACTGATCAGATATGTATGGCCTATCCTAAGGATAGACCATAAAAACACAATTCTTGGACAACCCCTTTAAGGTTGGTTCCATATTGGGGCATAATGCATTGGATGTGCACCCAGGATTCAAGACCCTATTTATTAATTGCATCTTTTTGACTCTTGTTTCAGATTTAAGTCTCCTTGACCTCCAAACATGGCCAGCCTAGCAGTTTATCCCAAAATCTCCTTAGCTGATGAATCAGTGACGATCCAAGTTTGGGGCCTCCGTCCTGGACAGGCCATCACTCTAAGGACATGGCTAAAGGATGAGAAAGGGGAGATTTATCACTCCAGGGCGTTCTACGTGACAGATAAAGAAGGGAAGTTGGATCTGGAGAAATCTCCGGCAACTGGTGGAGACTTCATTGGAGTCTATCCCATGGGCCTGTTCTGGGCACTGAGACCATCTGTCCCAAATCTAAGGCTGATGAAACGTGATGTGATGGGAAGTCCTTTTTTGGTACATCTGGAGCTATATACATCCTTGGTGGTAAATCCACTTCCTGAAGATGTTCCTGCTGCCAGCAAAGTCATTGAAAGATGGTACGTGGCTCCTGGAGTCCAGAGAATACTAATAAGAGAAGGACAACTTCGAGGAGCGCTTTTTCTCCCTCCAGGTAGGCCCAACTTACTTCTCCTTTGTCTGTCAAAGATATAAAAAGAATATATGTAGCTGCTGACCTCTCTAGTTTCCTAATTCAATAATAGGAAGCTATTAATGTCATGATAAAGATACAGTGGAGTTGTAGAACAGTCAGTGGTCACCCTGTCTACAAGCCTGCTAACTTGCAACATGCGCTTTCTTCCATCTCACACTGTAGATAGACTGTCTGCTTGAATCAATGCTGATGCTGCTGTGATCACAGGACTCCATTAGCTTGCAAGTTCCTTCTACAGACAGACAGCTTGTAATTCCCTGTTTGGTTAGGATATATATCTAAGTATATTACAAAACAAAGGCAAAACAACCATCATCCCTAGGTACAGTTAGATTTGTGAGTACATATCCCTTACTCCATAAACCATATGATTGATGTGTTGCTGTCACAATCAAGTCTTCAACCTGACACTACAGGAACTAAGCATCAACAGCAGCTGGTCACTTTCAAAGTACCCAAATGCCCCAAGTAGCTTCTTGTGAAGTTAAAAACACATTTTTTAGCGTAAAAACATTTTTTTTTAATAGTGATAAAGCATTCAATTTATGGCTGAAATCTTTTTTTCCATTTTGTCTTCTCTTTAGGTGAAGGACCCTTTCGAGGAGTTGTTGACATGTTTGGAGGTGTTGGTGGTCTAATGGAGTTTCGTAGCAGCCTACTGGCCAGCCGTGGTTTTGCCTCTCTTGCTCTGGCTTATTTTGCCTATGATGATTTGCCGAGGTTTCTCAGTACAGTAGATTTAAAATATTTTGAAGAAGCCGCTCAGTTCCTGTCTAATCATCCAAAAGTAAGATGGAATTCTTCTTACTTAGAAAAATGTCTTAAAGGGGCTGTCCAATGAAAAACCTTTACTGATCATCCTTAGATGTAAATGTATGATTGTGGGGGTCTAATAACTGGAGTCCCCATGACTGGGGTTCAACTAATTACTAGAATAAGGGTCGTAAGGACAGAAAACTGTGAAAGTGCCTCCAATCTAGCTGTTGGTGGTTCTTGTATGCTTGAACATTAAACGGCTTGCTAGTATACTATATTTTAAAGGTTTTTTTTTTACGAAATACATTTTTGATACTGATGACCTGTCCAAAGGATAGTTCATCAGTATCTGAAATGTGGGAGTCTGAAACATTGATCCACCGATCTGGCAGCCTCCAAGTGCCAGAAGCTACTGCAGGAGACAGAGATGGGAAATAGCTCTGCTGCTCTGCTATTCAAGTAATAGGAGCTGGAGACCTGCTGTTTCGCTCCTATTATTTGAATAGCAGCAGAGCTATCTCCACTCCTTGGATGGTCACCTCTGAAGCCACCATTCTGTGGCCGCTGTGAATGGAGAGGTTGTTGTGCTTTCATGGCTCTCTCCATCCATTTTTATGGCAGTTCCAAAATAAGTTGAGTAAACATGCACATACTGCCTCATCTCCATTCATCGGCTGCAAAACAGGTGGCCATGAGCCCTGTTCTTGATGTAGGAGCGGGTCCTAAAGGTGAAATCTGCACCGATAAAATAATTATGACATCCTCCTGATATGCCATAAATGTCTGGGATGGGAAGATCCCCTTATCTCAGTCTAATTATCATAATATAAGGCAATGGTGGTATCCATGTCCTGTGAACTATTACAGGTTGAATTGGCTATATCAACTGGTCCCAACATCGTCATACAAGTATAGGTCCACGAACCAATGTCTCAACATATTCTTCCTTTTAGGTGGCAGGTGATGGAATTGGAGTGATTGGTGTATGTAAAGGAGCTGAGATGGCTTTGGCCATGGCGTCTTACCTGCCTCAGGTTTCAGCTACCATATGCATCAATGGAACCAATGGTGTGAATGGCAACAGCCTCACTTACAATGATCTCCTTGTGAATGGCATGTCCTACAATCCAGAAAGAATGCTGGTCATAGACTTTGGGTCCCTCAGCTTTATCAACGCAATGGGTGATCCAAGAAAACCAGAACACCAGGACGCTGTACTTCCCCTGGAGAAAGCCAGAGGTCCAATCCTCTTTATGGTTGGAGACCAAGACCAGAACTACAACAGTTTGTTCTATGCTAGGGAAGCAATGGCAAGGGCAGAAATGTATGGTAAGAAGGATGTATACATGCAGTGTTATCCAGGAGCGGGACATCTCCTAGAGCCTCCAGGTTCTCCTTACTGTCCAGCAACCCAGTCCCCATTCTTTCCACTTCCTTTCGCTTGGGGTGGAGAGCTCTTGGCCCACTGTAGAGCACAGGAAACTAGTTGGAAGCAGATTCAAGAATTTCTACATAGAAATATTAAGTGCTCTCGAAGGAACAAATTATGATTATTGCGACATTTTGGAGATATCTATGATCCTGCATCCTATGTTTAGACCAGGTCGCATTCAAAGTCACTCAAATTGCTTGATTTTCTCTTTTTAATGTGAATTCAGCCTTGAAAAGCGTAAGAAGTAACCACCGAGAGCCCGCTACATTTTTAATATATGAAGATTAAAGGTTAATATTAAATTTTTTTTTTTTCGGTGCTGGATTATACAAGCTTGCATATTAATGTGAATTCACACAAAATTGATCCACATGATTTTATGCTTTACTCTAGGATCTTGAAAATTTGTAATTTTATTTTTATGTTGTTTTTCTATCAGTTTATTTACCTAAATTACAATTAATAAAAATGTTCAAATTCCTTAGTAAATTTTGTTGTCAAGCACGGGCTGCAATTTTATTAAATTTAAAGGGTGTGTCTACTTGTCAGGGTGGGTTCACACCTGCGTTTGAGTCCGTCCGCTGCCAATCCGAGTGAAAATCTCGGGGAACGGGATCGGCATCGGATACCGACAGGTTAGCGACGCATTGGCTAAAAACCCATTCATTTGAATGGGTTTTTAAAGCAATGCGCGGGTGTCCGATTGCACCCTCTGCGCTGCGAATCCTTTTTTTTCATCGGAAACAAAGTCGGACATGCAGGACTTCGTGTCCGACGAAAAAAACCCGCTTCGCAGCGCAGAGGGTACAATCGGACACCGGCGCATTGCTTTAAAAACCCATTCAAATGAATGGGTTTTTAGCCAATGCGTCGCTAACCTGTCGGTATCCGATACCGATCCTATTCCCCAAGATTTTCACTCAGATTGGCAGCGGACGGACTCAAATGCAGGTGTGAACCCACCCTAATATGCGAGATATCTGATTTTTACTTAAGTTTTTAACATAGATTTTACTAAAGTGTTGCACAGTTAAACAAACAGGAATAGTACTCAGCAAATCAATTTTCAACATTCATCCGTATAATCTGTACAAGGGGAGGCTCCCTCTCCTCATATGGAGTGTAATGATGTAACCAAGTACCCAGTCCGCTAGTGGTAACCAGATATAATGTGCAGCTGTCGCCCCTTTGTTGTCTTCGCTCATTGGCTCCTAAGATGGCCATCCTTGAACTGCAACTGGAGATGGCTCTTTTGCCACCACCCATACCACTGTGTCTCAATCTGTTTCCCAGGCAAGAATTTGGTGCTCTCATCTCATGTCTGGAAACTAGAACTAGATCTACCTCCAGCCTGGCTAAACAGCCGCCTGTTTGGCGGCCATCTTGATTCTATTCCATGCGGCTCTGCGCATGTCCGGCGGCCATCTTGATTCTATTCCGTGCGGCTCTGCGCATGTCCAGTGGCCATTTTGATTATTTTACTACACGAGCTAGGAGGACCAGGACATCGCAGGGGGCGTGATGAAACAGCAAAAGTAGGAGTAGAATAGCCTTTCTAAAGGCTATTCCGACTTGTCCTTAGTTTAACCCCTTCATACCACAGCTAATTTTCGTTTTTGCATTTCCATTTTTCCCTCCCCCCATTCCAAGAGCCATAACTTTTTCATTTTTCAGTTCACAGAGTCATATAATGGCTTATTGTTTGTGGGACAAATTGTACTTTGTAATGGCACCCTTCAATAACCTGTACAATGTACTGGGAAGCTGGAAAAAAATTCAGAATGAGATGGAATTGGGAAAAAAAACGGATTTACGCCAATTTCTTATGGGTTTAATTTTTCCAGCTTTCACTGTGTGGTAAATATGACATGTTACCTATATTCTGCAGGTCAGTACGATCGGTGCAATACCAAATTTACAGTATATAGTATTTGTAATGTTTTGATACCTTTTTTTTTGCAAAATACAAAAAAATGTTTGTGTCGCCATATTGTGACACCTGTAACTTTTTTATATTTATGTGTATGGAGCTGGGTATGGCGTCTTTTTCTGCAGGATAAGATGGCATCTTTATTGATACCATTTTGTGGAAGGTCTGATGGTTTGATCACTTTTTGTTCCATTTTTTATAGGAGGCAAAAAGTTGAAAAAAACAGCCATTTGGCCATTTTGATTTTTTTTCCCCGCTACTCCATTCACCGTATGGGAGAAATATTTTAATAGCTCAGACATTTTGGAGCACGGGGATACCTAATGTGTTTATGCTTGCTTTTGTTTATTTTTATATGTGATCTATGGAAAGGGGGGTGATTTGAACTTTTAGATTTTTTGTGTTTTTTTATACTTTAAAAAACTTTTTTTTTTTTTTTTTTTTTACTTTTATGATCAGACCCCTTAGGGACCTTGAAACCTAGGGGATCTGATCACTCATACTATTCACTGCAATACTGCTGTATTGCAGTGTATAGCAAAATTCATTCCCAGAGGCATCGTGTAATAGATCTAATGTAATTCCACTTCGTCAGCTTCGATTCGCTCATCTCTAGGGACGAGTAAAGAGCCGTGATCACTGAGAGGAAGGCCCCCGAAAAACCAAACCTCTCCACGGTGGCCATAATAAAAGACCAATCTAAGCGATCAATGATCAAAGGCCTTTTCCGCGTGTAGACTCAAAAGGAGGGTAGGTGTAGCAGTACGATTGGCCACTTCTATTAAATCCACAGCCCTTCTGGTGTTGTCTCCCCCAAGATGGCAGGGGACAAAACCCACCTGGTCCTTATGGACTAGAGATGGGAGCCAAGCCTGCTCGCTAAATTTTTTTGTGAAAAGTTTAAGGTCCGAGTTCAGGAGGGCTATCAGGAAATAGTTAGGGCACTCTTGGTGGTTTTTGTTGTGCTTGGGAACCAGAATAATGTGGGAGTGGAACATTAAGTGAGAGACGGGAACCATCTAAGAAAGAGTTAAAGTGGCTGCGGAGCTGAAGCAAGAGCTCTGACTGAAAATTCTTATAATACAAATGTGTAAAACCGTCCAGGCCAGGGGCCATAGTACTGGGGAGGCTTTTTAAAGTGTCAGAGAGCTCTTCATCTGTGATAGATGCATTAAGGGAGTCAATGGCCGAGGAAGGTAAAGTGGGGAGAGGGCAAGAGCCGAGATACATACGCAGATCTGAAGGGGCGGGGGGGGGTCGGATGGAGCCTGCATAGATAGATTACATAATTTAGCATAGTAAGCCTGAAAAGCAGAGGCGACAGCATCAGGATGAAGGAGGAGGGTGCCCGAGGAGTCACGGACCATGTGAGGGATGGAGGAAGCCCGTTGGTCACAGACGGTGAACATGGTATGGGCCTTATTACCATGTTCGTAATAGCGCTGCTGGGTGTAGAGGAGCAATCATGGGGTAGCATGGGTGGCTAAGTCCCGAATATCAGCGCGAGCTGCTACTAGTTTACGTAGTAATAAGTGGAAGGGACGAGCTGCTCAGCGATCCATAAGGGATCTTATCTTGGCTATTAAGGCTACCTCCATGGCTTTCCTGTCCTTCTTAAGCCGCGTCGTGAGGGCAATGCAGTGGCCACGCATGACCGCTTTGTGCGCTTCTCAAAGAGTGGAGATCGCTGAGACTGAATTCTCATTAGTCTTAAAATAATCTGTTAAGTGGTTCCGTAGCGCATTGCGCTTAGTCTCTGAGTGTAATAAGGATTCATTTAAATGCCAGTGACACCGCCTAGTCGAGACCGGAGTAGAGGAAATAGAAACAGTCATCAGTGCGTGATCAGACCATGAGATGGGTCCAGTATCCGCATAAGTAAGCAGACAGAGAGTCCGGAGGGACCTAAGCTCTTGCAGGACCATGCGCTGTTTGATGTTACAGCCCAGGCCCTTGACATTTAATGGGATGCACTTAGCCATTGGGAAGCAGGATAGGCAGAACAGCAAATGAGGAAGCAGATCTCACCCAACTATCATAATGAGTAGGACCTTAGAAGACTAGGTAGCCGTAAATTCCAGCACCACCACGGGACAAGTGGAGAGGAGGTCTCTACAGTCATGGCCAAAAGTTTTGAGAATGATACAAATATTAATTTTTACAAAGTCTACTGCTTCAGTTTTTCTAATGGCAATTTGCATATACTCCAGAATGTTATAAAGAGTGATCAGCTTAACAGCAATTACTTGCAAAGTCAATATTTGCCTAGAAAATGAACTTTATCCCCCAAAACACATTTCAACATCATTGCAGCCCTGCCTTAAAAGGACCACCTAACATCGTTTCAGTGATTGCTCCATTAACACAGGTGTGGGTGTTGATGAGGACAGGGCTGGAGATCAATCTGTCATGATTAAGTAAGAATGACACCACTGGACACTTTAAAAGGAGGCTGGTGCTTGCCATCATTGTTTCTCTTCTGTTAACCATGGTTATCTCTAAAGAAACACGTGCAGTCATCATTGCACTGCACAAAAATGGCCTAACTGGGAAGAGTATTGCAGCTAGAAAGATTGCACCTCAGTCAACAATCTATCGCATCATCAAGAACTTCAAGGAGAGAGGTTCCATTGGTGCCAAAAAGGCTCCAGGGCGCCCAAGAAAGACCAGCAAGCGGCAGGACCGTCTCTTAAAAGTGTTTCAGCTGCGGGATCGGGCTACCAGCAGTGCAGAGCTTGCTGAGGAATGGCAGCAGGCAGGTGTGAGTGCATCTGCACGCACGGTGAGGCGGAGACTCTTGGAGCAAGGCCTGGTCTCAAGGAGGGCAGCAAAGAAGCCACTTCTCTCCAGAAAAAACATCAGGGACAGACTGATATTCTGCAAAAGGTACAGGGAGTGGACTGCTGAGGACTGGGGTAAAGTCATTTTCTCTGATGAATCCCCTTTTCGATTGTTTGGAACATCTGGAAAACAGCTTATTCGGAGAAGAAGAGGTGAGCGCTACCACCAGTCTTGTCTCATGCCAACTGTAAAGCATCCTGAAACCATTTGTAAGAGACAGCCAATGTTGTCTTAAGCTTCATTTGTCTGTATAAACTGTTAATGTTGAATGTATTTCTGTGATTCTGTTCCTTTAAGACAGCAGCCATTGTAATTGTGACATGATGCTGGAGTGAGACCCCCCCCTTTTATGTCAGCCTGCCTGTTCTGCAGACAGAGTGTGAGCAGAGAAGCAGGAAGTGACGAGACAGAGAGCAGCAGCCATCTTGGCAAGTGTTGTATTGAACTGGTGTGGAGATTTTTCTGTACAGCTAAGCTGTATCTTGGTCCAGAGACAAACCAAGTGTAAAGAGACAACAGGACTAGTGAGTCCACGTGAAAGGAACTGTGCTCAGTGGCTGATCAGTGAGACTGACATTGTGACTGTGTATATGGATACCACAGATAGAGACTCGCAGTGCTGTTGATGTACTGGACGGCACCTGCTAAATCCCGGCTTACATCCCAGCTCAGTGTATGGATTCGGCAGGACTGTCAGTGTGCTGAGTGGAATCTGCTGTTGGATTACATTGCATTCAGTTGGTTTCCCTGTCTGTTAAAGAGGACTTCATTTCTCCCAAGATCCTGATAACCGTGAGGAGAGGACGCTTCACTATAAAAGAAAGGACCGACTTTGGGCCCCACCGCGCGCTTCTACGGACTGTAAGCGGTCCACCTGGACCACTGGGGAAAAGGGGGTGCACCCAAATGTGAAGTCAGGGTCAGTTAGGGATAGTTTTGAGTATATTGTTCATTCAGTGTCCATACTGCAGAAGTGGACAGAGTAAAAGTAGAAACCATTGCAGAATTTGCCTTGAAATTGTTCATGCTATATTGTATATTTTGCTTGTCTTTAGCCTTGTCATTTTACCTTTAACTAGCCTTTATTAACTTATAGTAAATATATATTTTTTTCTTGAACTACCGCGTGTGCGTTCATTTCTGGTTGCGGAGTCCAAACCACCTGCCTTGCTCTCGGTTCACAAATTGGCGTAGTCGGCAGGATCCGCTTACCAGAATGGACGGTGACGCACCCGTTCGGGAGAATGGTGCTGGAGGAAGAATGCCAGCAGGGGCTATAATGAGTCAGTTAGCTAAATTTGATGGCAATAATATGTCAGTGAGTATGTGGGTGGAACAGATACGAATGATACAGCGAATGTACCAGACCGCACCAGAAGTACTAGTAGAGCTAGCAATATTGACATTACAAGGGGATGCTAAGACCACGGTGATACTGAGGCCATTTGAACAAAGGCAGACATTTGAGCAAGTAGTCCAGATTCTAGAAACCATCTATGGAGAAACTGCATTGCTGGGGTCTCTGCAGGCTCGGTTCTTCCAGAGGGTACAACAGGAGAATGAAAGCCTTCCCCAATATGCAAATGCCCTACAAGAACTGCTCCGAGATATTCAAAGGAAGGAAAGAGGGGGCTCGCCAGCCTTCTGTAACCCTGATCGGACTCTCCGTGACCAGTTTGTCCTGGGGATACGTGACGGCAGTTTAACTGTGACTATGCAGGATTTTATACGACGAGAGACTGATGCTAAATTCCATGATGTACAGGTAGAGGCCATCTCCCGTGTCAATAGTATGGTCCCGAGGCCGCAGACCGCAGTTGGAGTTACTTTGTCACAGGGGGCTAGTTCTGGCTCAGAGACAGTAGAAAAACGGACGGTTAAAGAAATTCTCACAGTAATGCAGAAACTGCAAGAACAAATGGAACACTTGCACACTCGTTGTGATGAGCAGTCTATGAAAATTGCAGACTTCCAGAAGACTGGAGATGAAAGGGTGAGCCATCCACACCCAGCAAGTCAGAATCACCCACCACCCCGCTGGAGGGGTGAGGATAGGACCTACCGAAGGGGTCCAAATCATTTAGTGCAGTGCTCAGGAGAAATCGAAGGGGCTTACCGAAGGGGCCCAAACAGATGGCCAGAACGACGGGGGATACGCTGCTGGGAGTGTGGACGGATGGGCCACGTTGCTGCTAGATGTCCAGAGCAGCGACAAACTTATGAGAGACCGCCGTTAAACTGAAGTCCCCTGCTGCTGAAGGGCGTGTAGTAGGGGAGACTGACAAGGAGACTATGTGGGGAGAATGCCCTGATGATGACCTGATCGCTGCAAGTCCTGTCATACAGGTGGAAATGGAGGGTATTCCGGTTACCGGGATGATTGACACGGGTTCCCAAGTAACGACCTTGAGTAGAGACTGTTATGAACGGTACTTCCGGCAACATGTGAAATATGATCCCCATACATTCGTACGAGTGGTCGCAGCTAACCAGTTACCAGTTCCAGTCGTGGGAGTGGCCTGGATGAATGTCCGGTTATGTGGCCAAGATCTAGGTAGGAAAGGCATTGTGGTGGTACAGGAGTCACATGAAGTAAAGGTCCCTGTCATTTTGGGGATGAATGTGTTAAAAGAATTAGATCAGATCCTCTTTGAAAAGAAAGGTCACGGTTATTGGAAAGAAACCACCACCCATCGGCCTACTCAAACAGCTTTCCAGCGGCTGATCCGGACATGTGGCTTACAGAAAAGTTCAGATGCGCAGCGTCCTCTGGCTCGAATTTCAGTTCCTTTGCATACAAAAGTTACACTGCCACCCAGTCGGGAGACAATAGTGTCCATGCCCGTAGGCACCTGTCGGAAACTAGAGGGCATAGCTGTGTTGGTAGAACCACTGCAGGCAGCCGAAGGAGGTGTTGATCCGCTAGTGGCCCGTTCCTTGGCAATAGTTCGCAATGGAAGAGTACCACTTCGATGTGTAAACACTCAGGACCAGAGTGTGGACCTGACCCCAGGGAGGCTGCTGGCTAACATCTATGTGACTCCGGAGGAAGTAAGGAAAGTAACTCCAATGCAGCTGAAGCCGACTGAAAGGGATGAGTGGACCGTAACTGTGTCCATGGGAGAAGATGAGGAACCCACCTCTGAATGGAATGGCTGTGCAATTCGAGAACAGATGAAGATGGATGTAAGTTCATGTTCTCTGGAATGGGTGCAGAAGGTAGATGAGCTGTTGTGGGAGAACCAAGCCACCTTTGCACGGTATGCTGAAGATTTTGGATGTACCACAGGGATCTACCATGAGATTCCCACAGGAGACACCCCTCCAATTAGAGAGCGCTACCGACAAATTCCTCCACAGTTGTATCAGGAAGTGAAAGAACTGTTAGCTAAGATGCTACAGGGTGGGATCATCCAAGAAAGCCAGAGTCCCTGGGCGGCTCCTGTGGTGTTAGTAAGAAAAAAAGATGGGTCCATCCGATTTTGCGTAGACTATCGGAAGTTAAACGCTTGCACCGTACGAGATTCCTACCCCTTGCCACGGATTGAGGAGTCCCTCTCAGCGCTAGGGAGAGCCCGGTACTTCTCCTCACTAGATCTGGCTAGTGGGTATTGGCAGGTGCCGATGGCCACAAAAGACAAGGAGAAGACGGCATTCATCTTGCCCATGGGACTATACGAATTTAACCGGATGCCCTTCGGGTTGACAAATGCACCCGGAACGTTTCAGCGGTTGATGGAGAAATGTCTCGGTGACTTCAACTTTGAGTTCACTCTCATCTACTTGGATGATATTATAGTGTATTCTGCGACCTTTGAAGACCATCTCCACCAGTTGGGGCAAGTATTTCGAAGATTGCGGGAACATGGGCTCAAATTGAAACCCAGTAAATGTCGGTTGTTCCAATCTGAAATTGATTACTTGGGTCACCGCGTATCAGGAGAAGGGGTGAGACCATCAAGAGACAAGATAGCGGCTGTTCAAGATTGGCCGATACCGACTACCCTGCGAGAAGTGAGGGCGTTCCTTGGAGTAGCCGGTTACTATCGACGGTTTATTAAGGATTTCGCCAAGGTAGCAGCACCACTTAATGCTCTCCTACGAGGCACATCAGGTGGTCCAAAGAACCGGTCCGTGAAGTGGGGACCTGAACAGGAACAAGCCTTCCAGGCATTGAAGGATGCACTGACAACAGCCCCAATCTTGGCATATGCTGATTACCACTTGCCGTTCCAGCTATATACAGATGCAAGCCTGTATGGTCTTGGAGCAGTGCTTTCCCAGCTTCAGGATGGCCAGGAGAGGGTCATAGCGTACGGCAGCCGGTCTTTGAGAGATTCTGAAAGAAACCCCGAGAATTATAGTTCATTTAAATTGGAGCTGTTGGCACTGGTATGGGCCATGACCGAGAAATTCTCTGAATATTTGACCGGTGCTGAAGTTTTAGTACTGACTGACAACAACCCACTAGCTCACCTGGAAAATGCCAAGCTCGGGGCGTTAGAGCAGAGGTGGATAGCCCGAATGTCTACATTCAATTACCGCATTAAGTATCGGTCCAAGACAGAGAACCAGAATGCTGACGGACTTTCTAGGGTAACTGCCCAGACCCCCACAGAAGACGTGGATCATGAGTTGGAGCATGTGGAGGTGCCCGATTTCAGCAGATTTTCACAGGCCTTGACCGCCACTAATCAGTTTGAGATGGAGGGGACTGAAATGGCTCCTTTCTTTGGTCCCTCACGACAGGAATGGGCACAGATACAACAGACCCATGAGGGGCTGGCGCAGATGATCAAGTGTGTTGAGAAAGGCCAGAAGCCCTGTAGAGAGGAAAGAGAACGACTGACACGTGAGATATTATCTGTTTTGAGTCAGTGGGAAAAGTTGGAGATGAAAAATGGAGTGCTATGCCGAAAGGTCTATTTACCTTCTGAGATCGACATTCGATACCAAATTGTGGTGCCTAGTGAACTGGCTCGCTCCTTGGCAGTTGAGGCTCATAATAAGAATGGACATTTTGGTCATGAGAAGACCTTTCGTTGGTTACAGCGACTGATTTACTGCCCTGGTCTTCGTCAAATGGTCGAAGAAGTATGCCGCAGCTGTCGAACTTGTGAGATCCATAAGGCAATAGAACAGAGAGCTCCCCTGCAAACCATCGTGACCCAGGAACCTTTAGAAATCGTCATGATAGACTATCTAATGGTGGGCCCATCCAATAGCGGACACCAGTATTGCCGCGTAATGGTGGATCACTTCACCAAATTTGCGGTGGTAACCGCCACCAAGGACCAGACAGCTGAGTCAGCAGCTCGTGCTCTGTGCCAAGATTTCATTCGAGTATATGGGTGCCCCCAACGCATCCACTCCGACCAGGGCGCCTGCTTTGAGGGACACGTAATGAAAGAAGTTCAACGTATCTACGGGATAAAGAAGTCGCACACGACTCCATACCACCCTCAGGGAAATGGGGCCTGTGAAAGATTCAACAGAACTCTGCTACAGATGCTGCGGACTCTGGAGGAAGACAAGAAGTTACAGTGGCCTCAGTTCTTGTCTGAAATGGTGTGGGCCTATAACAATCAGGTCCATTCTACAACGGGGTACTCTCCTTATACACTTCTCTTTGGGCGGTCTGGGCGAAGTATAGGAGAATTACAGTTGAATGATGTGGATGGGTTCCCTCCGAGGGATCCAACCTCTTGGGTGCGGGCGCATCGGCAGAGACTTGAGACGATCCATCGATTGGTGCGGCAGCGCCTGCAAGAACATCCCCATCCTGATAAGACCCCAGTGCAAGAAGCACCATTGCAACCAGGCGACCTGGTGCTAGTTCGTGTCAAGAAACCCCAAGGGAAATTGGAAAGCAGATGGGAGGCTTTGCCGTATCGTGTTGTTGGCCGCAAGTATGCGAATGGGCCAGTGTACCAGGTCCAGAAAGAAGGAACTGATTGTGTTCGAGTACTTGCCTAAAAACACAGCCATGAATAAAGAATGGTACCAGAATGTCCTCCAAGAGCAACTTCTCCCAACCGTCCAAGAGCAGTTTGGCGCTCAACAATGCCTTTTCCAGCATGATGGAGCACCTTGCCATAAAGCAAAGGTGATAACTAAATGGCTCAGGGAACAAAACATAGAGATTTTGGGTCCATGGCCTGGAAACTCCCCAGATCTTAATCCCATTGAGAACTTGTGGTCAACCATCAAGAGACGGGTGGACAAACAAAAACCAACAAATTCAGACAAAATTAAAGCATTGATTCTGCAAGAATGGACTGCTATCAGTCAGTATTTGGTCCAGAAGTTGATTGAGAGCATGCCAGGGAGAATTGCAGAGGTCCTGAAGAAGAAGGGTCAACACTGCAAATATTGACTTGCTGCATTAACTCATTCTAACTGTCAATATAAGCTTCTGTTACTCATAATATGAATGCAATTCTATTTCTGTATGTGATAAAAACATCTGACAAACACACATAAAAACCAGAGGGCAGCAGATCATGTGAAAATATAATATTTGTGTCATTCTCAAAACTTTTGGCCATAACTGTAGATCTGGAGAGAAAAATAAAAAAAAAAAGGAACAGAGGGAAGAGGAAAGAAGGGAAAAACAGGGGAACAAGACACAGTACCAAAAACAAATAAACAGTGGTAACAGGGTCTGGACTAAATCTCCCAACCAGGGGTAGAAGGCACATATCCAGATAGGACCGAGCCCAAGTGAGTCCACAATAGAAACACACAGCTGGAAAACACCAGGAGCCCAGCAACAACCACTTCGGACAGTGGGGTCAGCAAAGGGTTCAAAACAGGCAAGTAATGGGAGATGGATGGCAACCCACTCTGCCTGTGAAATCTAAATAAAACTACACAAGGCAGATGCAATAAGGAAGGGACTGCAAAATGTAAACCATAAACATTAGGGTGCAAAACAGAGACCGCATATAGAAGGTCAGCAGAACAACAGCGACTCAGGGGCCTGTAGGAAAGAAAACAAAGTTAAACACTGTAGGATTAGGAGGCTGGGGGGTCCACCCAGGGTCTCCTGGCCAAGGATCCAGGGGAAGGCAAGTGGCGTCTTTTGGGCTTAGGGGACCTCCAGACCGGAGGGAGCGGTGGTGGGGGAGGAGATAGTTCCCAATCAGCCATCTCTGGAGGTGGAATGTCCAGTGTAGAGCAGAAGGAGCGTAGATCAGCATAGGAGCGCAGGACAGCAGAGAGACCATTCAATCTCATTGTCAAGGCAAAGGGGAAACCCCAACGGTAGGGAATCTGGCGGTCACGTAGCAGCTGGAGCAGTGATTGTAGATGTCGCTTCTTCTGCAGAGAAATCCAAGAAAGATCCTGGTAAAGCTGGATTTTAGCTCCATCAAAGTCAAAGTCCTTGAGGCGTCTAGCCTTGCAAAGAATAGTTTCCTTCAAAGTAAAGTCATGGACGCAGCAAACAACATCATGTGAAGTCAGCCCAGATGTATGTGCCGATTTTAGAGGTAATGCAGTTTTCATCTCTCTTCTCTATATGTCCTGGTGCTGTGTGCAGAGGCTGCTGCATTTTGTATTTCTATCTATCTAACTAATATTTATCTATCTATTTCTCTCTCTCTATCTATTCATCACATCATTGCCAAAAAAAAAAATCCTGCACCAAGAATTGGTTGTTGTCCTGAAACTTTCTCAGTGTGATGTAATATATTATATTAGATATTATATGGAGGTGATGACAATATTACAGCTAAAGGAGAAAGTTATTGTGAAAACTACAATTGAGCAGAGGCTCTAGGACCCTCTTGGGTGTCTCTAGCCTGGATACAAGATAAGATATGGTTGGACATGGAGGTATACAGGTTCTGTATTGTATCCTGCAGCATGTTTTTTAAACTCGGTTTATTGAACAATCGTACAACAAATTACACATCAATAGTACAAGCTTAAAAAGGAATAACAAAGGACATATTCTAAAAGTTGTACAAAGACATATCAGAAACTAGACAAAAAGAACCAAAACAGTGCTGCATAGTCCATGGTAGATGTAAATATCAGATACAAATCGTCCAGGAGAGAATCCAGACAAGGGAGCCGAAAGAAACACAGAGTCCAAATCAACCTGTAGGGAGCAAAGGCATATACAAAAACCCCACACATATACAAACAAGATATCCTAATAAATACTTCCTATGGCGGAACTCCAGGGAGACTTAGTAGATAATAAGGAAAATACTATACAACTCAAACTGGACACTCCTTCCTGCGTCTAAGCAGTGAGTGTGTGCAGGGCATTACGAAATGATGGGGCTGTGTATAGAGTCAGAGGTGAGTCACACCAAGAGCCCCAAACCTTCCGAAATTTTTCAGGGCAACCTCTGCCTTTATATACTATTTTATTATATGGGATGATGGAATTTACCAATTTCCTCCACATGGATAGGGAGGAGGGGCGAGGATCCATCCAGCGCAAGGCAATAGCCTTCCTGGCTAGGAAAAGGGATTGTCGCAGAAAGATGCGAGTATGATGGGGCCATATTTCCTCATCCAGGATACCAAACAGACAAATTTCAGGCGAATATGGAATTGGGGTCCCCAGTATGTCTGATAATAAGTTCACGACCTCAGTCCAAAATGCTTTAATTATAGGACACTCCCATATCATATGCCAAAAATCACAATATCTAGCAGTGCACCATAAACATCCAGGATGTTGTAGCCGTCCCATTTTATGCAGACGTGCAGGGGTCAAGTAACTTTGATTTAAAATGTTTACTTGTATAAGCTTATTATTAGCGGCTGGGGAAACAAACTGTGCCGACTCCAAAAGGTCAGAAAATGTCTCGTCTGTGAGAGCAGGGATAAGAGTGCGCCATTTCGTTAGAGCCGGAGCTTCCAGACGAGACATCCTGACCTATATAAGATGGGCATACAATGCTGAGATAAGGCCCTGGGGACCTTGAGACCTGAGCACCCCTATAAGGGGATATGTGGAAATGCTGACAGTCGGTGGAGGAAACTGTGTGGACATGGCGTGTCTAATTTGGAGAAACCTGAAAAATTGGGTTCGAGGGATACCAAATTGGGTACTCAAAGAGTCGAAAGAGCGGAATACGCCCTGATCATAAATATCAGCCAGGGACGTAACTCCAAACTGTTTCCAACTCCGTGCATCCGGAAGGGCATATAATTCGGTCAAACCTGGGTTATCCCATATCGGAGTTTCAGTAGGGACTCCAGTATAAGCCGCCACCCGCTTAGCTCGCTGCCAGACCTGTATTGCCAATGTATGGATTGGGAGCAAGCTACCTCTATACAGGTGTGGGTGTTCCAAAACCGGCCATAAGTTGGGTATATGTAGATGATATGCTAAATGTGCCTCAGGGCCAGGCAGAGGATCCGCCAACAACCAGGACCTAAGATATCGAAGTTGACCAGCAAGATAATATAAAAATATATCAGGAAGAGCCATCCCGCCCATAGCTTTAGGCCGCTGCAATGTGGAGAAACGTAATTTAGACCTCGAACTGCCCCATATAAAGGGAATAAGTATGGAATCCAATTGCTTAAAGAACTTCTGTGGTACTGACACAGCCACATGTTCTAAAATATACAAACATTTGGGGAGGACCACCATTTTAATAAGATTAATCCGCCCTGCAACGGACAGGGGTAAAGCCCCCCACACCCTAAATTTAGCCCGAAAATGACCAAGCAGTGGATATATATTTAAACTCAGGAATTGTCTATGATCATTGGAAATATGGATCCCTAAGTATTTACAGGCATCTACAACCTTCAGGCCACAAATATATTCTCCCATATTTCCCAGTGATTGTCTAAAAAGGGGCATATATGATGATTTGGCCCAATTTATCCGTAGACCAGAGTATATACCAAATTTATCGATTATTGCCATAGCTCTAGGGAGTGTATGAGCAGGGTCAGACATAAATAATAGGAGGTCGTCTGCATAAAGGGCTGTCCGTTCCTCCTTAGTGCCAATAATCACTCCCTTGTAAACCGGGTCTGTCCTAAGGATAATAGCAAGAGGCTCTATATCTAAGAAGGCTTGCAACTGATCCGGAATACGGTCATGCACTGCTATCAGCTTGAGCCAAAAGGGGTGAATACGCCAGTTATGAGAAGGTCTAGAGAGGTCAGTATTCCCAAATTCCAGCAGCAACGGAGAATGGTCAGACGTTGCCCTGGGCAAATATGAGATGTTAAGCAAAAAGGAACATGCCTTAATATTGCCTAGTGCATGATCAATACGGGACAGAGAGTGATGAGTGGCAGAATGACAGGAGAACACCAGGGCCTGTGGATATTTAAGACGCCAGAGATCATGCCAACCCACTTCCTGTACAAGCTGGGCCAGGGGGGTAGGGTGAGCACCAGAAGGGGCAGGGGCACCTACATTTAATCTATCTAGGAAAGCATCCATTAATTTATTAAGATCTCCCATGCAAACCACTGTAGCGGCAGGAAATTTAGCCTCAAAGTGGGCCGCTTCATGTAAAACTGAAAAGTCACATGCAGGTGGCAAATAAAGTCCTAGGATGACATAAAGTTTAGACTCTATCCAGGCCTGCACAAACACATAACGCCCATCAGGGTCCCTAACAGTGAGGCCCGGCTCCCAGCGGAGCCTGCGGTGAACCAGGAGGGACACCCCTCTAGAGAAAGAAGTATGAGTGGAGTGCAGGGCCCACTGGACCCAGGGTTTTTGTAAGCATCTGGTCGTATCAGGTGCTAGATGTGTCTCCTGCAAGCACACCAAATCAGGGTTGTATTGTCTAAGGTGGGAAAAAATAGTAGAGCGTTTCTTCACACTGCCCATACCCTGTATATTCCAAGAGCATACTTTAAGGGTCGCCATAACACCATACAATCACATTATACATTAAGAATGAGGGGTTCCCCCCCGACCCCCACCATTAACCTCCCCACCGGACCGTTAAACCGAAAAAAGGACTTGCAGCAATAATTCAACCAAAACTGGAAACCCATAAGGGGCATTCCAACTATTAGTGAGGAGTCTAAGATTGCTCCTACACAATACGTGGCACTTGGTAAATGGGGGAAGTAGTGCACCCAAGATGGTATGGTAATAGGGCACTATCTTCAAACTAAAAAGCACAAGCAATAAACTATCACTATAATGTGAATCTCCAAAGGGACCCTAAACAGAAAAATTCTTGGCCGGTGCCCATGGGGCAGCCAAACACCCATCATATGAAAAGTCCATAGGCAACCGCAAGCAATAATAACAGTCATTAGCGGGGGCTGGGCCACAGGGGCCCCCCCACCAGTCATCATATACCCTGTTACCGTCTGGGAGGTCGAGGCAGTAGGTTCAGCCAGTCTTCCGCCTCCTGCGGGGATGTGAAGAAAATAACCCTCTCCTCATGGATCACACGGAGCCGTGCAGGATAAGCCATGGAGTAATGAATGGAACTTTCCCGCAGTCGACGCTTGACATTGACGAAAGTGGCACGAGTCTTCTGTAGTGCCGCAGAAAAGTCGGGAAAAATGGAGATGGATGAACTGTTGAATTTAATCTCTCCAAGTTGACGTGCTGCCCGCAGCGCTGCATCTCGATCCCCACTGCTGAGAAGACGGGCCAACAGCGGCCTCGGAGGGGCACCCTGAGGGGGCGGTCTGGCAGGAACTCGATGGGCCCTTTCCACGGCAAAGGCAGGAGAAAACTTGGCCTCCGGTAGGGTTTCTTTCAACCACCTCTCCATAAACTCACACGGATTAGCCCCTTCTGACCGTTCCGGCAAGCCAAGAATGCGCAGGTTGTTGCGACGGAGTCTGTTCTCAAGATCATCCGCTCTCTGCGTCCACAACTCAGCCGATCTCTCCAGTGCAGTAAGCCTCGCCGGTACTGGGGCTGAATTATCCTCTAAGAGAGAGATGCGATCCTCCACCTCCTTCACTCGACCCCGTAAGGTCTGAAAATCTTGACGCAAAAGGCCCACATCAATCTTGACTTCCTCAATTTTACCTGTGAGGGACGAGGTGCTGGACTGGATTGCCTCAAGCAACTGAGTCGTGACCTGTCGCAACGTGGGCTCCGCGTCCTCAGCAGGAGATGCCGCCGACGGTGGATCCAGTGCCGGTGGGCTGCGCTGCGGCTGCTCCCTGGCAAATCCCCGGAGACGCTCAGAAGCCGATCCTTTAGACTGGCGACTCATGGCAAGACAACAACAGTGACCACCAAGCAGCCAGTAGGTAGTATCAGAGGATTATGATGCAGTACTCAATAGCCAGATAAATCAGCCAATAGGTGTTATCAGAGGGTCAGGCTATAGCGGCATCCACCATGCAGCCAACAGGTGTTATCAGAGGGACGGCCCCCAGCAGTGTCCACAATGCGGCCAATAGATAGTAACAGAAGATCAGGATACAGTATTGACTTGCCAGACAAAACAGCGAATAGGTGCCATCCGAGAGTCAGCCTGCAACAGCATCCACCACACGGCCAGTGGGTGTTATCAGAGGAGCAGCTCCCAGCAGCGTCCACGATGTAGCCAATAGACAGCCACAGAGGGTCAGGATACAGTACTCACTCGCCAGACAAAGCAGCCAATAGGTGTTATCAGAGGGTCAGGCTATAGCGGCATCCACCATGCAGCCAACAGGTGTTATCAGAGGGACAGCCCCCAGCAGTGTCCACGATGCGGCCAATAGATAGTAACAGAGAATCAGAATACAGTACTCACTCGCCAGACAAAGCAGCCAATAGGTGTTATCAGAGGATCAGTCCATAGTGGCATCTACCATGAAGGCCAGTAGGTGTTATCAGAGGGACTATATCTAGCAATGTCCACAATACAACCTGTAGATAGTAGCAGAGGACCAAGATATGGCACATCAGCTGCCAGGAGGTGTTATCAGGGGCCAGTTTGTTTCTGTGGTTAGGTACCCCAAAGTAGAGGCCCAGGGCACTCAGGCCGGCAGCCCCAGTCCCCTGTCACCCAGCGCTCCACCGCAGAGCCCAGGCAAGCTACACAGCTGGCCACCGCAGGCCCACCACGTGGGCAAGATGGCCGCCACAGCTCACCGCCCGCACGGATCTCCACCGCCCGGCACAGCCCACGCGATGTTCAGGACAGCCACCGGACCGAAGACCCGCGCAGGAGAAGCGCAGGAGAAGATGGGGTGTTCAGTGGTCACCAGAGCCCGGACACAAGCAGGATATTGGCAGGATTATAGGAGTCCTCGTCGGAGCTCAGCTCACATGCTGCTGCTCCGTACTCGCGCTAGCCACTCCCCCTCCTGCGGCATGTTTACCCACAGATGTTACAGCTGGATCTGTAGTCTGGATACAAGATGAGATACGGCAGGACATGGAGGTATACAGGTTCTGTATGTTATCCTGCAGTACATTTACCACAGAAGTTACAGCTGGGCCTGTAGCCTGGATACAAGATGAGATACGGCAGGACATGGAGGTATACAGGTTCTGTATGGTATCCTGCAGTACATTTACCACAGATGTTACAGCTGGGACTGTAGTCTGGATACAAGATGAGATACGGCAGGACATGGAGGTATACAGGTTCTGTATGGTATCCTGCAGTACATTTACCACAGATGTTACAGCTGGGACTGTAGTCTGGATACAAGATGAGATACGGCAGGACATGGAGGTATACAGGTTCTGTATGGTATCCTGCAGTACATTTACCACAGATGTTACAGCTGGACCTGTAGTCTGGATACAAGATGAGATACGGCAGGACATGGAGGTATACAGGTTCTGTATGGTATCCTGCAGTACATTTACCACAGATGTTACAGCTGGGCCTGTAGCCTGGATACAAGATGAGATACGGCAGGACATGGAGGTATACAGGTTCTGTATGGTATCCTGCAGTACATTTACCACACATGTTACAGCTGGGACTGTAGTCTGGATACAAGATGAGATACGGCAGGACATGGAGGTATACAGGTTCTGTATGGTATCCTGCAGTACATTTACCACAGATGTTACAGTCGGGACTGTAGATCCTGCACACTTGTAGGTTGCTGAACCTGGTGTCCCAGCTGGTCCATAAATGCCCAATTGGTGATAAATCTGGTGACCGGGCAGGACAAGGAAGTGTTATAATCTGGTGGAGACATTGCCGGGAAACCCTTGTGTGTGTGGGTGAGCATTATCCTGCTGATACCAGTTGTCTGCCCCGGCATGGGAGACAACACATGTAGCGGTGTTCTCATATCACTGTCCTATATGATGGCTCCCCAGATCATCACATACCCCAGTAAAGAGCCAAAAGACTTCAAGCTGTCATTGATGTTAGAGGAGGCAATACGTGGTTTTAAGAACTGGAGTATGTGAACTTTTGAACAGGGTCATTTTGATGGTTTTGGTTGTCATTATGATTTAAAGTAAGAAAACACAGAAGTTTGACAATAAATGGCTTCAACCAACCACTAACCATGAGTGGAGAAAAAGTTTTTGTGTTATCATTCATATTCTCTGAAAAAAGGCTAAAAAAAACAAAACATCTGCCGGGGTATGTAAACTTTTTAGCACAACTGTATATATATTGAATATCTTTGTGAATACTGGAGCAGATTTAGGGTGGGTTCACACCTGCGTTCCAGTCCGTCCGTTGCGAATCCGAGTGAAAATCTCGGCGAACGGGATTGGCATCGGATACAGATCGGTCAGCGACGCATTGGTTAAAAACCCATTCATTTGAATGGGTTTTTAAAGCAATGCGAGGGTGTCCGATTGCACCCTCTGCGCTGCGAATCCTTTTTTTTCCTCGGAAACAAAGTTGGACACACAGGACTTCGTGTCCGACGAAAAAAAAACGGCTTCTGTTTGCTGCAATTTTGGAGCAAAATGTTGTATGTCGGGCCCCATGCACACAACCATAGTTGTTTTGCATATATTATATGTAATTTTGAATAATATACAGACCCATTCATTTCTGTGGCCCCATACACATCCGTAGTTTCTACTGATCCGAGCCGTATAAACTATCTGCGTATTATGAAGCAGGTCTAGGTCTTGATCATATTTGGGACACAGAAACAAGTGTATGGGATCATACAAGACCTTTACAGATCTGTGTTTGCAGATGACATACTGATGTCATGTGGACATGTCTTTTATGGATTAGTATTTGCGAAGAGTAAAAACCGCTCCGGTCGTGTGCATGTAGCCTACTTCTGGGTAATTTTTTTCTGACTAGCTCGACAAGGCATTGGGGTTTAGCCCAAAGTGGGTGCGGCTTATGAAAAGGGACTGTGATAAATCTGGTGCAGTTTCAGACTGCCTAAGTTTACACTTATTAGTAAATATGAGCCATTGATTTTCTTATCAGGTTCTACTTTTTGATTTTGTGAAGTTTTATTCTCTGGTGAAACAGAAAGCGAATGTCAAAATTCCTTAAGAATAATAATAATAATTTTTGATTATTTTTATATTACATTTCATGGCGTGTTTTGCCTCTATGGCATTTTTTTTTTTTTTCAAAAAGTGGCATATTCCGGATATGGTGGGTTTCTTTTAGGCACTTTCCTATTGATTTCATTGTAGGAAATAAACAGCATAAAAAAATGCAGGAAAAATGCTGTGTGGATAAAACCCCCCATTATAAAATGCAAAGCAACAAATGTTTTTTATGTTTTTTTTTTTTTTTAATGCCATGGAAAAACACCCATCAGAAATACAGGGTTGCTTCCAGTGCCTGTACTATAAACAACACAGAGCTGGAAGCAGTTGACCCTGTATAGTGGCCCGGGGCGCCTGTACAGCTCCCATTGACTCCAATGAGAGTTGAGCTGCAGTACCAGCGAGCAGGCACTACATAGGAACCAGAGCTATCTGTTTCCAGCCCTGTTTTGTATAGTATGGGCATCGGAAGTGACCCTGAACAGCTGAAAGGCCCCTACAATCAGATATTTATGGACTATTGTAGCCCTATTTGGGGGGGGGGGGGGTATGAGTATTATCCCTCCCGCAACAGACTCTGGCACTAACCTGTGTGTATAATGGGACCTGAAGCCTTCGCTGAAGGGAAGAGTGGGAACATATATGAAATATATCAGTGCCTCCACCCAGGATAGAGCCTCTGTATTACAGAGAGGATCTCTTCCTGGGACTTACCCATGAAGTACAGTTAGTAGCCTTAACAAGGATCACTGTACTAATCTCACAGTCTGAAGAATATATACAGATACCACATAAGGTTATAACAGTAGCTTTATAAGAATCAAAAGGGTAATAGTACATACATACAATATGCTCAGAACAGAGCAGTACTACAACAACCAGCAAGTCCACAACCGTCTTAGGTTATATACCCGGGTATATATATAGATATATAGCAAGAGTCCAGTGCACAATACCTCCAGGCAACAGAAGAGATGCAGGGGCCCCTGTGGATGACTGTGGATCCTCGGATTCTTCCAGGAGATGACAGACAGCCGATCAGGAGATGATGATGATGATGATGGTGAGATTCTTCACAGGCAGCAAACAGGGCGACGGTGACGGCAGTAGATGCAGGCCTGACTACCCTAACACTGAGTCCTTAACCTGCCAGCTAAACTACTAGTGCAACCGGGCCTCTAACTAGCTAGTTGGCCGTCGGAAGCCTAACCTATCACTGCCCTGAACTATATATATATATATATATATATATATATATATATATATATATAAGATCCCTAACTACAGTTACTAGCTAGGTCCTGTGAGTATATAGGGGTAACACATACCTAACTATATACTCTGAAGTAAAGTGGAACAGGTGGCTCTGAAATAAGGTAGAGCAGCTTCACTAGCTGATCTCAAGGATATAGATTCTTAAATATCTACTTATCTACTCCTTAGAATTACACCTACCACCTGCCTTAGACTCCCCCAGACATAACATGTCTGTCTCAGCAGCTCTGCTCACATCTCTCCCCCCAGCAGCTCTGCCTCACATGTGTCTGACTCACTGTATTTACAAAACAAAACTTGCACTGAATGCCTGGGGTCTCTGAAGCCAAACTGCAGGGGCAGAGAAGCTAGATACATTATATACTAGTAGAAATGGCAGTTCCCTACACTATCCTAAGGAAACTGAAATTTTGGACAGTAAGGCTGGTTTACATGTTGGGGGAGAAATGCATCGATTTGCACCTAGGATGTAAGACATTGATATTAACTGCGTCTTGTTGACTTTTGTCTCAGACTTAAGACTCCTTGACCTCTAGACATGGCCAGTCTAACAGTTTCTCCTGAAATCTCTTTGGTGGATGAACCCGTGATGATCCAAGTTTGGGGCTTCCGTCCTGAACAGACCGTCACTTTCAGGGCATGGCTAAAGGATGAGAAAAGGGAGATATTCTACTGCAGAGCGTTCTACCAGACAGATAAGGAAGGGAAGCTGGATCTGGAGAATTCTCCAGCAACTGGTGGAGACTTAATTGGAGTCTATCCTATAAGCCTTTTCTCAGCACTGAGACCATCTGTCCCATTTCTAAGGCTAATGAAACATGATGTGATGGGAAGTGCTTTTTTGGTGCATTTGGAGCTATATACCTCATTGGTACTCAGTCCAGGTCCTGAAGATGTTCCTGCTATTGAAAGATGGTACGTGGCTCCTGGAGTCCAGAAAATGCTAATAAGAGAAGGATGAGTACGAAGAGCTCTTTTTCTCCCACCAGGTAAATAACTTCTCCTTTGCCTATCACAGGTATAGGAAGACTACTGAATATTAAGCTGGGCTAACCTCCTTAGGTACAGAGCCTTTGTGAAGTCTTTCCCTTTAAAATTCAGTGCTGCTGACTTCTCTATTTTCCCAATTCACTAATATAAAGCTATTAATGTCATTATACAGATACAGTGAAGCTGTGGAACAGTCACTGGTTATTCTGTCTACAAGTTTGCTAACTTTCATCCCGCCCTTTTTCACTTCTCTCACTGTAGATACTGTTTGAATGTGTGCTGATGCTGCTGTGATCACAGGACTTAGCTTGTTCCTTCTACAGTCAGGCAGATTGTCTTTCCCTGTATGGTTAGTATACAGTACAGACGAAAAGTTTGGACACACCTTCTCATTTCAAGAGTTTTCTGTATTTTCATGACTATAAAAATTGTAGATTCACACTGAAGGCATCAAAACTATGAATTAGCACATGTGGAATTATATACTTAACAAAAAAGTGTGAAACAACTGAAAATATGTCTTATATTCTAGGTTCTTCAAAGTAGCCACCTTTTACTTTGATTACTGCTTTGCACACTCTTGACATTCTCTTGATGAGCTTCAAGAGGTAGTCACCTGAAATGGTCTTCCAACAGTCTTGAAGGAGTTCCCAGAGATGCTTAGCACTTGTTGGCCCTTTTGCCTTCACTCTGCGGTCCAGCTCACCCCAAACCATCTGGATTGGGTTCAGGTCTGGTGACTGTGGAGGCCAGGTCATCTGGCGTAGCACCCCATCACTCTCCTTCTTGGTCAAATAGCCCTTACACAGTCTGGAGGTGTGTTTGGGGTCATTGTCCTGTTGAAAAATAAATGATGGTCCAACTAAATGCAAACCGGATGGAATAGCATACCACTGCAAGATGCTGTGGTCACCATGCTGGTTCAGTATTCCTTCAATTTTGAATAAATCCCCAACAGTGTGACCAGCAAAGCACCCCCACACCATCACACCTCCTCCTCCATGCTTCACGGTGGGAACCGGTGGTTGGAACCAAAGATCTCAAATTTGGACTCATCAGACCAAAGCACAGATTTCCACAGGTCTAATGTCCATTCCTTGTGTTCTTTAGCCTAAAAAAGTCTCTTGTGCTTGTTGCCTGTCCTTAGCAGTGGTTTCCTAGCAGCTATTTTACCATGAAGGCCTGCTGCACACAGTCTCCTCTTAACAGTTGTTTAGAGATGTGTCTGCTGCTAGAACTCTGTGTGGCATTGACCTGGTCTCTAATCTGAGCTGCTGTTAACCTGCAATTTCTGAGGCTGGTGACTCGGATGAACTTATCCTCCGCAGCAGAGGTGACTCTTGGTCTTCCTTTCCTGGGGCGGTCCTCATGTGAGCCAGTTTCTTTGTAGCGCTTGATGGTTTTGGCCACTGCACTTGGGGACACTTTCAAAGTTTTCCCAATTTTTCGGACTGACCGACCTTCATTTCTTAAAGTAATGACGGCCACTCGTTTTTCTTTACTTAGCTGCATTTCTCTTGCCATAATACAAATTCTAACACTCCATTCAGTAGGACTATCAGCTGTGTATCCACCTGACTTCTGAACAACACAACTGATGGTCCCAACCCCATTTATAAGGCAAGAAATCCCACTTATTAAACCTGACAGGGCACACCTGTGAAGTGAAAACCATTTCAGGTGACTACCTCTTGAAGCTCATCAAGAGAATGCCAAGAGTGTGCAAAGCAGTAATCAAAGCAAAAGGTGGCTACTTTGAAGAACCTAGAATATAAGACATATTTTCAGTTGTTTCACACTTTTTTGTTAAGTATATAATTCCACATGTGCTAATTCATAGTTTTGATGCCTTCAGTGTGAATCTACAATTTTTATAGTCATGAAAATACAGAAAACTCTTGGAATGAGAAGGTGTGTCCAAACTTTTGGACTGTACTGTACATTGAGGTGTATTTCAGCTACTGACTTTGTGTCACAAATATATATATCTATCTAAATCTTGTCTTTCCATCTTCTCTTCTCATTAGGTGAAGGGCCCTTTCCAGGAGTTATTGACATGTTTGGAGGTGTTAGGGATTTCATAGCAGCCGTGGTTTTGCCTCTCTTGTTCTGTTTTTTTTGCCTATGATGACTTGCCTAGCTTCCTCAGTACAGTGGATTTAAAATATTTTGAAGAAGCCGCTCTGTTTCTATGTAGTCATCCAAAAGTAAGTTGGAAATCTTTTTACTAAAACCAGCCACACACATAAGATTTTTGTTGTCCGAAATCTTGGCCAACTAACAGCTGCCTATTGAACATGTAGATGCTGCAAGATGAAAACAGATCGGCCATGCTGGATGTTTTCAGCCAGCTGTCGGGCGAAAATGCAATTGTTTGGTAAATCCTCCCCACTGTGATTCTTTTCTGTGAATCTGCCTATTTTTCAGATTCTTCTATAGTCACTGCTACATATTTATCAATACTGTAAAACTTTGCACTGTCCTAAACTACAAATCCTGTTCATAGTTTTAGACATATTGATGAATTTGTTGTATGCACCTTCGTAAATATGGAGGGTTTCTAGAAGCTCCAAAATTCTGACTCAAATATCATCCAACTAAAAGTGTCGAGCTTCACCACGAGACAAATATTTGGTGCATGCCACTATGCGACATTATACTGTGTGGAGGGACCGCTATGGGACATTATACTGTGTGGAGGGGCAACTAGGGAAATGTAGATTGTGAGTCCTATATGGGACAGCGACTGACAATGTCTGTAAAACGCTGCGGAATGTGATGGCGCTATACAAGTAAGCATAAATAAAAAATAAATAAAATGGGATATTATATCGTCTGGAGGCCACATTATAGTGGGGAGGTATGCTGCGTGGGGGTGGGGGGGGTCCCAGTCGAAAGTTTGCTGTGGGGTCAAGTCTTTGCTATTTACACCCCTGATGGGAGTAGTAGTAACTGTGTTGTGAACGGTAGGCCAAAGACACTCAACTGACTCCTCCAGCCAACCTCCCAAGTTGGGGCAAGGTTGAGGGGACCTTTAGTGTACCTGATGCTGCAGTAGTCTCTCAGCACAGGTCTGCTCTACTCAAAGGTTTCAGCTAGATTCACTAACTCTGGTGATTCCCAGTCTCCTCCCATGGCCCCCGTGACTTTTGGATATGGGATGGACCCTCACTCCTTCCTAAAACCAGCAAAACTACAGTAAACACTGACTTTGGAATAAATGCACAAAACACTTTATTTTGGTGTCAAAATGGCCACAGCTTTATTTAAATCCCAGAACTAAAATAATCACAGAAGGAGTCAGGTGAAGTGCTAGACCATTGTGCAGTGTCCCAGAACGGGATGTTAACGTTCTGTTTAAATCGTCATTATGCCGCCATAATATCTTGTATTTTGTCAGGTGGTAATTTCTCATGTCAGTTTTTTTTTGTTTTGTGTGCTGTATTTTGTATTCTACTGCATTACTTAGCATACACTGAGGATTATCTGCAACAGTGTAAGTGTTAACTAGCTTTGCACCTTGTCTTAGCTCTGTAAAGTCACATGTCTAGTCTTGTGCTGCTTCAGTCACATGTTTTGCTCTCGGTCTATAGAAGCACAAGCTGCTTCTGGGGCAAACAGAGACAAGTCCCTAGTCCAGCCCCTGCCTGCACAGGGAGAGGTTGTTCACAAAAGAAGTCTCAGCCTGGCCTCTAGCCAGTACACATGTCTGCCAGCATTGCTCCAAGCTGGTAAGACCCTCACATGGGCTATATACAGCTACCAGTCCATCCCAACTACTGAACTACTGCCGGTCCACACCTGGAAGATCATCTAAAAACCTAACCCTGTTCTATCCGCCTAAGCCAGAGGAATGACCTGTTGGATAAAGAAGTCCTCTGCCTGTATCCACGCTTTTCATGGGTTCCCCAGCTGGTTCTAACCTAAGCGGTTTCCACGTCGTTGAACGCTTTAGCACCCTGCAATAGGGCATTGCTCTAGCACCTACCCTGTAAGTACTCTCTTGCACCACATTGCACAGTATAGCCCAGCTGTGTTATATCTCCCAAGGTAGAGCTAAAGCTGCACAGGACTGTGTACACAGTAACTATTACGTACTCAGAATCTGCATACCTGCTATTACAGAGGATATATGGGACTGTGACTGAAGTACTGCAACTACTTGTAAGAATTGTAAAAGCTGTACTGCCATTTACTACCAAAGAGACTGTGATATATGTACTTTGCCTTAAAAGAAGTGTTCCTAGTAAAGTTTCTTGTAAAACTTTCTTTGTAAAACCGTTGTTACTAGACTCTTTGTCACAGAAGTCATTCCAGCTTGTGCTCTGCAGAAAGGTAACAGCTGAATTGAAAGAGGTCCATGTGTGTGACAGGGGAACAGGGTTGTAGATCACTCAGGCCAGTGACACAACTGTGAATACTACTCCCATCAGCCCTGCGCTACCACCACCATCATGCATCCTCCTGCTCACCGCAATTGGGATTCACGAATACTGTGAGATCCCCAGCTGTCTAACATACAGCACCCGGCCAGACAGCAATAAAGGGGCGGCACACTCCGACTTGCAATTCTAGAAGAGCCAGTACACTTTAAGGGCACCTGGATGACATTACTATTACGACATCCTTCAGGCTGGCCATTTCCAAAGCTCAGCCTGTTCACCACCATGAGGTTTAACCTCCTCTATTAGTTAAAATAAGTCCACAATAACTTGCCTTCCACCTGACTCCTCAACTTCCACATAAGAGGCCATTTGACACCTTAAATGGACTCGACCGTCACCAAACTGATTAGGAATGCAATAGCCCTTTAGAAACTTTATATACTACAAGTCCCATACCATCTTCTCTACTATATAACTTAGCCAGTGATACATAAAGAAAATTGTTAAGCCAGATCAACTAAGCTATGGATGTTGCTGAAAATGCAACTAAAGTGATCTGGCTGTAGTTAGAAACTAGTAAAGAGAAATAGACTATTATACTGAAATTACCATAAACCCGTATACATGGGTGATTCTGCCATACCACAAACAAGTAATTGGCAACCATTTATGCATATAAGTATATATTACCCACTTATGTGATGTGGGGTCCCACTTATGGTGGTAACTGTAAACAAATGATATATATGCCATACCACAAACAAGTAATTGGCAACCATGTATATACCATGTATGAGATTACACCTCTTCAAGGAATATTTCTGCCACAGTCCATTTATATTCATTGGCAATCCTATACCCACTTATAATGCCAGGAAAGACATAGAGAGTATAAAGAAGGGAAAAGAAAAGTACTTGCTGTGCGTCAGCTTCTCCAGATACACAGCAACCACAGAGCACTTATTGTAGTGCAAAACCTCACCATTGTTGTTCGATGGGTCCGAACCACATCAACAGTAAAACAAGCTATTACATGATGCTTATAATGATGAGAATAAGCCCATGATCTGCTTGATTTACAGGAGTCTTTGAAGTCATTAAGAGACCCTCTTCTGTCATCTCTCAATCCTTTTCAGAGCACTTGATGACCTTTACTCTTAGCCGCACACACACACCGACCCAAGGGGACCCAGATCGAAATTTGAATCTGAAAATTCTCTTCTTTGCTGGACATGGGCCAGCACCATCCTGATGCTGCCGGTTTCACTACGGGGCTACAGGACTATATAGCTCCTGCATGCAGAGCATGGGGCTATCATGATAAGCAGTGCTGGTCTCCATTCGCTAGCCAGCTGCAATAGACACTCTACTGCAGCTATGGCTGTATCACACTGTCGGCATCCTGAAGAGAAATATGAGATGGTCAATAAATGGTCATATATCTTCACTAAGAAAAATTACAAGTCAACAGAAATGGTCCTTGAAGCTATAGATTCTTATCAAAAACATGCCCTCCGAGGGTTACCTCTCCACACCAGGGGGCCATACCTCCGATGGTTACACCCCTGCACCAGAGGGCCATACCACCGATGGTTACACCTCCGCACCAGGGGACCATGCCTCCAATGGTCACCCCTCCACACCAGGGGGCCATACCTTTGATGGCTACCTCTCTACACCAGGGGGCCATACCTCTGATGGTTACCCCTGCACTGGGCTACACCTGAGATGGTTGCCCATTACTGGCCAAATTATACGTAACTTCAAGGACCCATAAAACAAAAATATATAAATATATATTTATTTTAAATAGTGCAAATTATAATGCACAGCAATAGCTATAGTGTAGGATTATATTTAAGCTAAAGTATTAAGAAAACACATCAGTAAATAAATACATTAAATTCTATTAACCACGTTCAGTCAAGAAATGGCAAAAACAGGTTGTTAGTGTTTCCCAAACCACCAGCAGTTAAACACTGGCTTGGAGGCACGAGGACATTGTGTACGCATCCCAATCCTAAGGAACCATGCCCTATAGGATTACATTATAAGGCAAGGCCACTGGCAATAACACAGTAAAACATTGGCCTAAAGATTGGAGGCCCATGCAGGCAGGGTCCTCTCATTCACGTGTACTAAATCACTCACCTAGTTAGTTAGGTACGTATGGTACCTATGTTGGCACTATGTATGTAAGTAAATCCCTATATATATTATATACACAACACCATGGAATTAAAGGTGCTCTAAAAGAAATAATAATAACTTAGATGGCTATACTAGCTCCATAATAATCCAGAGACATGTAGATAATAAGGACAGACTTGAGTAGCTGTCAGTGGGTACAAAATTATACTATTACAGGACACCACTAAGAAATAACCCATCACATAGTATATGTCATAGTCAGAGATGGGAGCTGCTGCATTATATGATGTCATAGTAACTTATAATAATAGTAATCCATATACTTATCCGGATAAAGACTGTAAATGCTCCTAAGTCACTGGCTACACGAAGAGTAAGAAATGCAATAATCTGGTGCAGTATTTGTCTGGTACAGTTATCTACATGTGGTGGAGACTCAGAGGTCAGCCTACAACATGGCAGTCAGTATATCACCGTATACACATGGATATAAAACTATACAAATCTGCATCAAGGCATCGAAGGTGAGTATAACTTTTTTTTTATATATAAATAGGCCGTGACCTGCTGGAGTATCCCCGGCAGGTCACGGCCTATTTATTTACCTACCCTGCGTCTGCTCGTGGCTGCCCCCGCTTCTCCTTCTGCTATAGGACGCAGAAAGGGAAGTGGATGCCGCTGTGAGCAGCCGTGGGCATCGGTAAGTGAGGCCGCGGGCCTCAAACACTACTATTATTATACTCCGGGGTCTTTTCAGGGGAGGTGAGGGAACATACTGTAAAAACATATCCTACTTACCTCTCCTGCGATCGGTGTTACTCCGAGCAGGCTTGAGGCCTCTGGTGACGTCAACAGGTCGCGTCGCCGGCCTGATCACGTGACGTGTGTGCGCAATTAAACAGGGCCGAAAGCTGCAAGGAGTGCACCGGTGTCCAGGATAGGTAAGTAACACTGGTTTTTATGTTTGTCACCTCCCCTGGGTCTCCGTTCATTATACTCTGGGGTCTGAAAAGACCCCAGAATATAATAATAGTTCATGGTTTGGCCACTATGGGGCATAATACCCTGTGCAGGGACCACTGTGGAGCATAATACCAGTACAGGGGCCACTATGGAGCATAATACAAGTGCGGGGACCACTATGGAGCATAATACCAGTGCAGGGGCCATTATGGAGCATAATATCGTGTGCAGGGGCCAATATGGAGCATCATACCATGTGCAGGGGCCAATATGGAGCATCATACCATGTGCAGGGGCCAATATGGAGCATAATACCGTGTGCAGGGGCCACTAGGGAGCATAATACCGCGTGCAGGGGCAGCTGCGAGTCATAATACAGTGTGCAGGGACTGCTGTGGAACATTATAGTGTGTGTAAATGGGGCGCTATAAATATAGGCTATGGCGTCTGTTTATATTATACGCTGTCTAATAGCTCGCTTAACTGTTAAGGAGAAGTTACTTTTATACACGTGTAAAATAATCTTGGCCCTTCAAGGTACCCAGTGAGGCTGAAGTGGCCCCCAGTGAAAATGAGTTTGACACCCCTGGTGTATACAGATCACTAGACTCCATATACAGGGAGACGGCTTTCAGACCAGGCTGTCCCTCTTTCACCACAGGGTCTCCATTACATGTGACCTCCCAGCTCCACCATAGGCAGTCTCTCAGTCCCCAGGACTCATGAACAATCTGCATTATACAGCAGTAATCTATGATATATCAGCCATGTCTGCAGTGTGTGAGGTAAATACATGAGGGAACTCTGTGACAGGATAAATCCTGTGGTAATACTGCAGCATATACAGTATGATATAGGATGGGGATACTAAACTAGTAGCGCTGTCTAATGTGAATGTGGTCACACCAGTGGTGTGATAAACCCCAATATTATACTCCCTGATGCTGCAGACATGTTTCCTCCAGTCCTTGTGGTGAGCGCAAAAGGAGATCAATAAGACAGGAAGTGACATCTGTTCCTAAACTCCTCCCTTCCTACAGTGACACACTAGGCACTATATACTCTTAAAGCTGAACCAGCCTATATAAATCTACACAACTACTGCACAAAGATGAAACTGCAGGAGTTATTGGTTCCCCCATCCCAAAGTCATGTCCCCCTTTGCTAATGGCTCCGGGGGTGTCTCCAATGGTTGACCATCTGACCTGAATCCTCCTGCAAAGGAGGGTTGTACCAAGTCCATAGTGGATTACTCCATAAACGGAAGGGAAACACAAGGAAAGCTGCAAAACACATATTTACATATATACAGTACAGTAGCACATTATGACGCAACGCAAAAACATTTAAGCAGTGTCCACGGGGATGCAACAATTCCCTCTGACTTTAACCTGAGCCAACAATGGTGAATTTTGAAAAGTCACTGGGGAAACACAGCTTTCATTTTTCAGGAGCAGAATCACAACCTGCAAGCCGCGCTGTGATTGGTTGCTATGGGCAACTAAGACAGTCTTCCTGTTAGATTGTTTTAATAAATCTGCCCCATTATCCTTGTACTTCAGTTTTCAGCCATACAAGGCATGAAAAAGTCACAAAATTTTTGTACAAATTTTGCAACCTTTTTCTATTTACGCTTTTTTATGTAAGGGAGTGTGGCTTGATTGTGCACTAGATTTATTATCATTTAGGCCAGTTGGCGTAGATTTCAGTGCTGGTGCACGGCCCAATGGAGGGTGCACCTGATTTATGAAGAGGCGTACCCTTTGCCAGTGCAGGGCATATGACGTCACCATAAGCAAATATGCCTGACGTAGACATAGGCCTGTCACGTGATCTTCTGACATGAGATGGTCCTTACTGAGTCTCGTATTCAGCCACTACCACAAATATGGCTGAGCAGCCTGAGCATCTCTACTTATCATAGATCATCTAGCCAATCAGCACAGCGGCTTCTCTCATTGGTCACACAAGTCATGTGGTCTTTAATGCCTTCCCCTGCTAGTCTCCTGTCTCCATCTTTTCATGCTGATACTGTAATTGTAAGATGGGGAAACAGCCCTCATGTTATGAATGTACCTGTTTCTGTAAGTAAGTTTATTTTTTTTTTTATAAACTGACGTTTGGTTGTTTGACCACAAAAGGCCACTGTTACCTCAGAAATGGGAAAAGACTGTAATTCTGTAATTCCCTGGAGTAGTGACGTGGAGACCCTGTTCTGGAGCGGTGGAACTACAAGGAGGAGCAGAGTGTGTGTGGCAGCCATCTTGGGAGTGTGCTTTGAGCTCTAGAAGGAGGAGGGTTGGAGTGTGAGAAGGAGGATTCCTAAGGGATCAGAAATATAGCAAGGTGGAGCTGAAGCAGAGACTGTTCCAGGGTTTGTTCAGACAGCATCCTGAAGGAGAAGATTGCTATCAAGGACCCGGCTGAGAAGTGGCCCTGTCAGTGAGACCGCATGTTTTCTGGATGAGCCCCGCTTCCAGCTGTTCCAGACAAAGGCTAAAGGTACCCAACAGACCTGGGTCAGTGAGAGAAGTAATCGTGCACGCACCGCATTACGTTTTTGGTGCAAAATTGCTTGGGCCTGAGAAAGGACCTGTAGTTAGACTAGTTAGGCATACTCATCTTCACAGGCCACACTACTGGTGAATTATCTACCTATTCGGTAGTAAGGACTAAGACTCAGAATTCTATAGAGTTGTAACTCTCATAGAGGAGCTTCTGAGGAAGTCTAGAAGTGACGTTTTATGCAATTTCACGTTTCTTTGGCTTGCAAGCTGACCTACTATTATATTTACTTGGTTGTACTTTGTTTGGGGGGAATAGGGGTATTTTGATAAGTTTGTAAGCTCTTGTGTTGTACCGCCGGTGCCCCTATCACACTCACTGAATTGTTACTGTGACTAGGGTGATAAAAAGGTAACAAGCGGCTGGTTATTTTCAGCCTGCAGATAGGTAAAAGCTTGGAGTATATTGGAGGAGCACATGCGAGGGCACCGCGCTGTACAACACCTGGGCCTCCGCTTCCTGGCTGAGTGTATGTAAATATCTGGGAGTGTTCTTTTTGGGTAAAGGGGTGTTACTACACTAAGTAAAATCTTGTTTTTACTAAATTGAGTTGAAGTCGCTTCCTTTGTTCGTGACTTCGCTGTATCCTGGGGAACCCACCTTGGTTCACGGCTTACATAATATCCCAGAATGGCCATTATTTCTGTATACATTGGGCCTTCATGTGGCACTGGCCAGTGCTCTGCATGGGGACATTAATTAGTGCTGTCACCTTAATTAATTATATTATATTAATTAGTGCTGTCACCTCACGGGCCCAGGTGAGGAAGGAGATGAAAAAGATCAAGGCGAGGAAAGCCGCAGGGCCAGATGACATCAGTGCAAGGCTAATTAAGACTTGCGGGGACCAGCTGTGTGGTATAATTACATATATGTATAATATGAGCCTGAGGCAGGAAATAGTCCCTGAATTATGGAAATCTTCTTGTGTGGTACCAGTTCCAAAGAAACCCCACCCTATGGACCTCAATGACTATAGACCTGTAGCACTGACATCCCACCTGATGAAGATCTTGGAGAGATTGGTTCTCACACATCTCCGCCCTCTAGTGAGCCCCGCTATGGACCCCCTCCAGTTTGCTTATCGGCCGGGCATTGGGGTAGATGATGCCATCCATCTTCTGCACAGGGCTCTGTCTCACCTGGAGAAACCAGGGAACACAGTGAGAATAATGTTCTTTGACTTCTCCAGTGCTTTTAACACCATACAGCCCAGGTTATTGAGGGACAAGCTGGGCCTTGCTGGAGTGGACCACCACCTCTCCAACTGGATCCTAGACTACCTCACAAATCGACCTCAATACGTGAGAGCCCAAGACTGGAATCCGGGGGGCACTTCTTAGAACTTTCTTCAACTCGGTAGTGGCATTAGCCATCTTCTTTGGAGTGGCCTGCTGGGGGAGCAGTATATCAACCAGGGATAGGAATAGACTCAACAAGCTGATTAGAAGGGCCAGCTCTGTCCTGGGGAGCCCACTGGACCCAGTGCAGGTGGTGGGTGACAAAAGGATACTGTCCGTGGTGAGCTCCATGCGGAAGAAGAAGTCCCATCCCATGCATGAGACTGTGATCGCGCTGAGCAGTACTGTCAGTGACCGACTGCTCCACCCTAAGTGTGGGAAGGAGCGCTATCGGAAGTCTTTCCTCCCCACCGCGGTTAGGCTGTACAACCAACACCGACCTAAGTGGAGATCATTACACACAGAGAACTGAAATATCTCTCTGCCTGTTAAATCCCCCCCCCCCCTCTGCTACTTCCTATCTGTCTGTCTGCTATTATTGTAATGCCTCTTACCTTGGAACATTCCTGTACATGTTGTATTTGTATTTGTATCTGCTTATCTTTGCTGCTGTAACACACTGAATTTCCCCATTGTGGAACTATTAAAGGACTATTATTATTATTATTATTATTATTAAATAATACTGTGCAATAGCTTCATATTGGCATTACATTATACCACATTAGCTCATATTAGGTTTATCGTGTTGCTGCCACCTTATGATCAAAATGACACATTGATCTGTCTGCATAAATATATGTTTATTCTTTGCTTGTAATGATACGTGCCATAAATCTGTCACATGATCGTGCCAGCCAATGGCATCTGCGGATACCTCTGAAGGTTCTAGAACCTGCTAGATTTTCACCTCTCCCTCTTAGGAGAGTGTGCAGTTCAGGAGTGAGTTGGGTCCTGTCCTAAGACAGAACAAGATGTGCTCATCATCTTTCCCCCGAGGGGATGAGCCTCTCAGACTTCTACTATGATTTTATTGCTACTCTGCATTGTTCAGCTTCCAAGTCTTCTCCAGTAGTCCCGGCTGAGGTGTTTTATAAAGGGGTTGCATCCAAAGGTCAAGCCTAGCCAAATCTGCTAACCACTGATCCAGACGACGACCTGTGCTGGACTGCTGCAGTGTTCTAGAGACCTCTGTAGCTCCTTGTAAGACTTGGCAAGCTAATTTCCTGTCTACCAGTCCACGCCAGAAGAGCATCTTCTTACAGGTATTCCTGAGTCAGAGGGGATAATTTTATGTCAAGGGCCCCTTTGCATGCTCCAGGCCTTTAATGGTTCTGACAGCCTGGGCACTATACAGTCTACATCCACGTGAGTAGCCACATTTCCACGCTGAGCCAAGGCGAGAAGGCTCTTTCTAGGCAGAAGCATTGTTACTTGGACTGTGTATTTCTTAATGGTCATGAACCCTAGTAACCGAGTATATTGCCTGCTCCAAGCAGAAGTTACCATAGGAGAGTGTGAACAGACTATTGCACATATCTTCCACTTTTGTGCCACTGACTTTGTCTACATCTGAAGTGACTTTTCCTCGGCACATCTATGTCTGGATTGCAGTTATTTTATGCACAGTCCTTCAGTAAAGAACTGTTACCTGGTGTACTCTAACCTTGTGTTCAGAAGTCATTCGCGTGCATATTGCACACGGGTATTCCAGAGGAATTTAGTTTTGTGGAACTCTAGGGCTGAATATACTCTGCCACGTGACCCTACAACAGCCAACCTAAACTGTGTTACCCCTGATTACCACAATACCGCCTTCCCATATGGTGCATTTGCCCAAAGGACCTGAGCAGTTATATACCAAAGGTGAGCACACATCGTGTAGCCCTAACCTAAAGCCTCAGTTTTACCTGCAACATTGTGCCGTGATTGCCCACTGCAACTGTGAGTGCAAAGGTGAGTGTAACGCGTGTCTGTACACGTAACGTATAGAAGAAACTGTCTGGCAGCGGTGGGAGGGCATGGTTGGCACTATGAGAAAAAACATTTGTTAGTAAATAGAGCATGCTGTGTCCTGCAGAACTGGAGACATGTAGGCTGACAATAGTGTCTAGCAATAAAAGGGGATTCAGGGCGCATTCACACTATGCAGTCGGGTTCAAAAATATGTATATACACACAAATATACAGTACTGTGCAAAGGTTTTAGGCAGGTATGGAAAAAATGCTGCAGAGTAAGAATGCTTTCAGAAATAGAAGGGTTAATCATTTGTGTCAATTAACAAAATGAAGTGAATGAAGAAAAAGAGAAATGTAAATCCCATCAATATTTGGTGTGACCTTTGCCCTTTGGCTTCCATCAATTCTTTTCGGTAATTGCCGTTTTTGGCAGAACTGGGCAGGGAGGTTGTTCCCGCCATCTTGGAGAACTAAGCACAGATCTTCTGTGGATGTTGCTTGCTCCAATCCGTCTGTCTCTTCATGTAATCCCAGACAGACTGGATGATGTTGGGATCAGGACTATATTTATTTTGATAATTTATATATTACTTAGGCTGTATTCACACCAACACTCGGTCTCTGTTCGGGGTTTTTGTCCCCGAATCCGTTTGAAAAATGCAGAGAGAAAAGACCTGCAAGCAGGACTTTTCTCTCCGCATTTTTTAGCCGGAAACCTGGCAGACCCCATTATAGTCTATAATGTACACTAATATAGTTTCCATGGGTAACCGCTTTTTAAGCGGATTATGTTTCCATTTTTCGGGTCCCCAAGCAGACCCGAAGATCGGAAAGTCGAATGCTAGTGTGAACCTATAGTTATATATTAATTATATCATATTCCGCTCTTCCAGGACTCCTTGTTCTTCTTTACACTGCAGATAGTTCTTAATAAAAAATTATCTCTACTAGAGATGGATGAATAGATTTCAAAGGTTTGACCCAAATACTCCCAATTGTTCCGTTTTTGACAAAACCAAATACTTTGAAACTTGTTTTGGGTGAATTAAAATGGCTGCCGTGACATACAGGGCACAGTAAAAATACAGAAGAGACACGTATGTGACATCCAGGCATCATCTGACAGTCTCTCAGCCATAGTGAGTGGTAGGAGGAGACCTTACAGTGCTATTGTCGCAAACACAATATAAGGATACAATGGGCAGGAAAAAGAGCCATTTTAGTGATAGTTAAAGGGCCACTAAACTTTCGGACAACTTCTGATTTTCTGGCAGTATTTGTGTCATTAATACATTTTGGAATTTACTTTAACAAATTTTGTCTCATTTCTGTGAAATCCTGCATTTTCCCCCTTTTTTCCATGTTGAAAGTATGACTTTTTGGCCACAATTCTTCCATTAAGACCACTTCTGGCCAGACTTCTCCGAACAGTAGATGGGTGTACCTGGATTCCCACTGGTTTCTTCCCGGTCTGACCTGTTGACACTGCTGGACATCTTCCAATTTTGAAGGGATGTAAGCATGATGTGTCTTTCATCTGCTGTACTGAGTTTCCTTGGCCAACCACTGCTTCTATGGTCCTCAATGTTTGGCCGCAACACAACAACTGCAAACGTACAAGAAGAGCCAAGAGTCCTGGAAGTGATGATATGTCCCCCACGGAGCCCTGATCTCAACATCATCCATCTGTGATTATATGAAGAGACTCTCTGCAAAGCACACACCAATATTACTCAGCCACGGGCCACTCGTGAATCGTATGACTCAAATACCATGCAGATATTTTTGTGAGATTCCTCCAACCTTCTTCAGTAGCAGGATATCCTCCCAAATTAACAGTAGTGCCAGACTTTAACCCCTTCCAGCCACTGACATTTTTCAATTTTTGTTTTTGACTCCCAAACCCCATAACTTTTTGTTTTTTCGGTTCACAGAGCCATATGAGGGCTTAAAGGGGTTGTCCGGGATAACTGGAAATCACTACACTAATCTAAATACCCTCCTATTTTCTAAATAACATAATTAATCAAATATGTACAGTACAGACCAAAAGTTTGGACACACCTTCTCATTCCAAGAGTTTTCTGTATTTTCATGACTATAAAAATTGTAGATTCACACTGAAGGCATCAAAACTATGAATTAACACATGTGGAATTATATACTTAACAAAAAAGTGTGAAACAACTGAAAATATGTCTTCTAGGTTCTTCAAAGTAGCCACCTTTTGCTTTGATTACTGCTTTGCACACTCTTGGCATTCTCTTGATGAGCTTCAAGAGGTAGTCACCTGAAATGGTCTTCCAACAGTCTTGAAGGAGTTCCCAGAGATGCTTAGCACTTGTTGGCCCTTTTGCCTTCACTCTGCGGTCCAGCTCACCCCAAACCATCTCGATTGGGTTCAGGTCTGGTGACTGTGGAGGCCAGGTCATCTGGCGTAGCACCCCATCACTCTCCTTCTTGGTCAAATAGCCCTTACACAGTGTGGAGGTGTGTTTGGGGTCATTGTCCTGTTGAAAATAAATGATGGTCCAACTAAACGCAAACTGGATGGAATAGCATGCTGCTGCAAGATGCTGTGGTAACCATGCTGGTTCAGTATTCCTTCAATTTTGAATAAATCCCCAACAGTGTCACCAGCAAAGCACCCCCACACCATCACACCTCCTCCTCCATGCTTCACGGTGGGAACCAGGCATGTAGAGTCCATTCGTTCACCTTTTCTGCGTCGCACAAAGACACGGTGGTTGGAACCAAAGATCTCAAATTTGGACTCATCAGACCAAAGCACAGATTTCCACAGGTCTAATGTCCATTCCTTGTGTTCTTTAGCCCAAACAAGTCTCTTCTGCTTGTTGCCTGTCCTTAGCAGTGGTTTCCTAGCAGCTATTTTACCATGAAGGCCTGCTGCACACAGTCTCCTCTTAACAGTTGTTGTAGAGATGTGTCTGCTGCTAGAACTCTGTGTGGCATTGACCTGGTCTCTAATCTGAGCTGCTGTTAGCCTGCGATTTCTGAGGCTGGTGACTCGGATGAACTTATCCTCCGCAGCAGAGGTGACTCTTGGTCTTCCTTTCCTGGGGCGGTCCTCATGTGAGCCAGTTTCTTTGTAGCGCTTGATGGTTTTGGCCACTGCACTTGGGGACACTTTCAAAGTTTTCCAAATTTTTCGGACTGACTGACCTTCATTTCTTAAAGTAATGATGGCCACTCGTTTTTCTTTACTTAGCTGCTTTTTTCTTGCCATAATACAAATTCTAACACTCCATTCAGTACGACTATCAGCTGTGTATCCACCTGACTTCTGAACAACACAACTGATGGTCCCAACCCCATTTATAAGGCAAGAAATCCCACGTATTAAACCTGACAGGGCACACCTGTGAAGTGAAAACCATTTCAGGTGACTACCTCTTGAAACTCATCCAGAGAATGCCAAGAGTGTGCAAAGCAGTAATCAAAGCAAAAGGTGGAAGAACCTAGAATATAAGACATATTTCCAGTTGTTTCACACTTTTTTGTTAAGTATATAATTCCACATGTGTTAATTCATAGTTTTGATGCCTTCAGTGTGAATCTACAATTTTTATAGTCATGAAAATACAGAAAACTCTTGGAATGAGAAGGTGTGTCCAAACTTTTGGTCTGTACTGTATATTTACCCATTTACTGATTATCCAGTGATGATCCGTTTCCCCATTTCTGGAAATGGATCGTTACTACTACTCCCCCATCCACCCCATGTTTATGTTTTAAACCCTTAAAAAAAAATCCAAAACTTTTCAAAAAAAAAAATTTTTTAGATTTTTTTTTTTTTTTATTGTATGTATTAGACCCCCTAGGGGTCTTGAACCTCAGGGGGTCTGATCACTAATGCAATACATTCCAATAGTATGGCAGATGTCGCAAAGCGGGTAATAGGAGCATAAATGCAAACTCATATAGTAGTCATGGGTGTACCTAAAGGCTCACGGGCCCTGCGAAAGTTCAGTTTGGGCCCCCACCCGCTGTCTTTGTCTGTAAGGCTAGGGCTACATGGCGACTTTGGCCACAGGAAATAATGCCCTAATAATCATTAATATGGCCCCCCTTACAGGTAATAATTCTTCCCCATACAGGTAACAGATTTACTCAATCCCTGCACAGGCCCCCCTCGCCACACTACTGCTGCTTTCGCTAGTAAATTGTATATCTCCCTTATACCCACCTGTGTGTCTTCTCCTACGCGCAGAACCATCAGAACCATTGAGCAGAAGACATGGGAGCCAGGAGGAGATTAGAAGAGACACACAGCCTGGTGTGGCATTAGCGTTGTGTAGGAAGTTATATATACGATTCACTAGAGCAGGCAGCAGTAGTGTGGTGAGGGGGGGCTGTGGCATCCCCTGGCTTAAGGGCCAAGTCACAAGTACAACTGCCTTGTCCCTTATAGCTACACTATTGGATGCAATGAAGATTTTATAGGTATGCAAATCAGCCTGCAAGTGCACTAGGGATGGGCCCTAATATGAGAGCGTCTCCTACAGACCTCTCTGGCGTAGGCAAAGACTGAAAATGTCATCCACAGCTACAGGGGTGACATTGGGCTGTGATTCCAGAGGACAGATGGGGCATTTGCAGCTGTCTGTAGGCAAATTTATCAGGCCCCGCCCCAAGTGCACTTGCAGGTTGATTATCCATAAAATGATGATTATCTCTGCATTGATTCAACAGTTCGTGGCCTCAAATACACGTTTCTTTTCATATTAAAGGCCCTTACATGGCTCTGTTATTGGTTTGGGAGGCAATTTGGACCTGACAGACTCCCTTTTAATGGTAGTATATTTGCAGTATCCCTGGGAGTCTAGATTTATTAAGGTATCAGCTTGAAGCCCCCACTAGCCTGAGCTAATACTTATACAACTCTCATAGAATAGTAAATCCATATGGTGTGAGCTCCCTTTAGTGTTGAGAGAATTTTTATGTTGATTTTTTTTTCTCCCGAACTGCTTAGAGGGAGCCCCTGCCAAAGTTTGTTTGAGCTTTTAGACACCCTAATAACCATAATACAGTTGGTGCTAGTAAAAGAACAGAATAGCCTTCTAAACTCTTCCAGAAATTGTGTTTTTATGGGCAATCCTTATGATAGGCTATAAATATCTGATCAGTGGGTGGCCCCCTGCACCGTTCAGGTGTATGGGGTTGCTTCCAATGCCCATACATTACCCACAGCCCCCCACCGATCAGATATGTATGGCCTATCCTAGGGATAGACGATAAAAACACAATTCTTGGACAACCCCTTTAAGGTTGGTTCCATATTGGGGCGCAATGCATTGGATGTGCACCCAGGATGTAAGACCCTATTTATTAATTGCATCTTTTTGACTCTTGTTTCAGATTTAATTCTCCTTGACCTCCAGACATGGCCAGTCTAGCAGTTTCTCCCGAAATCTCCTTGGTGGATGAACCAGTGACGATCCAAGTTTGGGGCCGCCGTCCTGAACAGGCCATCACTCTAAGGGCATGGGTAAAGGATGAGAAAGGGGAGATTTTTCACTCCAGAGCGTTCTACCTGACAGATAAAGAAGGGAAGTTGGATCTGGAGAAATCTCCGGCAACTGGTGGAGACTTCATTGGAGTCTATCCCATGGGCCTGTTCTGGGCGCTGAGGCCATCTGTCCCAAATCTAAGGCTGACGAAACGTGATGTGATAGGAAGTCCTTTTTTGGTACATCTGGAGCTATATACATCATTGGTGGTAAATCCACTTCCTGAAGATGTTCCTGCTGCCAGCAAAGTCATTGAAAGATGGTACGTGGCTCCTGGAGTCCAGAGAATACTAATAAGAGAAGGACGAATTCGAGGAGCTCTTTTTCTCCCACCAGGTAGGCACACCTTACTTCTCCTTTGTCTGTCACAGGTATAAAAAAATAAATGTAGCTGCTGACCTCTCTAGTTTTCTAATTCACTAGGAAGCTATAAATGTCATGATACAGATATAGTGGAGTTGTAGAACAGTCAGTGTTCACCCTGTCTACAAGCCTGCAATATGCTGTTTCTTCTATCTCACACTGTACTGTAGATAGACTGTCTGTCTGCTTGAATCAGTGCTGATGCTTTTGTGATCACAGGACTCCATTAACTTGCAAGTTCCTTCTACAGACAGACAGCTTGTAATTCCCTGTTTGGTTAGGATATATATTCAAGTATGAAGTATGATACAGTATATTACAAGACAAATGTAAAACAACCATCATCCCTAGGTGCAGTTAGATTTGTGAGTACATATCCCTTACTCCATAAACCATATGATCCATATGATTGATGTGTTGCTGTCAGAATAGTGTCTTCAACCTGACCACTACATGAACTAACCATCAACAGCAGCTTCCTTTTAGGTGATGGAATTGGAGTGATCGGTATATGTAAAGGAGCTGAGATGGGTTTGGCCATGGCGTCTTACCTGCCTCAGGTTTCAACTACCATATGGAACCAATGGTGTAAATAGCAACAGCCTCACTTATGATCTCCTTGTGAACAGGATGCCCTACAAAACATATTTTTATAATAGTGCTAAAGTTAAGTATACAAATAGATGTTATGGATGAAATCTTTTTTCCATTTTGTCTTCTCTTTAGGTGAAGGACCCTTTCGAGGAGTTGTTGACATGTTTGGAGGTGGTGTTGGTCTAATGGAGTTTCGTAGCAGGCCAGCCATGGTTTTGCCTCTCTTGCTCTGGCTTATTTTGCTTATGATGATTTGCCGAGGTTGTTCGGTACAGTAGATTTAAAATATTGTGAAGAAGCCGCTCAGTTACTGTCTAATCATCCAAAAGTAAGATTAAATTCTGCTTGCTTAAAAACATGTCTTAAAGGGGTTGTCCAATGAAAAACCTTTACTGATTATCCATAGGTGTAAATAGAAGATTGCTGTGGGTCCAATTACTAGTGTCCCCACCACTGGGCTCAACCAATTACTAGAATGAGTTCGTAAGTTGACAGAAAACTGTGAAAGTGCCTCCAATCTAGCTGTTGTTGGTTCTCGTATGCTTACAGGTTTCTGAACATTACAGGGCTTGCTAGAATACTATATTTTAAAGGGGTTTTCTGGCACCAAATGTATTTTTCATACTGATGACCTCTCCAAAGGAGAGGTCATTAGTATCTAAACTATAGGGGTCCGAAACACTGATTCGGCTGCCTCCGGGTGCCAGAAGCTATGCAGGAGACAGAGATGGGAAATAGGAGTTCTGCTGCTGCTCTGCTCTTCAAGTAATAGGAGCTGGGGAACTGCTGTTTCGCGCCTATTACTTGAATAGCAGCAGAGCTATCTCCACTCCTTGGATGGTCACCTCTGAAGGCACCATTCTGTGGCCACTGTGAATGGAGAGGTTGTTGTGCTTTCATGGCTCTCTCCATCCATTTTTATGGCAGTTCCAAAATAAGTTGAGTAAACATGCACACGCTGCCTCATCTCCATTCTCATCGGCTGTAAAACAGGTGGCCACGTGCCCTTTTCTTTATGTAGGAGCAGGTCCCAGAGGTGAAATCTGCACCTATAAAATAATTATGACATATCCTCCTGATATACCAAATGTCTGGGAAGATCCCCTTATCACAGTCTAATTATCAGAATATAAGGCAGTGGTGGTATCCATGTCCTGTGAACTATTACAGGTTGAATTGGCTCCAGCAACTGGTCCCAACATCTTCATACATGTATAGGTCCACAAACCAATGTCTCAACATATTCTTCCTTTTAGGTGGCAGGTGATGGAATTGGAGTGATTGGTGTATGTAAAGGAGCTGAGATGGCTTTGGCCATGGCGTCTTACCTGCCTCAGGTTTCAGCTACCATATGCATCAATGGAACCAATGCTGTGAATGGCAACAGCCTCACTTATGGTGATCTCAATGTGAATGGCATGTCCTACAATCCAGAAAGAATGCTGGTCACAGACTTTGGGTCCCTCAGCTTTATCAACGCAATGGGTGATCCAAGAAAACCAGAACACCAGGATGCTATACTTCCCCTGGAGAAAGCCAGAGGTCCAATCCTCTTTATGGTTGGAGACCAAGACCAGAACTACAACAGTTTGTTCTATGCTAGGGAAGCAATGGCAAGGGCAGAAAAGTATGGCAAGAAGGATGTATACATGCAGTGTTATCCAGGAGCGGGACATCTTCTAGAGCCTCCTGGTTCTCCTTACTGTCCAGCAACCCTGTCCCCATTCTTTACACTTCCTTTGACTTGGGGTGGAGAACTCTTGGCCCACTGTAGAGCACAGGAAACTAGTTGGAAGCAGATTCAAGAATTTCTACATAGAAATATTAAGTGCTCTCAACAGAATAAATTATGATTATTGCGAAATTTTGGAGAGATCTATGATCCTGCATCCTATGGTCAGACCAGGTCGCATTCAAAGTCACTCAAATCGCTTGATTTTCCCATTTTAATGTGAATTCAGCCTTGAAATGAGCAAGAAGTGCCCACCAAGAGCTTCCTACTTTTTAATATATGTAGATTAAAGGTTAATTTTTTTTTTTTCCAGTGCTGGATTATACAAGCTTGAATGTTGTGAATTCACGCAAAACTGATCCACATGATCTTATGTTGCACTCTAGGATCATGTGTCTAATGTCCATACAGGGAAGCTTGAAATTTTCTAATTTTATTTTTATGTTGCTTTTCTATCAATTAATTTATTTAATTAGATTATAATTAATAAAAATTTACATCAGTAAATTTTGTTGTCAAGCATGGGCTGCAATTTTATTCATTTTAAAGAGTGTGTCTACTTGTAATATCTGTGATTTCTGTTTTAGTAGATTTTACTAAAGTTTTTAAGATAGACTTTACTAAAGTGTTGCATTGCTAAACAAACAGGAATAGTACTCAGCAAATCAATTTTCTACATTCAGCCGCATAACCTGTACAAGGGGAGTCTCCCCTTCCTCACATGGAATGTAATGATGAAACCAAGGACTCAGTAACCAGATATATGCAACTGTCACCCCCTTTTGTGTCTTCACTCATTGGCTTCTAAGATGGCCATCTTTGAACTCCCACTGGAGCTGGCTCTTTCACCACTTCCCATACCACTGTGTCTGAATCTGTTTCCCAGGCAAGAATTTGGTCCTCTCATCTCAAGTCTAGACACTAGAACTAGGTCTAACTCCAGCCTGGGTCCACAGTCCAATTGCACATCCTTACTCTATGTCTGCAAATGAAGTGACTGCACACTTCCAGGTGATCACATGGTGTCCTTCTCCAGCCTGTCCTCCATGAGCCCTAGCACTTGTATGATTATTGAGACCCTCTCCCTCTAGTGGAGGTGGTCAACTTTCTGCATTACACACCTTTAATATGCTCTATAAAGATAACCGAGGTGAAGGCACCATGTAATTCTTCCTGTCACCAAAACTAACTCTACATATTTGTGTATATACTCTGTATATTGTATATACACACAAGAGTGAAGTCACATTATTATGACCACAGAGTAATAATTCTAATATCCAGAGTAACTTCTGTGTACAGCACAGACAGCCACTAGACAGGCTTGGAGTGAGTCTATAAGGTTCTGGTGGGTTGTCTCAGCCATGCTGACTGTAGTGCACCCAACATTTGCTGGAGGGTGCATGGTGGAGGAGCCACAGAGTGAATATTACAATGGAGGAGGTCCCACAGATGCTCAATTGGGTTCAAATTTGGGTTATTAGAGGACCAGGGAAGTACTTGGAAGTCTCTAACCACTGTTGGATATTTCTAGCCATGTGACAAGTCGCGTTGTCTTGCTGGAAGATTCTATTTGCCTCAAGGAAGACAAGCAGTATGTATGGGTGTACGTGATCTTCAAGGATAGATTAATTCCCAAATCAGTTCAGAGCACCTTACACATGGATGCGTGGGCCCAGAGGATGCCATGAAAATTTTTCCCCAGACCATAAGCCTGACGCTTTGCGTTCTCCCAGCAAAGGTTTGTTCTCTGACGTTTCTTGCCTGCCATGCCAATGTGTCATCCATTCAATGAAGCAGAAAATGCGACTCATCGGAGATGGCAAAACTTTGCCGATCAGTAGTGGTCCAATTCCAATGCGGTCATGCAAATTGAAGCCCTTTTTTTCTATGTACCTTTGTTAACATAGGTGCAATGATCATCTGTCTGCTTAGGAGCCCCATACACATTAGGGTTCACTGTACTGTTGTTTCAGACACGTCTGGTAGTCCCATGGTTCATCTTCACAGTGAGCCGCACCACTATAGCATGTTGGTCAGCCCTTCCACAACTTCATAGCCAACATTCACCTCTCACATCACCAGCACGTGGTGCTCTGCAGTTTCTATGTTGGTTATTCCCACTCGCGACCCACCACTTTCACCATAGCAGCACGAGAACAGTTAGTAAACTGCGCTTTGTGCACAATAATAATTCCTTTTTTGCAACTCTAATAAATTGCCTCTTTTACACGATAACAACAAGCGATATGTGTTCAGATAACCTATTGCACAACTTACATAACCGCCAAGCCACGTCACTTTCTTCATGAGCTACACACTGCCAATGTGGAAAGTAGGAGGTGGTCATAATAATGTGATGGGACTGTGTATAACTGTTGTGTGCAAGGAAATGGTCGGATATCTGCAAAATTATCTATAGAAATATCGTAATACCTCCCAGGGAATTAGCAGAACAATCAGCTTGGGGACATTGGTCACTTGTGCCTGCACTTTCAGCACATGATGACCTTTGTCTTGCAGGTTATAGGCATGTATCCTATTCCGGATTCTAACAGAGAGTATAGGCTGGGACTAGGAGACAGAAACACAGGTAAATTTAAAGATTCTATAAAATCTACATGAACCATTATATACTGTATATACAGTGTTTTGCGAAAGTATTCGGCCCCCTTGAAGTTTTCAACCTTTTGCCACATTTCAGACTTCAAACATAAGGATATAAAATTTTGATTTTTTTGGTGAAGAATCAACAAGTAGGACACAATCGTGAAGTGGAACGAAATTTATTGGATATTTTAAACTTTTGTAAAAAATAAAAAACTGAAAAGTGGGGGGCGCCAAATTATTCGGCCCCCTTAGGTTAATACTTTGTAGCGCCAGCTTTTGCTGCGATTACAGCTGCAAGTCGCTTGGGGTATGTCTCTATCAGTTTTGCACATCAACAGACTGAAATTCTTGCCCATTCTTCCTTGGAAAACAGCTGGAGCTCAGTGGATGGAGAGCGTTTGTGAACAGCAGTTTTCAGCTCTTTCCACAGATTCTCGATTGGATTCAGGTCTGGACTTTGACTTGGCCATTCTAATACCTGGATACGTTTATTTGTGAACCATTCCATTGTAGATGGAAGAAAAGCAGGCCCAAACCATGATGCTGCCACCACCATGTGTGACAGTGGGGATGGTGTGTTCAGGGTGATGAGCTGTGTTGCTTTTATGCCAAACATATCGTTTTGCATTGTGGCCAAAAAGTTGGATTTTGGTTTCATCTGACCAGAGCACCTTCTTCCACATGTTTGGTGTGTCTCCCAGGTGGCTTGTGGCATACTTTAAACGAGACTTTTTATGGATATCTTTGAGAAATGGCTTTCTTCTTGCCACTTTTCCATAAAGGCCAGATTTGTGCAGTGTACGACTGATTGTTGTCCTATGGACAGACTCTCCCACCTCAGCTGTAGATCTTTGCAGTTCATCCAGAGTGATCATGGGCCTCTTGGCTGCATCTCTGATCAGTCTTCTCCTTGTTTGAGATGAAAGTTGAGAGGGACGGCTGGGTCTTGGTAGATTTGCAGTGGTCTGATACTCCTTCCATTTCAATATGATCGCTTGCACAGTGCTCCTTGGGATGTTTAAAGTTTGGGAAATCTTTTTGTATCCAAATCCGGCTTTAAACTTCTCCACAACAGTATCATGGACCTGCCTGGTGTGTTCCTTGGTCTTCATGATGCTCTCTGCGCTTTAAACAGAACCCTGAGACTATCACAGAGCAGGTGCATTTATATGGAGACTTGATTACACACAGTTGGATTATATTTATCATCATCAGTCATTTAGGACAACATTGGATCATTCAGAGATCCTCACTGAACTTCTGGAGTGAGTTTGCTGCACTGAAAGTAAAGGGGCCGAATAATATTGCACTCCCCACTTTTCAGTTTTTTATTTTTTACAAAAGTTTAAAATAACCGATAAATTTCGTTCCACTTAACAATTGTGTCCCACTTGTTGTTGATTCTTCACCAAAAAATTAAAATTTTATATCTTTATGTTTGAAGCCTGAAATGTGGCTAAAGGTTGAAAAGTTCAAGGGGGCCGAATACTTTTGTAAGGCACTGTACATATATGTATATATATATATATATATATATATATATATATATATAAAATGAGTTTCTGTCTGTCTGTTCTTTATGCGTGACCAAACGACTGGGCCGATCCTCACCAAATTTGGCACACATGTACATCAGGTGTCGTAAATATTCCGGGAATATTTTAGACCGGGTCTCAGCTCTCTAGGACGTACCGTTCCTGAGATACAGTATTCCCAAAAAAAAATGACCTGCATTAGCTAATACAAGTCTGCAGGTCTTTCACTCATATTCCAACTGCCATACACACGGTCACATGTCCCTTATCAGCCAATAGAAGCTCACAGGCACTTACTCTCCTCAGGCACACAGGTTTCCATAGCAACCAAGCTATTTATGACCTGTATTAGTCAATAGCAGTTTGCAGGTCCTTAAACATTCAGTGATATCACGTGTATCAGCTAATATAAGTTCACATTTAATTTACCAGGTTTCCATAACAACACAGCCATAAATAGACTGTACCTATACTAGACTCAGTGGCGTAACTAGGAATGGCTGGGCCACAGGGTGAACATTTGACATGGCCCCCCGCACAAACCGCATTCATGTACACACTATTATGCCCCATAGTAGCCCCTACACACACTATTATGCCCCATAGTGGCCCCTGCACACACTATTATGCCCCATAGTAGCCCCTATACACACTATTATGCCCCATAGTGGTCCCTGTGCACACTATTATGCCCCATAGTGGCCCCTGCACACAGTATTATGCCCTATAGTGGCCCCTGCACACACTATTATGCCCCATAGTGGCCCCTGCACACACTATTATGCCCCATAGTGGACCCTTCATATAGTATTATGCGCACTCCCCGCTACCTCTTCAATTTTGGACCAGATGTCACGTGAGCCAGGCATGCATCGTGACGCATAATGACGTCGGACTGGCCCACCAACGTCTGGGACGTCACCAAGGAGGCCCGAAGCCTGCTGGAGCGCAGAAGAGGTAAGTAACAATATTTTTTATGTTCCCTCAACTCCACTGGGCCTCTGATCATTATACTCTGGGGTCTGAAAAGCCTGTCTCCAATCTGACAAGGCATTGTCAGCCACATGCACACAGCTGCACTCCATGTTTCCATAGCAACCCAGCCATTTTTCTTCACTGCTGTAGGTCAGCTTTAAAAGGGGAGGGGCTGTGGATGACATTGTTACACAAGATCACATATACACAGCTTTACTCCAGGTTTGCCATACCAACCAATTGCAGGTTTTTCACTGATATCCAAACATGATCACATGACGCTTATGGACCAATGGAAAATCGCAGGTTCTTCAGTCTTGAGATACACACAGCTTCACACCAGGTTTCCATAGCAACCAAGCTATTTATGACCTGTATGAGTCAATAGCAGTTCACAGGTCCTTAAATATTCAGTCATATGACATTATTTATAAGCATAATTATATTACACACAGTTTTACTATAAATGAAGGACTACTATTCACCACCGTATCTTTACAGCTGCTACTAATATTCCTATGTTACTACTACAATCCACACCATGTTATGCTGCCGCTGATACTTCTACACCTATGCTACTATTCCGGGGTCACTTCTACAGCTACTCCTATCCACTGTATCTATCTACCTATCTATGCAAAAAAAATAAATAAAAAATTCTGACAGCACATCCCAATGTGAACAGGTACAAGCTACTGTGGTAATATTACAAGTACAAAAATGCAGCAGTCTCTTCACACAGCACCAGGACATATAAAGAACAGAGATGGAAACTGCATTACTGCTATTATTGGCACATATAGATAAACTAATAAAGTCTATAGACTACATATATAAATTAGAGGCTCTTGGTTATACACATTTGATCAAACAGTAAGAAGCCCTGTACCTGCCACGACAAGGCAACCTCATTTAGGTGGGACCCTACACTAAATACACAGACTTCTCTTGGACCCAGAACAGGTCTACAATGTGAAGATCTTTAAGTTGTGATATCCCCTCTGCTACTTTTTTACCTGTACCTTTCTATCTGTACCTACTGTCACTGTAATGCCCCTACCTTGGAGCATTTGTATATATTATATGTGTATTTGTATTGCTTATCTTTGCTGCTGTAACACACTGAATTTCCCCATGGTGGGGCTATTAAAGGATTATCTTATCTCATCTTATATGGCCTAGTACTGTGTCAGTGGCTGCCTGCTGAATTTTTTGCATACATGGAGGTGTAGTTCCCTCTAGTTGGACTTGCACTCCCTTCAATTGTACCGGTCTATTTAATTGGAATAGAGGATGCGCTTCAGTTTCCCATTTGCCCAAGGCCATTTTAAATAGAGTATGACTCTGGATCCTACTTGCTCTGTGTTCACATTGTAGACCTGTTCTGGGTCCAAGAGAGGTATGTTTATTGCCCTGGGTTCACACTGTAGATTTACAGTGGGTACGGAAAGTATTAAGACCCACTCTTCACTCTTTGTTTCATTGCAGCCATTTGCTGAAAGCAAAAAAGTTCATTTTATTTCTCATTATTGTACACTCAGCTCCCCATCTTGACAGAGAAAAACAGAAATGTAGATATTTTTGCAAATTTATTATAAAAGAAAAACTGAAATATCACATGGTCATAAGTATTCAGACCCTTTGCTCAGTATTGAGTAGACGCCCCTTCCTTTTGAGCTAGTACAGCCATGAGTCTTCTTGGGAATAATGCAACAAGTTTTTCACATCTGGATTTGGGGATCCTCTGCCATTCTTCCTTGCAGATCCTCTCCAGTTCCATCAGGTTGGATGGTGAACATTGGTGGAGCCATTTTCAGGTCTCTCCAGAGATGCTCAATTGGGTTGAGGTCAGGGCTGTGGCTGGGCCAGTCAGGAATGGTCACAGAGTTGTTCCAAAGCCACTCCTTTGTTATTTTAGCTGTGTGTTTAGGGTCATTGTCTTGTTGGAAGATGAACCTTCGGCCCAGTCTGAGGTCCAGAGCACTCTGGAAGAGGTTTTCTTCCAGGATATCTCTGTACTTGGCCGCATTCATCTTTCCTTCAATTGCAACCAGTCGTCCTGTCCCCATAGCATGATGCTGCCACCACCATGTTTCACTGTTGGGATTGTATTGGGCAGGTGATGAGCAGTGCCTGGTTTTCTCCACACATACCGCTTAGAATTAACGCCAAAAAGTTCAATCTTCGTCTCATCAGACCAGAGAATCTTATTTCTCATAGTCTGGGAGTCCTTCATGTGTTTTTGGCAAACTCTATGCGGGCTTTCATATGTCTTGCACTGAGAAGAGGTTTCCTTTGGGCCGCTCTGCCATAAAGCCCCGACTGGCTGCAGTGATAGTTGTGGACTTTGTGGAACTTTCTCCCATCTCCCTACTGCATCTCTGGAGCTCAGCCACAGTGATCTTTGGGTTCTTCTTTACCTCTCTCACCAAGGCTCTTCTCCCACGATTGCTCAGTTTGGCTGGACGGCCAGGTCTAGGAAGAGTTCTGGTCGTCCCAAACTTCTTCCATTTAAGGATTATGGAGGCCACTGTGCTCTTAGGGACCTTGAGTGCTGCAGAAATTCTTTTGTAACCTTGGCCAGATCTGTGTCTTGCCACAATTCTGTCTCTGAGCTCCTTGGGCAGTTCCTTTGACCTCATGATTCTCATTTGCTCTGACATGCACTGTGAGCTGTGAGGTCTTATATAGACAGGTGTGTGCCTTTCCTAATCAAGTCCAATCAGTTTAATTAAACACAGCTGGACTCCAATGAAGGAGTAGAACCATCTCAAGGAGGATCAGAAGGAAATGGACAGCATGTGAGTTAAATATGAGTGTCACAGCAAAGGGTCTGAATACTTTCCGTACACACTGTATTTTGGGTCCAAGAGAGGTCTGTTTATTTGGTGTAGGGTCCCACCTGAATGAGGTCGCTTTGTCAGGGCAGGGACAGGGAATTGGTTGTTGTCCTGTCCTGAAGTTTTCTCAGTGTGATGTAAGGAGACGGTTATTGTACAATTGAGCGGAGGCTCTAGGACTTTTTGGGTACCTCTAGTATGGATAGAAGATGAGATATGGCAGGACATGGAGGTATGCAGGTTCTCTATGGTATCCTATAGTACATTTACCACAGATGTTACAGCTGGGCCTGTAGCCTGGATACAAGATGAGATACAGCAGGACATGGAGGTATACAGGTTCTGTATGGTATCCTGCAGTACATTTACCACAGATGTTACAGCTGGGACTGTAGTCTGGATACAAGATGAGATACGGCAGGACATGGAGGTATACAGGTTCTGTATGGTATCCTGCAGTACATTTACCACAGATGTTACAGCTGGGACTGTAGTCTGGATACAAGATGAGATACGGCAGGACATGGAGGTATACAGGTTCTGTATGGTATCCTGCAGTACATTTACCACAGATGTTACAGCCGGGCCTGTAGATCCTACACACTTTTAGGTTGGTGAACCTGGTGTTCCAGCTGGTCCTATAAATGCTCAATTACTGGGAAACCCTTGTGTGTGTGGGTGAGCATTATCCTGCTGGTGCCAGTTGTCCACCCTGCCATGAGATGAAACACATGTGGCAGCAGGATGTCCTGTACATATCACTGAGCTGTTAGTGTCCTTGTATGACTACTAGGGGTGACCGACTGTCCTATGTGATGGCTCCCCACATAATAACACCAGCAGGGGGCAGTGTGTCACTCTACAGCAAAGGCAGGATTGAAGAGCACACCATGAGGCCTCCATACTCCAACCCAACTGTCATCAATACAGTTCCAGTCCATAGCAGTCCGGGTTTCTTGTTCAAAACACTATTGCAAATAAAGATGACAGTGGCTGGCTGTCAGTGACAGGACGCATAAGGGGAATGGTGACACGAAATTTCTTTCCACTAAGCGCCTGGAAATGGTCGAGACAGGGGGTATAATGAAGGTGCCAAGGATTGTTGGAGCTGCTCGTGCTTGTTGGCAGATCATTCAATCATCTTTTCTTTTTTTTTTTCAATTCAAAAGTTTTATTAGTTTTTAAAGTCAAAATAAAAAAAACAAATAACAAATAAGCATAGACAAGCAATGAAACAACAAAGACAAATGTGTGTAAACAATACAAGTCAGCAAAATAGACCAAATGGGCAACAAAACAGAAGAAGAGTGGGGGAGTAAGAAGGGAGAGGGGGAAAAAGTGAGGAGCGAAGAGAGAATGGGGAGGAAGAGAGAAAAGAAAAAAAAAGGGGGAGGAGAGGTAATGGGCCAGGAAAAGACCCTACAACAGTCTCGGACCAGACTCCCATCAGCGAGGGCGCAATCAGTGGCGTAACTAGGAATGGCTGGGCCCCAAGGCGAACATTTGACATGAGGCCCCCCACCCCCGAACCGCTGCCCCCAACTGTCCCCCCCGGACCGCCCTCTCCAACCCCCCCCCCCCAAAAAAAAAACGCATTCCTGCGCAGACTATTATGTGCCATAGTGGCTCCTGCACACAGTATTATGCCCCATAGTGGCCCCTGCACACAGTATTATGCCACATAGTGGCCCCTGCACACAGTATCATGCCCCATAGTGGCCCCTGCACACAGTATCATGCCCCATTGTGGCCCCTGCACACAGTATCATGTCCCATAGTGACCCCTGCACACAGTATCATGCCCCATAGTGGCACCTGCACACAGTATCATGTCCCATAGTGGCTCCTGCACACAGTATCATGCCCCATAGTGGCTCCTGCACACAGTATCATGCCCCATAGTGGCCCCTGCACACAGTATTATGCCCCATTGTGGCCCCTGCACACAGTATTATATCCCATAGTGGCCCCTGCACACACTATTATTCCCCATAGTGGCCCCTGCACTGAGTATTTTGCCCCATAGTGGCCCCTGCACACACTATTATATGTCCCATTGTGGACCACCCATGAACAATTATTATACAGTCATGGCCAAAAGTTTTGAGAATGACACAAATATTATATTTTCACATGATCTGCTGCCCTCTGGTTTTTATGTGTGTCAGATGTTTTTATCACATACAGAAATATAATTGCATTCATATTATGAGTAACAGAAGCTTATATTGACAGTTAGAATGAGTTAATGCAGCAAGTCAATATTTGCAGTGTTGACCCTTCTTCTTCAGGACCTCTGCAATTCTCCCTGGCATGCTCTCAATCAACTTCTGGACCAAATCCTGACTGATAGCAGTCCATTCTTGCAGAATCAATGCTTTAATTTTGTCTGAATTTGTTGCTTTTTGTTTGTCCACCCGTCTCTTGATGATTGACCACAAGTTCTCAATGGGATTAAGATCTGGGGAGTTTCCAGGCCATGGACCCAAAATCTCTATGTTTTGTTCCCTGAGCCATTTAGTTATCACCTTTGCTTTATGGCAAGGTGCTCCATCATGCTGGAAAAGGCATTGTTGAGCGCCAAACTGCTCTTGGACGGTTGGGAGAAGTTGCTCTTGGAGGACATTCTGGTACCATTCTTTATTCATGGCTGTGTTTTTAGGCAAGACTGTGAGAGAGCCGATTCCCTTGGCTGAGAAGCAACCCCACACATGAATGGTTTCAGGATGCTTTACAATTGGCATGAGACAAGACTGGTGGTAGCGCTCACCTCTTCTTCTCCGAATAAGCTGTTTTCCAGATGTTCCAAACAATCGAAGAGGGGATTCATCAGAGAAAATGACTTTACCCCAGTCCTCAGCAGTCCACTCCCTGTACCTTTTGCAGAATATCAGTCTGTCCCTGATGTTTTTTCTGGAGAGAAGTGGCTTCTTTGCTGCCCTCCTTGAGACCAGGCCTTGCTCCAAGAGTCTCCGCCTCACAGTGCGTGCAGATGCACTCACACCTGCCTGCTGCCATTCCTCAGCAAGCTCTGCACTGCTGGTAGCCCGATCCTGCAGCTGAAACACTTTTAAGAGACGGTCCTGCCGCTTGCTGGTCTTTCTTGGGCGCCCTGGAGCCTTTTTGGCACCAATGGAACCTCTCTCCTTGAAGTTCTTGATGATGCGATAAATTGTTAACTGAGGTGCAATCTTTCTAGCTGCAATACTCTTCCCAGTTAGGCCATTTTTGTGCAGTGCAATGATGACTGCACGTGTTTCTTTAGAGATAACCATGGTTAACAGAAGAGAAAAAATGATGGCAAGCACCAGCCTCCTTTTAAAGTGTCCAGTGGTGTCATTCTTACTTAATCATGACAGATTGATCTCCAGCCCTGTCCTCATCAACACCCACACCTGTGTTAATGGAGTAATCACTGAAACGTTGTTAAGTGGTCCTTTTAAGGCAGGGCTGCAATGATGTTGAAATGTGTTTTGGGGGATAAAGTTCATTTTCTAGGCAAATATTGACTTTGCAAGTAATTGCTGTTAAGCGGATCACTCTTTATAACATTCTGGAGTATATGCAAATTGCCATTAGAAAAACTGAAGCAGTAGACTTTGTAAAAATTAATATTTGTATCATTCTCAAAACTTTTGGCCATGACTGTACTCTGGGGTCTTTTCAGACGCCCAGAGTATAATGATCGGAGACAAAGGGGAGGATAGAAACATAAAAAAACAACGTTGCTTACCTGTTCCTCGCTCCGGTCCACTCCCTGCTACTTCGGCCTTCTTCAATGTTGGACCAGGCTGGCGTCACGTGATGCAGGCCGGCGTCGCGACGCAAAATGATGTCCGCTGACGTCTGGGACGTCACCAAACAGGCCTGAAGCCTGTAGGAGAGGTAAGTACATTGTTTTTATGTTCCCTCACCTCCTCTGGGCCTCCGATTATTATACTCCGGGGCCTTTTCAAAGACCCCGGAGTATAGCGATAGCAGTGTTTGTGGGGTTCGGCCTGCGGTATCACATACCTATCCCCGCTCCTACTCACAGCCACCTCCGCAGAATCGGAAGCGCAGGCGGCCGTGAGCAGGACCCCGGGGAATGGTAAGTATATAGGGTCCGTTACCTGCTGGGGTTACTCCAGTATTAAAAAAAAAAAAAAAGCATCGGGGGCCCGCGGGGCCCCGTAATGTCCCGAGCCCTGTGGCAGCTGCTACCGCTGCTACCCCGGTAGTTACAGCCCTGGGCGCAATCACCCCGGGGATCGCCGGGGGAATGTAAATCAAGGAGATACAGGAAGACCAGCAGTGTCGAGCCGTCGTCCCTAAGGCCGGCTCCAAGCCTGCATGGAGAATTCAGAACCGAGAAGCGACAGATATTCTCTAGAGCGCTGGAATTCCATCCAGTAGAACCAGGTTTTGTTGAAGGCTTTCAACCGTATCATGCAGGAAGGAGGTAAGGTTTTCCATGCGCATAATTTCATTGACCTTCAAAATCCAGAGGGAGAGAGGGGGAGGCTCTGTACGCTTCCAAAACTGCGGTATGCAAGCTCGGGCCGCCAGAATCAAGAAGCGAAGTAAGGAACGCTTGTATGTTCGCACCGGAGACTCGCAATGATGAAGGAGGAACAGAGCAGGGCCTAGAAAATGAGATGTTTCAGTGACCTGAAGAATGATTCTCTTAACTCCCTCCCAGAACGGGGCAAGAACAGTACAAGTCCAGAAAGTATGAAACATGGTGCCCTCCTCCAACCCGCATCTCCAACAGGTAGGTGTGACCAAGGGGAAGAGTGAATGCAATTTCGTGGGAACCCTATACCACCTAGATAGGAGCTTGAAACTTGCCACTTGGTAGAAGTCTCATGGGTGAGACAGAATATACATTCGCTCTTGGGAAGAGAGAGTGCCAGATCCGACTCCCATGTCAATATGTAGCAAGGAACTGCCTCGGGCGGAGGTGTAATCAAGATCTTGTAGACAGCCGAAAGGGAATGACGCAGAGGCTCGTTACCGATGCAGAGGTGTTTGAAAGGCGTGTATGCAGTCGCAAAATTTGTAGGAGCTGGGAGAGAGGAGCTGCATCAAGCTATCAAGGGGAGGAAGAGAATTAGAATGTGATGCCCCCGGGGTCAACCCGAATCATTCCAAAGATGGGAGACCCGAAACAAACCATGGCGTTGCCAACTACGAAACACCCTGTCTCATTCAATCCTCTTTACTGGTGATCTGTCTGGACCTTCCGGAGTGTGTTTGTCTTGCGTGTTCTCATATAACCACTGCTGCCAACACTATATCAGAACGGTCTAGATGGTAAGAAATTTGTCAAAACCAACCATCCTGCTTCTCTCAGTCCCATGATGCGCCCTTATCCAAAGTCTATCAACTGGGCAAAATGTCTTTTAGTCCATCGTAGAGACATTTCTAGCAATCTATGATCTATCACCAAAAGTTACACTACCCAAAAGTAGTCTCTGAGAACCTTTTCATAGGACAGTCAAGGAAGCACTTATACTGTACACCCCATACCTCTCAACTGTCCCAGATTCAGCGGGAAAATCCCAGATTCCAGGTCCTGTCCCACTGTCCCGGTCGGCGGGAGGTATATCCCGGCCTCAACTCACCAGTGTCTGGAGTACGCAGATGAGTTAAATATAGTGGTGAATCAGAAAGAAATCCACTCTCTGCTTCACCATCCCGTCCCTGTGTGTTCCGGGAGCTACAGTATAGGCGTGATGAGTGACATCATAATATGGCGCCTGCAGCTCCCTGAAGCCTCCAGGAGCAAAGACTTCTACAGAACAGCAGGGGAGCGAGGAGAGGTGAGTATCAGTGTTTTTTATGTTTAGTTGCTACCAGGATAGGGTCATAATATTGTGGGGGAAGCTAGAGAGGGGAACATTAAACTGGGGCCAGAAGGAGGGGGACATTAAACTAGGGGCAACGGGAGGGGGACATGAAACTGTGAGGGCAGATGGAGGGAGCACATTAAACTGGGGGCAACTGGAGGAAAACATTAAATTGTGAGGGCAGATAAAAGGGGACATGAAACTGTTGGCAGCTGGAGGAGGACATTAAACTGTGGGGGTAGCTGGGGGGACAATAAACTGGGGGCAACAGGAGGGGAACATTAAACTGTGGGGACAGCAGGAGAGGAACTTTATACTGTGGGGGCAATTATTATAATGTGAGGGCATATCATGTTAGGCTGATTGTAAGGGCAATATACAGTGTGGGGGCACAAAGAGAAATCGATGGGAAAAGGATGAAGTCAAAGTAGAAGTGGGTGGGGTTAAATTTGCCACTGAGCACATTTCGTCCCTCTTTCTGTCCTTGGGAGGTATGACACCCTCTTGTGGTAAGTCTCAGTGTCCAGTCAGACCACACCTGTAATCATTTACATACCTGCCTGAGACTTCACTGCAAGATGAGTTTTGCATGAAGCTGACATTTTTTTCTGGGTGCTATCGATCTACCTATCACTATCTATCTATCTATCTATCTATCTATCTATCTATCTATCTCATATCTATCTATCTATCTCATATCTATCTATCTATCTATCTATCTATCTATCTATCTATCTATCAGTTTTGTTATTTTGTGGTACTGTCCCCTTAATACAAGTCGAGTGTGGATTTTGCTAGCAGGGCTGTGGGTTGGATCGTTCTTCTCCACTCCCTCTCCAAGCTTCCTTACCATGAGCCCTGACAATCCGCCTCTTTCTCCATTACTGTATCCAGTGGACTGGCAGACACTTTCCCAGAGACACATATGGGATATATATACCATGTATTACAGTTCCTAAGCAGATCCCCGTATACCGTAGTGCAGGAATATTATATCTGGATCCAGGATACTGCAAGGTTAGACACAGATCTACATTTTATCCTGCATGTCGGCGTAGTACAGCTTATTGCATTATTTTTAGTAACCAGATTTATAATGTCTGCTGAATTCCTTAAAGGGGAACACTACTTTTGTTAAAATATACAGTATATATATTGAATATCTTTGTGAATACTGGAGCAGATTTATTTATGTTATTTCACCTAAATGTGGAGTAATATGTACCAAAGTTTGATGCAATTTTGGAGCAAAATGTTGTATGTCGGGCCCCATGCACACAACCACAGTTGTTTTCCATATATCGTATGTAATTGCAGATAGTATACAGACCCAGTCATTTCTGTGGCCCCATACACACGTCCATAGTTTTTACTGATTCGAGCCGTATAAACTATTTGCATATTATGGAGCAGGTCCAATTCTTGTCTGCATTTGGGGCACAGACGCACAGAAACAATTGTAGGGCCTAATACAAGTCTTTTTGCAGATCTGTGTTTGTGGATAACATACTGATGTAATGTGGATGTGTTTTTTATGGATTTGTATTTGCGAACAGTAAAAACCACTACGGTCGTGTTTATGTAGCCTAATTTTGGGTCATTTTTTTCTGATGAGCTCAATAAGGGAGTGTGGTTTAGTTAAAAGTGGGCGTGGCTTATGAAAAGGAACTGATAAATCTGGTGCAGTTTCAGACTGCCTAAGTTTACACTGACTATTAGTAAATATGGGCCATTGATTTTCTTATTAGGTTCTACTTTTTGATTTTATTATGGCTTATTTTATTCTTTGGTGAAACAGAAAGCAAACGTCAAAATTCCTTAAGAATAATAATTTTTGATGATTTATTTTATTTTTTTTACATTTCATGGCGTATTTTGCCTCTTTGGCATTTTTTCAAAACCGGAAGTGACCCTGAACAGCTGAAAGGCCACTTCAATCAGATAATTATGGACTATCCTACGGAAACTGAAATTCTGGACAACCCCTTTAAGGCTGGTTTACATATTGGGGGAGAAATGCATTGATTTGCAGGATGTAAGACATTATTTGATATTAATTGCGTCTTGTTGACTCTTGTCTCAGACTTAAGACTCCTTGACCTCCAGACATGGCCAGTCTAACAGTTTCTCCTGAAATCTCCTTGGTGGATGAACCAGTGATGATCCAAGTTTGTGGCCTCCGTCCTGGACAGGCCATCACTCTAAGGGCATGGCTAAAGGATGAGAAGGGGGAGATATTCCACTCCAGAGCATTCTACCAGACAGATAAGGAAGGGAAGTTGGATCTGGAGAAATCTCCAGCAACTGGTGGAGACTTCATTGGAGTCTATCCCATGGGCCTGTTCTGGGCACTGAGACCATCTGTCCCAAATCTAAGGCTGATGAAACGTGATGTGATGGGAAGTCCTTTTTTGGTACATCTGGAGCTATATACATCATTGGTGGTAAATCCACTTCCTGAAGATGTTCCTGCTGCCAGCAAAGTCATTGAAAGATGGTACGTGGCTCCTGGAGTCCAGAGAATATTAATAAGAGAAGGACGAGTGCGAGGAGCTCTTTTTCTCCCACCAGGTAACTAGCTTCTGACAGATATAGGAAAAAAACTATATACACTTAGCTGGGCAAGTTCCTTAGGTACAGAACCTTGTGAAGTCTTTCCCTTCAAAATTCAGTGCTGCTGACTTCACTATTTTCCCAATTCACTAATATAAAGCTATTAATGTCATTTTACAGGTACAGTGAAGCTGTGGAACAGTCACTGGTCATTCTGTGTACGAATCTGCTAACGTTCACCCCTTCTCTCACTGTAGATACTGTTTGAATGTGTGCTGATGCTGCTGTGATCACAGGACTTAGCTTGTTCCTTCTACAGACAGACATCTTGTCTTTCCCTGTATGGTTAGGATATATTGAAGTATTTTTAATGTATGACTATGTATTACATATATATATCTTGTTTTTCCATCTTCTCATTAGGTGAAGGACCCTTTCCAGGAGTTATTGACATGTTTGGAGGTGTCGGTGGTCTACTGGAGTTTCGTAGCAGCCTTTTGGCCAACCGTGGTTTTGCCTGTCTTGCTCTGGCTTATTTTGCCTATGATGACTTGCCTAGCTTCCTCGGTGTAGTGGATTTAGAATATTTTGAAGAAGCCGCTCAGTTTCTATGTAGTCATCCAAAAGTAGGTTGGAATTCTTCTTGCTAAAACCAGCCACACACATAAGATTTTTGTTGTCCAAGATTTCGACCAACGAAAAGCTGCCTATTGGACATGTAGATGCTGCAAGCTGAAAACAGATCGGCCATGCTGGATATTTTCAGCCAGCTGTCAGATGAAAATGCTATTGTTTGGTAAATCTACCCTGCTGTGCTTCTTTTCTGGCCGAAATGGGGGGCAGTTTAGTTGCTAATGTTGCTTTTGTGATCATTGATATAAACAATTCCATCATCCGTCAGACGGCTGCAGGGTGGCCATCCAAAATCTAAAGCATGTGGCTATCTTAAAGGGATTTCCCAGAGAAAAACACTTCCCACTAATCCATAGAATAGGTGATAAATGTATGACTGTTACGGATCTAGCTGCCAAGGTCCCCACCAATGACCACAGGGGGCCAACCAATCTAGAATAAGGGTCCTGAGTCGCCTGAGTCAACTCGATAGAAACATGGCCCCATCAATGAAATCTTAGCCATTGGTAACAACCTCCTCTCCATTCACACTGGCTGCAGGACAGGGGGCCCCCGACGATAATTCTTGAAATATGTTTTGTTCCCAGAGGTAAAACCTGCATCTATAAACCATTTATGACATATCTTCTGGATATGCCTTAAAGATCTGAAATTGGAAGATCCCTTTATCACAGTTACATAAAGCAATGGCAGTATCAATGACCTTTGAACTATTACAGGTCGATTTGGCCACCAACGGGTTATAATGATACATGTATAGATCCATGAGTCAATGTCACAACATGTTCTTCATTTTAGGTATCGAGTGATGGAGTTGGAGTTGTCTCTATATGTAAAGGAGCTGAGGTGGGTTTGGCCATGGCGTCTTACCTACCTCAGGTTTCAGCTACCATATGCATCAATGGAACCAATGCTGTGAATGGCAACAGCCTCACTTATGGTGATCTCAATGTGAATGGCATACCCTACAATGTTGAAGGAATTCTGATCACAGACTTTGGATCCCTCAGCTTTACCAACTCAATGGATGATCCGAGGAAACCAGAACACCAGGACGCTATACTTCCCCTGGAAAAAGCCAGAGGTCCCATCCTTTTTTTGGTGGGAGACAAAGACCAGAACTACAACAGTTTATTCTTTGCTAGGGAAGCAATGGCAAGGGCAGAAAAGTATGGCAAGAAGGATGTATACATGCAGAGTTATCCAGGAGCGGGACATCTCCTAGAGCCTCCAGGTTCTCCTTTCTGCCCATTCTCACAGTCCCCATTCTTTCCATTTCCTTTGACTTGGGGTGGAGAGCTCTTGGCCCACTGTAGAGCACAGGAAACTAGTTGGAAGCAGATTCAAGAATTTCTCCGTAGAAATATTAAGTGCTCTCGAAGGAACAAATTATGATCATTTCAATCTACTGGGGGATCTACAGTCACAGTGTTGGTCTGGCCCACAAGAGTACCAGAGGATCCTCCGGTGGCCCTGGCTCTAATACAATAATGGTCTAGCAGTAGCTACGCAAATTTGAAGAGTACTATGGATCATTTGCTAGGGGGTGGAGAGCAGGCCCTCAGAATCATCTCATCTGGTGGGTCCAAGGAACCTCAGTCTGACGCTGAACAGTCCTGAATCCTACAGATAGAGCTATAAATGAGGACAATTGACCGATATTGTATATTTGAGATTTGTAATTATATAATTCTAAGCTATTATTATAAGGCTATATGGATATCAAAGAGGAGGGCCCTCTGCTCCAGTTCCCCTCTATATGAGCCAACCAATTTCTACATAGATGACCTTTCATGACGGGGGCTTTTTCTATGACAGGGGTCTCAGCAGAAGATCCGGAGCTCCCATATTAACTATATGGGAGTGTGTGAAATCCTGTCTTCAGCTAGCCTAGCACACATGACCAGGCCTCATTCGAAGTCACTAAAATCGATTTACTTTTCCATTTTAAGAGTAATCAAGTTTTATTGAAATTTTATATGTAACAAAACATACATACAAGAATGTGCATAAACTATGCCATAAGCCCGTGTTACTTTTAAATTTTAATGTGGATTAACACCAAAACTGATCACGTGATTTTATGCTAAACTGTATGGGCCTAATGCCCATACATGGAAGCTCAATGGACCTTTGTTTCTACTAAAGTGGCCATTAAGTGAATATCAGAATTGAAATTTAGCAATATTATTTTTATTGTTTTTCTATCAGTTAATTTATTTAATTATATTACAATTAATTAAAAAAAGTCACAAATTTTGTTGTCAAGTGTGGGCTGCAATTATTATATTCAACTTAAAGGTGTTGTCTACTTTTACTAAAGTCTATAACATAGTTGAACAGTTAAACCAATAGGAACAGTACAGTACTCAGCAAATCAATAGTAGAGTCCCAGCCTTCAACCAAATACCTGCGCTAGGGGAGCATAATGATGGAACTGACAACTCAGTCCTTAAGTGGTAACCCTGTATAATGTGCAACTGTGGCTCCTTTTGCTGTTCACACTCACTGGTTCCACTATCTGGAGCCATGCTGACCGTAGTGCATCCCAGGATGGCAGCGTGAACGTGATGATCGAGGTGGTCCCTGATATTCAATTGGGTTCAAGTCTGGGGATGTACTTGGAAGTCTTGGTCATGCTCTTCCAACCACTGGCAGAAATCTCTAGCTGTGTCACCTATTGTATTGTCTTGCTGAAAGATTCCATCTGCCTTGGGGAAGACAAACAGCATCTATCACAAACAAGGTGTATGTGTTCTGCAAGGATGAATTCATGTCCAAATCGGTTTCAGAAATATTCACACCCTTGGCCTGAAAGCCAATAATCATCCCTTTTTGCATCTCTGACAAATCACCCCTTTTACCCATGACAACAAGTGATATGTGTTTAGACAACCTATTGTCCACCTTATACACCCACCAAGCCAGCCCACCATGTTACTTCCCTCATGGGCTACATGCTTCTGACATCGAAAGATGGAGGTGGTCATAATAATGGGACTTGATTGTATATACAGATACAGATTATGGGGGGGCGAGCATACTGTGAATTTATAATATACAATATATACATACTTAAAGGGGTTGTCCAGGCAAAAAATTTATATTTTAAATAGGTTGGGAGAGGTGAAATAAAAAATAAAAATCGAGACCCAAAGAACACCCACCCTCAGACTTATGGAGTAAACTGAGTAAATGTACCTTAAGGGACATTATCCAGGCGGGACTACCACTGGAGGAACGCCAGTTTAAAAACCTATTACCAGACACACCTCTCACCTTTCTACACTATGCACAATACCGAAAGATAATTCTGGAACTAAGCAAACTGGGCTCACTCAAAAGGCCTCTCACAGAATTTGAAAAAGGAGTTCGGAGTAGTATCCCTTCCTTTAGGAAAATAAGAAGCTGTAAGCAATTTATTCAACAACCACTGGAATGCCATATCCCAACCTTTTTGAGATCCTGGGAAAGAGATTTAAAGGTCGAACTGGAGGAAGACAAATCTAAATTCATATTCAAACATTCTCACGGTTTTTCCTCCTGTGTCAGACTCCAGGAAACTCATTATAAGATCCTGGCCAGATGGCATAAGTCGCCGGAATGGCTGCATGCTCATAACCTAGCACCCACTAGTGAGTGCTGGAGATGCAAGAAAGAAAAAGGATCGCTGTCCCACATCTGGTGGTCCTGTGAGAAAATCCTTCCTTACTGGAGACTGATCCAGGAACACATTAGAAAGATATTGGGCTGTCGCATTGTTCTCTCTCCTGAAGTCGTGTTACTATCCTGCCCTACACTGGAATTCCAACCCTCAAAACATAACTTAGCTACTTTTTTGATTGAGGCAGCAAAAATCCTCATTCCGAGATATTGGCTCCAGCAGGAGGCACCATCCATCAAGGAATGAATTAACACTGTAAACGAGGTTATGAGATTTGAAGAACAACTTAGTTGGGTAAACAGAAATCATGATTCATTCAGAAGAACCTGGGCTGCCTGGCTTAATCTGGATCTGGCCTCTGATCTGCTCAATGACATTCCGGTAGGAACCTCAGGAGATACAGAAACACGCATCCCAACACAAGGACGGAGTTCTGTCTGAGTCTTCTATACATAGTTGGGTGAGGAAAATTGCTGACTGGCGAGAGGTTCGGATGAAAATTTAGCCCTTAGAACTAGCTAATGCTTGCGAAATCCTCCCCCCCCCCCCTTCCCCTACATTCCTACACAGTAGTCTTCCCCTTAATTGAAGTTGCTGGGGTACCTGTGCGCAGACCCCCGCCCACTGCATTTGTGTATGGACTCTAATCGAATTAGGAAGGGTTCTAATACTATTAGTATTCTGTGATTATGTTTTGAGTTGAAAGTTATTCAGATGTTCTGTTTAGAATTTTTGAACAATGTTCATTAAGGTACAGGAAAAACCTGTTACACTTCTCCTTGTACTTTGTAACTGTATTATGCTGTATAAACAAATGAAAATAAATAAAAAGAGAGTTATAAAAAAAAAAAAAAAATAATAAAAATCATACTCATTACAGATGAGCGAATTGGAATTAGATCCGAATTTCAGGAAATCTTCGATTCTCCACGATTCCGAATCTCCTGATGCTTCGTGGTAACGAATATTTAGTAAGGACCTTTGTGACATCAGATGGTCACATGATGTGACTGGGTAGACGTGTCTTTGCTTGTTATCAGATCCTTCCACATGAATAAAAGTTGTCCATGCTGAAGAGAGAGAGAGAGAGAAACATGACCGCGGCATCCAAAGGCTTCCGACATTTTGCCTCCCAACCCGGCTCTCTGTAGCCCGGATATAGCTATTTATTCGCCAGGAAGTAATTTGGATCAAAGCAAATTTTTTTTGGAACTTTGAATCGAACTGCTGAATCGAACTTTTGAGAAATTCACTAATCTCTAATACTCATGTTTCCCTGGTGCTCCGGTGTCTCCCAGAGCAGTCCAGTCCATTGTTGCCTTCCCCGCCACACGTGACCGCTGAGGCCAATCAGCAGCATCAGCAAAGGGCACGTGATGTCACTACCTGGTCTCTTCCTGAGGTCGCTGAATATTTTTTTTTTCCTGGACAACTTCTTTAATAACCTACATACTTAAGTACATATAGAATAACATATTCAAAATAACTTTACAATAAGGAGAAGCTGAAAAGAATCCCTAAAAATTAGATAATGTGGCAATAAGTGGACCCTGCCCCTAAGACTTGTCACTGTAAAGGGAACTCGGGAAGTGAGACAGAAAGTACAAAGTGCTGAGAACAGTTGAGGACATATCAGTTATGCAGCATGGACCAGTCACCCATCCAGTCTTGGTGCCAACACACAGGATCAGCAAAACTGAGCAAAACAATAAGGTCAGGTTACCTGTGACCATGAGTGCGGGTGAAGTTTTTTCCTCATTTTATTGATTTTTCGGATTACGCATAAAAACAGAAATTACAACAATGACCTGCAAGGCCACAACAAGTAGAAAAACATAACAAGGCAGGAGACAAAGGTATCCATATAGTATGCGTATATCAAAGTGTGGCGGTATTCTAGTAGTCTATGGGTTATGTACATGAGCAGATAATCCTGTGCAGCTGCTGATATGATAAGTCTCACTGTGTGTAAAGATATCATTACAAGTATAGGGGTAGAAGAAAGTAACAGAAAAGGAAAACAAACATAAAAAAAGAAAGAGAAAAAAAAAGGGGAAGAATTTCTCCTTTACATCCCTTACAACCGTATATTCGTCCCATCCACCAAGTGACATGCCTACATTCAGCATGGCTGCAGTCAGGCTGAATGCACAATGGGGCTAAAACACCCCCGTTCTCAGGATTGGTGGAGGTATCAGCAGTCAGACCCCCACCAACCAGATATTTATTCTCTATCATACAGCATAAGAATAACCCCTTTAATAGTCTGTGATGTATCCCTCTGATAAGATTAGATACGCCCTTTTGGCAGCACAACGCCTATGAATTTTTAGTTACTCCGGTTTTGATATTAACCTATTCTTGGTTTAGCCTTAAAATGCTTAGAAAAATATTAACAAGATAAGTGTAATATTACTTATTCTCTAAATTTCGCAAGACGAGCTCTGCGTTGCACCTTCCTGCAGCACAGAGGAATACAGCGTCGCCTGATGATAGATTTTGACACTCTTCTCTTTGAGCAGGTATATAATATTTTTTTTTCCATGTTCTGTACTTTTACTTGCTATCTATATATTTGGGTCAGACTTGAGTTTTCAGGAATTGTTGTGAGGTCCAGTTATCTATTTGTGCTTAGAATAATTGAGTTTGGGCCGGGAAGTTCAGTCTGTATATGTGCTGGATTTACCGACATGCTGAGTTCAGATCAGCTGAGCTATGTATGGACCTGGAAATCCGGCTGATACACAGACTGTGTTCCTGGTCTGAACTCAGCCATCGGAAATCAGCCTAAGGCTAAGGCCCCACCAAAAAAGTGCTGTGGGAAAAAACGTGGCGGCAATGCATCATAGTTTTTTTTGCAGTGCTTTTCACACTGCTTCCATTATACCTATAGGGCAGTGATGGCGAACCTTTTAGAGACCGAGTGCCCAAACTGCAACCCAAAACCCACTAAATTATTGCAAAGTGCCAACACGGAAATTTAACCTTAAATTAACCAGGATCTGTTTTATATTGACCGTGCAATGTTATTACAGTATGTAATAATATCACGTCTGCTATAAAACAGATACTGTGATATAAATAGTGAAGAGCCCCAGACAGTACAATGCGCTCCACAGTGGCCCCCAGACAGTATTATATGCTCCAGAATTGCCCCACACAGTATTATATGCTCCACAGTGGCCCCCACTCAGTATTATATGCTTCACAGAGGCCCCCGCACAGTATTAGATGCTTCAGTGTCCCCCATACAGTATTAGATTCTTCAGTGTCCCCCATACAGTATTAGATGCTTCAGTGTCCCCCACACAGTATTAGATGCTTCAGTGTCCCCCACACAGTATTAGATGCTTCAGTATCTCCCATACAGTATTAGATGCTTCAGTGTCCCCCACACAGTATTAGATGCTTCAGTGTCCCCCCATACAGTATTAGATGCTTCAGTTTCCCCCCCATACAGTATTAGATGCTTCAGTTTCCCCCCATACAGTATTATATGCTTCAGTGTCTCCCATACAGTATTAGATGCTTCAGTGTCTCCCATACAGTATTAGATGCTTCAGTGTCCCCCACACAGTATTAGATGCTTCAGTGTCCCCCCCATACAGTATTAGATGCTTCAGTGTCCCCCACACAGTATTAGATGCTTCAGTGTCCCCCCCATACAGTATTAGATGCTTCAGTGTCCCCCACACAGTATTAGATGCTTCAGTTTCCCCCCCACACAGTATTAGATGCTTCAGTTTCCCCCCATACAGTATTATATGCTTCAGTGTCCCCCATACAGTATTAGATGCTTCAGTGTCCCCCATACAGTATTAGATGCTTCAGTTTCCCCCCCCCCCATACAGTATTATATGCTTCAGTGTCTCCCATACAGTATTAGATGCTTCAGTGTCTCCCATACAGTATTAGATGCTTCAGTGTCCCCCATACAGTATTAGATGCTTCAGTGTCCCCCACACAGTATTAGATGCTTCAGTGTCCCCCACACAGTATTAGATGCTTCAGTGTCCCCCATACAGTATTAGATGCTTCAGTGTCTCCCATACAGTATTAGATGCTTCAGTGTCCCCCACACAGTATTAGATGCTTCAGTGTCCCCCCATACAGTATTAGATGCTTCAGTGTGTCCCCCATACAGTATTAGATGCTTCAGTGTCCCCCACACAGTATTAGATGCTTCAGTGTCCCCCCCACACAGTATTAGATGCTTCAGTGTCCCCCACACAGTATTAGATGCTTCAGTGTCCCCCACACAGTATTAGATGCTTCAGTGTCCCCCCCACACAGTATTAGATGCTTCAGTGTCCCCCACACAGTATTAGATGCTTCAGTGTCCCCCACACAGTATTAGATGCTTCAGTGTCTCCCATACAGTATTAGATGCTTCAGTGTCCCCCACACAGTATTAGATGCTTCAGTGTCCCCCCCACACACAGTATTAGATGCTTCAGTGTCCCCCCCACACACACAGTATTAGATGCTTCAGTTTCCCCCCCCCCATACAGTATTAGATGCTTCAGTGTCCCCCACACAGTATTAGATGCTTCAATGTCCCCCACACAGTATTAGATGCTTCAGTGTCCCCCACACAGTATTAGATGCTTCAGTGTCCCCCCATACAGTATTAGATGCTTCAGTGTCCCCCACACAGTATTAGATGCTTCAGTGTCTCCCATACAGTATTAGATGCTTCAGTGTCCCCCACAAAGTATTAGATGCTTCAGTGTCCCCCATACAGTATTAGATGCTTCAGTGTCCCCCCCATACAGTATTAGATGCTTCAGTGTCCCCCACACAGTATTAGATGCTTCAGTTCCCCCCCACACAGTATTAGATGCTTCAGTTTCCCCCCATACAGTATTATATGCTTCAGTGTCCCCCATACAGTATTAGATGCTTCAGTGTCCCCCATACAGTATTAGATGCTTCAGTTTCCCCCCATACAGTATTATATGCTTCAGTGTCTCCCATACAGTATTAGATGCTTCAGTGTCTCCCATACAGTATTAGATGCTTCAGTGTCCCCCACACAGTATTAGATGCTTCAGTGTCCCCCCATACAGTATTAGATGCTTCAGTGTCCCCCCCATACAGTATTAGATGCTTCAGTGTCCCCCACACAGTATTAGATGCTTCAGTTTCCCCCCATACAGTATTATATGCTTCAGTGTCTCCCATACAGTATTAGATGCTTCAGTGTCCCCCATACAGTATTATATGCTTCAGTGTCTCCCATACAGTATTAGATGCTTCAGTGTCCCCCACACAGTATTAGATGCTTCAGTGTCCCCCCCCCACACACAGTATTAGATGCTTCAGTGTCCCCCCCCCCATACAGTATTAGATGCTTCAGTGTCCCCCACACAGTATTAGATGCTTCAATGTCCCCCACACAGTATTAGATGCTTCAGTGTCCCCCACACAGTATTAGATGCTTCAGTGTCCCCCCATACAGTATTAGATGCTTCAGTTTCCCCCATATACAGTATTAGATGCTTCAGTTTCCCCCCATACAGTATTATATGCTTCAGTGTCTCCCATACAGTATTAGATGCTTCAGTGTCTCCCATACAGTATTAGATGCTTCAGTGTCCCCCACACAGTATTAGATGCTTCAGTGTCCCCCATACAGTATTAGATGCTTCAGTGTCCCCCCCATACAGTATTAGATGCTTCAGTGTCCCCCACACAGTATTAGATGCTTCAGTTTCCCCCCCACACAGTATTAGATGCTTCAGTTTCCCCCCATACAGTATTATATGCTTCAGTGTCCCCCATACAGTATTAGATGCTTCAGTTTCCCCCCATACAGTATTATATGCTTCAGTGTCTCCCATACAGTATTAGATGCTTCAGTGTCCCCCACACAGTATTAGATGCTTCAGTGTCCCCCCATACAGTATTAGATGCTTCAGTGTCCCCCCCATACAGTATTAGATGCTTCAGTGTCCCCCACACAGTATTAGATGCTTCAGTGTCCCCCATACAGTATTAGATGCTTCAGTTTCCCCCCATACAGTATTATATGCTTCAGTGTCTCCCATACAGTATTAGATGCTTCAGTGTCCCCCATACAGTATTATATGCTTCAGTGTCTCCCATACAGTATTAGATGCTTCAGTGTCCCCCACACAGTGTTAGATGCTTCAGTGTGTCCCCCACACACACAGTATTAGATGCTTCAGTGTCCCCCCCCCATACAGTATTAGATGCTTCAGTGTCCCCCACACAGTATTAGATGCTTCAATGTCCCCCACACAGTATTAGATGCTTCAGTGTCCCCCACACAGTATTAGATGCTTCAGTGTCCCCCACACAGTATTAGATGCTTCAGTGTCCCCCACACAGTATTAGATGCTTCAGTGTCCCCCACACAGTATTAGATGCTTCAGTGTCCCCCATACAGTATTAGATGCTTCAATGTCCCCCATACAGTATTAGATGCTTCAGTGTCCCCCATACAGTATTAGATGCTTCAGTGTCCCCCATACAGCATTAGATGCTTCAGTGTCCCTCATACAGTATTAGATGCTTCAGTGTCCCCCATACAGTATTAGATGCTTCAGTGTCCCCCATACAGTATTAGATGCCTCAGTGTCCCCCCCATACAGTATTAGATGCTTCAGTGTCCCCCATACAGTATTAGATGCTTCAGTGTCCCCCACACACAGTATTAGATGCTTCAGTGTCCCCCATACAGTATTAGATGCTTCAGTGTCCCTCATACAGTATTAGATGCTTCAGTGTCCCCCATACAGTATTAGATGCTTCAGTGTCCCCCACACAGTATTAGATGCTTCAGTGTCCCCCCATACAGTATTAGATGCTTCAGTGTCCCCCCCATACAGTATTAGATGCTTCAGTGTCCCCCACACAGTATTAGATGCTTCAGTGTCCCCCCCACACAGTATTAGATGCTTCAGTTTCCCCCCCATACAGTATTATATGCTTCAGTGTCTCCCATACAGTATTAGATGCTTCAGTGTCCCCCACACAGTATTAGATGCTTCAGTGTCCCCCGTACAGTATTAAATGCTTCAGTGTCCCCCACACAGTATTAGATGCTTCAGTGTCCCCCACACAGTATTAGATGCTTCAGTGTCCCCCATACAGTATTAGATGCTTCAGTGTCCCCCATACAGTATTAGATGCCTCAGTGTCCCCCACACAGTATTAGATGCTTCAGTGTCCCCCACACAGTATTAGATGCTTCAGTGCCCCCCACACAGTATTAGATGCTTCAATGTCCCCCACACAGTATTAGATGCTTCAGTGTCCCCCATACAGTATTAGATGCTTCAGTGTCCCCCACACAGTATTAGATGCTTCAATGTCCCCCATACAGTATTAGATGCTTCAGTGTCCCCCATACAGTATTAGATGCTTCAATGTCCCCCACACAGTATTAGATGCTTCTGTGACATCCCAGAGCTGGCTATGGCTGGGCTGAGGGTGATCTCTGTGCATTGTATTATTTCCTGTTGCTTCATAGCCTGTGTGACATAGCAGGGGGTCCTGAGTCTCACACAACACAGCGCCACCTAGTGAGCCTCACACATGCATTACACCTCCCATAGGATTGAATAGTAACCAAATGTCCAATGGGAGGACATCGCCTGGGAAAAGGGGAGGAGTCATCTGATCACTGGGTCCCCATGGTAACACCCCTGCAGGAAGGTCCTGCGTGTGAGGAGTTAGAAGTGTGGAGTGTTAGGAGGAGGAGGTGAGGAGATAAGTGTGATGTCCTGTGAAGAAAGCAGTGAGTTTAGTGCAGGAATCTCAAGTCCTAGACAGGCCCAGGAAGGTTGGAGAGCTGACATACTCCAGCTATTCAGAAGATCCTGTCCCCTGTCTGCCTAGCCATCGCCCTGAAGGAAGTCAAGCATCATCATCTTGTCAGCCTGAGACTGTGGAGAGAACATTCTGGAACACGTGCTCCATAGCAAGTATCACAGGATCCAGGGGCCAAGGCCAGACCTGTGGAATATCCTGCCACCCTGACTATTGCACCCCGAAACTCTGAGCTATCAGGACCACATAACGTGAGTGGGGAATATTATGTACTAGTATCATGGTGGGCATCCTCCTATGAGCCAAATAGGAGCCCAGACGCACCTCAGGGCTGTAACACTGAAGTATAAGGGGCTAGGAACACCTTTCATCAAGTCTACCCTGCACCCCAGGACTTTGCTGTGTCACCAGGCGTACCCCGTTGTTTTGTATTGAAGAAACTGTTTAAGCATTTGTGCCTCCACACCCATGGAAGTAAAAGTTCAACTTTACAACCGTTTCTGTGTCTGACTCTGCACCGACAACATCAGGGCGCCCCAAACACCACCAGTCGGCACAGTATAGGGGAAGCGCCCCGGGGGAACAATCACCACCAACATTTGTGCAGCCCCCTCATCACCGGTACCAGTGGTGGTAACGGGGGACAGCACCAGCGCTGCGCCCTCGTGCCCAGAGACCGTGACAAGTCTGCGCTGTTTGCACCCCGCAATCCCAACTGCAGCGTTACCTTCCATCTGGTCACCGCAAGAAAAACTGGCGTCACGAACAGGATACGGGTGTGTGCCATTTTGAGAAAGCCGCCACGAAAAGTGCGCCAAATTGTCTCCAGAGCATCGGTCTTTATTGTGGACTTTGCTAAGATCAAGTTTATTCCCTGAGAGTGCTTGCCACAAAGAGGGGGGAGCCCTATACCCCTGAAGTAAGCCCTAAAGACTGTCCTCTCAGTGTGTTACAGCCCTGGAAGAGTTAAAACGCCCAGGACTTGTTTGCTGCGCCACATCGCTGTGTAAGAACGCCCACAAAGGGTTAACTGTACCTTACAAAAGTGCGGGAGATTTTTAGCACTGCCCATGAGGCCAGGAGACCCATCTGCCGCCATCTTAGGAGAGCCCAGAATGCTGAGCGCAATACTCCAGCGCACCCATACAAGAAAGTGAAAGGCGAACGTGCCGGCGCCATTTCTGACTCTCCGGTGCCGCATCACCGTCCCTGCTGTGCACCGCTGATCTCTGGTCCACGCTGCAGTTGCTGTCAGTGAGTACTGTGCCTCCCTGTCCTTGTCTTCAGTCCTCCCACGGCCCCAGCGAGTGTTTTCCGTGTACAGTGTCCGTGGGGAGTGCCACCATTAAAGAGGGGGAGCACACCGTCAGCCTGCATCACAGTGACTTTGTTAATAGCTACAGCATTCTTAAAGGGACAGCATTCCAAGTTGTAGTCTCCATTCCCTGCCAGCAAGCAGTTGAGTTTCTTAAAGAGACGGCGACCTAATTTCAGTCATACCTGCAAACAACATGACTGAGCAAAGTGACATTGTGCCATCTGTTTCTAGTGATCCAGCAGTGCCCATGGCGAGCAGCCTACCATTCTCCATGCCATTTTACCCTGGTGCACCATGGCTGCCGCGCTACAAAGGGGAGGCGCATACCCTCAGGGACTTTCGTGAGAAGATGCTGTCTCTCTTCCAGTTCTATCCTCTGAATACAGAACAGCAGATACAGATCCTGCTGGGCCAGCTTGAGGGTGCTGCAGCTAGGGAGGTCAAATCCTGGCCTGTCTCTGACAAAAGAACCCCTGGGCAAATTCTGGACAAACTCCAGGTGAACTTTGACGTGCGATCTGTCGCCGAGGTAAAGATGCGCTTCTTTTCCAGACGACAACTACCTGGTGAGACCCTGCGGGACTATGCTTTATCCCTCCAAGAGGCGTTCAGAGCTGTGGTGCAAGTGGATCCATGTGAAAATGTGGACTCTGATAAAATCTTGCTTGACCGCTTCATAGAAGGGGCGGGTACCACATTGCTCCAGAGTCAGTTGCGAATGCTTGCTGCACAACATCCCAGCATCACGTTTGCTGACTTCAAGGCCCTTGCCATCCAGGTCTTGGGACAGGAGCAGCCCCAGCCGAGCCCAGTCATCTGAGCTCCCTCACCTGGACCCTCTACAAGCATTGCTCCAGTTGTCCTGCCACTACCTCTGGGTACCTCACCTGCTGCCCAAACTGCGCAGACTACACCAGCAGACTCCAGAGATGACCTTCTGGCCCGAGTAGATCATCTGACCCGTGCCATGGAACAGATCACCGTCCGTCTAGATCGTCTGACCCAGCCGTCTTCATCGTCCAGTGATCCTTTGCGAAGTCTCAACATCTCACCTGAGTCGCCACCCAGACGTCCGTCTTCAGTGAAACCTCCGCAGAGTGAGAGGCCATACTGTACCTATTGCCATAGATATGGACACACCAGGCCTCAGTGTTTTCAGTTAAACGGGCCACCCCCGAGGCAGCGGGCCGCCCCTCGGGAGGAAAGAAGAAGGGCCAAGGTGAATCTTCAGTGCCATTGTCACGCTTCGTCTCAGCCTGCCCACACATCACAATTCCGGGTGAACGGTGTCCCTCTGACAGCGTTGGTGGACACTGGATCTCAGGTAACAACCCTGCGCAAGCAGGTGTTCCTTGAACATTGGGACTTAGGTGTGTTGAATAGAACACCTGACACATGGATAAATCTGTGTGCCAGCAATGGACAGCCCATACCATAGCAGGGTTATTGGGAACCCACTATCCAGATTGGGGACTTGAAACTGCCTAGACAGGGTGTAATTGTCACTGATGTAGAGGATGATAGGTTTGCAGTTGTAATATTAGGCATGAATGTTTTACGCCATTGCTTTGCAGAAGTGTTGGATGCCTTGCATGCCTCTCTCCTTACAGCTTCTCCCAGTGACCAGCAGACCATTCAGAGGGCCATTCGTGTACTCAATGCCCAGCACAAGTTCGCCAACAAACAAGGTGAAATTGGTCGAGTCCGGATCCAAGATACCCGTCCAGTAACCCTACAGCCTGGAACAGAAACTATGGTGTGGTGCCGTGCCCGTCCGGGCATAGAAAATCAGGACTACGAGGCCTTGCTACAACCCATACAGGTAGATGGCCAACCACTTGTCATGGCTGCCCGCAGCCTTGTCACAGTTTCCAATGGACGTGTTCCTGTCCGCTTAGTCAACTTGGGCGATGCTCCCGTGAACCTCCACAAGTTCCACTCTGTGGCCCTGCTACACCGGTTAGCACCAGAAGACATTCTCTCTGGTGATTCTACCGCCACACAGCGTTCCACCCAAGCTGCTGAGAACATTCAGAATGGAGCCACGAAGTCCTGGTGGGATGAATTGAACATGGGAGACGCCAATACCCCTATAGAGCACATCAATGGGGTTCGCAATGTGGCCAAGCGTTACCAACAGGCATTCAGCAAACACCCATTGGACTTTGGTAAGACCACGACCATACAACATCGCATTCTGACTGGCGACCACCATCCAATCAAGGAGCGTCACCGTCCAATACCACCCGCGATGTACCAACCGGTGAAAAAGTTGATCCAAGAGATGCGAGATGTTGATGTCATCCGGGAGAGTAACAGCCCCTGGGCAGCCCCGCTAGTCCTTGTCAAGAAGAAAGACGGAACCCTACGATTTTGTGTGGACTATCGTAAACTCAACAACGTCACGCACAAAGACGCATACCCATTGCCGCGGATTGAGGAATCTCTAACGGCTTTGGGATCAGCTACCTGTTTCTCGACCCTGGACTTAACCAGTGGATGCTGGCAAGTCCCTATGGCGCCTGAAGATCGTGAAAAGACTGCGTTTACGACCCCGATGGGACTCTTTGAATTCAATAGTATGCCATTTGGGCTATGTAATGCCCCAGCCACATTCCAACGGCTTATGGAGAGGTGCCTCGGCCATGAGAATTTCCAGAGTGTGCTACTGTACCTGGACGATGTTATTGTATTCTCCCGGACATACCAAGAACACCTTCGTCACCTGTCCGAGGTATTCAAGGTACTTATACAGCACGGCCTAAAGATGAAGCCCTCCAAGTGCCACCTGTTGAAACCCCAAGTTCACTACCTTGGGCATGTCGTGAGCGCACAAGGCGTCCAACCTGATCCTGAAAAGATCACTGCAGTCCAGAACTGGCGAAGACCAACTACCGTCAAAGAAGTCCGAAGCTTCCTTGGATTCGCAGGTTACTACCGACGTTTCATACCACACTTCGCCCAAGTAGCCGAGCCTCTGAACGAGTTGTTGCGCGGTTGTCCCAGAGAAAACTACAACCGAAAGCTTCCGGTAGACTGGACAGCGCGTCAAGAGGAAGCCTTTCAAGCGCTTAAAGCACTTCTGACGCAACCACCAATTCTAGCCTATCCCGACTACAGTCAGCCGCTTGTACACAGATGCAAGTCACCAAGGTTTGGGTGCAGTGTTGTCCCAGGTTCAGGACAACAAAGAGCGAGTCATCGCCTACGCCAGCAGGAGTCTGAGAGGCGCGGAGAAGAACGACCAGAACTATAGTTCTTTCAAACTCGAACTTCTGGCGCTTGTCTGGGCCGTGACAGAGAAGTTTAAAGATTACCTGGCTGCCACACCCTTTACCGTGTACACAGATAACAATCCGTTGGCGCATCTGGACACTGCTCGACTGGGAGCCCTTGAACAATGGTGGGCCTCAAGACTCGCGAATTACAAGTTCTCTGTCAAGTATCGCAGTGGCAAGTCCAACGCTAACGCTGATGCACTCTCAAGGTTGCGTGTGGGAGAAGAACCACCCCGAGAAGACATCTGGGAAGAGGTGGAGATGCCACCATTCTACAACAAGTTTGCCCAACAGGTTGCTATTGGTGTCCCTGTAGAAGGAGAACCTCTGGCGAAAACAGCTGCCGAATCCCTCCAGGAGCCATCTCTGTGGAAAACGTTCCAAGAAGAGAGCAGAGTTTTAGGAGAATTGTCAGATTTCCTGCTTACAGGAAGAATACCAACCCGTGTAAAGAGAGGTCTTCATGACGTGGAATTAAAACGCCTTTGGCGACAGAGGAAGCGCCTGTTTGTCCAACGAGGCCTTCTACATAGAAACACTCTTGATCCTGTCACAGGTGAAAGGCTTCATCAGATCCTCGTACCAAGAAGAGACGCACAGATGATACTTGAGGCGTATCATGACAGATCCGGTCACTTCGGGGTACAAAAGACCGAAGCTACCATCCGTCGTCGCTTCTATTGGGTTGGGATGAGGAGTGACATTGAGAGTTGGTGCCGAGAGTGTCCCGCCTGTAGTATCACCAAGGAAGGTTGAAGAGATCAGAAGGCCCCTCTACATCCAATTAAGACTTAAAAGCCGTGTGAAATTGTTGCTCTGGACCATGTGAAGTTGGATCCCACACGTTCCGGCTACAGCTACGCTCTGACAATGGTGGATCATTACTCCAAGTTCCTTGTCATCGTGCCTGTCAGAGATCTTACAGCAAGAACTGCGGCTGAGACCTTCTACGCAGAGTTTGTCCGCCATTACGGTTGTCCTGAGCATATCCTCACCGATCGTGGATCGGCGTTTGAATCCCAATTGTTCCGTGAGCTGTGTCAGTTCCAAGACTGCAAGAAGTTGCGAACCACAGCGTATCACCCTCAAGGGAATGGTATGTGCGAGAAGGCAAATCAAGTGATCATCGGCATGCTAAGAACAGCCGCAGTTACACCTGGTGTTGAGTGGCCTGAGCGTATCAAGGACTTGGCCTATATTTACAACAACACATCCCAAACATCTACGGGATACGCACCATTTTATCTAATGTTTGGAAGACAAGGTCAACTTCCTTCAGACTTAACCCTTGGTGTGAAGGTCCCTGACACCATCAATCCACTACCCATAACAGACTGGGTTGTTGAACACCGCCGACGTATGGAGGAAGCTAAAGAGATAGTTGAAACGCGCATGGATGAGGTTCGTAGGAGACAACAGGAGGATTACAACCATCACGCCCATGCAGCGCCCCTGAAAGTTGGCGACCGTGTATGGTTAAGGAATAACCATCGGAATGGGAAATTGGATCCATTCTGGGAGAAACAACCATACAGTGTCATCTCCATACCATATCCTGAATCCGACGTGTATGAGATCTCTAAACCTGGGAGACAGCCCCAAGTAGTACACCGAAACCGTCTGAAGCTGTGCCTTAAAGAAGGACTACCCACAGAGGTGCCCCCAGCTGAGACAACGAGTACAGAGATCTTGTCACCTTCTGAAGCGAAAGAGAGACCCCCAACGTTAACTGAGCTTATGTGGGCGCCTAAACTACTACCATTTAGCTGTTATCCACCAATTGCTCTAGTGCAAGAGAACCCTTCGACAGATGATTTAATTGATTTCTCTGACTCTGTTCCTGATTCAAATCTCGTTCCACTTAGGCGTTCTGAGCGTACCACAAAAGGCATACCTCCAACACGCTATAGTGATGCCATGGCTGTCCTTGGGTAAAAGAGGTTAACTGTCTCTGCTTCTGTATATATGTTATTCCTGCTCTGATTACATTAATGTTTTTCCTGTGTGTATATACAGTATATATATAATATCTTGCCATGTAATATAGTATTTACATTTATATGCAACAATCCAAGCCATAGTGCCTGGCTCACCGAGCCAAGGAAGTTCTGTTACCCCATTGCGGTATGGACATTCGTGCTAGAGTGCCTACTCTTCCTTACAGAAAGGACTGTTTATTGTTTCTCAGAGAGACTCTCATGATAATGGACACTCACGAAATTTGTGCCAGAGAGCCTCTGGACCCATTAGCACTACTGTTGTTTCTATATGGACTGTCTTATGGTACCGCCAAAAGGTTCCATAAGTCTGAGTTTAATTATCTCTCTGTTACCCTTCAGACTTCTCATGGACATTCCAGGACTATGCCGGGAGGTCTTACCTCAAGTTTCTAAGTATTATATTTTTCTAAACTGCTAGTGACATTTGCACTTTATTCGTATTTATTAACGTTATGTTACATTTCTCACCTTCACCCCAGCCCGTCGCCGAGGTCGGCTCAGTGAAAGAGGGGGAGTATGTGGCATCCCAGAGCTGGCTATGGCTGGGCTGAGGGTGATCTCTGTGCATTGTATTATTTCCTGTTGCTTCATAGCCTGTGTGACATAGCAGGGAGTCCTGAGTCTCACACAACACAGCGCCACCTAGTGAGCCTCACACATGCATTACACCTCTCATAGGATTGAATAGTAACCAAATGTCCAATGGAAGGACATCGCCTGGGAAAAGGGGAGGAGTCAGCTGATCACTGGATCCCCATGGTAACACCCCTGCAGGAAGGTCCTGCGTGTGAGGAGTTAGAAGTGTGGAGTGTTAGGAGGAGGAGGTGAGGAGATAAGTGTGATGTCCTGTGAAGAAAGCAGTGAGTTTAGTGCAGGAATCTCAAGTCCTAGACAGGCCCAGGAAGGTTGGAGAGCTGACATACTCCAGCTATTCAGAAGATCCTGTCCCCTGTCTGCCTAGCCATCGCCCTGAAGGAAGTCAAGCATCATTATCTTGTCAGCCTGAGACTGTGGAGAGAACATTCTGGAACACGTGCTCCATAGTCAGTATCACAGGATCCAGGGGCCAAGGCCAGACCTGTGGAATATCCTGCCACCCTGACTATTGCACCCCGAAACTCTGAGCTATCAGGACCACATAACGTGAGTGGGGAATATTATGTACTAGTATCATGGTGGGCATCCTCCTATGGGCCAAATAGGAGCCCAGACGCACCTTAGGGCTGTAACACTGAAGTATAAGGGGCTAGGAACACCTTTCATCAAGTCTACCCTGCACCCCAGGACTTTGCTGTGTCACCAGGCGTACCCCGTTGTTTTATATTGAAGAAACTGTTTAAGCATTTGTGCCTCCACACCCATGGAAGTAAAAGTTCAACTTTACAACCGTTTCTGTGTCTGACTCTGCACCGACAACATCAGGGCGCCCCAAACACCACCAGTCGGCACAGTATAGGGGAAGCGCCCCGGGGGAACAATCACCACCAACATTTGTGCAGCCCCCTCATCACTGGTACCAGTGGTGGTAACGTGGGACAGCACCAGCGCTGCGCCCTCGTGCCCAGAGACCGTGACAAGTCTGCGCTGTTTGCATCCCGCAATCCCAACTGCAGCGTTACCTTCCATCTGGTCACCGCACTTCAGTGTCCCCCATACAATATTAGATGCTTCAGTGTCCCCCATACAGTATTAGCTGCTTCAGTGTCCCCCCCCACACAGTATTAGATGCTTCAGTGTCCCCCATACAGTATTAGATGCTTCAGTGTCCCCCACACAGTATTAGATGCTTCAGTGCCCCCCCACACAGTATTAGATGCTTCAGTGTCCCCCACACAGTATTAGATGCTTCAATGTCCCCCACACAGTATTAGATGCTTCAGTGTCCCCCATACAGTATTAGATGCTTCAGTGTCGCCCACACAGTATTAGATGCTTCAGTGTCCCCCACACACAGTATTAGATGCTTCAGTGTCCCCCACACAGTATTAGATGCTTTAGTTTCCCCCCCATACAGTATTAGATGCTTCAGTGTCCCCCACACAGTATTAGATGCTTCAGTGTCCCCCATACAGTATTAGCTGCTTCAGTGTCCCCCCCCACACAGTATTAGATGCTTCAGTGTCCCCCATACAGTATTAGATGCTTCAGTGTCCCCCACACAGTATTAGATGCTTCAGTGCCCCCCCACACAGTATTAGATGCTTTAGTTTCCCCCCCATACAGTATTAGATGCTTCAGTGTCCCCCACACAGTATTAGATGCTTCAGTGTCCCCCATACAGTATTAGATGCTTCAGTGTCCCCCACACAGTATTAGATGCTTCAGTGTCCCCCACACAGTATTAGATGCTTCAGTGTCCCCCATACAGTATTAGATGCTTCAGTGTCCCCCATACAGTATTAGATGCTTTAGTTTCCCCCCCATACAGTATTAGATGCTTCAGTGTCCCCCATACAGTATTAGATGCTTCAGTGTCCCTCATACAGTATTAGATGCTTCAGTGTCCCCCCCATACAGTATTAGATGCTTCAGTGTCCCCCACACAGTATTAGATGCTTTAGTTTCCCCCACACACAGTATTAGATGCTTCAGTGTCCCCCATACAGTATTAGATGCTTCAGTGTCCCCCACACAGTATTAGATGCTTCAGTGTCCCCCACACAGTATTAGATGCTTCAGTGTCCCCCACACAGTAATAGATGCTTTAGTTTCCCCCCCATACAGTATTAGATGCTTCAGTGTCCCTCATACAGTATTAGATGCTTCAGTGTCCCCCCCATACAGTATTAGATGCTTCAGTGTCCCCCACACAGTATTAGATGCTTTAGTTTCCCCCCCATACAGTATTAGATGCTTCAGTGTCCCCCATACAGTATTAGATGCTTCAGTGTCCCCCACACAGTATTAGATGCTTCAGTGTCCCCCACACAGTATTAGATGCTTCAGTGTCCCCCACACAGTATTAGATGCTTCAGTGTCCCCCATACAGTATTAGATGCTTCAGTGTCACCCACACAGTATTAGATGCTTCAATGTCCCCCCACACAGTATTAGATGCTTCAGTGTCCCCCACACAGTATTAGATGCTTCAGTGTCCCCCATACAGTAGTATATGCTCCACAGTAGGCCATCACACAGTAGTTTGTTACTCACCCAGTCCCACGAAGAGCGTCCTCCTTCTTCTTCTGTTCGCAGGTGCTGATGAATGACGTAATCGCGCCTGCGTCGGGGCAGAGGTCACACTCTGCAGTCAGTGTAGGCCACGGTTCCGTGGACCGCGGCCTACACTGACAGCTTTCATCTGTATGTACATTTGCACATACAGCTGAAAGAAGCGATCGCTCACCAACGGGGAATCCTGCACCGGATTCCCCGTTAGCGATTATGGCGACAGCGCGCGTGCTAACTGAGAGGGCTCTGCGTGCCCCCTCTGGCACGCGTGCCATAGGTTCGCAATCACGGCTATAGGGAAACCATTGGAGTTTCCGCAGGAATAATTAACATGCTGCGATTTCCAAAAACGCAACGGTTTTGGAAATCACAGCATTTCCGCTGAGTATATTTTTCTGCAATGTGTAGATGGGATTCGCTAGAATCTCATCCACTTTGCAGGGACTGTAAAATGCCATGGTGTTTGTCACAACATTTCTGACATGGCCAAAAAGCGGCGTTTACCCCTTGGGGTGAAAAAAAAAAAAAAAAAACTATACTCACCTGGTGTGCTCTGGTGTGCCCCACCGTGGTTCAGTCCAGTGGTGCCCAGGGGCTTGTTCTGGTGGAAATCCCCGCTACACGTTTATCATCGGCCTAAGGAAAGGAACCATGACATCACAGGTGATGTATGTGAGTGATGTCCCATTTCCTTTCCTTAAGCACCCAGAACAAGTCCCGAGGCACCACTGGAGTGGACCATGGTGGTGCACACCGGAGCACAGGGGACAGGTGAGTATGATTTATTTATTTATTTATTTTTTAATCTTTCACCTTCCCCCAGGACTGGTGACAGCCAGCGCTCCCATATACCTCAGCCATCTCCAGCACTCCCATTGAAGTGAATGGGAATGTCGACCACCACCAGTCCCGCCCATATTCAGCCTGGCTGTGAAAATGTTTTTGAAAAATGCAGCATGTTAATTTTACCTGCGGAAATGCTGCTTTTTCCCCCCATGGACGTTTATGGAGGAGGCAAAAATGAAGAATGTATCAGAAAAGTAGTAAAAAACACAAGATTTATTTTTGCTGCTTTTTTCCAAACTACTTTGTTCTACCTGATGGTGCAGAGGTTTAGCTGGGTGGGGCACCTGGGACAGGCGGGACAAGTGTCCCAGGTGTATTTGGGATTGTGCAGGTCAGATCCCAAAATGCTTGGTTACATTTGGGAGTCCGGCCAATTTTAACATGAAAGCTACGCCCAACAATCTCTTGTGCACAACATTAGCAGACACCTGTCGCACCTCCAAATTAAATGTAACGACTAATAAGGCAGGCTCCTCCGCAAGTGGCTTACAGTCAGAGCAGGTTGACCATACCACCCACTATCAAACTTGACTGCGCCAGGTGGATTAAGAGACCGATCGACACACCAGAGCCATCAGGTCTTCTCGACCAGGTCCCAAAGGTATTCCGGGCACGCTAGTCTCACCACATCCACTGTTGGATGAAGTTCCTGCAAGACCTGGAAGTTGAAATGAGACAATATCAGCAACCAAATTCTTACGTCCCGGCACATGCTTGGCTTTGAACCATATTTTGGATTGCAAACAACGCAAAACAAAATGGCGCAGTAAGGCAAGCACCGAGAGTAAGGAAGAATTGCCATGTTGTCCGTCCAGAGACAGATACGTCCTTTGACTATGTCCCTGCCCCATAGCTCTATCGCCATGACAATTGGAAACAATTCAAGTAACATCAGGTTCTTCACATACCCGAGACTGTGCTAGTGCGATGGCCAGGAAGTAGACAGACAGGTGGTAGGACCCACAGTTTTTTCACTTGAGAAGGGAACCCCAATGTGTGACATTAGATGCTGAAAAGTGTGTAAAAGGTATGTACAATTCGGGAGAACCCATTGGACCGACAAACAAAAAATCGATAGCGCAAGACGTAAGGGATGCCCATTTGGTCCCTAACCATCCAATCCAAGAAAGAACTGCACAGCTCAAAGTAGGAACAGGAAATAGAGCATCCCATAGGCAAGCACATATCGATCGTTAATGGACAAACTGAGTAGTTGATCTAGCATTGAAAACTACTAGGGATAGGGGTTAAGGGAAGTGGACAATATGGTGGGTGAGTATGTATTATAGATAAGTACATTAGGGACTGGTAGGGAAGGATGGAAGAAGTAATTCAATGCATGACAATCCATCCAACTTCTTACATACTGTACTAAGAATTAAGTGGGGGAGCACCCTGAAGCTCCTGCCTTGGGCACCATGACAATTGGTCTTGCCCAATTTTATTGAGGCCACCAAGGTAATATTTTAATGGTATACTGATACTTTATTGATAATCTTATTTTGATTGATGTCCAGTCTCAAATAATTATCACTTTAATACTCTTCTGGTTATTTAGATATGATCAGCCTTAAAGCTTCCCCTGAGATCTCTCTAGTAGATGAACCTGTGAAAATCCAAGTTTGTGGTCTTCAGCCACAGCAAATAATAACCTTGAGAGCTTGGTTAAAGGATGAGAAAGGGAAGATTTTTCATTCTCGAGCTTTCTATGTCAGCGATACGGAGGGAAAAGTTGACCTGGAGCATTCACCAGCCACTGGTGGAGACTTCCATGGAGTGTGTCCGATGGGTCTGTTCTGGGCTTTGAAGTCATCCACCCTTTTCCGACGACTTATAAAACGTGACGTGATGGGAAGTCCTTTCTATGTTCATCTGGAAATCTACAGTCATCTGGAAATGACTCCCTTTCCTGAGAAACCTCCGGCTGCCACTACAAGTGTTGAAAGATGGTACGTGTCTCCTGGGGTTCAGAGACTGGAGGTCAGACAAGGAAGAATCAGAGAAGTTTTGTTTATTCCTCCAGGTAAATAGTTAGTGTACTTGTGTTTCTAGACTATAATACATGTAGCTAATAAGATCATTGAGATCACGGTTGTTTTGGATAGGATTCTATTAAACTAAAGCAAAATTTCAATAATGTGATTGCCGAATTTGGAGTCGGGAAGGAATTTCCCCTTTTAGGCCCTCATGCACATTGAGAATAGCAACTGAGTATCTAATCTGTATGGGAACCTTCTGGCTTTGCCTCAACATTATCTGATAAAGGATCGAGCTTGTTAAATTTCATAGCCCCAATTCTATTGTTCTCTCTGAGATAAGAAGCCACCAGAGGCATCTGGCTTTGACTTGATCGAGCCATGGATCTTTATTAGCCAAACCCACCAGTGGCATCAGCCAACCAACTAATGTGTATGGGGTTCTCCTGACTCACTACTGCCCGATCTTTTTATTCTTGCACTAATAAGCTTAGTTGAGCAAGAATATGTATGGAGGAGATGGATGAGACAGCTGTATGGGCAACAGTACTCTAGCCTCCCTATTGAAAACACCTACACGCTCGGCAAAGACAAACATGTATGTGTAAAGGCTAGTTGTGAGGAATAGCCATTCCCTCAACAACTATATTGAAGGTGTATGGGGTTTTTTAGTTTCCTCAGTATGAACAGTGTAAAACTAGATCTGTTGCCCAGAAAGTGGCCAAAAAAATGCCTGAACTTGGCACATCTCAGGTTCTGCGTCTAGCTCCCAGTCTATCATATTTACTATAACTCACACTCAGTGGCGTAGCTAGCGGGGGGGGGAAAAGGGGGCAGCTGCCCCGGGCCCACTGAGCCAATGGGGCCCACCCCGGGGCTGCCATTAATACATGCTTTACTATTTACTAGATCGGTGTCTGCAGACAGCAATCTAGTTAAACTGCATCCTGCAAATAATTGTCTTGTAAGCCACAAGCCACTTCTGGCCTGCGATTTACAAGACACCGAGACCACAGACAGCGAATGTCTGCTTCTCGGCACAGGCGGGTGCAATGATGTCACAGCATCGCCGAGAGGCAGATATCCTATGCATGGGCAGTGAGGAGGTGGCTCCATTCATCAAAGCATCGTGGGTAATTTAATAGTATAAGGGGTGGTTAGGAGGGGGAATTATAGCTATAAGGGAGGATTCATTAGGGGGAATTAGGACGATGAGGGTCATTTATATAAGGGGGAGTTATGAACATAAGGAAGGTTATTTATATATGGGCTATTAGGGGGCATTATGAATACAAGGGGGGAGGTTATTTATATAAGGAGTCATTAGGGGGCATTATGAACATAAGGGGGTGGTCAATCATATACGGCAGGGGTGTCAAACTCATTTTCTCCGGTGGCCACTTCAGCCTCACGGGGTACCTTGAAGGGCCAAGATTATTTTACACATGTATAAAAGTAACTTCTCCTTAACAGATAAGCGAGCTATTAAGCAATAGTTACATTTGTACATTACTACTGTTACAATCAGCCCTTTGAGGTCAACCAGGAAGAACATAATGTATTGTTAAAACCTAAGACATTGGCATGTTACATACTATCCTCATCCTTTTCTGAATATATAAAAAATTAAGCACTATACAAATACTGTTTACCCCTGCAAACGGTATTATGCTCTATAGTTGCCTCTGCACACGGTATTATGCCCCACAGCGGCCCCTGCACACGGTATTATGCTCCATAGTTGCCCCTGCACACGGTATTATGCTCCATAGTGGCCACTGCACACGGTATTATGCTCAATAGTGGCCCCTGCACATGTTATTATGCTCCATAGTGGCCCCTGCAATCGGTATTATGCTCCTTAGTGGCCCCTGCATTGGTATTATGCCCCATAGTGGCCCCTGCAAACGGTATTATAGTCCATAGTGGCCCCTGCACACGGTATTATGCCCCATAGTGACCCCTTCACCCATGAACTATTATTATACTCTGGGGTCTTTTCAGACGCCAGAGTATAATGATCGGAGACCCAGGTGGTGACAAACATAAAAACCAGTGTTACTTACCTGGGCCCCGATGCGCTCCCTGCGTTCCCTTCTTCAATGTCGCACAGACCGGCATCGCGACATTATGACGTCGGCCTGGCTCACGTGACGCCTGGGACGTCACCAAAGAAGGCCGAAGCCGGCTGGGAGCAACATCGGATCGCTGGATAGGTGAGTAACATTGGTTTTTATGTTTTTCACCTCCCCTGGGTCTCCGATTATTATACTCCGGGGTCTGAAAAGACCCCGGAGTATAATAATAGTAGTATTTGATGGGGTTCGCCGGCCGCAGCCTCACTTACCATCCCCGCTCCTGCACACAGCCGCTTCTGCATCCCATAGCAGAAGGGGAAGCAGGGGCGGCCACGACCAGCAGCGGGGATCGGCAAGTAAATAGGCCATTACGTGCCGGGGATGCTCCAGCAGGTAACGGCCTATTTTTATATATATATATAAAAAAAAAACTTATCTTCACCTACCTGCGATGCCTTGATGCAGCCGCCGCCTCCTCTTCTTGTCCGTGACGTCTGCATGTCAGCGTAGGAGGTGCGATGACGTCATTGTATCGCCGCCTGCGCTGACATGCAGAGGTCTTGTAAACCAGCCCAGGACAGGTATCGCGTAGCTTTGTTTTTTTTTTTTTTTTTAAGCGGCCTGTCCTGGGCTGGTTTACATTACATAATGTACATAGACAATAAAAAATGCCGCGGATAAGTGCCGGGCCGGATAACAGAAGGCAGCGGGCCAGATTCGGCCTGCAGGCCTTGTGTTTGACACCTGTGATATACGGGGTCATTAGGGGTGCAGTATTTATGTCAGCAGGAATCAGGGGCATAATATAAGGGGGCAATTAATTTAATTAAGTTGATACTTGGGCTTTAATAATGTTAAGGCCCCATGTAGCATCCCACAGCAAAAAAGCGCTGCAGGAAAAAACGCTGCAGTAATGTTTTTTCCTGCAGCGCTTTTCACAGGAGGTTTCCTCTGTGGACTTTCTGCTTCCATTATACCTATAGGGAACTGCCAGCATTTCCGTAGGTATAATTGACTTGCTGTGATTTTCGAAACCGCAACGTGGCCGCTGCATGCATTTTTCCGCAATGTGTGCATGGGATTTGCAAGAATCCCATCCACTTTGCAGGAACTGTAAAATGCTGCATTTTTTTTTCCACAGCTTTTCCGCTACGTGAGGCCCAGGCCTTAAGGAGTATTCCAGCTTATTTTTATTGATGATCTCTCCTCAGAATAGATCACCAATAAGAGATAAGTGATTCCCCACTGACCAGCTGTATGGAGGGGCCAAGGCGCCTGTTTATATCACACACTGTGTGTTTATTTTATAATTGGGGTAGCAGCAGGATGGGTGTGCAGGTGAGGACAATGTGGGTCAGGTACCTGGAAAAGTGAGGAACCAAAGATGTCTGTGCTGCAAACTTTACAGAGATTGAAAGAAGTTGTCATTGTGGTCCACATGGAATAGACGGGGAATGTGAACGATTTGTCAGAGACATCACCAGTAAGTCACTAAATGTTACTGCACTGTATTCATTTGAATAGTCTGCAGAGCCCTGTGTAGAGCTGATATATACCATGGTACGGTCACCGTATAGTGATAATAATCATTATACCTAAGTTGGGGGCCCACTTGGACTTCTTTGCCCCCCCGTGCTGAACCCCTAGCTACGCCTCTGCTCACACTAGAATATTGCAATCAGTTATATCAGAAATCTACACTAGTCCCTGACTGATGTATATTTGAGTTCAGACACACCCAAATATGCAAGAATTAAGAGGCTGGAATCCTATTAGCAATTCTGGAATATCTTGTACTTGTCGGGAATTAACTAAGACTGGATAAGAAACCACCCTATGTCTTTTGGACTTAATAGACCTGTCACTATTTTCAACCTTATCAACATGTCCTACAAGCATCATGATGACTCCTGAAGGCTTATAGTGGTGGACAGCAGATTTCCATAAGATATATTTGATTTTCTCTCTTTATAGGTGAAGGTCCTTTCCCAGGGGTTATAGACTTATTTGGTGGTATCGCAGGTCTTGTAGAGTTTCGAAGCAGTCTCTTGGCCAGTCGTGGATTTGCTTCTCTTGCTTTGGCTTACTTTGGTTACGATGATCTTCCGAAAACTCTGGACCATGTTGATCTGAAATATTTCGAGGAAGCTGCTAACTTTCTTTTTAATCATCCGAAGGTAAGCAAAATCCACTTCCTGTAAGCCACCTAAACATTTGCCACCATAATGTTGTTCCTGGGGCTAGGTGATCAAAATTATTACTACAGTAGAACCACATATATTACTATAACTGGAGTTGGCCCCAAACTATTTTCTTGTATTTTTTCTCATTGTTTTAATTTTCCTCCAGGTGACAAGTTCTGGAGTCGGAGTTATAGGAGTCAGTAAAGGGGCTGAGATAGCTCTGGCCATGGCATGTTTCATGCCCCAAATTGTGGCTACAATCTGTATCAATGGGACTATTTATGTAAGTGGCAATGATCTCAGCTATGGTGACCTGACAATAAGAGGAATTCCTTATCAAGAAGAAAAAGCTTTGATAACCTCCTCGGGGGCCTTTGATTATAGCCATATATTTGGAGACCCAAGACACCCGGCAAACCAGGATTCGGTACTTCCCATTGAGAAAGCCAGAAGTCCCATCATGTTCTTGGTGGGAGAAAATGACCAATGTCATGACAGTGTGTTATATGCTACACTATCTATAACCAGAGCGGAAAAGTATGGTAAGAAGGATGTGTACTTACGGTCTTACCCTGGAGCTGGACATCTTCTGGAACCTCTAGGTTCTCCTTTATGCCCTGTGTCACTAAATGCTATTACTGGTGTTCCTATACTTTGGGGTGGAGAACCTGTGGCACACTGCAAAGCACAGGAGATAAGCTGGCGTGAAACATTTGACTTCTTCCGCAAATATATACCATGTTCTCACAGGAATAAGTTATAATACCCCCCCATCCCCAGTAACATGGGGGCCTGCGTGAAAACATATGCAACCGAATAGAATACTGTATATAACATATACTGTACAACAGAATAGAATACTGTATATAACATATTCAACCGAATAAATTAAAGCAGAAAGTCGATATGTTCTCATCCATAACAACCAATGTCTTTTGACACTACTGCATGAATGTTCCTCTCAGTCTCTAAACACAGTTAGCAATGCAAAGACCTGCACAGGAACAATAATTTGACAGTCATGTAACTACAGGACTCCGGGGATAAAATTATAAACCTGTAGATCACAAGGGATCTTAAAGGGGTTGTCCCGGATAAAATTATTTTTGTACTCTAAGCTAAAATCCCTCCCCCCGCCTACTTTCTAACTTACTTAGTTTACAAAAATGGGGGCACATTTTCAGATTTTCCAGTGACGTTCTGTTTCCCCGTTTCTGGAAACAGAACGTCACCTATACTAACCACCCTTTCACCCCATCATACTTACCCGTCTTCCTGTCAGGATCTTCTGGGCGTGGAACATGACTTCCTTCTACGCAATAGTGTCAGAGCGCTGGCAGACGTCTAGAAGAGGAGGAGTCGGCACCCCAGAAGGAAGTGATGTTCTGTGCCCAAAAGATCCGGACAGAAAGACAGTTAAGTATGTTGGGGTGGGCTGAGTTAGTTAGTTAGTTGGGAAGGGCTAGTAGTGGGAGGGCTAGCTAGGGAGACAGGGAGGGGTATGAGAGAGGGAGGTAGCGTGAGTCAGCTCTGAGTGAAGATGCATCATGGTAGTTGTAGGAAAACAGAAGTGGACGATATACATGCAAACAAATGCAGAAGATGCCAGGAGCTCCAGAGAAATCCAGAAATCACTCAAAACACTGCTAAAGGTATTTGGGTGTACTTATTAATCTATCAACAGCACTAACAGACCTTTTTTGAAAAATTATGTTTTTTTGTACAGAAACCCCCTTTAATATTACATAATACACTAACAGAAAAAATAAATAAAATATATACACACACACACACACACACACACAATATCATATCCAGAAGAGCTTTAAAAGAATGTAAAACTGAAAGGAAGCCCTAAATCCTAATATTTATAGACAATGCAACAAATATTGGGCCCTGCCCCAAGAGGACAGTTGAGGACGTATCAGTTATGCAGAAGGAACCGGTCACCCACCCAGTATCAGTGGTAACAAACGTATAAAGTACAGTTGTGCTAAAAAGTTTACATACCCCAGCAGATTTTTTGGTTTTTTGGCCTTTTTTCAGAGAATATGAATGAGAACACAAAAACTTTTTCTCCACTCTTGGTTAGAGGTTGTTGAAGCCATTTATTGTCAAACTTCTGTATTATCTGTTTTTAAATCAAAATGACAACCAAAAACATCAAAATGACCCTGTTTGACCCAAAAGTTCACATACCCCAGTTCTTAATATCGTGTATTGCCCCCTCTAACATCAATGACAGCTTGAAGTCTTTTGTGGTAGTTGTGGATAAGGCTCTTTATTTTCTCAGATGGTAAAACTGCCCATTCTTCTTGGCAAAAAGTCTCCAGTTCCTGTAAATCCCTGGGCTGTCTTGCATGTACTGCGCGCTTGAGATCTCCCCAGAGTGGCTCAATGATATTAAGGTCAGGAGACTGAGATGGCCACTCCACAACCTTCACTTTCTTCTGCTGTAGCCAATAACAGGTCGACTTGGCCTTGTGTTTTGGATCATTGTCATGTCGGAACGTCCAAGTACGTCCCATGCGCAGCTTCCTGGCTGATGAGTGCAAATTTGCCTACAGAATTTGCTGATAACGCGCCGCATTCATCTTTCCTTCAACTTTGACCAAGTTTCCTGTGCCTTTGAAGCTCATGTGGCATCCCAGAGCTGGCTATGGCTGGGCTGAGGGTGATCTCTGTGCATTGTATTATTTCCTGTTGCTTCATAGCCTGTGTGACATAGCAGGGGGTCCTGAGTCTCACACAACACAGTGCCACCTAGTGAGCCTCACACATGCATTACACCTCCCATAGGATTGAATAGTAACCAAATGTTCAATGGGAGGACATCGCCTGGGAAAAGGGGAGGAGTCAGCTGATCACTGGGTCCCCATGGTAACACCCCTGCAGGAAGGTCCTGCCTGTGAGGAGTGAGAAGTGTGGAGTGTTAGGAGGAGGAGGTGAGGAGATAAGTGTGATGTCCTGTGAAGAAAGCAGTGAGTTTAGTGCAGGAATCTCAAGTCCTAGACAGGCCCAGGAAGGTTGGAGAGCTGACATACTCCAGCTATTCAGAAGATCCTGTCCCCTGTCTGCCTAGCCATCGCCCTGAAGGAAGTCAAGCATCATCATCTTGTCAGCATGAGACTGTGGAGAGAACATTCTGGAACACGTGCTCCATAGCAAGTATCACAGGATCCAGGGGCCAAGGCCAGACCTGTGGAATATCCTGCCACCCTGACTATTGCACCCCGAAACTTTGAGCTATCAGGACCACATAACGTGAGTGGGGAATATTATGTACTAGTATCATGGTGGGCATCCTCCTATGTGCCAAATAGGAGCCCAGACGCACCTCAGGGCTGTAACACTGAAGTATAAGGGCTAGGAACACCTTTCATCAAGTCTACCCTGCACCCCAGGACTTTGCTGTGTCACCAGGCGTACCCCGTTGTTTTGTATTGAAGAAACTGTTTAAGCATTTGTGCCTCCACACCCATGGAAGTAAAAGTTCAACTTTACAACCGTTTCTGTGTCTGACTCTGCACCGACAACATCAGGGCGCCCCAAACACCACCAGTCGGCACAGTATAGGGGAAGCGCCCCGGGGGAACAATCACCACCAACATTTGTGCAGCCCCCTCATCACCGGTACCAGTGGTGGTAACGTGGGACAGCACCAGCGCTGCGCCCTCGTGCCCAGAGACCGTGACAAGTCTGCGCTGTTTGCACCCCGCAATCCCAACTGCAGCGTTACCTTCCATCTGGTCACCGCAAGAAAAACTGGCGTCACGAACAGGATACGGGTGTGTGCCATTTTGAGAAAGCCGCCACGAAAAGTGCGCCAAATTGTCTCCAGAGCATCGGTCTTTATTGTGGACTTTGCTAAGATCAAGTTTATTCCCTGAGAGTGCTTGCCACAAAGAGGGGGAGCCCTATACCCCTGAAGTAAGCCCTAAAGACTGTCCTCTCAGTGTGTTACAGCCCTGGAAGAGTTAAAACGCCCAGGACTTGTTTGCTGCGCCACATCGCTGTGTAAGAACGCCCACAAAGGGTTAACTGTACCTTGCAAAAGTGCGGGAGATTTTTGGCACTGCCCATGAGGCCAGGAGACCCATCTGCCGCCATCTTAGGAGAGCCCAGAATGCTGAGCGCAATACTCCAGCGCACCCATACAAGAAAGTGAAAGGCGAACGTGCCGGCGCCATTTCTGACTCTCCGGTGCCGCATCACCGTCCCTGCTGTGCACCGCTGATCTCTGGTCCACGCTGCAGTTGCTGTCAGTGAGTACTGTGCCTCCCTGTCCTTGTCTTCAGTCCTCCCACGGCCCCAGCGAGTGTTTTCCGTGTACAGTGTCCGTGGGGAGTGCCACCATTAAAGAGGGGGAGCACACCGTCAGCCTGCATCACAGTGACTCTGTTAATAGCTACAGCATTCTTAAAGGGACAGCATTCCAAGTTGTAGTCTCCATTCCCTGCCAGCAAGCAGTTGAGTTTCTTAAAGAGACGGCGACCTAATTCCAGTCATACCTGCAAACAACATGACTGAGCAAAGTGACATTGTGCCATCTGTTTCTAGTGATCCAGCAGTGCCCATGGCGAGCAGCCTACCATTCTCCATGCCATTTTACCCTGGCGCACCATGGCTGCCGCGCTACAAAGGGGAGGCGCATACCCTCAGGGACTTTCGTGAGAAGATGCTGTCTCTCTTCCAGTTCTATCCTCTGAATACAGAACAGCAGATACAGATCCTGCTGGGCCAGCTTGAGGGTGCTGCAGCTAGGGAGGTCAAATCCTGGCCTGCCTCTGACAAAAGAACCCCTGGGCAAATTCTGGACAAACTCCAGGTGAACTTTGACGTGCGATCTGTCTCCGAGGTAAAGATGCGCTTCTTTTCCAGACGACAACTACCTGGTGAGACCCTGCGGGACTATGCTTTATCCCTCCAAGAGGCATTCAGAGCTGTGGTGCAAGTGGATCCACGTGAAAATATGGACTCTGATAAAATCTTGCTTGACCGCTTCATAGAAGGGGCGGGTACCACATTGCTCCAGAGTCAGTTGCGAATGCTTGCTGCACAACATCCCAGCATCACGTTTGCTGACTTCAAGGCCCTTGCCATCCAGGTCTTGGGACAGGAGCAGCCCCAGCCGAGCCCAGTCATCTGTGCTCCCTCACCTGGACCCTCAACAAGCATTGCTCCAGTTGTCCTGCCACTACCTCTGGGTACCTCACCTGCTGCCCAAACTGCGCAGACTACACCAGCAGACTCCAGAGATGACCTTCTGGCCCGAGTGGATCATCTGACCCGTGCCATGGAACAGATCACCGTCCGTCTAGATCGTCTGACCCAGCCGTCTTCATCGTCCAGTGATCCTTTGCGAAGTCTCAACATCTCACCTGAGTCGCCACCCAGACGTCCGTCTTCAGTGAAACCTCCGCAGAGTGAGAGGCCATACTGTACCTATTGCCATAGATATGGACACACCAGGCCTCAGTGTTTTCAGTTAAACGGGCCACCCCCGAGGCAGCGGGCCGCCCCTCGGGAGGAAAGAAGAAGGGCCCAGGTGAATCTTCAGTGCCATTGTCACGCTTCGTCTCAGCCTGCCCACACATCACAATCCGGGTGAACGGCGTCCCTCTGACAGCGTTGGTGGACACTGGATCTCAGGTAACAACCCTGCGCAAGCAGGTGTTCCTTGAACATTGGGACTTAGGTGTGTTGAATAGAACACCTGACACATGGATAAATCTGTGTGCCAGCAATGGACAGCCCATACCACAGCAGGGTTATTGGGAACCCACTATCCAGATTGGGGACTTGAAACTGCCTAGACAGGGTGTAATTGTCACTGATGTAGAGGATGATAGGTTTGCAGTTGTAATATTAGGCATGAATGTTTTACGCCATTGCTTTGCAGAAGTGTTGGATGCCTTGCATGCCTCTCTCCTTACAGCTTCTCCCAGTGACCAGCAGACCATTCAGCGGGCCATTCGTGTACTCAATGCCCAGCACAAGTTCGCCAACAAACAAGGTGAAATTGGTCGAGTCCGGATCCAAGATACCCGTCCAGTAACCCTACAGCCTGGAACAGAAACTATGGTGTGGTGCCGTGCCCGTCCGGGCATAGAAAATCAGGACTACGAGGCCTTGCTACAACCCATACAGGTAGATGGCCAACCACTTGTCATGGCTGCCCGCAGCCTTGTCACAGTTTCCAATGGACGTGTTCCTGTCCGCTTAGTCAACTTGGGCGATGCTCCCGTGAACCTCCACAAGTTCCACTCTGTGGCCCTGCTACACCGGTTAGCACCAGAAGACATTATCTCTGGTGATTCTACCGCCACACAGCGTTCCACCCAAGCTGCTGAGAACATTCAGAATGGAGCCACGAAGTCCTGGTGGGATGAATTGAACGTGGGAGACGCCAATACCCCTATAGAGCACATCAATGGGGTTCGCAATGTGGCCATGCGTTACCAACAGGCATTCAGCAAACACCTTTGGTAAGACCACAACCATACAGCATCGCATTCTGACTGGCGACCACCATCCAATCAAGGAGTGTCACCGTCCAATACCACCCGCGATGTACCAACCGGTGAAAAAGTTGATCCAAGAGATGCGAAATGCTGATGTCATCCGGGAGAGTAACAGCCCCTGGGCAGCCCCGCTAGTCCTTGTCAAGAAGAAAGATGGAACCCTACGATTTTGTGTGGACTATCGTAAACTCAACAACGTCACGCACAAAGACGCATACCCATTGCCGCGGATTGAGGAATCTCTAACGGCTTTGGGATCAGCTACCTGTTTCTCGACCCTGGACTTAACCAGTGGATACTGGCAAGTCCCTATGGCGCCTGAAGATCGTGAAAAGACTGCGTTTACGACCCCGATGGGACTCTTTGAATTCAATAGTATGCCATTTGGGCTATGTAATGCCCCAGCCACATTCCAAAGGCTTATGGAGAGGTGCGTCGGCCATGAGAATTTCCAGAGTGTGCTACTGTACCTGGACGATGTTATTGTATTCTCCCGGACATACCAAGAACACCTTCGTCACCTGTCCGAGGTATTCAAGGTACTTATACAGCACGGCCTAAAGTTGAAGCCCTCCAAGTGCTACCTGTTGAAACCCCAAGTTCACTACCTTGGGCATGTCGTGAGCGCACAAGGCGTCCAACCTGATCCTGAAAAGATCACTGCAGTCCAGAACTGGCGAAGACCAACTACCGTCAAAGAAGTCCGAAGCTTCCTTGGATTCGCAGGTTACTACCGGCGTTTCATACCACATTTCGCCCAAGTAGCCGAGCCTCTGAACGAGTTGTTGCGCGGTTGTCCCAGAGAAAACTACAACCGAAAGCTTCCGGTAGACTGGACAGCGGGTCAAAAGGAAGCCTTTCAAGCGCTTAAAGCACTTCTGACGCAACCACCAATTCTAGCCTATCCCAACTACAGTCAGCCATTCCGCTTGTACACAGATGCAAGTCACCAAGGTTTGGGTGCAGTGTTGTCCCAGGTTCAGGACAACAAAGAGCGAGTCATCGCCTACGCCAGTAGGAGTCTGAGAGGCGCGGAGAAGAACGACCAGAACTATAGTTCTTTCAAACTCGAACTTCTGGAGCTTGTCTGGGCCGTGACAGAGAAGTTTAAAGACTACCTGGCTGCCACACCCTTTACCGTGTACACAGATAACAATCCGTTGGCGCATCTGGACACTGCTCGACTGGGAGCCCTTGAACAACGGTGGGCCTCAAGACTCGCGAATTACAAGTTCTCTGTCAAGTATCGCAGTGGCAAGTCCAACGCTAACGCTGATGCACTCTCAAGGTTGCCTGTGGGAGAAGAACCACCCCGAGAAGACATCTGGGAAGAGGGGGAGATGCCACCATTCTACAACAAGTTTGCCCAACAGGTTGCTATTGGTGTCCCTGTAGAAGGAGAATCTCTGGCGAAAACAGCTGCCGAATCCCTCCAGGAGCCATCTCTGTGGAAAACGTTCCAAGAAGAGAGCAGAGTTTTAGGAGAATTGTCAGATTTCCTGCTTACAGGAAGAATACCAACCCGTGTAAAGAGAGGTCTTCATGACGTGGAATTAAAACGCCTTTGGCGACAGAGGAAGCGCCTGTTTGTCCAACGAGGTCTTCTACTTAGAAACACTCTTGATCCTGTCACAGGTGAAAGGCTTCATCAGATCCTCGTACCAAGAAGAGACGCACAGATGATACTTGAGGCGTATCATGACAGATCCGGTCACTTCGGGGTACAAAAGACCGAAGCTACCATCCGTCGTCGCTTCTATTGGGTTGGGATGAGGAGTGACATTGAGAGTTGGTGCCGAGAGTGTCCCGCCTGTAGTATCACCAAGGAAGGTCGAAGAGATCAGAAGGCCCCTCTACATCCAATTAAGACTCAAAAGCCGTGTGAAATTGTTGCTCTGGACCATGTGAAGTTGGGTCCCACACGTTCCGGCTACAGCTACGCTCTGACAATGGTGGATCATTACTCCAAGTTCCTTGTCATCGTGCCTGTCAGAGATCTTACAGCAAGAACTACGGCTGAGACCTTCTACGCAGAGTTTGTCCGCCATTACGGTTGTCCTGAGCATATCCTCACCGACCGTGGATCGGCGTTTGAATCCCAATTGTTCCGTGAGCTGTGTCAGTTCCAAGACTGCAAGAAGTTGCAAACCACAGCGTATCACCCTCAAGGGAATGGTATGTGCGAGAAGGCAAATCAAGTGATCATCGGCATGCTAAGAACAGCCGCAGTTACACCTGGTGTTGAGTGGCCTGAGCGTATCAAGGACTTGGCCTATATTTACAACAACACACCCCAAACATCTACGGGATACGCACCATTTTATCTAATGTTTGGAAGACAAGGTCAACTTCCTTCAGACTTAACCCTTGGTGTGAAGGTCCCTGACACCATCAATCCACTACCCATAACAGACTGGGTTGTTGAACACCGCCGACGTATGGAGGAAGCTAAAGAGATAGTTGAAACGCGCATGGATGAGGTTCGTAGGAGACAACAGGAGGATTACAACCATCACGCCCATGCAGCGCCCCTGAAAGTTGGCGACCGTGTATGGTTAAGAAATAACCATCGGAATGGGAAATTGGATCCATTCTGGGAGAAAGAACCATACAGTGTCATCTCCATACCATATCCTGAATCCGACGTGTATGAGATCTCTAAACCTGGGAGACAGCCCCAAGTAGTACACCGAAACCGTCTGAAGCTGTGCCTTAAAGAAGGACTACCCACAGAGGTGCCCCCAGCTGAGACAACGAGTACAGAGATCTTGTCACCTTCTGAAGCGAAAGAGAGACCCCCAACGTTAACTGAGCTTATGTGGGCGCCTAAACTACTACCATTTAGCTGTTATCCACCAATTGCTCTAGTGCAAGAGAACCCTTCGACAGATGATTTAATTGATTTCAGTGACTCTGTTCCTGATCCAAATCTCGTTCCACTTAGGCGTTCTGAGCGTACCACAAAAGGCATACCTCCAACACGCTATAGTGATGCCATGGCTGTCCTTGGGTAAAAGAGGTTAACTGTCTCTGCTTCTGTATATATGTTATTCCTGCTCTGATTACATTAATGTTTTTCCTGTGTGTATATACAGTATATATATAATATCTTGCCATGTAATATAGTATTTACATTTATATGCAACAATCCAAGCCATAGTGCCTGGCTCACCGAGCCAAGGAAGTTCTGTTACCCCATTGCGGTATGGACATTTGTGCTAGAGTGCCTACTCTTCCTTACAGAAAGGACTGTTTATTGTTTCTCAGAGAGACTCTCATGATAATGGACACTCACGAAATTTGTGCCAGAGAGCCTCTGGACCCATTTGCACTACTGTTGTTTCTATATGGACTGTCTGATGGTACCGCGAAAAGGTTCCATAAGTCTGAGTTTAATTATCTCTCCGTTACCCTTCAGACTTCTCATGGACATTCCAGGACTATGCCGGGAGGTCTTACCTCAAGTTTCTAAGTATTATATTTTTCTAAACTGTTAGTGACATTTGCACTTTATTCGTATTTATTAACGTTATGTTACATTTCTCACCTTCACCCCAGCCCGTCGCCGAGGTCGGCTCAGTGAAAGAGGGGGAGTATGTGGCATCCCAGAGCTGGCTATGGCTGGGCTGAGGGTGATCTCTGTGCATTGTATTATTTCCTGTTGCTTCATAGCCTGTGTGACATAGCAGGGGGTCCTGAGTCTCACACAACACAGTGCCACCTAGTGAGCCTCACACATGCATTACACCTCCCATAGGATTGAATAGTAACCAAATGTTCAATGGGAGGACATCGCCTGGGAAAAGGGGAGGAGTCAGCTGATCACTGGGTCCCCATGGTAACACCCCTGCAGGAAGGTCCTGCGTGTGAGGAGTTAGAAGTGTGGAGTGTTAGGAGGAGGAGGTGAGGAGATAAGTGTGATGTCCTGTGAAGAAAGCAGTGAGTTTAGTGCAGGAATCTCAAGTCCTAGACAGGCCCAGGAAGGTTGGAGAGCTGACATACTCCAGCTATTCAGAAGATCCTGTCCCCTGTCTGCCTAGCCATCACCCTGAAGGAAGTCAAGCATCATCATCTTGTCAGCATGAGACTGTGGAGAGAACATTCTGGAACACGTGCTCCATAGCAAGTATCACAGGATCCAGGGGCCAAGGCCAGACCTGTGGAATATCCTGCCACCCTGACTATTGCACCCCGAAACTCTGAGCTATCAGGACCACATAACGTGAGTGGGGAATATTATGTACTAGTATCATGGTGGGCATCCTCCTATGTGCCAAATAGGAGCCCAGACGCACCTTAGGGCTGTAACACTGAAGTATAAGGGCTAGGAACACCTTTCATCAAGTCTACCCTGCACCCCAGGACTTTGCTGTGTCACCAGGCGTACCCCGTTGTTTTGTATTGAAGAAACTGTTTAAGCATTTGTGCCTCCACACCCATGGAAGTAAAAGTTCAACTTTACAACCGTTTCTGTGTCTGACTCTGCACCGACAACATCAGGGCGCCCCAAACACCACCAGTCGGCACAGTATAGGGGAAGCGCCCCGGGGGAACAATCACCACCAACATTTGTGCAGCCCCCTCATCACCGGTACCAGTGGTGGTAACGTGGGACAGCACCAGCGCTGCGCCCTCGTGCCCAGAGACCGTGACAAGTCTGCGCTGTTTGCACCCCGCAATCCCAACTGCAGCGTTACCTTCCATCTGGTCACCGCACCCCACACATCCTCACATCATCAGTGATCCACCTCCGTGCTTTACAATAGGAATGGTGTTCCCTTCATCATAGACCTTGTTGACGCCTCTCCAAATGTAACGTTTATGGTTGTGGCCAAAAAGTTAAATTTTTGTCTCATCAATCAAAATTACCTTGTTCCAGAAGTTTTGAGGCTTGTCTATGTGCTGTTTGGCGTATTAAAGGCTAGATTCTTTGTGGCATTTGCGCAGTAATGGCTTTCTTCTGGCAACTCGACCATGCAGCCTCCTTATTGTGCATCTTGAAACAGCCGCACCGATAGTTTTCAGAGAGTCCTGTATTTCAGCTGATGTTGTGTGGGTTTTTCTTTGCATCCCGAACAATTTTCCGGGCAGTTGTGGCCGAAATTTTGGTTGGTCTACCTGACCATGGTTTGGTTTCTGGGCATGTTATCAGGCCAAAATCACCAGGGTATGGGAACTTTTGAACAGGGTCATTTTGATGTTTTCGGTTGTCATTATGATTTAAAAAGAGAAAACACAGAAGTTTGACAATAAATGGCTTCAACCAACCACTAACCATGAGTGGAGAAAAAGATATTTTTCATATTCTCTGAAAAAGGCCAAAAAAAAAAACACTAAAATCTGCCGGGGTATGTAAACTTTTTAGCACAACTGTACATGGTGGTGCAATAGGATTAGCACGACTGGGCAATGTAACCAGGTCCGGTTGTCTGTGGACCACAAGTGTACAAGGGAATTTAGATTTTCACTCATTTTATTGATTTTTCAAATATTGCAAAAAAAAGAAAAAAAAAACGAACATACAAGGACGACCTGCAAGGCCACAAAAAGAGAAAAAACATAATATGAGACAGTAGAGAAAGGTATCCATACAGTACATATATGTCAGTGTGATGGTATTCCAGAAGTTCGTAGTTATGTACATAAGCGGATAATCCTGTGCAGCTGCTGATAGGATCCGATGTGGGTAATGATATCATGACCCGGGGAGGAGGGATATAGTTCACTCCGCTTTCACTTAACATACCGGCTGCTTCTTCACCACCCTGCTAAGCTTCCCCTTGCAAGAAAGACCAGGACTACTTTTGGATTTAAAATTGGCCTATTGAGGCCAATTTATTAAACACAATACACTGTAATAACTTACATAAATAACATATCAACAGCCGCCAAGTAACGGGCGGTTTATAAATACATAAATTATGGTAAACAACAATGTAACAAACAACAACCATCTTAAAGTGCAACATAATGCAGATAACATGGGCGAGAGGCACCGCCCCCAACTTACCCAGGCGCAAAACCCCACCTCGGGTAGACCTTCCACCACTAAAATGACCTCAGACCTGTTCCCCCAAAGGGACCTTAGACCAGCTTCCCCCAAATTCACCACCAGGATCCCCATACCACAGATGAGGTCCTACAAATACCGCTAAGCCTCTAACCCCCACTAACCCCCAGCCACAGACTCTAGGGCATAATCACTTAAGCCCGAGAGTCCCACCACACAGCCAGAGCACGCTCAACCTCATCTCTCAGGCCTAACATCCAGATATCCGTCCTGATTGCATTCAAATGGACCCTGTCCCACCTAATATGCTCTAAGGACGGCTCTTCCAAATCCCGATGCCGGACAACAATACCCCCATTGCGCACCACAAACCGCGCCACTGCCCTATTCACCTTGATACGCCTTCAGCGGCTCATCCGGAGAAAACGTGTATTACACCACACCAGCCATGCCACGATATTGGACCACACGATCACCACACCCGGGAACTCGGACAACAGCCATAAAATATCGAACTTAATGTCCATAATAAGTTCCCAGGAAGAACGCACCCCCAGGTCGTTGCCCCCAACATGCAAAATAAGTACATGCGGAGGGCGGTCCACCCTGAAACTCCGGCAAAACCCTACCCTAAGTTATACCACACACACCGATCCACCGCGCGACCGCATCAGATCGAGAGAGACCAAGATGCCGCCCATCCGGCCGGACATCTGCCCGCAGCGCGCCCCAGAAAACATAGGAGTGACCCAATATCCAAATCAAGCAGGGACCTGTGAAACAAGAGACAAGCACAACATCAGCCTCAACAAAGAACACACCCCCCAGCCTGAGCCGACAAACAACGCCCCCCGACTCACTACGACAATAATAATAATAATAATAATAATAGTCCTTTAATAGTCCCACAATGGGGAAATTCAGTAGATCAGGTTGCACATACAGACGGAAGAGATCAGATTCCCACCTGCCGATCCTCCGTACCATGTGATCCCCAGACCCCAACGAGAGGCCTCAGTAGCTGCCCCAATCCTAAAAGGAGTGAGAACCATAGTTCCAGGGAATCTCCCCCACCGCGGCTAAAGCTTTCCTGAAGACTGCCACAAATTGAAAATGCGACAGAGCCCCCCCCCATTCGTGACACAAAAAGGAGCTAGGGAAGGGACCCCGAACCCGTACAAGACTCATGGTCCTGGCCAACGGACAACACGACCCACCACTCATGGAATAGAGAACCACCAAGCGCCCACGACCCAACTGATCAGTCTTGGAACGCCTAACACTGCACCATATTACTAAAGAAATCCACGTCCGACCACTACAAACTCCCCGAGGTCGCCACGGACCTACTAACCAGTTCCCCAATACAAAACGCCCAAAAAAATGTTAACAGGAATGCTGCACGGAACAACAACACCTCATACAGTAGGTGGATAAACAGATGCCAGACAAACAATCAACCATATGACCCAACAGTTCAAACGAAACCGGACGGCACCTATCACGGTGCAACACCCCCCTCTGAAAACCTTGCATGGCCTGCCGCACCACAAAGTCTTTCGCTACGTCCCGCAAGCCCTGCAGGCAAAAAAGGAAAGCCAAACCCACCAACCACAGCCCCAAAACCGAGCAACCCAGCTGCGTCAGTATGCAAATCCATCGGCGCGCTAGAAACCACAGAAGGAAGCCACAACAAAAGCCCATTAAACCTCCCCAGGAAGGAATCCCACACACCCAGGTCCGCCCTGACTTCTGCCATGAGATGCACAAAGTGATGAGGCGACCGCACCATGCCGTCTGCGCCTCCAGACGCCTACAAAACACCCGCCCCATCGGCATGAAGCAGAAGGTGAAGTTTAATTTTACCCAACAGAGATTGCACCTCCCGCAGAAGTGCCTTCCGAACCCCTTGGAAAGCCCGCAAAATCAGCTTCAAATCCTCCAACTTGTCCCCCGGCAGCCGCGACTCCATAAGCACTGAATCTAGCTCAATACCCAAAAACTTCATCACAGTCGCCTGATCTTTGGTTTTGTCAGGAGCCAGAGGCACCCCGAACAAACCCGCCACCCATTCCATCGTCCACAACAACACCAGACAGTCCGCCTTACCCCCACAAAGAAAATCATCCAAGTAATGGATAACTGAAGGCAAACCAGACAGATCCCTGATCACCCTGATCAGAAAAGAGCTAAAGGTTTCAAGGTAAGTGCACGAGATGGAGCACCCTATCGGCAAGCAACAGTCGACGAAAAACTGCTCCTCCCATATGCAACCTAACAAATGAAAACTCTCCGGATGGATAAGCAACAATCTAAAAGCCGCCTCTATATCAGTCTTGGCCATAAGGGCCCCCGGACCAGCCTGACACACCAACTCCAACGCCCGATCAAAGGACGTTTATGAAACCGAGAACAAAGAGGGGTCAATGCCGTCGTTAACGGACGCCTTAGCCGAGAAGGAAAGGTGATGAATAAGGTGGAACTTGTTGGGCTCCCGTTTGGGGACCACCCCCAATAGAGAAACACGCAAATCAGGCCACGGTGGGACAGAAAAAGGCCCCGCCATCCTCCCAAGTTCCACCTCCTTCAACAACTTCGCCTGCACCACCTCCGGGTGCTCCCTAGCCGATTTCAAACGGGAAGCGAAAGCCCTCCCCAAAACCCTCTGCCATCAGCCGCACCGCTGCCCTGTCATGATACCTATTTAGGAAAGGCCGCTGTGACCCTCACCGGTTTCCTCCCTCTTTTCAACAACATCTCCACCCTGTCTATGACTCCCCCCACAGCCCGAATATTCATGCTTGAAGCGGCAGGAAGTACCGCACTTGCACTGCCCTACGTTGTATTGCCAACAGTATCCCTTCCAGAGCCCCTGAGCCAGAACCCCCGGTTCCCCCTCGAAAGGACGGACCCGCCGGCGCCAACATCAGCCTCATCCACAAGGAAATGTCCTTGTGGTCCCAACGCAAACCCGGGCGCACCGCCTTCCGTTGCCTGAACTGTTCATCATAACAGAGCCAGGCGACCCCGCCATACACCCAGTAAGCCTCCCCAACTGCATCCATATACCCGAAAAGGGTCAAGCAATGCTCCAGCTCCTTCTCACCAATGATGCTCGAAAAAATGGCAAAAGCCTGTAGCCAATTGGCGAAAGTCCTAGGGCTCAAGCAGTAGCGACGCTTCTCCTCATACTCCTTTTTGCTGTCACTAGGCTTCAACTTGTCCAAATTAAATTTATCAAGGGGGAGCAAGGAAAAAATTTCCACATACTCACCCTTCCAAATTTTTTCACGCACCTTCTGCTTCAAATGGGCACCCAAAGGGCCCTCAAAGCACACATAGACTTTGCCCTTCACCTGATCTTCCAAGTGCACTATATCAACCACCTTTTCCTTCTCCTTAGACTTAGCCCCTGTCACAGCAACCGCACTAGCCGGCTCGGAGCTAAACTCCAGGAGGGGCTAAACAGCCCCTGCACCACCCCCGCCAGGCTTAGAAGGCCCACTAACCGCTGAACTAACCACGACACTGGACCCAGATGCCGATCCACCATCCACACCCAGCCAGACCGCAACAACCCCAACAAGTGACCCCACACAGAACCAGGCTCACCCAGCCCAGCTGCAACCCTAAACCACCCGACCCCACGGACCCCACGGGCCCCAACACCCTTCCCACAGAATCCCCCCCAGAGGAAAGAGAAATAGACCCCAGCTCCTCATCTGGCTGCATCACGGGATGTCCCAGATCATCCGCCGGTCTAGTATTCTGCAGAAGGTCGTCTTGGTCATCCTGGGGGCACTCCCCATCTTCAGTGCTGGACCCACCAGCACCATCCAGAGGAGCACAATCGGCAGCCCCCACATGCTGCGCACCCTCCACCTTGCAGGAGAACCACTGGCGCCCCTTGACGACCCAGTCACAACGGAGGTGCTGGCTGTATCACTTCTGGCACCGTCGGCGCCAACTCCAGGGCCGAAGCATGGGAAGCTGCCGCTCTGGGCCAGCGTAGAGAAGAGGAGGGAGGGGGGCAGAGACACTGGACCTCCCTCTGGACGACCACGGGTCCGACGAGGATTCCTCTTGGAATCCTCCCTCCGGAGGGTCCCATCTGGGGACCGCCACCTCTTCACTCGCCCCCGCTTGGGAGAATAGTGCTCAGGTGGCCAAGACCACTGAGTGCGCGGGGAAGAAGCCAGGGGAGAAGGACCCTGGCCTGGGGGCTCATGTACCGCTGCAAGGAGCCACTCCACCAACACCTGACCTCCATGCACAGCCGCTGCTGACCGCACCAGGGACAGCAGAGCCTACAAATCAGCCATGGTGGGATGTTGCTGCTTGCTCCACTTCAAGCTGCCAACTGTCCCCAACTGACCTCAGACACACCTGCACTCTCTCTTATCAGCCCCACCCCTAATTTCCCCGTTCCAACTCACCACTAATTAACCCCTTTGTTACCCAATCCTCCCCCCTGTCAGGCAGGCCCTATCCCCAAGTGTCTAGGACCTTTCCATTCCAAGAACAAAGGTAGAAGAAGGTAACAGAAAAGGAAAACAAAAAACAAGAACAAAGAAAAAAAGGAGGGAATTTCTCCTTTAAATCCCTTACAGCAGTCCCTCCAACACCAAATCTACACTATAGGGACATTATACAGAGTGGGGACACTGAATTATACTGTATGGGGGCACATATGGGCATCCTACTGTGTCTTTTACAAAGAGATTTGCATTATTACAGCACTTTACAGACAATTTCCCATATAGGGCTCACAATCTACATTCCCTATCAGTACAACTCTGGGGTGTGGAAGGAGCCCCAAGTAAACATGTGGAGAACATACAAACTCCTTGCAGATGTTGTCCTTGACAGGATTTGAACCCAGGACTCCAGCGCTGTAAGGTTGCAATGCTAACCTCTGAGCCACCATGTTGCCCATTATTTCCAATGGAAAGCAGAGATCAGGAATTGTTGTGATGTCCAGTTATCTATTTGTGCTTAGAATAATTGAGTTTGGGCCAGGAAGATCAGTTCGTGTATGGGGTGGATTTACCGACATGCTGAGTTCAGATCAGCTGAGCTACGTATGGACCCGGAAATCCGGCTGATACACAGACTGTGTTCCTGGTCTGAACTCGGCCATGTGAAACCAGCCTTAGGATAAGGCCCAACGTAGATAGCCGAGTGCTTACTTCAGCCATCTCCAGTCCTCCCATTGAAGTGAATGTGAGCACCAACTGTCACCAGTGCACCAGATTTACCAGCCTAAAGATCAAGCTGGATGAGAGACTCCGGGCATAATATCTATGCTGATAGGAGTCCCTGCCTCCCAGTGACATATTGTCCCATAGTTTGTAGCCCAGGACAGTATGTATGATCTTTAGGCCGGTAAATCCGGTGCACATGGACCGAGTTTCAAGGTTGAAACTCGATGGTGTGAATTAACCTAAAGCTGAGGCCACACATTGCAAAAACGCAGCATTTTTGGCTGTCATGGAAGTCCCCATAAAGATTTTGTTTAATCTCATACACACATTGCAGAAAAAAAAATTCTGCAGAAAACCTACATTTTCAAAAATATCTGTGTTTTTGAAAAAAGCAGCATGTTAATTTGACCTGTGGAAATGCTGCTTTTTTACCCAGGGACATTTATGGGGGAGGCAAAAATTACAAATGCAGCAGAAAAATTGTAAAAAACACAAGATTTATTTCTGCTGCTTTTTTCCAAACTTGCCTTGTGTGATGAACTGACTGCGCTAGTGCTGTGATCTACCTGTAGGGGCAGAGGTGTAGCTGGGTGGGGCACCTGGGGCAGGCGGAGCAAGTTCCCCAGGTGAATTTGGGATTGTGTAGGTGCACAGATTGTGTAGGTGCACAAGCTGAGATGTCTGTGGAAGCTGAGGCGGTGGTCACCGGATACACTGAGGCTATGTTCACACCCGGTAGGAGACTGTTACAAAATCCATCTAAAATTGCTGATAAACAAAAAAATCTTGAACACTTTTTTTTATCTGATGACATGACGGAGAACATAATGGATTCCAGATGGACCCCATTATAGTCAGTGGGTTCCCCTGCGATCTGTTTGTTTGACAGTGCAGGCAGCAGGCATAGATGCCGCCCCGCTATGTGTATCTCCTGGCATCTGCTGCATGTACATGTTCCCTGCCCTCCTGAATACTGGGAGGTGCTAAGGTTGCTTGTGTAAGGGCTTATGCTCATGACTGTGTACACAGTCAGTGTTCTAGCCGTGGTTTTCGTGGCTCGCACATTGACCCATTCATTTCTATGGCCCCATACACACAACAGTGTATTTTCACGGTCCAGAGGGACTGGAGCGCTGCACAGTAAAGCATAGGGAACATGACTGGGGGCGGGCAGTAGCGGGACCAATAGGGAGCTTGGGTGTGAAATTGAGGGGGCGGAGCTTAGTCTTGCCGGGTTTCACATTCCAGAGCTGAATGGCAGAGCTGTAGGTTGTGCAGCTCCCCCTCCACTCCTGTAATGGCATCGGTTGAGAGTCTCCTGGAGCAGCTCAGGGCTGCTGCCAGCAGCAATGGTGAGGCCTGGCTGCAGGAGCAGCTGGCTGTCGTCTTGCAGCCTCCTACTGCCCCCCCCCATTAACCCCCCACCCCTCCCTGCCCCAGCCGTATCTAAGAAGCGGCGGGCCCGCAGGAGTCGACCGCCTGCACGTTTGGCCCCTGACGAGGCTCCTAGGATCAGGCGGCACAGGAGTCCCTCTAGGGCCCCTCCAGACTGCGCACCCCGATCCAATTCCCAGGAGCGGAGATCCCAGCCTGGGAGGAATCCTACTGGTTGCCTGGCACCTGCGGCTGTGGGGACCCCTGCCACTAGCCCTTGTGTCAGGGACTGCAGTTACGACCTGGCCACATCCCAAGGATCCACAGACCCCTCCTGTGATGCTCTGGCGGGAGGGGGACTTAGTCTGCCTGCTCCAGCGGTTCCCGCATTTCAGGACCACTGTGTGGCAGTGGGAGGAAGTCCCATCAGCGGGCAGCATGGTGCTGGCCCCTCTTTCATGGCACCACAGCCCGGGTCTGAGATGCATCTGGTGGTCTCAAGTCCATATGCAGGTGCAAGTCAACCTCTCCAGGGATGTCAGTTGTGCTGCAGCTGCCAGTGGGACGGTTCTCAACAATCAACAGGCACCAGCGTTCTCCTGTACAATAACCCTAGGCTTCAGGATGCAGTACTGTGGACTGGTGGTCCCGCAGGAATGTCGACTGGTGGTCCCGCAGGAATGTCGACTGGTGGTCCCGCAGGAATGTCGACTGGTGGTCCCGCAGGAATGTCGACTGGTGGTCCGGCAGGAATGTCGACTGGTGGTCCCGCAGGATCGTCTACTGGTGGGCCCGCAGGATCGTCGACTGGTGGGCCCGCAGGATCGTCGACTGGTGGGCCCGCAGGATCGTCGACTGGTGGGCCCGCAGGATCGTCGACTGGTGGGCCCGCAGGATCGTCGACTGGTGGGCCCGCAGGATCGTCGACTGGTGGGCCCACAGCACCTATGCAGTCCGGTGAGTAAATATCTTTGTCGTGTCCATTTCCACCTATTCTGATGTCACGGGTTAGGGATGGATAGGCCGGAGTCCCCAGCAGGTGGTGGTGTAGCTTATGATGGGATAAGGGAGCTATTGGATAGTGTGAGGTAGCTACCTTCGCACTGCGAACAAAGTGCTAGCGGCTGCGTGGGTTCCTCCAGCGGTCCAACATGTGGCGTTGCAGAGTGCGCCGGTGGCAGAGGGTTTGGCAGGGGTGGTAGTATCAGGTCCCTGGGGGAGGTCTATGTTTGTTTCGAGGGTCCTCTAGGGGTGCATTTGAAGAAGGAAGTGAAGGAGAAGATTTGGAAGGACGAGTACGTCGAAATCTTCGCCTTGCTCCCTTTAGCAAAATTAAATTTAGATAAGAATAAAAGGGAGGATAGCAAGAAAGAGGAAGAGAAACGCAGGTGGTGCCTAACACCACAAATGTTTGTGACTTGGCTTCAGGCCTTTTCCATTTCAACTAGTGTCATTGGCGAAAAAGGTGCCTGACAACTGTTTGGGCCCTTTTTGCTATTTGGATTTTATAGATGTGGTGTATCGGGTATTGGAGGACAAACGTGTCTGCAGTATGATGAGCAGTTCCGCCAGCGTAAGGCGGTTCGGCACAGCATAGGGTGGGACCAGAAGGATATGGGGCTATGGCTTTGGGTAATGGTACCAGCGTGCGTCGTCCAGTCCTTTCCTGGAGCGGTCGGTGGAAGCAGCCAGAGTGGGATTGGTTATGACTCGTTTGGGGGGGGGGGGCAGGTTCACAGGCCCAGCAACGTTACGGGCTGTGTTGGCAGTTCAATGAAGCCCAATGCAAATTTGGCTTCAGCTACAAATTTAAACATGTCTGTTCATTCTGCGGCGGGATGTCCCATGGTTCGGCCCGTTTGCCAGCGTAGACAGAAGAGCAAGACCTTGCCCAATAGTGGACAAGGGTCAGACACGGGTGAAGCTGGAAGCCATGCTTCCCTATCTAAATAGGTATGTTAATAAGGAGAGTGCGTGGTTTCTAATTGACGGTTTTAGGGAGGGTTTTAGGATCCCCTCGCCGACGCATGCGGTCCCCTTTTCCATAACTAGTTTGAAGTCGGCAGTTGAACACTGGGGGGGGGGGTAGTGTTCAAAAAATTGGGTAAGGAGGGGTGGATTGGGGCGTATGGCAGGCCGCTTTGCATCACCCACACTGGAGGGTCTAATTGTATCCCCTTTGGGGGTGGTGCCAAAGAAGGAGCCGAATCAGATTCGGCTCATACACGATTTATCATACCCCAAAGGAACGTCGGTCAATGACGTTATTGCACCCGAGCTCTGCTTAGTGGTGTATACGTCATATTGACTGAGTGTCCGTGCACGAGATTGAGTTTCCTGGGCATAGAGCTTGACACTGTGGCAATGGAATTCCGGTTGCCCGGGTACAAGCTGGTGGGAGAGGGTGAGGCGCGTCCACCATATGCGGAAAATCATGTTGCGCGACCTTCAGTCATTGCTGGGTAGATTAAACTTTGCTTGCTGCATTATCCCCATGGGCAGGTTTTTTTTTGTCACTGGTTGGCGGGAGCTACGAAGGGGTGTCGAATCCTCGACACTTCATTCGGCTGGGGGTGGTACCTTGTGAGGACCTGGCAATATGGGGCACTTTTCTGGACCAGTTCAATGGTAGATCACTTGTCCAATTGTCTGTGATCAACGTGTTTGATTGCGACCTTTTTACGGATGCACTGGGGGGCACAGCTTCGGGACCTACTACAGGGGGCAGTGGTGTGCCGCTTCTTGGCCTGTGGCGTGGCGGGAATTAGGTCTTTACACGGAACTTGACGTTACTGGAGTTATTCCCGATTGTAGTTGTGGTGTCCATACGGGGTGGGGCGTTCTGGGATAAAGTTTGGTTTCATTGCGATAACATGTCGGTGGTGTCGGCCATAAACAATGTGACTGTGTCTACTCCTCCAGTTATCAAGTTGCTTCAGTGCTTAGTGCTACGTTGCTTGTGCCTGAATGCATGGATAGTGGCGGTGCATGTGCCAGGGGTCAAAAATGACATTGCTGATTCTTTGTCTCATTTCCAGTGGGAGATGTTTCGTGCTCTGGCTCCAGGGGCGGAAGTGGAAGGGACTCCATGTCCTCAAGACTTATGGGACTTGGTTTGCCAGATGCGGGGCCATTGATTCAGGCATCGTTGGCCCCCGGCACCTGGAATAAGTATTCAAGGGCTTGGCAGGTTTGGGAAGATAGGTTGGGGAAGTTAAGGCTGGTACATACTGATAATGATAGGGTCGGGGTGTTGTTGTTCTTGTTAAGCCACTGGTTGTCTGAGGGCTGGTCCATGGCCAAGGTTAATGGCGTGGTAGTGGCATTGGTGTTTGACTTCAAGCTGAGGGGATTTGGGGATGCCACCAAGCACTTCTTGGTCCAGCGTGTGCTGAAGGGGTTTCACAGGTGCAGAGGGCGTAGTGACACATGGCGCTCGGTTACATTTCAGCTTCTTGAGCGTTTGGGGGTGGAGCTGGGTCGTTTTTGTTTGTCACACCATGAATGTGTTTTGTTTCGACTTGTTTTTTTCTTTTGCTTTTTTTGGGGCTTTCAGGGTAGGGAAGTTGGTGTCCGTGTTGACTAATTGGCCAGGCGGTTTGCAGGTAGTTGATGTAGACCTAGTGGATGGGGTGTTGGTGGTCAGGATTTGCAGGTCTAAAACGGATCAAGTGGGTGTCAGGAAGTATCTGCGTCTGGCGGCAGTTGCTGGGTCGGACATGTGCCTGGTGCAATGTTGACGGGCATTTCAGGTGCTGGCTCCGACTTTGAGAGGTGGTCTACTGTTGTGTCACGAAGATGGTTTCTTTCCCGTTATCTATTCTCTGCTGTTTTTAGGGGTTGTTTAGAGTTGTTGGGCCTTGATGCCTCTATGTATGCTCCACATTCTTTTCGCATAGGCGTGGCGACGGAAGTGGCTTGTTGGGGGTTGAGCCCGGAGGTGGTCCGGCGCATAGGCAGGTGGGAATTGCAGAGGTATAAGTCATACGTATTGCTCAAATGTGATTTGTTGTGTTATTGGTATTCCCCCTCTTCCTTGACCCTACCTTATTTCTCCTTTTCCTTAGGCCTTCCTGCTTGGTTGGTCTGGAGCTTCGGCCATTCTTTTGTGTTCTGGGGCGCTGAGTGGACTGACGTTCGACGGAACAGTCGGCAGTTGGGGTTCTCCAGGGATGTTGTCGTTGTTGTCTGTTGGATTGGAATCCAAGGTATGGTGTGGAGTCGGGTCATGCCCGAGATCCACAGGTACACAAGGTTGGATCGGTCACTGAACATTATAGTTATACACATCAGCGGCAATGACCTGGGGTTTCGTCCGTTTCGCAATTTGATTAGGGATATAAAGTACGACCTGTTGAGGCTGTGGCCCTTGTTTCTGGGGATTGTCACAGTGTGGTCTGATATTGTACCCAGGAAGATGTGGCGGGAGGCTTGGCTGGTTGACTGGCTTAACAAAGCTAGGATTAAGGTCAACCGAACAGTTGCAGGTTTTGTGTCCAGGAATGACGGTGTGTGCGTGAAGCACACGGAGTTGGAGTCTGGGGAAGACAAGATTTGGCTTGCGGGACGGAGTCCATGTGAACGCAGTGGGTATCGATTTGTGGGCTTTGGGTATCCAGGAAGGTGTTGAGAGGGCCCTGGAAGTGTGGTGGGTGTCTGACGTTTAAGGTGTTAAGGCGTGTTTGGTGGTTTCCTTGGAGTTGGTGGTCAATTGGTTAAAAGGGTGGAGTCAATGGTAGGCTCCTCCTATACATTCATTTGGTAGTTGCACATTTTGGTGGATGGCCTGGCACACAGTGAACGGTTACAGGGTTGGTGGCCCTGTGAGCTGGTTCATGGATGAAGGGGTTCATCTTTATTCATGGTGCCGCCGGGCCTGTGGTCGTGACTGGCGCTGACTTTATGGTGTGGTTATGTTAGAGCCAGGCCAAGGGGTTGATGGTTCTTTGTAGAACCAATGACTTTATGGTAAATTATAATAATTTATACTTATTTATTTTTTTTATTAATAAATACGGCTGCTGTGGCCGATTTAATCCAAGCCTTGGTCTGTTTATTCTTTAATGGGGGTTTTGGGTGATGGCGGGGTGCAGGGTTGTAGCCAAAGGGGGAAGGTATTTAGGCCAGGCAGTTTGTTTATTAAATGGGGGGGATTTATACTGGGACCCCGTAATCTGCAATGCCCAGTCATGTGTATGGGGCTGGGAACAAAACTCAGGACAGGTCCAATTCTTGTCCATTTTGCTCACTGGCTTCAATGAATGGGGCCGCGAAGGCACGGGTGACACATGGATGTCCTCCATGTGCCATTTAGTCACAGCCCAGCAACATGCACATGATGTCTCCTAACAGTCAGATATGTAGTTTTGCAAAAGCTGCAGGAGAAATTAAAATGACTTGTATCCACTATGACTTCCAGTTAGGGCTCGTCCACACCACTGTACTAAGCATCACACAAGACGACGCTGTACCTGGTATAAATTTTCCATCAGTGTAGCTGTAGGTGACTTGTTTTTTGCAGCGTTAGTTGTGTTTTTCAAAAGCACCATTTTGGGGTATATATAACCAAGGTTGAACCTAGCCTGTCTGTTACCTGAGGCGAACTAAAAAAAAAAAAAAAAAAAAAAAAAAAAAAACCGGACTTGTCTATCTTTGGTTTCGTGACTAAAATTGTAGGACACACTCACCCATTTGCAGATCAAAAAAAAAATCCTCGTTTTTGGCCCCCACACGGTATACGAATCCCCTTTTTTGGCCACCACACAGTATATAACCGCTCCCCCTTCCCCCCCCGCCCACAGTATATGACCCCCAATTTTTGGCTCCCACACAGTAAATGGCCCTTTTTGTTTTTCTGCCACAATACAATACGTAGGATGTGGCGTCCTGGTGTTCTTCAGCGTCGTGATGTAACGTGCAGTACCACCTAGAGGGCAGGATCGTGGATGGGTAGCGGCCAATTACAAAAGAATACTGCCACCCGTTTATACCTGGAGGTGTCGCCAGAGGTCATCGCCTCAGGTTTCTTCCTGGCCCTGTATATAAATTTTATTTATCAACTTTTATTAGCGTTTTTGGGGGATAAAAAAAAAAAAAAAAAAAAAAAAAGCAATTTAAATTTCTGCTATTGATGGATTGAAGATCAGCAGCGGTCTGACATTCAGGACCTCCACGGATGAACTGTTTGAGCTTTCGCTTTACAGGCCATGTGACATCACATTCATCATTCACAATTCCTGAATATAGTTCAGTCCCATTCAAGTGAATGGATTGAGCAGTGATGCCAAGTACTGCCACTATACAAATATATGGCGCTGTGGTTGGTATGTAGTGAACACCTGTACACTGCTGTCTCTTTAACCAGCTGATCGGAGGGTTTTCAGGTGTTGAACCTTAATAGTGAAGTTTTAGGGGGCCCAGATGGTCCCCGCTGCTTTATTTTTATATAAAGGATATTACCTGTAGTGTTACACCACTAGGTAACTGCCGCTATTCATTTACCGATCACAACAGCCTCCTCCACTTCCTCTTCAGCCTCCATGTGCCAAAAATCACGACCCGATGTTGAGCAATGTCAGGACATTACTGACAATATTCAGTGTTGGAATATGATGTGCAGCACACGGGGTCCCCTGAAGGCTAAAGAGTGAAGGGGGAACGGAGAAGGCCGTGGGCAGGAGCAAGGATTGGTAAGTGAACAGAGGCCGTTACATCCATTAATTTCTCCTCATGATACTTCTAACTCAGGTGAGACAATCCCCTCAGACTGTTATCACTCACTATTGGCGTATTGTTGTGGGGGGGGGGGGGCGGTTGCATTTAGTTTTTATTTCCTTTTTTTCGATAATCATTTTTGAGGGTTTTGGAGTGGAGCAGACTCCATTGATATGTGTTGTATGCGGGTCGCTAAGGCGTCCAATAGCTAGAATTTCAGGCCACTCCCCCTATGTTCCATCACATTCCATGATGTCACCATTGGAGCACTGGGTGACACGACAGTATCTTAGTCTGCACAGCAATCCGGTGTCTCCAATGTTCAGTGTAGGAGTTATGGTAAGTAACAGTGGCGCCTATGTGAGACATTGTATGGCGGTTTCTATGCTTCATGTATGACTATGAGAAGGCCTATTGCCTTTAGTCATTAAGGTTGACGTTTGGCCACGCCCCTTCAATTAAGTCACATAGAGTGACATCAATATCAAGGCGCAAGATGCCCACGCACGTGTAGATGTGGAAGGCGGCAGATCGGCGTACAGGACATCAGGTGAAATGTAATTTCAGCAGATGTGGAGAGGGACGGTGTCTATGGCAGATATAAGGTTAGTAATATAGTGCCAGTGGCGTAACTTAAGAGGGTGCAGAGGGTGCAGTCGCACTGGGGCCCAGGAGCCTTAGGGGACCCATAAGCACTGGCATCAGTATTGAGATTGCAGCTTCCATCTGGCCCATAAGCCAAGGAGACCCACAGATTACCCTAACCACACTAAGGTTGATTAAACTCCTTAGCAGCCATAACAATCACTATCAAGAATTCGCTCTAGAGATGAGGTAGGGGGCCCCAGACAAAAGATTGCATTGGGGCTCACAAGGCTTTAGTTACGCCACTGCGTAATGCCTTTACTTTGTACACAACAGCAAGTAGGCAGACAGCCTGTAGTACCTTGTGATAATCTATCGTTATAGTTAATAGGCAAACAGCCTCGGGCATCTTATGATAGAGTATTGTCATCACTTGCCCTTACAGGGTAGTATCAGCTGATCTAGAATCCGCTAGCCAGTTTATTCCCTGTCTTGTCTACAAGAGGAAATGTCCATAGGGACTAACATGTTTCATAGGGTTAGCTTGGGACTGCCCTTGTAAGGGCAGGAGTTACTTGGGGTGCAGTGGATAGAGATTAGGGTCTCAATAGGGCTAGTTGGTAACATCAGCTCTTGATCCTCCGGTCTCTGCACACCCTACGTGGAGGGGGTAAGATCGCTCCAATTTGTTGTTTTTCATGAGCTGCTTATATTGCCTTTGCAGCATAAATTATATGGAATCTGCAGTTTCTATGGCATTTGCCTTCTTGTCACTACACTTGGGATGATTTTACATAAGATGTGAGGTTGTTATTTGGGGATTTGTCCTGTTATGTATAATAAGGATATTTCACAAGACATGAGACATATACAGCTGCATCTCAATAAATTAGAATATCTTTGAACCGTTTATTTCTTTCAGTAATGAAATTAAAAAAGTGACCTCCTATATTTTCTAGATTCTTTACACACAGAGTGTTCTATTTCAAGTGTTTTATTTCTGTAAATGTTGATTATGGATTACAGGTAATGAAAACCCAAATCTAAGAAAATTAGAATATTGTAAAAAAGTTCAGTATTGTAAATGCAGTGTCACCTGCCAAGGTTTCCTAAGCCTTTAAATGGTCCCTCAGTCTGGTTCAGTAGGACACACAATCATGGAAGGCGCTGATTATGAATTGTATTACTGAAATGAATGAATGTTTCAAGGATATTCTAATTTATTGAGAAGCACCTGTATATATCCTTGAGCAGGTCTAATAGCAGCTCCTGTTTCTTGACATATGTTTGTGTCTGGATTTAATGGTGATCACCAAATCCCCCTCTCTTAATGCATATTTAATAAATGTAAATTTTTATTTCCCTTTCTCCTCCACAACGGCACCGACAGGAGGAATTCCACACCCCCAGGGACAGGAAACAACAGGAAGACATCACTTTAAAAGGTCCCTCCTTTACTCACACTCCAGTTGTTTCCTGTCCCTGGACGGTGGAAGTCGTCCTGCTTGATGCTTTGTGTGCAGTCTGTCCTCCTCCCTAACCCTGCTAAGAGGGCTTCATAGGGGACAGGTGGTCCGGGCTGCTGTCTGCAGTCTTAACTGTCCCTAGGTGTAAGCTCGCAGGTGCGGTAACCCCGGGCTTTCTCCCTCTGTGGGGCTTGGTTTCTCTGTTGGAGGATCCCTGGGGGTTGGGAGCCTCCGTTTTCCCTGCCTCCACATGTAGACAGGAGGGGAAGCAGCCGGTTTGCATCTTTCCCAGGAGCGAGACTTCCGGTTTGCATCTTTTTGGCGCCAAATTCAATTTTTTTTTAAATCTGCAGGGCTTCCTCCTGAGACAGCTGTAGCCATCTATATTGTGGTTTTTGCTGTTACTTACTTTGCTGGGTAGCAGTGTTGATTAGATATTATGTTGTTTGCTGACTCTCTTATATCATCTCAGCCCTCTGGATTCTGCTGAGCCTGGTAAGCCCCGAGATGTAACCCCTAGCCCGGTAGGTCCCTCCGGGGCCCCTTCCATTGTCTTTTTAGGTTTTGGTCGGGGGCCCACCTTTTATAACAGTGATTCTTGTGGCTTTTTGTATAGGCTAAAGAACCAGTCAGGCCTACCGCACAGAAGTGTTCTTTGTATAAAAAGAGTCTGCCTTCTTCGGGCAAGAGACAAGTTTGCCAGAAATGCGCAGATAAAATTGTGGCAGAAGAATCATCCTCCCTTTTGGATTCCCTTAAGATGGTAATCAGGGACGAGGTTAATGCTGCTGTGGACAAGCGCTTGATGTCCCTGGCGACGTTCATCCCGGTATTTCCTTCTACCTCAGCCGTTCATCCTTTTCCTCCTGCTCAAATGTTGGATAGTGACGAAGAAGAGGGGGAAATGGAGGACTCAGACTCCTCTCATGATACTGCAGGACATCCTCTCTGTCTTGCTGAGGATATGGATTCCCTCCTTAAGGCTTTCCGCTCCACTATGGGTCTACAGGAGCCTAGAGAACCCCTGTCCATCTCTGACCAGATGTTTCAGGGTCTGGGGGAAAGAAAACTCAGTGTTTCCGGTCCATGAAAACGGGAAGTGGATCATTGACAAGGAATGGCGGGATCCAGACAAGAGGGCCTCCTCTTCCAAGATGTTCAAGAGGAAGTATCCCTTTTCAGAAGAGGACACTGCACTCTAGGATGGCGATCCTAAAGTGGATGCCCCGGTGGCCAAGATTTCTAAGAAATCCTCCCTACCCTTTGAAGACATGGGGTTGTTACGCGATCCCATTGACAAGAAGGCGGAAGGGTTTCTAAAGAGAGCTTGGGACTCTTCAGCCTCTATGCTAAGACCGAGCGTCACTGCTACTTGTACTGCACGTTCCTTGGGTATTTGGCTGTATCAGCTTCAGGCGCACTTGGCCCCATGGGAAGGAATTTTAGCCTTCCTTCCAGTTCTGCAGCATGCCTCAAACTTTTTGGCTGATGCCTCGGCGGACATTGTTAAACTGGCAGGCCAGATCTGCTGCTCTGGCTAATGCTACAAGAAGGACTGTCTGGTTGAGATCTTGGTCAGGCAATGCGGGCTCAAAGAGCAAGCTTTGTCAAATTCCATGTGAAGGTGACCATCTGTTTGGTTCTAGTCTAGACAACATTCTGGAAAAAGCCTCAGACAAGAAGAAAGGGTCCAGATTTTACCATCTGCCAGTCGTCATGGCTGGGGTGCTTTCACCACAACATCTTGGGTGCAGTGCCGCTGGGACCCCCGCGTGAGGGAGGCATCTTCCAACCCAGTACTTTTCCCTTTCCAGGAGGGACTGTTCAAGAGGGGTGGATGCCCTGACTCAGCCTTCGCCTCATCATCTCTTGTATGCCTTCCCTCCATTTCCTCTCATTCCCAGAACATTAGCAAAGATCCGGGAAGAAGAAGCAAGGGTAATTCTAATTGCACCTTTTTGGCCCAGAAGAGCCAGGTTTTCTCTCCTCCTGCAGCTCTCCAGCGGACAGTATTGGACTCTTCCTGTCTTCCCAGATCCTCTCTCCCAGGGGCCAGTCTTGCATCCAGAAGTAAGTCACCTACTCCTTACGGCATGGCTTTTGTTAGAGGGCAGGGGGTTCTCTCACAGGGTTATCTCCACTTTCCTCCTGTCTAGAAAGACTGTTACCTCTAAGATTTATCTCAGGACCTGGAATGCCTTCCTGTCATATTCTAAAGATAAATGGGATCTGTCTTCTCCACCCCCTACTCTGTTGATTCTGTACTTTCTTCAGTTAGGTCTTGTCGGGGGTTAATCTCCCCCGGGATGGATGTCACCGTAAGCCTAATTAAATAGATAGCCAGTTTCGAGCGCTCGGGAAACAAGACGTACACAGGTATCGTGTATGAACAGTTTCTACTTTATTGCGTAGTTCAATACAGTTTTAAAAGCAAGCTCAGTTACATAACAGTCATGTGATCAATATACATATATGGTCTTTCCAGTTCCGTTACCAGACAAATTTGTTCACTTTCCCATCACCCTAGATGTTTCCTTTTCACCTTATCTGAATGTCCTCTTATCTTCCTGAGAATACCAGTTCTGCTGAGATCAGCAGAACTGTTGATATCTTCCCCAGACTCCAAATCTGTATTCTATCTGTAAACTATGCAGTCTTGTCTGCAGAACATTCCACCCTCTTGTGCTTTCTGTATACTGTGACATAGAATATAGTGCAAGTTATGTTTTAACCCTTACAGTCTGGATAAAGGCCTAAAAACAGCACCATCAAGGTTCAGATTGCTGCTCTCAGTGCCCACTTGGATTCTAGGCTGGCAGACCTTCTGGAGTTCAAGAGGTTTATTAAAGGGGCTTCTAGGTTACGTCCTTTTGTTCGGCCACCTGTACCTCCCTGGGACCTCAGTCTGGTGGTATCTGTTTTATCTGGTTCTCCCTTTGAGCCTCTCTGACATTGCTCTCCAGTGGTTGACTTTTAAGACTGCCTTCCTGTTGGCTATAACCACGGCCAGGCATGTGGGAGAGATTCAGGCCTTCTCCTGAAAGGCCCCTTTTTTGACCATCTTGGATGACTGTATTATCCTTAAATATCACCCTCTTTTTCTTCCCAAGCTAGTCTCCAAGTTTCATTGCCTTCAGGAGTGGAAGAGTGAAGAAATCAGGCAATACCTTTTAGAGGTTAAATGAGTATATTTGATGGTAAGCTTTCGAGAGTACTAGCTCTCTTCTTCAGACATGAAACTGAAAATTCACAGACTTTTTATACACAAGACATGGACCTTCAAAGGATCTTAGAATCCTTCAAAAAACAAAATGTAATATAAGTAGAGAAGTTATTTACAACAGGTCAAAAAATAAACAATCTGGAAACTTGTGGGGCGAGATGAAGGGATCAGTAATTCTTGCTGTTATCTGTTTGCAATCAGGTGGTGATTTGTGACCTTCACAGTTCATGGGAAGACCTGCAGGAAAATGTCCCTCTAATTCTGTGCACCTGTTGTGACTGTGGGACAGGTAAACTGTCAGCGGTGTGGATGTGCCTGCAGGTCTTGCACCTGTTTTGCAGGCAACGTGAGGTGCCATTTTCAGTTGGGGCCTCCCGGCACTCCGGACAATAATACGCTGCAGGTTTGATGGTTGCCGACAACAGACTCAAGGACATATTTCCAGTCCCCCCCCTCTCCTTTCCTTTCGGCAACCACCAAGCCTTCAGCGTATTATTGTCCGGAGTGTGAGGAGGCCGCAACTGAAAATGGCACCTCACCTTGCCTGCAAAACAGATGCAAGACCTGCAGGCACATCCACACCGCTGACAGTGTACCTATCCCACAGTCACAACAGGTGCACAGAATTAGGGGGACATTTTCCTGCAGGATTTCCAATGTGGTGTATCTCATAATGTGTGTGCAATTTCCCACCACAGGCCTCTATGTGGGGGAAACAGGGCAGAGACTTAGTCAGCGCATGAACTCACACAGATTCACCATTAATAACAGCAGAACAGATCTCCCAGTGGCCGCACATTTCTCCGGAGAAGACCACTCTATTGAAGATTTGCAAGTTGTGGTTTTAATGGGACATTTTAAGACGCAGAGGGAGAGAAAGGAATGGGAATATAAGTTAATGCAAAAATTTCAAACTCTGCAATTTGGACTTAATATTCATGCCATTTTCATGTCACACTATGTATGAACTGTGAGGGTCACAAATCACCTCCTGATAGCAAACAGATAACAGCAAGAATTACTGATCCCTTCATCTCGCCCCACAAGTTTCCAGATTGTTTATTTTTTGACCTGTTGTAAACAACTTCTCTACTTATATTGCATTTCGTTTTTTTTAAGGATTCTAAGATCCTTTGTAGGTCCATGTCTTTTGTGTATAAAAAGTCTGTGAATTTTCAGTTTCTTGTATAACACCATGTCTGAAGAAGAGAGCTAGTACTCTCAAAAGCTTACCATCAAATATACTCAGCCTCTAAAAGGTATCACCTGATTTCTTCACTCTTCCACTACTTTCTATAGCTAACATGGTACAACATTATACTACTATTGCCTTCAGGAGGTGATCCTTCCGTCTTTCTGTCAGAATCTTTCATCTAGTAAAGAACAGGCGTTTCACAACATTGATATCAGAAGATGTGTTTTGCTCTACCTCCAGCGCACTGAGGGATTTAGGTGCTCAGATCATTTTTGGTGCAATACCAAGGAAAGAATAAAGGGGCTGCTGCTAGTAAAGGTTCGATTGCCGCATGGATTCATCTAGCTATTTCTTCCTGTTATGACTTGAAGCAGATTCCAGTCCTGTCTGGTCTCAAGGCTCATTCTTCTCGTGCAGTAGCCTCCTCTTGGGCTGAGGGGGCCTCAGCTTCAATTGAGCAGATTTGTCAAGCAGCTACTTGGGCAAATCCTTGCATGTTCTACAAACATTATAAATTGGATGTGATTTCAAATAGAGATTTAGCTTACAGCCGCAAAGTACTCTCTGCTGTGGTCCCTCCTTGATGCTCCTCTGTCATTCCTCCTGTCGGTGCCACTGTGGAGGAGAAAGAGAAAGATGATTACTCTTACCGGTAATTGGATTTCCCTGAGCCTCCACAACGGCAGGGGATTTTTCGCATCCTTAATTATGTATGATTTTTTTTGTTTTTCACGTGTGCTATATTTACATGATTCCATGTCCTCTGATATTACTCAAGTGTGAGTAAAGGAGGGACCTTTTAAAGTGATGACTTCCTGCTTTTTCCTGTCCCTGGGGGCATGGAATTCCTCCTGTTGGTGCCGTTGTGGAGGTTCAGGGAAATCCAATTATCGGTAAGAGTAATTACCATCATTTTGTTGAATATCCTCGCTGACAAATGTAATTTTCTATATAGGATATACCTAGTTTGAAGGTCTACTGACCCATTATTTGGTTTCCCTGTATATCCAGCAGGTATTGGCCTAAAGTCACTGTACTGGGGTCAGTTACTGCTGACTTCTCAACTTTCAAAGGACTGTAAGAAATATAGAATATGCAGTGTAAATTTAGCCCCACCCACTTCCAGTTTGACTCCGCCTATTCCTATCAATTTCTTTGCACCCTCACACAGTATAATGCTCCTACAGTCATCCTGACATGGTATGCCCCTACATTATAATGTCCCCCTCTAGCTACCCTCACAGTATAAGGTCCCCCTCCAGCTGCGTCATTATAGATGCAGTGGTGTGAGTTGAAGCCAGGACATGCCTCCCGCCGACCAGGACAGGACACTGAATCCGGGATGTTTGATTACTGTATAGGGGCCAATAAAGGGGCAGTATACTGTCTCGGGGGTCAGAAAAGGAGTAAAACTTTAAAATGCAGTCAATTTATTTGGGGCAAGATGAGGGGTAGATGGAGAAGGCCGCTGCCTAGGGCACCAAGGTGACACTAGAATGGGAGAAAAATGGAAGTTAGCGATGGGGCTAATAGAGTAGTTGATCTAGCATTGAGAATTACTAGGGAAATGGACAATATGGTGGGTGAGTATATATTATAGATAAGTACATTAGGGACTGGTAGGGAAGGATGGATGGACTGTCATATATTGAATTACTTCTTCCAACAGCTTACATACTGTACTAGGGATCAAGTGGTGGAGCACCCTGAAGCCCCTGCCTTGGGCACCATGACAGCTTGTCTTTCCCAATTTTATTGAAGTCACCAGAGTAATATATATATTTTTTAAAATTGTAATATTTATTAAAGTATTTTACAATATATTATATAAAAGTAAAAAGGAGTAAAGAAGAGCCACAACATGTGGCTTAATCCAGATGCAGGTAGAAAAGAGGGAGGCAGATGACCGTTGGTCCAGAATAAATGGAGTCTTTAATCCAGTTGAATAAAACACACGACGCGTTTCGGGACAAGCCCTTTTTCAAGTGTGCACACTTGTAAAAGGGCTTGTAAAATGCAATAGTTGTCCCAATGCGACCAGATAGAATCAAAGGCCTCCACTGTGTGGTTCAGGGCAGCAGTTAAAAATTCTAGGTTACAAATGTCTTTCATGCGAGCAATTAACTCAGACCTCGTGGGAGGGAGCGCACTCCTCCCAGAGTAATATTTTAATAGTATACTTATTGATGATGATATTAAAGGCATTTTGATTGATGTTCAGTCTCAAATAATTCTCACTTTAATACTCTTCTGGTTATTTAGATAATATCAGCCTTAAAGTCTCCCCCAGGATCTCTCTAGTAGATGAACCTGTGAAAATACAAGTTTGTGGTCTTCAGCCAAAGCAAAGAATAACCTTGAGAGTTTGGATAAAGGATGAGAAAGAGAAGATTTTTTTTTCACGAGCCTGCTATATCAGCGATATGGAGGGAAAAGTTGACCTGGAGCATTCACCAGCCACTGGTGGAGACTTCCATGGAGTGTGTCCGATGGGTCTGTTCTGGACTTTGAAGTCATCCACCCCTTTCCTACGACTTAATAAATGTGACGTGATGGGAAGTCCTTTCCATGTTCACCTGGAAGTCTACAAACATCTGGAATTTCTTCCCTTTCCCGAGAAACCTCCTGCTGCAACTACAAGGGTCGAAAGATGGTACGTGACTCCTGGGGTTCAGAGACTGGAGGTCAAACAAGGAAAAATCAGAGGAATTTTATTTATTCCTCCAGGTAAATAGTTTATACTTGTTTTTTTTAGACTATAATACATGTAGCTAATGAGATCATCATGGTTTGGTTAGAATTATATTAAACTAAAGCAAAAGTTTAATAATGTGATTGCTGGATTTGGAGTTGGGAAGGAATTTTCGACTTTTAGACCCCCTCATACAGGTGCATCTCAATAAATTAGAATATCTTTGAAATGTTCATTCATTTCAGTAATTCAGTAATACAATCCATAATCAGCGTCTTCCATGATTGTGTGTCCTACTGAACCAGACTGAGGGACCATTTAAAGGCTTAGGAAACCTTGGCAGGTGACACACTGAATTTACAATACTGAACTTTTTTACAATATTCATATTTTCTTAGACTTTGTTTTTCATTACCTGTAATCCATAATCAACATTTACAGAAATAAAACACTTGAAATAGAAGACTCCGTGTGTAAAGAATCTAGAAAATATAGGTCACTTTTTTAATTGAATTACTAAAAGAAATAAACGTTTCAAAGATATTCTAATTTATTGAGATGCATCTGTACACTCTAAGAAAACCAGCTGAGTATCTAATGTGTATGGTCACCTTCTGGCTTTGTCTCAACATTATCTGAAGAAGGATCGAGTTGGTTAAATTTTAAAACCCCAATTCTATTGTTCTCCCTGAGATAAGAAGCCACCAGAGGTGTCTGGCGTCAAGCGGGCTATAAAAATCAGATGTTAATATCCGCACTCTCCCACAGGCCCTGCTATAGTGGGCCGTATTAAAGATGTCAGGAGCTTGGAGTACCGTACTGCCACGCTCAATAACACAGTTGAGTCCTTTCAGTCCATTTGTTCTCTGTGGGATGCATACGGTATCCTTCATGGTCTCTGATTTCTCTTCCCCTCTGGTTGGTTTGTATGTAACAGCTATTTGTCCCCCTGTTTTTGTCTAGTCCCTTTATTGGAGATGGGTTTTGTCATTTTATTATGCCTATCATGGCATTTCTCATTCATGTCATTGCTGTATAAAAACTTTAATAAAAATTACAGATTCAAAAAAAAAGTCAGATGTTTTTGGCCAAGCCCACTGGCAGGATCAGCCAACCAACTAATGTGTATGGGGTTCTCCTGACTCAATACTGCCTAATCTTTTTATTCTTAAGGAGACGAGCTGCTGCCAGAAGAGTCTGATAACAATCTTCTCTCCTCTCCAAATTCAGGACACAAGCACCAATAAGCTTAGTTGAGCATGAATATGTATGGGGGAGATGAATGAGACAGCTGTATGGGCAGTAGTACTCTAGTCTCCCTGTTAAAAACACATACACACTTGGGAGAAATAGCCATTCAGTCAACAACTGTATTGAAGGTGTATGGGTTGTTTTTTTGGCTTCCTTGGGATGAACAGTGTAGAACTAGGCTGTGGCCCAGATTTTCTATCTGCTCTGCGTCTAGAACATGGTCAACATTATGCCTCAGCTTGGCACATCTCAGCTCCTGCATCCCGCTTGCCACTTTTTTTCATCACACACCTGGAGCGATCAGCAGTACGGAGCCGCTTCCGGCACCCGTCCTATAAACAATATGAGTCCGGAAGCAGAAAGCTTTGTCAATTTTATAGCAGCCCGGCGCCTTCACTGCAACGCCACTCCCAATGACTTCAATGGTAGCTGAGTTGCAGTGAAGGCGGCGGGCTGCTAGACAATGGATGGAGCTTCTGCTTCTAGCCCCGTATTATGTACTGGACAGGTGCCGGAAACCGCTCTGTCCAGCTGATCGGTCCAGGAGCTGGGTGTCGACCCATCGATTAGATATTTATGTTCTATCCTGAGGATAGGCCATAAAAAAAAAAAAGTCTGGACAACCCCCTTTAAGAGGCTGGAACCTAAGGCTGGATAAGAAATCACCCTATATCTTTTTGGACTAGATAGACCTGTGACTATTTTCAAGCTTCTCAACATATCCTACAAGCAATATGATGACTCTCAAAGGCTTGTAGTGATGAACAGAGATATATTTGATTTTCTCTCTCAATAGGTCGAGGTCCTTTTCCAGGAGTTATAGACATATTTGGTGGTATCGGAAGTCTTATAGAGGTTCGAAGTTGTCTCTTGGCCAGTCATGGATTTGCCGCTCTTACTTTGGCTTACTTTGGTTACGATGATCTTCCAAAAACTATCAACCATATTGATCTTAAATATTTCGAGGAAGCTGCTAATTTTCTTGTTAAACATCCGAAGGTAAGCAAAATCCACTTCTTGTAAACCGTCTAGACCTTTTTCCACCACAATATTGTTTCTTGGTGGGGGGGGGGGGTGTAGGTGATGAAAATTATTACTATTATCACATATATTTTTCTTGTATTTTTTTTTTTTCTCATTTGACATCTTTTTCTTTCAGGTGTCAAGTGCTGGAGTCGGAGTTGTAGGGCTCAGTAAAGCAGCTGAGATAGCTCTGGCCATGGCATGTTTCGTACCCCAAATTGTGGCTACAATCTGTATCAATGGGACTATTTGGGTAACTGAACACAATCTCAGCTATGGTGACCTGACAATAAAAGGAGTTCCTTATGCAGTAGAAAACGTTTTGATAAGCTCCTTGGGGGCCATTGATTATAGCCGTATATATGGAGACCCAAGCGACCCGGTAACCCAGGATTCGGTACTTCCTATTGAGAAAGCCAGAGGTCCCATCATGTTCATGGTGGGAGAAAATGACCTAAGTCAAGACAGTGTGTTATATGCTAAACTAGCTATAACCAGAGCGGAAAAGTATGGTAAAAAGGATGTGTACTTACGGTCTTACCCTGGTGCTGGACATCTTCTCGAACCTCCAGGTTACCCTTTATCCTTTGTGTCACTAAATCCTATTTCTGGCGATCCTGTAATGTGGGGTGGAGAACACGTGGGTCACTGCAAAGCACAAGAGATGAGCTGGTGGGAAACACTTGACTTCTTCCACAGATATATACCATGTTCTCACAGGAATAGATGATAACCCCCCAGAAACATGGGGACCTTTATGAAAACTTTTACAACAGCATAGAATACTGTATATAACATATTCTACCGAATAAATTAAAGCAGAAAGTCGATATGTTCTCATCCATAATAACCAATCTCTTTTGACACTTCTGCATGAATGTTTCTCTCAGTCTCTAAACACAGTTATCAATGCAGAGACTGGCGCAGGTACAATAATGTGACAGTCATGTAACTACAGGACTCTGGGGATAAAATTATTAACCTGTAGATCACAAAGGATATTAATATTAAATAGTACACCAACAGGGATCTCTAACCTACAGAAACCCCTAAAAAGGATTATTACCCCAGTAGACCTCCAAGAATAATTCTACTTAAACCACTGGACAATCAAAGGGGAATGGATGTAGTGCATAAGGTATGGACACGCTGTGTCACTGGATGGATTTGGTTTGGGGCTACTCCTAAGGAAGTTGTCTATGTGGTCCCCTGATCTTTACCCTTTAACCCATTCCTATACAGGTATCTAGTAGTAAGAGTACTAGGAGTAGTCCCTATACAATGACAGGTGACCTACACTGGTCAAGAGACACTGACGCATGACACTAAAGAGACAGATAACATCTGTGGTCAGAGGAGGAAGAGTACATTCAGCACGGTGGTCAGGCAGGACATCTGGGCAGGGTTCAAAATTGGTATACAGACATGAGTCAAGGCAGGTGGCACATATACCAGAAACAGGTCCAAGATCAGAAATACAGATAAACACCCGTCTGTTACTGTCCTTTACCCATTGACTTTAATGTTAAAAAATAACAGACGCTTGATGTCAGTCATGAAACTGTTTTTTTTTAACGGACACAAAAGTCCTACATGTAGTGACCAACGGTCACTAATGGACACAAGATGAAATTCCATTGAAATGAATGGAAATTTTAACGGATTTCTGACGATTCAACTAGTGTCCATTGCTAAAATCTTGTACCGAACACTGTCCCTACTGTGAAACACGGAGGAGGCTCTGTTATATTCTGGGGATGCTTTGCTGCATCTGGCACAGGGTGTCTTGAATCTGTGCAGGATACAATGAAATCTCAAGACTATCAAGGGATTCTAGAGAGAAATGTGCTGCCCAGTGTCAGAAAGCTTGGTCTCAGTCGCAGGTCATGGGTCTTGCAACAGGATAATGACCCAAAACACACAGCTAAAAACAACCAAGAATAATAATAAATTTTATTTATATAGCGCCAACATATTCCGCAGCACTGTACAACTTGTAGGGTTTAAGTACTGACAAAAAAGATACATTACAAAGAAATAGTCAATTCACACACTGGGACTGAGGAACCTGCTCGCAAGAGCTTACAATCGATGAGGTAGAGGGGGTGACACAAGAGGTAGCAGGGGCGGCATCGGAGGTAGCATTGCTAATACAATGGTCAGACAATTTTGTGATATAGGTTACTGTCATTACACATATATAAAGCTGTATGAGCCGTCACCAGTTGTGTCCTGTAACGTGCAGATGGTGCCTGGACATATAAAGTTAGTCTGATACGGCATCATATCCTGTGAGGTAATGTGGAAGCATAAACAGAGGAGGGTACGTTTTAGGGATTCTAACTACGGAAGGGTTTACTTTAGGAGTTGTGATAGGCCTGTCTGAAAAGATATTTCTTTAGTTTACGCTTGAAGCTGTGGAAATTGGGGGTTAATCTGACAGTCTGGGATAGGGCATTCCAGAGAAGTGGTGCAACTCGGGAGAAGTCTTGTATACGAGCGTGGGAGGTTCTGATAATAGAGGATGTTAGTCTTAGGTCATTGAGTGAACGGAGAGCACGGGTTGGGCGATAGACAGAGATGAGGGAGGAAATGTAGAGAGGTGCAGCATTATGGAGAGCCTTGTGAATGAGGGGGATAAGTTTATATTGTATTCTGTATTGAATAGGCAGCCAATGTAGTGACCGGCACAGACCGGAGGCATCGCTGTAGTGTCTAGACTGATAGATGAGCCTGGCCGCCGCATTCAGAATAGATTGTAGAGGGGAGAGTTTAGTAAGGGGAAGACCGATTAGTAAGGAGTTACAGTAGTCAAGGCGAGAGTGAATCAGGGCAACAATAAGTGTCTTTAGTGTATTTGTGGTAAGGAAAGGACGGATTCTGGAGATGTTTTTGAGGTGGAGATGACATGAGCGTGCGAGTGATTGGATATGGGGGGGGTGAAGGAAAGGTCTGAGTCAAACAAAACCCCAAGGCAGCGGGCATACTGTCTAGGAGTTATGGTAAGGCCGGAGACTGCAATGGAGATATCAGGGACAGATCTATTAGATGGTGGAAACAGCAGTTTGAGAGCTTCAGTTTCAGATAGAGCGAAGACATGATATTTGAGACAGCAGAGAGACAGTCACTGGTGTTCTGTATTAGTGCAGGGGTGATGTCACGGGATGACGTATATAATTGAGTGTCATCAGCATAGAGATGGTACCGGAAGCCAAATCTAGTGATTTGTCCAATAGGTGCTGTGTAGAGGGAGAAGGAGACGAGCAGGGGACCTAGGACCGAGCCCTGAGGAACCCCAACGGCAAGGGGAAGAAGGGAAGAAACAGAGCACGCAAATGATACACAGAAAGTGCGGTCAGAGAGATAAGAGGAGAACCAGGAGAGAACGATGCCTGTGAGGCCGACAGAACGGAACATAGTGAGGAGGAGTTGATGGTGAACAGTGTCAAATGCTGCTGATAGATCTAGAAGAATAAGAAGAGAGTAGTCACCTTTGGATTTAGCCGTCAGGAGATCATTGGAGACTTTTGTGAGGGCCGTTTCAGTAGAGTGCAGAGTGCGGAAGCCAGATTGTAAGGGGTCAAGAAGAGAGCAGAAAGATAACGGGTTAAACGAGAATAGACTAAGCGTTCCAAGATTTTGGAGGTGAAGGGGAGGTTAGAGACAGGTCGATAGTTAGCAGCACAGGACGGGTCAAGGGAAGATTTCTTCAGTAGTGGGGTTATGACAACATGTTTGAAAGAGGATGGGAAAATTCCAGAAGAGAGAGAGAGGTTAAATATTTTAGTAAGGTAAATCATGACGGCAGGCGACAGAGACTGGAGAAGGTGTGAGGGGAAAGGGTCACTACTGCAGGTCGTAGGGCGAGAAGAAGAAAGTAGCTGAGATACTTCCTCCTCTGTAACAGGTTCAAAAGATGAGAATGGCTAAGAGGAAAACATTGGACTATTCTGAAGTGGCCTTCTATGAGCCCTGACATAAATCCTATTGAGCATCTTTGGAAGGAGCTGAACCATGCCATCTGGAAAAGGCACCTTTCAAACCCGAGGCAACTGAAGCAGTTTGCTCATGAGGAGTGGCCAAAATACCTGCTGAGAGGTGCAGAAGTCTCATTGACAGTTACAGGAATCATTTGATTGCAGTGATTGCCTCAAAAGGTTGTGCAACAAAATATTAAGTTAAGGGAACCATCATTTCTGTCCAGGCCTGTTTCATGAGTTTTCTTTTTTTAAAAATTCTGTTGAAGCCTGGTTGGAAAGCAATGTCTGACTTTCATTTGTTCATTTTCATAGAATTTTTATATATTATTACTTTTGTCAGATTCAAGTTATTTCTGTGACCATTGTGGGTTTTTCTTTCATTAAACGAGGGGTACCAAGAATTTTGTCCACGTGTGTATGTGCATAACATGTTTATATAATTCATGTCTTAATGGATCTCCTGTAACTTTAAATGGGATAAACCATTGGGGCTGGAATTCATGGCTTACAACATTCTACTGAACGGGAAGTCAAGGGATTTTACATTACATTACATTTTTACATTACATTTACATTAGTATTGCAATGAATACTATGAACGATCAGACCCCCTAGGGTTCAAGGTCCCTGGGGGGTCTGAAGAAAAGTAAAAGAAGAAAAAAAAAGTTTTTAAAAGTTATAAAAAAAAAAACAAAAAAAAAAAACACAAAAGTTTCCCCAGATCACATATAAAAGTAAATAAACAAAAGTAAACACTTTCACTGTCCCTGCGCTCAAAATTCCCCGAACTATTAAAGTATAAAAATATTTATCCCATACGGTGAGTGGCGTAGCGGGGAAAAAAAATCAAAATAGCCAAATGGCGATCTTTTTTCAACATCATAAAAAGTGATCAAACCATCAGATCTTTCCCCAAATGGTATCAATAAAAACATCATCTTGTCCCGCATAAAACACCGCCATACCCAGCTCCATGCTTTTGTAAATATGAAAAAGTTACAGGTGTCAGAATATGGCGACACAAAATTATATTTCTAATTTTTTAGTTTTAAATTTTTTTAAAAGGTATCAAAAACATCGCAAATACTATATAAATTTTGTATCGCCATGTTTGTACTGACCCGCAGAATACAGATAACATGTCATTTTTACCCCACAGTTTACGGCGTAAAAATTAAACCCATATGAAATTGGGGCAAATACTTTTTTTTTTTTTTCCAATTCCACCTTATTCTGAATTTTTTTCCAGCTTCCCAGTACATTGCACAGATATTGAATGAGGCCATTACACAGTACAATTTGTCCTGCAAACAATAAGCCATCATGTGACTCTGTGGACTGAAAAAAATAACATTATGGCTCTTGGAAGGTGGGAAGGAAAAAAACAGATATGCAAAAACGAAAATTGGTTTGGTGTTTAAAGGGTTATACTATACCTAAACGGTATCACACGAGGCACTGTTTTTTTTGTTTAATTTGGACCTTCTAGTTTATGTCCTCTACAGCTAGAACTGTCATTCCAATATCTCCAGGCTTCGTGCTATGCTTCCTAGACCCTGATCAGTTCCCGGATGGTATGGAAGTAATGCTGGGCCAAATTCTTCTAGCTACGAGAGCTATGATAGCCTGCCAATGGCGGTCAGTGCTGTGTTTGACCATTACAGAGCTTATTCAACATGTCCAATTGGCTTTTACTCTGGAAAGAATACGAGCGATTAGAGGGAATTATCTCCCAAGCTTCCACGCAAGTGGGCTCTGTGGACAGACTACAAGGGACTTGCACGACTTTCATCCCTGAGTCGAGCTTAGCCTGCCTATCCCCTATCCCTTTTGCTATCTCCCTCATTCCATGTGTCTACTTTAATTCGATGCATATCCCTCCCATGTGCTGTATGAGCTATTGTTTTGTTCTTTCATTATATCTTTTCATATTTTATTCTTATTACTTGATTTGTTTCCTGTTTGCTCTGATAATGTACGTGTGTATGTGTGTGTGTGTGTGTGTGTGTATATGATATATAGATATATAATATATATATCTATATATACACACGTGGACAAAATTGTTGGTTTAATGAAAGAAAAACCCACAATGGTCACAGAAATAACTTGAATCTGACAAAAGTAATAATATATAAAAATTCTATGAAAATGAACAAATGAAAGTCAGACATTGCTTTCCAACCAGGCTTCAACAGAATTTTTTAAAAAGAGAAAACTCATAAAACAGGCCTGGACAGAAATGATGGTTCCCTTAACTTAATATTTTGTTGCACAACCTTTTGAGGTAATCACTGCAAACGATTCCTGTAACTGTCAATGAGACTTCTGCACCTCTCAGCAGGTATTTTGGCCACTCCTCATGAGCAAACTGCTCCAGTTGTCTCAGGTTTGAAGGGTGCCTTTTCCAGACGGAATGTTACAGCTCCTTCCAAAGATGCTCAATAGGATTTAGGTCAGGGCTCATAGAAGGCCACTTCAGAACAGTCCAATGTTTTCCTCTTTGCCATTCTTGGGTGTTTTTAGCTGTGTGTTTTGGGTCATTATCCTGATGCAAGACCCATGACCTGCGACTGAGACCAAGCTTTCTGACAATGGGCAGCACATTTCTCTCTAGAATCCCTTGATAGTCTTGAGATTTCATTGTACCCTGCACAGATTCAAGACACCTTGTGCCAGATGCAGCAAAGCAGCCCCAGAACATAACAGAGCCTCCTCCATGTTTCACAGTAGGGACAGTGTTCTTTTAAGATATGCTTCATTTTTCCCTCTGTGAACATAGAGCTGATGTGCCTTGCCAAAAATTTTGATTTTTGTCTCATCTGTCCATAGGACATTCTCTCAGAAGCTTTGTGGCTTGTCAACAAGTAGTTTGGCAAATTACTTTTATCAGATTCAAGTTATTTCTGTGACCATTGTGGGTTTTTCTTTCATTAAACGAGGGGTACCAACAATTTTGTCCACGTGTGTATATATATCTATATCATCTCCATATATGCCCCAAGAGGATAGTTGAGGATATAATACAGAAGGAACCAGTCACCCAGCAAGTAACGGTGGTAACATACGTATAAAGTACATGGTGGTGCAACAGGATTACCAAGATGGTGGGGCCAGTTAACCAGGTCTGGTTGGCTGTGGACCACAAGTGTACAAGGGAATTTAGATTTTTACTCATTTTATTGATTTTTCAAAGAATGCAAAAAAACAAACAAAAACAGAACATACAAGGAGGACTTGCAAGCCAACAAAAAGTGCGAAAACATAGCATGAGACAGTGGACAAAGGTATCCATACAGTCAGGGCCGCCGTTAGGGAGGGGCAAACTGGGCAATTGCCCAGGGCCCCCGTCCCCAAGGGACCCCCGGAATTCAGAGCATCAGGCTTTTAGCTTGATGGCTTGAATCCCGGGAGCTCCACGGCAGTATCGGTGTGCTGTGCTGTGCACGCCAATACATCTTAATCCTATGACAGAGCAGGGAGCTGAAAAGTCCCTGCTCTGCCATAGAGGACCGCTGGTTAGTGCACACAAACATATGTCAAGAAAAAGGAGCTGCTATTAGACCTGTTCAAGGATATATATGTCTCATGTCTTGTAAAATATCCTTATTATACATAACAGGACAAATACCCAAATAACCTCACATCATGTGTAAATTCATGCCGTGTAGTGACAAGAAGGCAAATGCCATATAAACTGCACATGCCATATAATCTATGCTGCAAAGGCAAGATAAGTAACTCATGAAAAACAAATTGGAGCGATCTTACCACCTCCACATAGGTTGTGCAGAGACCGGAGGATCAAGAGCTGATGTTACCAACTTTAGGGGACAAACTGGCTAGCTGATCCTGAAACAACTGATCCTACCTTGTAAGGGCAAGCCAGCGATGACAATATTTTATCATAAGTTACCCGAGGCTGTTTGCTTTTTAACTATAACGATAGACTATTGTAACACCCCAGAGTGGAGTTACCACTCCTACGCCCAGCTGGTATCTTTATCTGCTAACCCAATGCCATCTTATGTATTTTTTCCAGGTCCTCCACCAATGTGCATTCACTATGTTATGTACCTGTATTACATGTAGTGTGCCTGGTTCACAGCAGGTGGCAACAAACTGGTAGAGTTATTTTAGAATGGAACCTTCCATTTCACTAAAAATCCCCCTCTAGAACGTAGTAGAGGATTCCTTTTCCGCTGCATCTAGGGTGGGGACCAGTTAGTATAAGTCAAGTTCTAGTGGAGTACTGATTGAGACTCCATCTTGGAGTTGCCAGGAGTCAAGTTCCCTGGCACAACTGAGAGTCAGACTACAGACAGAAGTGCAGCTCACCAGTTATATGCTAAAGCCTGCTGGAGCCAAGACAAAACCTGAATTTGTTTGGAAAACTGTTTATTCAAGTAAAGCTGCTGTTCAACTCCATCTCAAGGTCTGGACTCCAGTTATTCCTCAATCTCTCAATTATTCCTCCTATTTATTGCATCGGAGCCTAAGCCTGGGGTGTAGCCGTATGCAGGTAGGAGCACCGTGACACACCATAAGACTCATCTAGGCGTAACCTGCCACTCGGCATTCCTATACCTGGGACGAGCAACATAGAAGGCCCTAGGGGGAGGCGTCACCGTTGCAATTGGCGTCACGAACAGGATTTACTTATGTGTGCCTTCATGCTATAGGCCTACAGTAATCACTAAACCCCCTACAAGACACTGGATAGCATTTACTTACGGCTGGAGAGTGTGTAGATGCAGCACTGTGGCAGAGCAGGGGTTAATCGGCCATCTTAGATTTGCCTCATGTGAGGAACCATTCTTGCAGCAGAAGGAACTAAAGTGTTCCGTACAAGTTCCCAGGAGGACAGAAAAATCGACTACACCTCCCTACAGGAAGTGAAGCAGCAGCCATCTTGGGAAAATACAGTTCATTCTTCCCTGTATCCTGGGAAGCAACATGCAGAGGTCTGAGTGAGTACTGCTGGGGAAAATAACCTTACTAGAGACTGTTAGGGGCTATAACTTGCCTGCCAGAGCATCATACTCCCTCCAAAAAATTGAGCAGTTGCAGCGACTCTTAAAGCAGCCACACACCAATTCTGCTGTTGCCCATAGCAACCTGCACTTAAATTGCCTCTTAGCTGATTCTGACTCCTCTAGTCTGGTACAGGGTATCATAAACCATGTCTGACAGCGAAGATAGCACCCACTCGGACCACAGTGATTCATCAGCTGCAGCCACCTGCATCATGCCTCTTACTATGCCATATTACTTTGGGGCGCCTTGGCTACCACGTTATTGAGGAGAACCCCATTCACTCAGGGAATTCCGTGATAAAATGTTGGCCACGTTTAAACTATATCCAGTATCTCAGGACCAGAAAGTGGAAATCCTGATTGGCCAGTTACAGGGAGCTGTGTTCCGGGAGGTCAAGTCCTGGCCTCGGCCAGAGCGAAAAACAGCTGAGCAGATCCTAGATCGACTCAGTACCACCTTTGAAACTAGGACCACCTCTGAGCTTAAGATGCGCTTCTTTTGAAAGCGATAGCATTCAAAGGAGACTTTGAGAGATTTTGCCCTGTCCCTGCAAGAAGCTCTGAGGGCTGTTATCCACATAAATCCCCGTGAAGCTGAGGGACAGGATCAGACCCTCAGAGAGCAGTTTATTGAAGGTGTCCTTGATGAATCCCTCAAATGTCAGCTGAAGATGCTGTCAGCTCAGCACCCAGATACCCCTTTCTTGGATTTTAAGGAACTTGCTATTGGCAACCTAGGGGAATGTCGCCAGTTTGAACCTCCTGAAGACAAGAAGGCATGGCCCGTCTTACGACCTGCTGCTCACAGCCAGATAGCTGAGCATGGGGCTCAGGCACCTGTCCCAGATGCTGTCATAGCCCTGACTGCTCAAGTCTCTCTCCTAGCTGAGAATATGGAGAGGATGAGGAAGCAGCTAGAACGACTGGAACAGCAGCCTAAGGCTGAGAAAGGGACTTCTGCGCTAAGAGACCGTCCTACACCCGGTCCACGAGAAGATCAGCGTCGGCCGACTGGTAGGTTGTCAAATCATGGATATCGAGACACCAGGAAGCATGTATGCCGGCATTGTCAGAGGCCTGGACACACCGAGAGGGACTGCTGGCAGTTAAACGGGTATCCCCTGAGGCCAAGGACCGCCTCTCGGGAGGAAGAATACTAGGCCCCAAAGATCCAGCCTTTATGCCTAGATATGTGGGCACATGCCCCATGGTTGAGGTTGGCATCAATGGAGTAATGTTTCCTGCTTTGATTGATACTGGATTTCAAGTGACTACCATCCGTCAAGTCGCATTTGAAAAATGCCGGAAAGGAGCTCATCTGACACAACCCCCAGAATCCTGGCTCCACATCATAGCTACCAATGGCCAACCAGTGCCTATATTAGGCTATTGGGAACCTACCTTACAGATTGAAGATACCAAACTTCCACACCAAGGGTTAGTCGTAATCCAGGTCGCAGAAGATGACAACTGCCCTGTGGTCTTGGGGATGAATGTACTCGGCAATTGTTACACTAAAGTGCTGGAAGCTTTGAAGAGAACCCTACTGACCGCACCCCGTGTAACTCGTGTCATAAACCAGACCATCCAGGTGCTAGCTGCCCAACAAAAATTCAGCAACCAACAGGGTGAAATCTGCTGTGTTCGCATCAAGGATGCTCAGCCTATTAGACTCGTGCCTGGAGCAGAGACCCTGATATGGTGCAAGGCTTGCATCGGTGTCCGAGGTCAGGATTACCCAGCCCTTGTGGAACCCCTTCATCTACAAGATCATCCCCTTGTCCGAGCCGCTAGGAGCTTGGTAACTGTGTCGCACGGAAATGTACCCATACGCTTGGTCAATCTAAGTGATGAAGCTGTAGAAATAAAGAAGTACTATCCCTACTGCTGCACAACAATCTCTTCAAATAGTGTATGCAGCCAAAGACCCACCTGAGCAGCCCTGGTGGGCCGAGCTACATATTGAAGATGCAACAACCCCTGCCGAACAGATCAAAGGTGTGCTGGACTTAGCCAAGGAAAGCCACCAAGTCTTCAGCAAACACCCCCTGGACTATGGCCAAACTAGCCTAATAGAACACACTATTCCAACCTGCACTCATCCTCCAATCAAAGAGAGATACAGGCCGGTGCCTCCAGCCCTATACCAGCAGGTGAAGAAGATGGTTCGGGATATGAAGACAGCTAATGTCATCCAGGATAGTCACAGCCCCTGGGCTGCCCCTCTGGTCCTGGTAAAAAAGAAGGATGGAACCATCCGTTTCTGTGTGGATTACCGCAAGATCAACATTACGCACAAGGATGTGTACCCCCTGCCACGAATTGAGGAGTCTCTAGCAGCCTTGGGATCTGCTGCTTATTTCTCAACCCTGGATCTAACCAGTGGCTATTGACAAGTCCCCATGGCACCGGAAGATAAAGAGAAAACAGCTTTCACTACCCCAATGGGTCTGTTCGAGTTCAACTACATGCTATTTGGGCTGTGCAATGCCCCTGGGACATTTCAGAGACTCATGGAGAGATGTCTTGGACACAAAAACTTTGAGACCGTATTGCTGTACTTGGATGATGTGATCGTCTACTCCAAGACCTATGAAGAGCATTTACAGCACTTGCAGACTCTGGCCAAGTACGGATTGAAAGTTAAGCCTTCAAAGTGCCACTTACTGAAGCCCCAAGTGAAATATCTGGGACATGTTGTGAGTGCGGAGGGCGTGAAACCGGACCCAGATAAGATAGCTGCAGTACAAAGCTGGCCAGCTCCTAAAACCGTCAAAGAAGTCAAGAGCTTTCTTGGATTTGCAAGTTACTATAGGAGATTTATTCCGCACTTCGCTCAAATTGCAGAGCCTATCTAGGAGCTTTTGAAGAGTCATCCCAAAGGCTGTCAGAATGCTAAGATACCGGTAGAGTGGAACCAAGAGAGAGAAGCAGCTTTCCAACTGTTAAAAGAAAAACTTACAGATCCACCAGTCCTAGGCTACCCTGACTATAGCTTGCCATTCTGCCTCTATACTGATGCAAGTAAGAAAGTACGGCTCCTAAACCTATCTCAGACACAAGCTGGAACTGAAAGTGTCATCGCCTCTGCCAGCAGGTCATTACGAGAACCAGGGCGGAATGACCAGAATTATAGCTCTTTCAAACTGGAGTTCCTAGCCTTGGTATGGGCTGTAACTGAGAAGTTTAAATATTATCTAGCAGCCACACCTTTCACTGTCTACACCGATAATAATCCACTGGCTCACTTGAACACTGCACCCCTGGGAGCTCTAGAACAAAGATGGTCCTCTAGACTGGCGAACTTTGACTTCACCATTAAGTACCGGACCGGCAAAACTAATGACAATGCCGACACCTTGTCCAGGCTACCTTTCCAGAAGGAACTAATTTCTAAAGATGATCAATGGGAAGATGTGGAAATGCCAATATTCTACTCCCGATTTGCCCAGCAGGAAGCTCTACACACTAAACATCAGGTCTCTAAAGCCACTAGTTCTCCAAAGACCAGTGGTCCCTCACCTCCAGTTGAGAAAGAACTCTGGCTCAAACTACAAGCAGAGAGTAGAGTCGTCGGAGAACTGTTGGATTATTTTTCCAGTGGGCGTGCACCAGAGAGAATCCGTCAGCGGAGAGCCGACCCGGAGCTAGTTTGCCTCTGGCAACAACGGAAACTACTCTTCCTACAGAGAGATCTGCTCCTCAGGAGGACGCTTGATCCAGTCACCGGTGAGCGCCTCCATCAGATAGTAGTGCCTCGAAGAGATGCTAAGATGGTAATGGACATGTACCATAACAGGTCTGGTCATTTTGGAACCCAAAAAACGGAAGCCACCATCAGACGGCGTTTCTACTGGACTGGCATGTGAAGTGATATTGAAGCCTGGTGCCGGGAGTGTCCCACTTGTGCTCTGGCCAGAGGAGAAAAACATGATCAGCGAGCCCCCCTTCATCCAATAGTGAGTAGGAGTCCTCTGGAAATCGTGGCTATCGACCACGTGAAACTGGAACCCAGCAGATCCGGGTACACCTATGCTATGACCATCATAGACCACTACACCAAGTTTGTCGTGGCTGTACCTGTAAAGGACTTAACTGCTAAAACTACAGCAGCTGCTTTGTGGAAGAGCTTTATTTTGCCTTATGGGTGTCCTGACAAAATACTCACTGACCAAGAATCCGTATTCGAGTCTCATTTGTTCTATGAACTTTGTGCCTTGTACAACTGCAAAAAACTGAGGACTAATGCATATCACCCTCAAGGGAATGGGCTGTGCGAAAAGATGAACCAGACACTGATTAACATGCTCAAGGCTGTGCCACCTCACCAGAGGGCCGAGTGGCCTTTGCTTCTCCCTGAATTAGTGTACCTTTAAAATAAAACAACTCATTGCTCCACCAGGTACACCCCATATTACCTCATGTTCGGAAGACAGGGCCGTTTACCTGCAGACCTCACCCTTGATGTCCCTGTGCCAGACTCTGAACCACTCCTTCCCCAATCTGAGTGGGTTAAAGAACATCAGAAGCGCCTAGAGGATGCCAGAGAAATAGTGCACTCCAAAACAGAGAAGGCCCGGCAAAAACTGAAACAGGACTTTGATCTACATGCACATGCTGAGCCCTTGCAACCAGGAGACCAGGTCTGGCTCAGAAACAACCATCCCGTAAGCAAGCTGGATAGTCGCTGGGAATGTGAACTATATACAGTAGTGGCTGTCCCCACATCTGAGGTCTATGAGATCCAGAGAGAAGGTAAAGGTATTCAGCGAGTACATCGCAACAGACTCAAGAAATGCCTGCAGCAACCTATTCAAGTGCAGCCAAGAGAAGTGGATAAGTCACCTGAGCTACCATTGTCTCCAGAAACTGAGATGCTAACTGAATTGCCTTGCATGCTTGACCCCCTTCAGTGGTTTCTTCAGCCTCAAATTCGAGTTCTGATGCCAGTTGCTGAGATTACTATGTCTACAGAACCAAGTCAGACGTCTGATCCTCCTTCACAAGTTCCAGACTCTACCTCCACTCCCGAAGACTCTGAACTATCCTTGCGGAGATCCCAATGGACCAACAAGGGTAATCCACCTGCCAGTTATCAAGAATTCTTTAGAATGAAACTTTAACTACAGAGACAACAGGAGTCAAGCCATGGACACATTTTGAGAAACTTGCCCCTTGTTTTGTGATTATATTTTGGCCCTTTTTGTCCACCCCTTTTGTGCCTGGACTTATGAACTCCATCCATCATCCAGTAACTAACTCCAGGTTGCGCACGTTGGTGCCATACCTCCTATGGATTACAAATATCAGACCTAATACCTCATGTGGATTACAATTGATTTTTTTTTTATCCTTTTTGCATTATATGTTCCAGTTTTGCAACGTTACAAGCCAGCACCCAAAGAAAAGACTCAAACGTATACCTGAGCTCTTTGTGATTTCCATTGTGATATTTTTGCACTTTTGTTTTACAGATTTGCAACGTTTAAGCACTTTAGCCCATTATATGGACTCTCTTTTTTACGGGTACAATAATGTGACCTCTTATGCACTTTTTGAATGGACTTTGGACTTTATGTTGTTAGTCAGATAGCTAGTATCCTTACTTCATTGCTCATATGGACTGCCTCTGAGGACTCAAAAGTATTAACGGTCCCACTTTGCCTTGTGTTAGTTTAGAAAGCCTAGGTATTGTATTGTCTGATTTGTGTATGCCCTTAACCTTCTTCTCTCCACAGACTTGGGAGGAGAAGGAGCCAGTATGTCCTGTGCGTTGGGTTCATTTGCTGTTGCTACACAAGGAGGGCCAAGTAGTAGAGTCACAAGCAGTCTCAACACCGTAAAGGGTAACCCCGCTGCTAAAAAAATATATATATATATGAGTTAAGAGGGAATCAACCCTCATGGGAGCTATGGAAGGTAGGCTTGTTCCTCCTCCTAGTTCTAGATGTCCTAAGGCCTTGTGCACCGCCTTAAGGAAAAATGTTCAGCTACCTGTTTAGACATCAAGGTGACAAAGCGTAAAGCATGATTAGACCTTGGTGCTGGAAGGGATTACAGGATGAAGCCACCTTTTTATTTGCAGGCTTTCATTGCATAGTGGTGGGATTACAGAGTGAAGACACCCCCACGCTTTCTTTGGTACTAGAGCTCAGTTTACACAAAAGAAAGTTAAGAATGATCGCTTGGTGCAGACTTTTTGGTTTACTGGTTATTACCGAGAGGGAAAACTGTGAATAGACACCCTACTCATACGGGCAGGAACCACCTATTGGTAGCCGTTGTTATGTCAGTCTTTGTATGTCTCATGCAGCACTCTTACCTTTCCTGGGTACCCTTAGAGCACAACCCAAGCACAAGCCGAGGACAGCTTGACTTTAAGTAAGGGGGAATGTAACACCCCAGAGTGGTGTTACCACTCCTACACCCAGCTGGTATCTTTATCTGCTAACCCAATGCCATCTTATGTATTTTTTCCAGGTCCTCCACCAATGTGCATTCACTATGTTATGTACCTGTATTACATGTAGTGTGCCTGGTTCACAGCAGGTGGCAGCAAACTGGTAGAGTTATCTTAGAATGGAACCTTCCATTTCACTAAAAATCCCCCTCTAGAGCGTAGTAGAGGATTCCTTTTCCGCTGCATCTAGGGTGGGGACCAGTTAGTATAAGTCAAGTTCTAGTGGAGTACTGATTGAGACTCCATCTTGGAGTTGCCAGGAGTCAAGTTCCCTGGCACAACTGAGAGTCAGACTACAGACAGAAGTGCAGCTCACCAGTTATATGCTAAAGCCTGCTGGAGCCAAGACAAAACCTGAATTTGTCTGGAAAACTGTTTATTCAAGTAAAGCTGCTGTTCAACTTCATCTCAAGGCCTAGACTCCTGTTATTCCTCAATCTCTCAATTATTCCTCCTATTTATTGCATCGGAGCCTAAGCCTGGGGTCTAGCTGTATCCATGTAGGAGCACCGTGACACACCATAAGACTCATCTAGGCGTAACCTGCCAATCGGCATTCCTATACCTGGGACGAGCAACATAGAAGGCCCTAGGGGGAGGCGTCACCGTTGCACTATCTCAAGATAGTAAAGGCTGTCTGCCTACTAGCTGTTGTGTACAAAGTAAAGGTGCAAAGTTACTAACCTTATATCTGCCATAGACACCGTCCCTCTCCACATCTGCTGAAATTACATTTCACCTGATGTCCTGTACGTCAATCTGCCGCCTTCCGTACCTACACGTGCGTGGGCATCTGGCAATATGCCTTCTGATAGTCACGCAGTGGGGAAAAAAAGTATTTAGTCAGCCACCAATTGTGCAAGTTCTCCCACTTAAAAAGATGAGGCTGGCCTGTAATTGTCATCATAGGTAGACCTCAACTATGAGAGACAAAATGAGAGAACAAATCCATAAAATCACATTGTCTGATTTTTCAAGAATTTATTTGCAAATTTTGGTGGAAAATAAGTATTTGGTCAATAACAAAAGTTCATCTCAATACTTTGTTATATATCCTTTGCTGGCAATGACAGAGGTCAAACGTTTTCTGTAAGTCTTCACAAGGTTGGCACACACTGTTGCTGGTATGTTGGCCCATTCCTCCATGCAGATCTCCTCTAGAGCAGGGATGTTTTGGGGCTGTCGCTGGGCAACACGGACTTTCAACTCCCTCCAAATGTTTTCTATGGGGTTGAGATCTGGAGACTGGCTAGGCCACTCCAGGACCTTGAAATGCTTCTTACGAAGCCGCTCCTTCGTTGCCCTGGCGATGTGCTTGGGATCACTGTCATGCTGAAAGACCCAGCCACGTTTCATCTTCAATGCCCTTGCTGATGGAAGGAGGTTTGCACTCAAAATCTCACGATACATGGCCCCATTCATTCTTTCATGTACACGGATCAGTCGTCCTGGTCCCTTTGCAGAGAAAAGCCCCAAAGCATGATGTTGCCCCCCCCCCCCATGCTTCACAGTAGGTATGGTGTTCTTTGGATACAACTCAGCATTCACTCTCCTCCAAACACGACGAGTTGTGTTTCTACCAAACAGTTCTACTTTGGTTTCATCTGACCATATGACATTCTCCCAATACTCTTCTGGAACATCCAAATGCTCTCTAGCAAACTTCAGACGGGCCCGGATATTGTACTGGCTTAAGCAGGGGGACACGTCTGGCACTGCAGGATCTGAGTCCCTGGCGGCGTAGTGTGTTACTGACGGTAGCCTTTGTTATGTTAGTCCAAGCTGCTTGCCTATTGCAGATTCAGTCTTCCCAGCTTGGTGCAGGTCTACAATTTTGTTTCTGGTGTCCTTCCACAGCTCTTTGGTCTTCACCATAGTGGAGTTTGGAGTGTGACTGTTTGAGGTTGTGGACAGGTGTCTTTTATACTGATAACAATGTCAAACAGGAGCCATTACTACAGGTAATGAGTGGAGGACAGAGGAGCCTCTTAAAGAAGAAGTTACAGGTCTGTGAGAGCCAGAAATCTTGCTTGTTTGTAGGTGACCAAATACTTATTTTCCACCTTAATTTGCAAATAAATTCTTTAAACATCAGACAATGTGATTTTCTGGATTTGTTTTCTCATTTTGTCTCTCATAGTTGAGGTCTACCTATGATGACAATTACAGGCCGGCCTCATCTTTTTAAGTGGGAGAACTTGCAAAATTGGTGGCTGAATAAATACTTTTTTTCCCCCACTGTAAGCTGGCTATTATGTATAAGGGAGGAAACTTAAATATAAGGGGACTATTATAAGAGGAAATTATATATAACGGGGAAATATATAAGGCAGGCTATTATTTATAAGGGAAGAACTATTTATAATAGGCCTATAATAAGGGGGGAATATATATATATTTAGAGAGAGAGATGGCTATTATAATATGGTCGCCTTTATTTATAAGATGGACACTTTATAAGGAGGGTATTTTTAAAGGGGATATTATTTATAAGGAGGAACTATTATTCATGAGAGGGCTATTATTAATAAGGGGGACTATTTATATTGGAGCACTATTATTTATGAGCAGGGCTATTACTGATAAGGGGAACTATTACTGATATGGGGCACTGTTTATAAGCATGGACTATTATTTATAATAGGGTGCTATAATAACTGATGGGGTGTTGTTACTGTTTTGGGGGCAGAAAGGGACGTTATTAAAGGGGCTGCCACTGGAAATATGATGGCGTTGTTAGTATATCAATATTTGGGGCTTGTGCAGATAATCCTGTACAGCTACTGATAAGATCCTAAGTGGGTAAGGATATCATTCCAAGGACAAGGGTAGAAGAATGTAACGGAAAAGGAAAACAAAAAACAAGAACAAAGAAAAAAAAAAAGGAGGGAATTTCTTCTTTACATCCCTCACAGCAGTCCCTTCAACACTAAATCTACCTCATCCACCATTACAATATACTTGCACCTGTAGGGCCACCATAGGGGCATTATATTTCATGGTGGCCACAAAGGGGGCATTATACAGTGTGGGGACACTGAATTATACTGTATGGGAGCACATATGGGCATCCTACTGGATTTGTTACAAAGAGATTAGAGATGAGAGAATTTTTCAAAAATTAGATTCGGCCGCTTCAACGAATTTTCCTAAACGATTTGATTCAATCCGAATTAATTTGCGGTGAATAACGTTAAAAAACAGCTATTTCCTGGCTGCAGAGAGCCTTATAGTGGTGTAGAACATGGTGCTTTGCAGTACTATGCATAAGGAGTCTGCTGTGGTAGTGAAACAATACTGTGAGTCAGTATGACACGCACATGACAGGTGTCGCTTTTACAACCACTGCACACTTCACTTATTTGGCCAGTTACGGGGCCATATCTGACCAACTAACTCAAGTGTGAACTCAGCCTTACAGGTCCATGTTAGTACCAGGAATAAAAAACCGTGCAGAGTCCCAAGATCCTACTGTAGCGTGAAAGAGCGCACTCCTTTTACACCGTCGTCTGCTGATTCCACATAGATGTCTACAGAACCTGTTCTATTAAACGCTTATACAAGTAGTGCCCCCCTGACAGAGTGGAGAGGGTGTCAGCAGTAAGTTTGTGTTGACGTCACTGATTTATTTTTCCCTTCTCTGATCCATCGGAACAATAATCCCCCCCAAAAACTAGTCCTGTCTGTTGAGCATCCGCATTCACTCGGTCAGGATTTGGTCAGTAATCCATCAGTATTGCTGATGCCAAAAAAAAAGGAGTGGATCCAAAACAGAGATGACACGTGAATGAAATATTTGCATGTCTTCTGTGTTTTGTACCCACTCCTGCTTTTGGCTACCAAATCATAAGCCAATTCTGATGGGACCATACAGGCCTTACAGCTGCTACACAGACAGGATCCGTTGTGCATCTCATTTTTTCTTCCTTCTGACAGATCAGAAGAAGGGTCAAATAAATGATGATGTCAACCAGGCCAAAAAGGCAAAATAGTGGCCATCATGGAGTGGGGAGGGTGGGAACAGCATGAGAAGTGTCATAGTGTTGAGGTAGCAGCAGCATGAGGAGGCCACAGAGTGGCAAGGTGACATAATGAGGAGGTGGCAGTAGCATGAGGAGGCCACATAGTGGCAAGGTGACATAATGTGGAGGTGGCAGCAGCATGAGGAGGCCACAGAGTGGCATGGTGACATAGTGTTGAGGTAGCAGCATCATGAGGAGGCCACTCTGCGAGGTGACAATGTGGAGGTGGCAGCAGCATGAGGAGGCCACAGAGTGGCAAGGTGACATAATGTGGAGGTGGCAGCAGCATGAGGAGGTCACAGAGTGGCAAGGTGACATAATGTGGAGGTGGCAGCAGCATGAGGAGGCCACAGAGTGGCAAGGTGACATAATGTGGAGGTGGCAGCAGCATAAGGAGGCCATAGAGTGACCCACTGACAGAGTGGGGAGGTGGGTGGCACAAACAGTACCCGCTGACGATGGTGGCTGTAAGAAGGAGCACTTGGCATCAGATGTGTGGCATCAGGTGGGTGGCAGCATAAGAACAGTAGCTGAGGCAGGTAGCCAGAAGAAACCGGTCTCTTTTGTCAACGTTTGGTTGAGGCAGCATGGATGATATAATCTGATGCATCAGGTATTGGTGGGTGGAAATCATGGCTTATCCAAGCCTGATTCATCTTGACAAAGGTCAGTCTCTCCACATTTTGGGTGGACAGGCGAGTTCTCCTTGGGGTAACTATGGCCCCCGCTGCACTAAACACCAGCTCTGATGCCACACTACTGGCCGGGCAGGACAGCTTTTCCAGGGCAAACTCAGCCAGTTGTGGCCACAAATCCAGTTTGGCTGCCCAGTAGTCCCGCGGATCTTCGATGACGGGTGGCAGGGTGCACTCTAAGTATGCCACCACCTGCTGGTTCAGGTTCTGCTCTATGTCTAGCTGCTGGTGAGTAGTTTCTTCACTATGCGGGTGAAGAAAGCTACTCATCAGCGACTCTAGGCTCAGGCTGCTGCTGATGTAGCTGATACTGCTCCTGCCCCCCCCCCGCCCCCACAGCTGCCATGGCAGTGCATGGTGAACACTCAGGGTCCCCCCGGTCAGACCTGCGAGAGGATGGACGATGGTGCAGATAGGCAGCGGCCAACTGACTACATAGCATGTCTCTATAGTAGTTCAGTTTGTCCTCCCTCTCAGTGGGTGTAAAAAAGGCCCCCATTTTTGACTGGTAGCAAGGGTCTAACATGGTGGAGAGCCAGTAGTCATCCCTCTGCCAAATGGTGACAATTCGGCTGTCACTATGCAAACAAGTGAGCATGCATCGGGCCATTTGCGCAAGTGACAATGGTGATATTTTGCTCAATCGAAGTTCAGGGAAAGAGTATTAGAAGTATGTGGAAAGGATAGGGAGGACTTTATACAGAGTATTGAAGCAGAATAGGGTTCATTTTGGGTGTTTGCAGCCTGGGTAATAGGAACAATCTACTACACCTTGCTGCACTGACTGCCATTATACTGCTGCTCATTGCATGTTTGCAATAGATCATACCTGTGTAATTCAAATTATTGGGGTCTTATTAGTCCTTGTGCGGTGCAGTTATATGTTGTAAAGCCTTTTCTATGTATTTGTTAGTGGGGAAAAAATAAGTGGCTTATTTTCCGTTGTGTGTTGAAGGGAGAAAATTACAGGCCTTGCATTAGTGGAAAAAAAAAAGGATTGGTATCCATTAATCTCTGCAGTTATCTGTTATAAATTATAATTATGCCTTGTTTTATTGTGTGTTTGCTACATTACATAGCTCTGAATCAGCTTGTATCATTGCCTCATGTTATACTATACTTGAGATTATCTGTATTATATGTACTTTACAGATCTTATTCTAAGTGCCATTATTTCTTCTTATAGTTTCACCTTTCCTGTCAACTTGCAATAAAGAGAAGGTTTACAACTTTACAGCCTATTTCTTAAAGTAATGCGACAGGAGGTTTAGCCACATGTCAGACTACACACGGTGCTAACGTCTATAAGGACAGTGTAAACCTTATGATAGATCAGTCACAGTCAGATAGCATAACGTACTTACATATTGCGACTGACCCATCTGACTAACTCAACTATCTGACTGTTACTGATCTGACCCATCTTGTTACTTGCCTCAGGTTTGCTGACTACAACTGACCTCTCATAAGGTACATATCTGACTACAACTGACATACCTGACTGTGATTAATCTATCATAAAGTATATATCTGACTGCGACTGACCGACTGTTATGTCAGTCACAGTATGATAGATTAGTCACAGTCAGATAGGTTAGTCAAAGTCAGAGACTAACCCATCAATACATCAGTCACAGCCAGCAAGCATGAAGCAAGAAACAATGATAAAAATGTACCAAAATCTCAAATATGTATATATATATATATATATATATATATATATCTATATACAGTGGCGTAAATAGGAATGGCTGGGCCCCAAGGCGAACATTTGACATGGTCCCCCCCCCAAACCGCTGCCCCCAATCGCCCCCCCCCAGACCGCCCCCCTCCAACCCCCCCCCCCCAAAAAAAAAAAACACATTCCTGCGCACACTATTATGTGCCATAGTGGCTCCTGCACAAACTATTATGTGCCATAGTGGCTCCTGCACACAGTATTATGCCCCATAGTGGCCCCTGCACATAGTATCATTCCCCATAGTGGCCCCTGCACACAGTATTATGCCCCATAGTGGCCCCTGCACATAGTATCATTCCCCATAGTGGCCCCTGCACACAGTATCATGCCCCATAGTGGCTCCTGCACACAGTATTATGCCCCATAGTGGCCCCTGCACACAGTATCATGCCCCATAGTGGCTCCTGAACACAGTATCATTC